>JAWWES010000168.1:37533415-37699621 GCA_035583135.1 Lophotriccus pileatus | reverse complement strand
TTTCCTTCCTTCCTTCCTTCCGTCCTTCCTTCCGTCCTTCCTTCCTTCCTTCCTTCCTTCCTTCCTTCCTTCCTCCCTCCCTCCCTCCCTCCCTTCTTCCCTTCTTCCCTTCTTCCCCTTTTCTTTTTCTTTTCTTTTTCTTTTCTTTCTTGTCTTTTCCCCCTTCTCTGGCTATTTTATCCATGTTGGGGGAAAGAAAACACCCTTGAGGAAATGCTCACTAAGACAAGGTCAGCTCAAATTTCCCAAGACTTATAGAGAGACAAGCTGAACGGCAACTGTTTTCTGTGTCATGGTATAATATGATGTGCTGTGATACGGGGCCAGTTAGAAAGCTGATAAGCAGTTGTAGCAAAGAAAGGGAAGCAGCTTTTTGGAACATTCCCAGCTCATATGAGCATTGCTTTGGCAGCTGCAGTAAAAGCAGTGGGAGGCAGCATCCCATAGCAATGAGGCTGATTCAAGTATTTAGGTTTTAAAAATGTTTGGTGTGGGGATTACATCTTCAATTCAACATCAATTCAACAACAAGTACACACTTTTTTTATATATATGTTTTCAGGACTGAAATACACCAGAGTTCAGTGTCACCTAACCCACAAGCTGGACTTGCCTGCATGACCCTGAATAATAAATTCTGATTTATTCAAGAGATCTGTGTATATTCTCATTGAATGTATTACTTTTATGAATGAACTTTTTGGTTAGGTTTGTATCTGTGAGGATTTGAAAATGTATTACATAAACTGAATTTGAGAACAGTTTTTCTGTCAGGTTGATATTGTGAGTCTGATGGTCAAGTTAATGTTTGGCACTTAGTTACACTAGAAATTAGTGGTGGGACTAAAATTAGAAGTTTGTATTGCCAACAGACAGCCTCTGGTGTTGGCATTATTTTCCTAATTCAGATATATAACTGTGCTCAGCATGCCCCAAAAAGCATCTGCCAAAATATGTAATACAGATTATATCTTGTATGCAAAAGAATGAAAGAATACTAGTAGCTCATGTTCTGTACTCAGAGGCTGACATTAACTGCTCAAACAAGAACCATGTTCCAATATTACAAGATATAGTGCAGATCCAAGGGCAAAATTTGGCTCCAAAGAACTGAATAGAAATTATTCTTAGAAAGGCTTCAATTATCTCCACAGTAAAACTACTAGAATCCTCATTTTCGTCACTACAGACACTTGATGGAAGTAGCAGATGGTCACACAAAGCATTCAGGCTATTTTATTTGAGATTTTAATGTAAACTGAAATCATAAAATAGTTTAAATAAGACTTTCAAAAATTGGCACAAGAATTCTTAGTTTTTGAAGGCTGTAAGTCTAAACAAATCTTGAAGTAACCAGAAAATCAAACTTCTATACTGGTTTATCTTGTTCTGTTATTGTAATACAATCATTACTTTTTACTGCCCAAATCTCCTCCTAATGTTTATTCTTCTTGCATATCAGGCTAATACCTTCTTTTATATGGTCATTAATGGAACACTGTAAAGCTGTTTAGTGGTTTTGGCATTTCAGTTAAAAATTACTTGGTAGAAAAAGTTTCATCTACTTGGCCAGAATTCTGGCACTGGTTTTAGTCTGTTTGTGGCTGTCAGTTTTCAGGGATGCTGGAGGCAATTATGAGACTCCTGTTCTCTGATTTCTCTACAGGAGAGAGTTGTAAATGAGAGGATTGGTACACGTGGGTGTATCTTCACCAGCCCCTATCACAGGTCATATAACCACAATAGTCAAGATCCCATTTTGTCATGTCAATAGTGTCTGTCAGCAGGCTAGCAGTGTGGGAATTAGCATTTGCACCTTATTAAAGCTATAGGTAACCCTGTTGCTCAGTGGAGTCTTCGAGTGCCTGGAAGGCATTAGGCATCACACAGATAAATCGGCTTCTTCTGCATTATGGGGAGCACTTCGGCTGCTTTTTCTCCCTTGCTCTTAAGAGCATGACTTTTGCTATCATGTGATTTTGAAGCAGACATTCCTAAGAATACAAATAATAGCTGTATAAACTGAAATTGCAGCAACTGCTGTTGACAACAGTCATGATTTAATTACAAAGATTGACTCTGTGTATCTCTTCATCCCTAAGAAAAGATGAAAAGGTATTGTGAAGTACACTATACGCAGTATACAAAGGAATTTAGAAAAAATAGCAAACCTGAAAATCCTGGTTTAAAAAGACTACTAAGTAGGCCAATTCTCTGAGTAAAAGCAGAGTGTCTCAGAAAGGTTAATTCAACATAAGTTTAGTAAAGTAAAATTGCATTTTTTTTTTACCTTTCTTTTTGTTATCCATTCACTTTCATTGTTGAGATGAGCATGTATCCCAATCAGTCATAGGATTATTAGAACATGATTCCCACTTGACAGCAAATGGTTGGAGGTTTAATTTGTTCAGCTGCAGTGAGTTTGCTGAAACAACTGTGTACCAAACGAAGGATTCCACATTTTTTCTCATTCTATTTCTCAAATATTTACTCTTATGAAATCGCTTAGCACTAAGGGTCCATGTTGTCCTGTGAAATCAATGGAGTTGGGCAGGCACATCTGGTGACACAATTAGACTCTACTTATTTTTTTTTTCTCTTAATTCTCCTATAGCAGAAGTTGCCAGACCTAGTGTTTAAGAAAAACAAAACCCCTGTCATACTTAAATTTAAACAAATGATTTTGACTTTTTTTTTTTTTTACATTACAATTTTTTTTTTTGTTATCTGTTTTTTTTTTTTTTTTTTTTTTTTTTGAGTAATAGCAGCAACTTTAACTGATGCCAGATTATGTATTAATATCATGGATCAGGCTGCGAATTCATTCTTTTCCAGAGAGGCAGAAAGATCATGTAAAACTGGTGACCACATGTTGACAGCCTGCATGATTTAACAAAACCAGAGGCAATAATTTAAAAGAAAAATGTTTTATTTTCTGCCAGCAGAGTATAATGGAGAGAAATTGGTTGATATTATTTTAAAAAATTGCTCAAATCACTGTAGTTAGTATAAAATTGTCTCTGGAACTATTTCCTGTAAGTTAACCAGACATATGATTGTATCCTTTCTATTTTGAATACTGAAACTCACATTTCATCTGTCTTGTGTAGAGCCTGTCAGGTATAATAGCTCTTTGTGACGGTTCCTTCTTTTCTTCTCTCTTTTCTGTAGCTAAACCCCCACCCACAAACCTAATACAATTGCTGGTTTTAAGTATCACTCATTTAGCTATTACTAGCAGTCTAGCAGTCATTCCACCTCTTTTCTCTTCTGATGAGCTTGTAGATCTATCCACAGGTAAGTTCCAAGATTAACATGCGGTGTTTATGGATGTAAACTTCCTTCCTCTTTACTCCAAATTGTTTCTAGTTTACCTGACTGAGGTTATCCAAGTGATGACAGGTTTTAAATACAGAAAGGTGGCATTTTCAAACACGACATTCCGTGCATCTCTTCACTAGGAGCAGGATTTGCCAGCACTGTGTATTTTTGAAAATCATATCTTAATTGTTTTGAACATCTCTGTGAATAATGACTTTTGGAGTTTGTCTCAAGAATTCATCATTTTGCAGAATGTTTCTTCTTGTTTCTGAGTTTGGCTATTTTAACCTGATTCTGCAATTTTACACCGAAAATTCTGAGGTGGTGTAAAAGAAATTCTTGGCTGCTTGAGATTCCTTTACCCCTGAGAAATAGAATAAAAAAGTGATTGCAGAAAATTAGTCCAGATTAGACTGAGGTAATTCTACATGCCTGAGAGAAAACATGTTGGTTTCTCACATTATTAATTAATATTTTTCTCTCATTTTACATTCTCTATAGCTTATGGAACTAATCAGATCAAATTCCATTTCTGAAACAAAAAAACCCACCAGTGACCAGGAATAACACAGAGGGAGAAACACATAACTGACATTGCAGTTCAAAGCTATATATTAGTTTCTCTTTCTTCTGGGAACCCCAAATCAAAAATCTTCAGTTTTCTTATGAGTAGCAGCAGAACACCATAGCCCACTATGATGTTACTTCAGATATGGAGTAAAATAATCTTTAAAGGTATAAATTGAAATATTGAACGTGGAAATTATAATTGTTGCTGCTACATTCAGTGTTGAAATTTTTTCATTGTTTTATTGTTGAAAAAAAAAAAGAGAGACTGCTAAAATGAAGACTGGAAAACATGCAATGACTGAGTTTGTTCAGTCAATTGAGAATCTTGTCAAAGCGAAGGTTAAGAGGGTGTCTTGATCATGGACTATAATTACCCAGCCAGGGAGAAGATAGCAGATATTTGGAGTTTCTTTTGTTTAGTGGACAAAGGAATTGCAAGATTCAGTGACTGAAAGCTGAACTCAGCAAAGTTGAAACAGGAAAAAAGCCCACAAAATGTTAATGGTGAGGCTAATTTAAACATTGCAGCTGCTTAGCAATAGAAATTCTTTACATCTTGGAGTTTCCAGATTAGGATTGATACTTTTGCAACAGAAACCAGAATTACAGGGTAATGTTATATGGCCTGCCTCATGATGAAGATAGTTCCTAGATAATCATAATATTCCTCTCTGATTTCCTCTCTGATCTAGACCTGTGAGACTTTACAGGAAGGTGCTCTATCTGCTGAGTAACCAAGAGGTCACTCAAGGCAAGGAGCTTGAGATGGCGCTTACGTCTGTATCCTGTTTAGTTTTGTGGTTTTATGTCACACATATTTCTCATCAGTGAGTCTGGTCGGCCCTCTTTGAGGAATTGTTTTATCAGGGATCTTTATTACTTGGTTGCAATGTAGCTAGGGCAGCTGCTGGACAATATTTCAGAGCCTGATAATTTTAATACCTTTAATATGTGCAGTCTGCTACTCTTGCTGGTAGTTGAATATTGTCAAAGAAGATGAGCATTACTTAGGACATGAGATTTATGTCTCAACTGTTAAAATTTCGAGGCTTTTGTCTAAGTGTTGCTTTTTACAGTTTTAGCATTGTAATTGATGGTGTGGGTGTTTTAAGGAGGGGTTTTGGTATACCATTATTTTGGTCATAAAATGCATGTGACATCAGGTCTACTCTGACCAGTTAAAATGGTTTCTGAGGAGAATTGTTTTTTGCTGTAAAATGTCTGAAAACTTTATTTAGAAATTAAATCTTGGGTCTGCTACAAGTGCCTGAAAACTAAAATACACAGGGACATACTTCCAACACAGCAGTTACCACTGTGAGGCAGTTCCTGGTCTGGGCTGAATGCATAATCCTTGACAGTATTCTTTTCATTTTAGGAAATATGTGAGCCCAATAATGTGTGTGGCCAGTACTGGTATCTGCAAAGGGAACAATGAGGGAAGTCTTCCTTCAACAGTCAATATGGGCTTCATTTCTATCCCAATGTATCAAAAGTGCCAAAAGTTTAAGAATATCCTTTTTCATATGACTTTCTGCCCTTTACCAGTGTGCATGACATTTGTTGTCCTGTGTCCCAGAGTATTAAATGTGAAGTATGTTAAATAGAAAAAGTACAGTGAATGCTGTAGCCTGTCCTGGAATATGTAAGCAGTAATAAACGTTATTCACTGGTGGTATGTGTGAAAAAGATGCCTGCTCATGAAAATCTTGCTGTCTTGTGTTCTGCTGACATTCATTTACACTAAACTGCTCAGGGTTCAAGCAAGAGGGCTAAAAGTGAAAGGCCTTGAAGCTCATTCTCACACTACTGAGTCAATGGTTCAACAGCTAACACTGCACCTTGGAGAGTGAAGCTCATGCTTCCAGGAAAACAAGCTTCAGTAAATCCATCAGTGAGCTTCTGGAGGCAGCTGGATCTTCCTAAAACTTCAGAAGGAAAAATTTGCATGCACTATATAATTTTGAGCATTCCACAGAGGTAGCTGTACTACCGTCCAGGCTGGTTGTTGCTTTTTTTTTTTTTTTTAAGGATGTGCTGGAGGTATTTTAAAACTATGTAGCTTGAGCATCAATGGCAGAGTGATCTCTGTCAGTACAGGTTTTATTACAGGCATCAAAAACCATGCAGGGCTCAAGGCTGACACTGGTAGTGTAGCTCATTGTCTGTCCTGAAGTTATATTGTTGTCAGTTCTAAGATAGCTCAGTTATGACTCTGAGCTGGAATAGGTCCTTTGGCCTGCAGTCCCAGTGTATCCTATATCCCTTCAACACTTTCTCACAGGTCTTCTAAAGACTCCCTTAAGTAAGGTTCAAAACTAGAACTTGTATGTGTTCCACATAGACTCATCAAAGTATGCGTAACTTTTAGATGGGAAGGAGAGAACTAGGAGATGATAAGGATGGTAATTGTAAGAGTGGCTAAGGAGACAAAAAATGTTATTTTCTTCAGAAAGGGTCTTAGTGTTGTAGTAGTTGAGAACACACCACTAAGAGATTATTTATGTGGCAGCAGTGAAAGAGAGATTCTTGTCTTTTTTTCCTGGCTTTGGGAACTAAATTGAAGTGGATAGTTACAGACAGCACAGCCAACTCTAACAAAATCCCTATTTAGATCATCTGTAAAGAGCAAACTTGAGTTGCCTGAAGGCAACATTGTGCTCTTAGGCCTTTTGGCAGTAGTAAAACTTAATGGTATACATAAACTACCTGATGCAACTTTTATAAAAATAAAAAAACAAATTTTTTTTCTCCTGAACAGCTGTTTATTTCAGAGCCACTGGTAAAATAATGCTCTGGAAAATAATGTCCATAGTTAATATAAATGTTGCAGCAAAAATTTCTGAAATAGGTCTGACATAGGTGAGAAAAATACCAGCTATTTACTCATACTTGAAAATATTAATTCAGAACCAGATAAAAACCTTCTAACCTAAAGAGTTCCCTCTTAAAGACAGTATTCACAAAAGGGGTATAGTCAGAAATTTGGATTTCGTTTGTTCATTTCGGAGTGATTTATTTATGTAGTAGCTGTTAGCTAGGCCAAAGTGTAAAGCTCGTATTTAAAGTGCCATATGCTATATAGCATTTTTGGTATAGTGTATGAGATAGCATACGTGGACAACCTGGACAGAAGCTACCTGGCTTTGCAGTTTAAAGTGTTATGTTTACTGCAGGCAGGTTGCCTCTCCTGTCTTTTGTTTTCCCCACATCACGTAATGGGTTTGGATTTTCATAGTTATGTGATTGGCGTCATTCAGGGCTACAGTCACAATCTGGCAATAGTGTACCTGTGCTCTTTCTGTGGTTACCCGTAGAAATACTACAGTAAAATTGCACTTCTCATCCTAATGCTGAATAAATTACTTCTTTACATATGCAGCAATATATTCTCCTGTCACATAACTCTTGTTATTTTTAATTGGAATTGCTTATGCTCATTGAGAGAGGAATACTTTTCATCCTGTTTTGAACAAAAATCTGTAATCTTGAATTTGTTTCTAAACTTCAGTCATGAGGAGAGCAGTGCAGGAAATTGCTGCTGTTCCACCAAATTAGCTTCTCAGATATCCTTTTAATTGGAGACCATAACTCAGATTCTTAGTATTTTAGGAAGCTGAACAGTACAAATTGAAATACATATATTTCCAGTAAAGGCTCAGTTCAAAGAAGGCTTTTATACACAGATGAGTCTACTAACAAATAGCATGTCATATGATAATGAGACCATGTTTTCTTACACAGTTTCACATTTTGGAAGTGCACTGCTGTGAAATAAGTGGAGTGTTTATCTACTCTCTCTTAAACTGGCAAATCTCTCTGCCCACTATAGACAGACAGAACATAGGTATTCAAAAAAAGTCCAAACTCTCGATCAGAGACATCACTTCCAAATGCAATATATCACACTTATTCAGAACATTCATTTCCGCCAAAGTATTCCGTTTTTTATGTAAAGACTTCAATTTATGTTTAAGAACAAGCAAACTATAGTACTTTGACAGCCGTTCACACTTAATTTCTTTGCATTAAACCAACAGCATTCTTTTCCACAAACATCCATTGTTAGGACAATGCTCTCAGAAGGAATTTATGAGAAATGGAATTATGTTACCAGGGAGATAGCATTTACTATAATGAAGAGTAGATCCTAGAAAATGGCCCCTTTTACAGCAGCTCAGAACAGAGCCACAAAAGCAATTGATTGGTCTTGGCATTTAGTCTTATATCAGCTGTGTCATCCATAGCTTCAGGAGTGAGAACACTAATCTGAAGTGACATTTCTGTTCTGGCGGGCTTTTCTGCCCTGATGAAAGCAATTACTTCATTCCTAAATGATAATTTGCAGGAGTTTCAACCACTTTAATTGATAATTTTTTGTTCTGAGAAGTTCAATTGTGAAGTGATTAGCTGATTTGGTAAATAGAAGTTTAAGGTGTGAAATGTACAAGTTGCTCCAAGGTAAAGTGCTGTTTATTCGATGCTGCAAAATTGCTTGATAAAACTGCAGTTTCTCTATTATCATGAGACTAGCAATTGCTTAGTTCAACATAGGAAGAAAAAAAAGATCAAAACACTGGTGTTCTAGTTGTAGAGTTTGGGTTTGAAGAAATGTGTCACAGCTCACTTAATGGTTTCTGTATCAAAGTGTGCATTAGTTTTAAAGGATTGTGCAGGGTGACAAGTTTGTAATCCTTGAAAAATCTGCCAGGTTCCTATTATTATGTTTTAATGACTCACTTTGTAAGTAAATCCTGTTATTTAAACATTTCAACAAAAGTGCTCATTGGTGATAAAACATTCAGTTTAATGATTAGTTCAAGCATACATAAGTCTTTTCCTTGGCAAGTTTACATATTTAAAATAAAAGGATCCTCTTCTGTGAAACCACAACCCCTAAAAACCAACCTAAGCCTCACTGATATAATAAAAGCTTGGTTTAGTAAAGGTATTATTTTTCATAAGTTTCATGTTATTTTTGCAATAATTGTTAAAGCACTTCTAGCAAAATGTATTTTTGGTGTCTACAAGGAAAAGGAACATTTTTAATAGAAATCAGTTCTGTGATATTTTCCTATATAGTGAAAAAATAATGGTCATTTCATGTGTTAAATGAGAAATATAAAGCAAAAATGAAGGTCAAACTGATTTAGCACATCAAACAGTCTTTGTCAGCCAAGCTTAATATATCCTGAGTTTGTGGAACAAATGAAATTTTGCTGCTGTGTTACACTTTGCTTCCAAACAACCATTACAACTGGTTTTATATATTGTGTGAGCATCAGACCATCAAACAGTGCATCTTTACTGATGTGTTGCTGCAGTGATGATCTACAGCAGCAATCTGCCATTTATATAAGGGCAAAATGTGCATCTATATTTAGTTGTAAAATTGGCCTATTATACTCTTGATGTTTACAGAGGCTAACATAAATTAATGATGACAGCTATGAGCAGTGCATTAGTTAAGCAGCAGAGTTTTTACCTTGAACTTGAAGGTTCCAGCTTTAACTTCCAACATATACTATACAGCTTTCTTCACATATTAAAGAAAGTCTTCTGAAAACATAAATTATTCTTGGACAGCATTAAATGGCTTTAATTTTTAGAGTAGGCCATTGGTGATAATGTCAGATAATGGTTTCATTTACATTTTTGGCAAACTTTTGCCCTGTAAAAATATGATATCATAATTATGGTGGGGCAAAAAATTAACTCCCCTGAAAAGTATTAGCTCATTGAAAAGGTCTGATTTTACTGTCTTTGAACTGAATCAAATATCCCTTCTCTGATGAAAAAAACAGTTTGAGGAAGTAGTCTGCCTCACTAGCTTGTGTACTGCACTTTCACCTGAAAGTCTCCTCATGCAGCTCATGTCAGAGCAAGCAGAGGCACTGTGGTAACTATAGATTCCAGTTAACTATGACCACAGATCTGACAAGTATGCAGGTGTTCAAAGGTTCACAAGTTAAAATGTTGAAGTCTTTGATGAATTTTTGATGGATGAATTTTTAATACAAGTCGACCTTTTTCCTTTGAGGCTGCATGCTAGATTAATTGATAAATAGCGAGACTGAGCAATGTTCGGATCTCCTAAGCAAACAAGTAGAAAAATCCATAAAAATCTGCTGTCTGGTTTCTCAGATCTACTTAAAAAGAAAGAAGGTAAAATTTAATGTGGCTTTTGATTTTCCTCCTTTCCCCTTTTTTGGAGGTTTTTCCCTCACGAAAGTAGTCTTTTCTTTTAAACATCGTAACTGTTATTATTAGTCTTGAAGTTCTTGTACCCTCAATTCAGAAACAATCTTTGTGAAAAGAAAATCTATGAATAAGATAGCAGGAAAAAAAAAGGCGAAGAAAGGAAAAAAACATCAAGTCAAAAAGTTGTCTCAAAAGAAAAGAAATCCCCAAAGATAACAAAATGCAGTGTAGAAATTAGAGGTAAACATGTTAATATACTTTCATTATCAATTTTTCAGAACTAGTTGAATTAGTCTTAGGAAGTTGGGAGAGGATTTTTTCTTCTTTTAATTCACATCTATAGGAGTATTAGCTCTCTTGCTTCATTCTTTTATATTCAGTTGTAACTACTAAAAAAATATCCAGTTCCATGCATATTTGTGAACTCTCTAGAGCATAAGCTTTAGAAAAACAGAACAATAACCAAAAAATACTCTTTGATAATAGCAGGCTTTAGGGTCCTGCTTGCCACCAGTGATGATGTTTGACTTGGTGGACTTTTCAACTGAAATATGTGCAATTATTCAGTGCAGGCTACTCTGCTTTTCTTCCTTCATCTTTCCTCCAGTCTAAATAATTTTTTGGAATCTGAAAATGTGCACTGCTGTTCAGATTAATATCCACTTGGACTGAACACTGTTTTTGAGATGTCACTGTTAACTTTTGAAAAAAACTCAGGACTAAGAAGAGTAAAATAGAATTAAAGTAAATAAATATTCCAAATAATTGGATCATTTAAATATTGATGGCGTTCAATTCTTTGAACTTCTAATGGAGTGTAATTGTCTCACAACATCAGTGAAGTGAGAATAGATTTTTATATGCCAGAACATGGCCTATGGGTGGTCATCTATAGGTGGAGTGGGACATTATCTTAATGAATTGCCCAGGCATTAAGAGTCAGCTTCTAAATGTATTCATTGTTATAAATGGGTTTAACTGCCCTCATTGTTTGCACTGGTCAGCTTGAAGCCTAGAAAAGATTCTGAAAGATGCGAGTGTAAGGGCACAGGTAATCGATTATTCCTCTACGTCAGAATGTACAAACATTAGTATTAGTTAAATGTTCATAGTCATTCCCTACATTTCATTGATTTAGATACTGAAATTATGTAAATAGGTGATTAATAAAACAGGAAGGGATCTAAAGTTGATTTAAATATAAAAATGTCCAAAGTATGGTAATACTCTGTCACATCATATTAACATGGAACAAAGTAAGAAAAAGATAAGAGGATCTTTCCAGTGTAACTCATATAGAATTGCACAGATGCTCACCTATGGACTCAGGAGAAGCATAAATTTATTTCCTTATGTAATGCTATAACTGTGGTCAATAGCAAGTGAGCATTCTTGTGTTCTTTATATTGGAAAACAGTTAGCAGAGGGACATACATAACTGAAAGTCTCTTTCAGGGCAATGAGGGGGCTGGATCACTTATCTCAAGTCCATATTTTTTTGTCACAGTTTCATTGTGCACTCTAATGTTGCACATCCTTTCCATATATCTGATTTCTTTTCTGTGAAATTGATATAACACCCATCTGGCTGTGTCCTTTGGAGAATTAGATAATGTTTATAGTGGATCTTTTGATCCTTGAATTTAAAAGACTAGACTAATATAAAAATACACATACACACATATTGCTTCAATCTCTATAAAGCTTTTTATAAAAATTATTAGATATTAGGTGTTACTTTTGCACTGTACCTGATTTTGCTGCTACTAATCCATATTGTTGTTAGAGGCTAAAGAAATTCACTAGTGTGCAGTAAAAGCTGAATTAACAAGTATGAAAATGTTTAGTAATACAAGAAAAAGTACTCTGTCCTGGTATACTGTTTCATTTGTAAAGTTTCTACTGAAATCAGGGATGATTTCAGTGCCATTCTGAAATATACTGTGCATCCTTTGTTAGAGTGTGTCATACTTCTCTGCTTGTATTTAATGGAAATGAGCAAAAACTATGACGATACACTGCAGACAAGTTGTCCACTGTCTAGGCCCATCCTATCTGGAGCTCAGCAGTCCATCTGTCCCTCAAACCTGGTTTTCTGGCCTTCGCTCCCAATTCAGTCTCTGTTTGTGACAATTCCAGTGGGAGTACCATAAAACCCCATCAGTGCTGTTATGTGGGACTGTGCAGGGGGAAATCAATGTTTCTGAGAAGCCCTGTTTGAGGAGTCTTGACTGTGTCAGGTTTAAGGGAACAGTAGGTGAAATGCAAATATGAGCTGCCTTTCTAAAAGCAGGCAAGTCTGTGATACACCTGTTTCCAAGCTATATTTTGAAATCACAGGCAGAAATACTTATTTATAACTGCAACCATCCCCCTGTTTTCATTCAGAATTCATATAATTAATTTTTTTCACTGTTTTTTTGCTATCCAAAGTGAGACATGAAAGCAAGGTATTGATATTACCTAGAGATCAGCTCAGTTGGTTTGAGTATCGTGCTTAATAATACCAAGGTTGTGGGTTTGATCCTGGTATGGGCCATTCACTATGATTCTTGTGGGTCCCTTCCAAGTCAGAATATTCTGTGATTCTGTATGAACATATGCTAAAAAGTCCTTGCTAATGCAGGTCAGTGTATTTGTTGATATGCTGCAACATGTTTGATTGCCATTAAATGCTGCAAAAATTAGCAGCTGTGATTGCCCCAGCTTTAAAGTGACAGATGTCGATTGGTCAGATGTGAAGATTGTGGGTGTGCACACAGATATGGATGCATGTATACGCTTATGAATATGAAGCATGTAAAATTATGTGAAATAAAATACAGAGCAGGTTAAGCTTGGAATGACCACAAGCACAATGAAATCACAAGTGACTTATGAGTACCCATAAAACTTTTATGCAACCCCATATTATCATGTCTTCTGCATCTGCTGTGTCTTCAATAGAAAACGTACTTTAGAAATGTCATGTATACCATTTTAGAATTATATGATAGTATTTATTGTACCTCTCATCTGTAAAAGCCAGATCCCCTTTATATCTGTCCATCTGGAAAGGCCCTAAAAGGAAAAAAAAAATATTTTAGAAACCATATCTAACAAAAGCATTATTTTTCAAGCCACTGAATATGCTGTTTATATGGTGCTGCTTCTCAGAATTATCAGGAGCTAGCAGCTGGAAACCTCTTAGTCTTCTTTAGTGGACTCTGTATATGGAAATTCTATGAGAAATATGTTCTTAAAGGAATGCATGAAGTTTCACCATTGTATGACAACATCATGCTTTTATATTTTATAGTGTGCCCTCTGATACAATTTTCTTAGCTCCTTCCCCTTCTCTACAGAAGGCAAGAGGGAGCAGTATTTATATCCCTGGCGTATATTTCCCACTGTTACTTTCTTGTTGGTATTGTAGATATGATATGTAGTTTCAGTTGTCTGTTGGGGAACCCTCTTTGTCATGTGAGAGCTCTTACACCTGTGATGCTTGCTTTCTTGGTGCTTTCTGACTGTTTTTGAAAAACACGTAGCAAATATGGATATAGTTTCCCACACATTTATTTTTCTCATTAGCAGGAAATCCTGTATGATTCTAAGTTTTTGCAGCCCAGTACGTTAGTAAGTTCGTTTGTGTTACCAAGAACCACGTCTAATCCCAATGTCATATGACAGGACCTAAAATGAGTTATCTTCAGGGTCAGCACCACTGCTTTTTTTATGAGCTTCACACCCCTCTTTTCTAGCATACTCTTGGGATTATCAGTACCAGTATTTTGCTTTGTTAAAAGAATCTTACGATGAAGCTGATGTTGCCTATCAGAATCACAGGTGCCAGAGAGGATTAACAGTGATGTTTAGGTCATATCTAATGAATTCCTGCATCCTGCTGAGGAAATCACTGCTCTCAAATTAAGGACCCATTTTATCAGCATAACTGCAGTGTCTGACACTACAAGTCTATTTCCCTAGGGGAATTATGTAGAATAGAAATTAGGACTTGTATGCACATATCGATGGACACTGTTTCTAAATTTAGCTTAATGCACTGATGCCAAGAGGACAGTGCTACAAATTACAAATTCCTTGACCTGATTCACTATATGAAGCTTCCACAAATGACAAAATACCAAATGGCTGGGACAAAAGGCAAGTTACTCTTAATATTGTTTCTTGGGAGTTTCTATTGTTTGTCTATTATGTCAGCTCCCCATGCCTTCTATTTTTTTTATTTTAAAAGTTTGAATACACATAGGTCGCTTTCAGATGATTCTGTTTGCTGACACAGGTAGCCTCACTTTTCAGCTTAACTGACTTCCATTGCAAACTGTTACTGATGCAGTAAAGTTTTGTATAAGTTTACATTTCAATATATTATTTAATTTCAGCAATCTTCTGAAACCTCTACTGGACTTGTAAACTGCAGATTCAGACTTTGGTGTTGCTAAGGAATATTCTATCACTATTCAATTTCTAACATTTTTCAATTTCAGAATTTGCTGAGGTTTGTTTCTGGTTTGTTTTACTAGGGATCTCTAAAGTGCTCTTCTCTCATACAGGGTTATAACTAAGTGCTTTGGAAAGAAGATGTGAACCTCTTGGTGCAGACTTTCAGAACAGATCTAGAATCTCAGTTCTTCTGGACTCCTCTCAGGCTTGGCTTCTGAGAAAAAAAAGTGTAGTAACAGGTAGTAAAGGCCATGCCTTGTAACATGAAATTGAGTTTTCACTTGCAATCAATTGGGCAGAGACATTTACCCGACTTTCCCTTGTGTTGCTGTTGTAGATACTTAACTTGGAGAGTGTATCCTTCTTCCTTGGAATTAATTGGACAGTTCGTACCTCACAGATCTGTAGCTCCCAGATTTCTGTATATACAGGAAATACTTCTATGTGTTATATTTAATGCACCTTTTGAGGGATTTTCCACATCTATGGTCATAGATATTTAAAATTTGAAATTGGATAGAGATGCATCCACAATGAATATTGTGAAATCTTATTTTTCCGGTACTTTTTTTTTCCTGGAATATAATTTAAAAATCAAGCCGCTAGCATTCTATATAGAATTCATAGACAAGTAGGTACTTTACTCTGTGATTCAGTAGGATTGTGTACCTTTACCTGTGGGTAAGGATGTGCTGTTTCCTGCTGTATCTTTATCTTACTATCCCTATTTCTTAGCTAGATTGTCTTTTTAAATATAATTGCTATTGGTATGGAATTGTGTAGGGAATGTAATGTGTTAACCATTCTCAGGGAAGTGTCATGGAGGGATTTTGTTTGTGTGTTAAGGGCCCAGCTGATATGCCCTTTCAAGTCTGAGGTGGCAGAGATGGCTACAAAATGCCGGTGGCTAAGAACATTAAAATAAGATAACATCTGTAGTTTATTTCCAAATTAGAAAAACAGGTAAACAGAGCTCTTAGATTCATGGTGTGATATCTGTGCGCTTCAATTCTACTGATGTACTTCATATGCCAGAGTGCTTTTGTAGATCTGACCATTATGATTTTTTTGTTGATAAGATCCAGGGTTTCTGGAAGGGTTGTGGAAGCTAGTTAAATTCTAGTTCTGTTGTAAACCAATGACTTTTTAATGGAATTGTGACTTTAATTTCATCAAATTAATAACTAAAGAAATGAGGCAAAGGAAAGATAGACCCTTAGTGAGTGACAAGAACAGTTTATACTTGCTTTATGCAGCAACTGACAGACACTCGTCCCAGCATCAGCACCACTCTGTACTCACCAAGGTAGAGATATCTTGAAGCTTATGACATCCCCCCCAGAAAAGGCAAAACCTTGAAAACCCTCTTATTAAAGGCAATTTTTACACCAATTAAACAAATAGCCCAGGACTAAAATCTGAGTTACCTTTGCCTGTTCTGTATGGGTGGTAACAAATAATACGCTGGTCTAAATTAATGTCTTTGCATTTCCAATAGCTCCAACAGTGTAAAGCAGAAGGTCATTTCTCATCAAAAAGTTGACAGTCTGCCATGTGTGTGGTAGTGAGTTACAATCAGAAATATGAAGCACGCAACTGTATTCACTGCTTGCTCACCCTTCTGACAAACATTACTGTTTCCACTGCGAAGACAGTTGGACAACTCCTAAAGAGCAGTTCCATGAAACTCACGAAGGTTTGCATTCTTACACCAGGCTTAAACTTCTGTGGCTTAGAAGATACTGTACAACATGTTTGGTCATTTGGGTCAAACTGGGTTACAGTGATACAGGATAAGCAACGGCACCTTGGAAGATAAGCCCCACATGTACACAGCATCCTTGCAATTTTTTTCTTGAGACTGACAGCAGAAAAAGGAAGGTCAGGCTAAGAAGAAAGTGGCTGAAATGAGTAAAAAGTACTTACATATTATGTTAGCTGCTACTGAAACTCAAATATTATCATGAGTTTTAATCATTCAAATCTGGAGTACCATTTCATATATCCTGTAGTCTGTAGATCCATACGTGACAGCATTTTGAAAATGTGGTAATTTGTAGAGAAGACCAGCAGTGAAAAAGCAAATTGGTTAAATGTGACAGAACACTAATATTGATGAATGTCCTACTTTGTTTATTTTCTTTCAGTTTACAAGCTCTGAGGAAGGAAAAGTCTCGAGATGCTGCTCGCTCTCGCCGGGGGAAGGAGAACTTTGAATTCTATGAGTTGGCAAAGTTGTTGCCACTGCCTGCAGCCATTACCAGCCAGCTTGACAAGGCATCCATCATCCGACTTACAATTAGCTATCTGAAAATGAGGGATTTTGCTAATCAAGGTGATCCTCCATGGAACTTGAGAATGGAAGGACCTCCACCGAATACATCAGTAAAAGGTATGGAGAAAATAAGTTGTGTAGTGTCGAATATGGCAGCCTTTAGTAACCTCTAAATTGAAATTTTTACCATAATCCTTTCTTCTTTCCCTGCATATCAAATCCTTTAAAGGGATTCAAATGTGGAAATCTGAGGTCTGCATGAGAAAGACACCATGTGAAGGTGAAATAAACCTCTTATTTTATTTATTTTTTATTTAACAACAAACCTATTGATGTAACTATTACAGCTGTAAGTCATCTGGGTAATGTAGACTAAATTGTTTTGAGTTATTTAGCTAGTATTGTGTTTCTTTGTTTTAGTATTTTACATAGAGATGCCTTTGAGAGGAACGTGGCATTATTCCTTAAGAACTCAATCTCTTAATTCACTGGCTATACCTTTAATGTAGAATCATGTATTTCTGAAGTTTGAGAGCATCACATTCAAATATTTAAACCTTCAGGTGAGAGACTAGGATTTTATTTATCAGCTTGTAATATCTATAGAAATTATTTTGACTTCTGAACTGCTAGGCATCTATCAACATTTCCGACAAAATAGACTTTTCAATATTAAACAACCGTTTTTCATGCTCGAACAAGCAGTCAGAGTTTTAGACCTGAATTGCCACAAAGTCAGGTAAAGGAAGAATCAGTCAGTGGTTTTTGAGGTTTGTGTGCTTGTTGATCTTAAGTAGTGTTTCCAATTACTTTTGTAAAGTGGATTATTTTAATAATTTTTTTTTTTTGCTTATGCTACTCATGTTGATGAGTGTAATCTTGCCGTCTGATAAATTAAATTAATGCAACTTGCTCATTTTAAATTAATGAGCAAGTTGCATTAACAGAAATCAGGGTTACCAAAATCTGGGATTTCTGGTTGTCCTGGCTTTGACAGCATAGAAAACTCCCCGCTTTATTTTAGCTACCAATCTCACATTTGGGTGGAAACATATTTTGGAAAGAGGCATAGGTCATTTGAGCACATCAGGTTTTTTCCACACATTATGAAACATAAACTCTTAATCTGTACTAAACTAGATAGAATGTATATAGCATGAGGCAAAAGAAAAGCCACCTTTAAGGGTGGAGGGAGGAGGTAGAGATAGAATCTTGCTTGTCATCCCACAGCTGTCCATGAAGGGTTACTGGTACTGATGGTGCAAAGGGCTTTTAGCTGCTCTTCCATTTAAAGGAAGTTAGTTAAGGAAAGTTACAATTTTCAGTGGATGGAGATAGACATGGAGGGCAAAAACTGAAACACTTTCAGGCTGAGGATTTAGTAGCTGGTCATTTTATATATTTATTTTATATTATCTGCTACATCATATATAATTCTCATGGAGGGAAAAAGGTAATAGTTACATCATTCAGAGCATGAGTATAACATGGTTCATCAGGCTTCTGATACAATATGGAAATGTTCTCCATTTTTTCAGGATGAGAGTTTGTTCTCAGGCAGTTAAACAGTGTTTCAAGGTGGATGTAAAGTGGACTCTGCTGTCCTGTGTTACTGAAAGTCTGAGCTCTGCAGATCTCTTTGAATGTCTTCAGAGCATTTGGGATCTGTTTTTCATTACCCTCTTGTGGAACATATACTGGAATATTAAAGCTTCCTTTTTGTACAAAGATTCTAATGAGTAAAGGAATTTTAAGGGAGACTGAGATCTTATTCTTAGACAACAGCATATATAGTCTGACCTAGATTAACATTTTTCTTCCCATAAAAGAGCTTGGTAAGTGTTTAATGCCTGTTCACCCTATCTGATAATCCTGCTCCTCCACCCATCTGGTCATACTGTTCCCATGCCTCAAGGGTTAAGGGGTGCTTAGGAAGAGTTTTTGACTTTTTCTTTTCCCCTGTTTTTGTGCTTAGTTTTACGGTAAGTAGTATTATATTAGTTATGTGTCAGTATGTTGAAACAGTTCTGATGAAACAGTGTTTCATTGTATAAGAATTTCCCATAAGCCAGTTTAACTGTATAGTACAGGTATATTTTATTACTTCACCACTTCTTCTTATATAGAAACCTGTTAGCACATTCTGATCAAACATTCATGAAATTACATCAAAAGAAATTCGGTTCCATTTATCAGGTTTGCTTTTTGCCGCCCTTGAAGTTCATTTGTATAAACAAGCTCACAAAAATAGCTTACAGATTCATGTGAAATATGGTTGATAAACCTACAATAAAACATCAGAAATTATACTTTGTGTGTGCCCAAGCAATATTCTGAATAGACTTAAAGGTATTTGGAAAATTACATGAGAGGTACTTACACTGTGTAGGCAATTGCTTTTTTTTTTCTTCACCCCAAATATGTTGGTCTGCTTGTGTTAAACATTAAATTTAAAAGCTTAGTTTTAAATTTCCCCCCAGTAATGTGCAGCAATTTAATAATTTTATTATAATATTTTGGGAAGGTCCTTTACTCTGCCCTGTATTTATCACAGCTTTTCTTACAAGTCTGTAAAGGCTGATGAGTTAGTTTTCTTTTGCCTATTGTGTAGTGATCGCTGCAAGTTGTGCTTGCAAATGAGCACTCAGGTAACTCCATATAATATTTCCAGAGTCAATTACTTCATGGAAATATCTTGAGCAATTGGAAAGTAACAGATAGTTTTCTCCATTATTGTAGAAATATCTCTATTTTTATAATACAGATCAAATCAACAATGAAGATTATGCATTATTCAAGAAATGACCAGGCATTCTCAGCAGTGTTTCAGCTAAATAACTGATGATTGTAACCTTTAAAGAAATCTCATTGTGGTTACTATTGGTAAATCATTTCTCCATTCATAGTAATCTTTATTTAGAGGTGATCTAGAAACCATTACATCTTTTATTAATCTTAAAAGCAATAGACAATGATTTGATATTTGCTAAAAATGGAAATATTTTCCATCTTCTAATACAGCAAACTTCACTTATTTTTCTTTTGATATATTGTCTAAGGCTTTCTGTGTATAGGAAGTCTTAGTCCTTGTAAATAAATAGACATATAACTTATAGAAGATGAGTTTAAAGACAGTTCTTAGAGACCCGGGCATGATTCTATATGACAGAAAATAATCAGAAAAGTTATTTAGAGTCAGTAGGAATAAAATTGCCATTCTCTGATAATACCTAAAATATTTACTATTCTGCAGTACCTCTGTTTCCACCCTTCCAAAAGTCTTTATTCTGAGCCTGGGGTATGTTCCAGCAATAGTAAATGAGCCGCTAATCAATATTTTTAACTCAAAGGGTAGGTTTTCTGGAAGTAACCTGGGAATAGAGGTATTTTCATAATATATACTGTGTGTTCAGCCAGTAAGTGGTGTTTTACCTGGCATGGCACTTGAAAACATCTGGTGCATTCTGATACTAGGCTCTGTAGTCCTGTTTCAACATCAAACTCTTGTGAGAACCCTCTTATTTTGGAATAGGGTCTTCAAATGATTGACTCCAAGTTTCTTTGTAGGTGTTTTTACGAAGTCACTTTTTTTTTTTTTTTTCTTTTCCTTTTCCTTTTTTTTTTTTTAAGTGAAGAGAGGAAGTGAGGAGAGGAATGTGAGGCACACTGATGTTCTTTGGTGTGTTGAATCTGTTTGCCTGAGGTAAAGTCATGCTGCATATCTTGTTTTTGGGTAATCTTCGTGACACTGTTTCTGACTTGGGACCACTGTCACTAAAAAATGAAGGCTCATGATTCTGTCTTGAACAAAGGTCCCAGCATTTACCATTTTTATTTCTTTTGAAGCAACGATTAGACACAGTTGTCTGTGCCTAATTTTGCAAACCCTTGTCCTGGAAATTTGCCATGATGACATCAAAATAATTATTAAATTTTAATTATTTTTTCATTCAAGTGAGGTGTTAATTTCTGTCCTTGGAGATACAAGTGTTTGTGCAAGGCCATAATTTCCTGCTGAATTACGTGACATATGGAAACTAGAGTGTGTAAGACAACTTTGGGCTTGTCAAGTTAAAATTGGGTTTATTATGTTTTATTTTTTTAAGCCAAATCTTTACATTTTTTGTTACATAAATAAAATAACCCTACTTTTGTGCTGTAAGAAGAGAGATGAATGGGAGTGCAGCTGAGAAGTGAAAAAGGACTGCAGTAAATAGTTGACTGATGGGTTGGTTGCATAAAGAATGTCACTTCTAGTTTAGCCATCTCGGCTTTTAGTGTTTTGTGTTCTGCAGTTAGGTAGTTTTACATTTGTGTTCTGGAATTAGTATATATCAGCATGAGAAGAAATCAGATGCTGTCAGAAGTATTTGTGGTGTACTGAAATATTTCTCATCCAGATTGTTCTTGCTTGATGTAAGTAAATATGACTGAAAGCTACTTGCAGTATAGCACTCATTGTTACTTCAATTCTACATTGGTAATGAGATCTTAAAAACAATTGCTAATGATATGAAAAGAACATCTAAAAGAAAATTCCTTCAATCTAGCATGTTTTTCAAAGGATCCATTCCCCAAATCAACAAAGTATGTAAGTGTAGCTTGAAAATGAACTTGATGTCTTGTCATACTGTAGGACTTGGGGTGGAGGAAATAAGTCCAGCACTTTGAATTCTGTGGGAAAGAAAATAAGCAATAATGATAATTGGAAAGTGTGGTAATTGTTATCCCAAATGTCAAGTGGAATTACTTTCATTAATTTAAATATCTTTTTCTAATAATTTCTGTGCTGGATATGTAGGCATTTATAAGAGAAAGAAGTTGCTCTCTTCTGCGTGATCTTATTGTGGAAACACTTTAAATAACATTACCTGTTGTTACCCTTTTATGTTTAAAGTGGAGTGTTGTCTTCCGAGCAGGAGTTGCAAGATAGTACAAAAACCTGCCAAAACCCATAAGCCTTCCAGTAAGATTGGCCTTTTGTTCTGAACCATTACACAATTCTGTCTCAGGGAAACTATCTACAGGGGCAAAGAAATAAGAATTACTTTCTTCCTCAGTGTCTTTGGCCCAAGACATTGTTTTTCACTGTAAAAAGTGAAAACGTCAACCAGATGAAAAGAGCATAATGCATATGAATTGGTGGTAGTCCTTGTTATGAAAAATCTCCAAATCTCGCTATCCCGCTTTGTGTAGAACTTCTGCTCTTGTGCTGGAGAGTTCTTGATAGCCCTATAATTTATTTCTCTCTGTCTTGCAAGCATTATTCTTATAAGAATCTGATCTCTGTTTTTAAGTAGGCCACTATGAAGTGCTCTGACTGTGTATCGGTATCAAACACTGAGTGTAAGAGTAATGTTTACCCACTGTAAACCTGTTTATGTGGTTGTAGGGGAAGTGTAGCTGTAGGAGTAGATAGATTAGTCATCAACCTATTACATAAGTTAAAGATGGTTGGGTGTTGTTTGAATGTAGAAATCGAGTGCAGAAAATTTCAGGAGGTCAGTAAAACATTAATGCTCTCTATGAGAACTAGTGATGCCTTTCTGGTATGAAAGATATGGAACCCAAAATGAGGTAGCTAGTTTGAATCTCATTGTGATAGATAAATTGAATACAGGACTTGAAGTTACTGATTGCCTGGTGACAAGTGATCACAGCCTGATTGCTTTCAATCTCTGAAAATGGAGGAGAATGCCAACTAATATACTTAGTACTTTTGAGGATCTAATTGCCTAATGGGGAAACTTATGTGTGAAAGTGATTATGAGGAAAAATTTTGATGGAAAAAATTAGAATAAAAGTTAACTAGAACTCTTAAAAAAGAAAATTTAGGAAATTACAGTTTTCTATGCACCTGAAAACTCTAAAACTGCATCCTTTTTCAGGATAAAAATAAAATAATTATTTTGAAAAAAAAAAGTGTGATTATATAAAGCCTAGGGAATTAAAGGGAAATACACAGCAAGATCAACTGGAATGTCTGAGGTGCAGAATGTTGGCAAAGACAAGTAGAGACATTAAGGGAAAATCTAAAAGGATTAGAAAAATAAAAAAAATAGATTTATGTGTATTAGAAATGTGAAACCATTCTGAAGACAGTAGAGGCTCTTTAGCAGTAAGGTACAGTAAAACTTCTACTGATGCAGAAAAGGCAGAACAGGTTGATAAGGTTTATTTAAGTACTTGCCAGTATAGAATCCATTCTACAGGTCTTTATAGTTCAGGTTGCTGTTGTAACGGCAGTGTTGAAGGAGCATATGCAATCATAGCCATCCACACTAGAAAAACTAGGGGAGAATTTAATTCTCAGAGTTCATAGTTTGATGGACTTGACAGAGTTAGGTTTACTGTAACAGTAGAACTGGATCATCTTAAATGTGTTTTCCAACCTAAATGATTATCCTATATCATATCTGCTTCATCAACATCAGATTATTATAACTTGTTGTGGCTTTTGTCTTTTTGGATCTTCCTTGTTTCTCCCTCAAGCTTCTCATGCAAAAAAATTTTGCTTCTGGAATACAAATGTTGGAATCCCAAACATGAGGCTCCAGGACCTGCATCCTCTGTGTTTGAGTCATGTCCATACATGATGAATTCTGTCTCTATCATTTTTGCTGGGAAAATAAGAAATGTTTACTTAGTGCCTTTAAACATACTTAAAAAAGGACATAAGTCTTGGACATGCCAAAAAAAAAACCAGAGTGAGAAAACCTCTCACATCTCTGTAATATCCTTGGTCATGTCCCCATTGTAGTTGCTGCAGTTCTGTTTTGCATTGATAGTTTACTTGCTGTGGTGCAAGCAAGGGAATATGAAACTCTTGAGCATCATCATCCTGAATCCCAGCTGGCACTCTTTCTCAGATATTCCAAAACTGTTGAATAAATTGTCTGTGTTCTTCAGACAAGGGTTGGGTTACCTCTGATATCACTCTGATTACCCTGATACAGCCTTATTCAGGTTCATCCATTCTTTCAAAGTGCTGGTGGTGTGAAGTTTGTAGTACTGATCTGTTTTAGCCTCAAAGCAATTGTAGGCAAAATACTGGGAAATTTCTTGCACTAAAAGTAAGATTGTAAATTTTTGGATAAGTGGGAAAAAATTCTTATAATACAAACCCAAATGAATTCTCTGAAATTGCAAGTCCAGTTAATTAGGATATACATTGTATACTGTAAGTATTTGTAGGGCATTTGGTGCCCTAGTCCATAAGAATTATGTTTTAAAAATACTGGAAGAACATTATACAGGCAGAATCAAATTAAACACATTAACTGTATAACTAAGTGATAATTGGAAAGCGGATCAAAGTGAAAGTTACTATTGAGAAAGGAGTTTCTGTGTTTTTCTGCAGAAACTGCTCTGGGCAGGATCATCAATGAACTGGTAGTAAACATGGCATAAATGCTGATTTAGAATTTGCAAAATGATGTTTAGATCATAGACAACAATCTTTGCAGTTTAGTAAATCAAACCTCCTAAAATGTATTTCAGTATAAAAATATTGTTATTATTAATATTATATTAATATTATTATTATTTTAATATTTATCTTTGCTGTCCTAAACTCCAGGCTACTGGAGTTAAAAGACTGAAAAGGATTTGGTTTGGTTTTTTTTAAGCAGAACAGGAATAATGGGAAAAGCATTTCAAGTTTACCTCTCCTTTTTTCTTGCATGAACAAAGGTGTAAAAAGAGCCTACCTAATCCTTCCAGTTTTGCTACCAGAAATGATAGAATGATTTAGTTTCTCATGGTGTTTTATTTGTATCATAAAAAAGTTCTATCCATCACTTCTGTGGAGACACAAAACATTTACTGCTAGTAACAAATTAATACTTTTTCTAAAATGTTGTCAATCAGATGTCAGTCCCTGGAAGAGTTGTTTAGTGCTAGAACGCCACCTTACAACTTAACAATTAAATAGGAAAACAACCACACAGTAAGTGTTTTTAAGAGCAAGGAAATGGAAAAGGTGACTTTAATGTCTTTGCTCTCACTCCCAGCCACTACTGTTTTTCCATTCTATTACGCTGCAATTCATCTTCCTTTCTCTTCTTGTCCTATTACACTGACTTGGTCATTTTTGCATTTTCATTATGTTCTTTAATAATGCTTATTTTTCTTAGCTATTTGGAGTTTTTTTGAGTCCACAGAAGAAACACTGAATATGCATAATGTCTTTGTCTTGTATGCAGCTTCTAGTGCTGACTCTCTCCTTTTTGTGATCCTGCATTTTAGTATACATCTTTGCATTCTTAATGCAATCTTAATGCAGGTGAAGAATATGAATATTTAAAAGAAACCCCAAAGTTTTTAACTTTTCACTTCATTCTTTTCTCCTTCAATGTTCATGTCTTTCTGTGCACAGTAGTACTTATCAATAAAATTCACTCCTGAGTTGAGAACATACCTTTCTCATTCCACCTAAAAGATGGTGGGTGTTGTCATTACAACTAATTGTTGAGAACATTGATGGTATTGGCTGAGTGAGTTTTGACAAGAGCACAGGCTTCAGATTTGCAGAGGTAAATATGTGAGGAGGAATATAACATTGACAGTTGCATGGGCTCCAACCTTAGTGATGATAACAAAATAAACCAGGAAAAACTTTCAAATTAAAACCAAGTTAATTTCTTGTCACTGTGTAATGATATGGATTTTCATCCAGTAGAAATTTCTATGTAAAAGTCAGTGCCACAACAGTCCTCTTTTCCAAAGCTCTTAATAAAATGCTTCCATATGATTTTTGATTCATGTTTTATGTTCCATGGGTTAGTTCCAGGTGGTCTTTTTTAGAAGCCTGAATATCTTAAATTATGTGTGCAGTCTACAGAACTTTTTCAAATAATGCACATGATGGGGTTAGCCAATTACAGATGTGCAATGAATCCGGTGTGCCAAAAGCGCTTGTTCTGCTTTTTGCTTTTAGTAATCAGAAGCAGTAATCACTGCTGTAGTTTTTGGTATGTAAAATAAAAAAAGGCTGTTGCTATCTGTAGATTGCAATGTCTGATAGAACTTTTATTGGTCTTTTTTTTTTGTCTTTTCTGAACAGAAGGAAAGTGCCTTTGATATGAAGAATGTTTTGGAAAAATTCTAAGTCAAGCTTAATGTTGTAGTGTACCATTTTGCAAATGAAAGAGGTCGAGGGTTTGGATCCTGTGGTTGGATTTAGGAGTTTCAGTATATCTTTCATACCTTAGTCTCCTCAGCTGGGCAGAGAATGTAAGAACATACATAAAGCCTTGCTAAATTCAATACAGCTTAGCCTTTGTTTCTTGTATTTCTGGGTCGTCTGAACTTCTACCATGTATCTTCTGTTGAATATATGCTGCTTTTAGATCTTGTTGAGTCTGTTGCAGAGATAATAAATGCATCTGTATGCAGAAATAGATTAACCAACTGATAATGAATATAATGGAAACATAAAAAAAACCCCAACAAACAAACAAATAAAAAAACCCAGACAGGGAGTGCCTAGAGGGAATAAAGCAGTGTAAATAAATGGGCATTTATAATATCTGTTTTACCAAGAGTTACATCACTCGATATTACAAGTAAAAAATTATTTCAAATATTTTGTTTGAAATGAAAGAAAACACAAAAACTGTTTTTAATTATAAGGAGTAAATCTTCCCATCTCACATGTTTCTTATATATTTATTAGTATTTTCCAAAGTGACTGTCTCAGTATTTGGAGTAAATAATAGTCAGAGCCCTGGAAGTGAATTTGGAAGTATATGAATTTAACAATAATTCTTATTTTAGTGTAATAGTTATATTAGATACCTTTGGTCAACAGAGTTAACTAAAGGTAGACCCAGAAATCTTAAAAACCAAAGTGCAATGATTTTATATCTATATAACATGCAAGTATAACCACAGTCTGACCAAAGTTTGACCACAATATCAACGTAGCCTAATTTCTGCAACTGTTCTCTTTGAAGCCTGAGGAAGGAAATCGAGTTTCTACCAAATCCCTATGCTCTTGTGGTCTCCCATTTCAATCAGGGATATAAAGTAGAATACAATGAATCCATAGTAAAGACTTTCCCAGGACATTAGAGAGATCAGTAAAAACTGTTTTCATTAGCTGTCAGTAATTAGAGAACACCCTTCATAGAGAGCTTACAATTTAGAGAACATGTAAGCCTCTATATCTGAGTTCATGAGCAAAATAAGAATCTCTACACAGCTGAGGAACTTGTGTTGTTTTAAAATATCAAGCTCCCTTAAGAAACATATATTTTCTAGCCTTTAAGCCAAGGTGAATATTTTTATTTTTAATTTCAAAGGCTTTAGTCATACTATGCTTTCTGTTACTATGGAAGAAAAGAAAGGCAAATACCTAACAAACTACTTAACACCAGTTGTGCTAGAGTCATTCTCCTAAATGGAGCTGTTAGAAAATTCTTACCTTAATTTCAGTGCTTGAGCTTATCATTCCCTGTAATTCTTACTCAGAGAGTTAGCTGAGTGCATCTGCACAAGCATGTGTGTGTTGTCACTTTGCATTCTATTTGTATCCTATAAAAATTGGTTTTGCTTTGCTTTGCATGTGGTAGTACCACATGCAAGTACATAATTCTATGTCTTATCATCTGTAAAGTCATTAAATGAATATTCATAATCATAAAAGGAAGATGGAGAAATATCTTTGTTCACATTTTTATACATATAGACAATTCCAAAACTTTACCTATAGCAAGCAGAATAATATCATCAACATTATCTCACTTCAGGTCCTAAAGAAAACCAGTTGTGTAAAGGTTAGGAAAAATCAGGAACTGTTTTTTCATTTGCTTTTTTAAGTACATACTGTATTTCTACAATTATCAGAGAAACTGTAAATTTATATGTCTCCTTTCAGATGTGAGTTACTGTATATGATAGCTGTTTCTCATTCTCTTGATGTAGAACAGTGCTGATAATGCTAATAGAGAAATTGAGGCATATACAGATTTAGGGCGAGCTTTTCAAAAGAGCGCAGCACTCCAACTGGAGCCAGATTTCAAAAGATCTCTGATCCTATTCAGCTACAAAATAAATAGCCAGATTTTCTAAAGATTTCAGCACTTTGGTAATCTGATCATAAGAAGCAGCTGCTGAGCACATTTTCAAAGCCAGCCGAGAGTGGTTTGCTCAATATCCCATGAAAAGTGTCTGTTAGAGCAGGGAATAGAGTCCTGTTCCCATGTCCTAGAGTCCAGTTCTTAAGCAATAACACTATCTTCGTGTCCTTTGTAAGAATGCTATATTTAACAAAAGGAAATTTAACCATCTAGAAATTTAACCCATGTCTGTGAGGAGATATTTTTCAGAATAACATAAAGAATTGCATTCAAGGTAGATAATGAGACAATCAAATAGGAGGAATATTGCTAATCCATTTTATACTGCATCTCTGTGTTATATTGTTTTAATTAGGTGTATCTTATAATAAAAACTTCCTTTAGTAATTTTAAAAGATTTTATAGTCCATTGTCAATTTTTAAGTTTCACAAGTAAAAAATAGAATAACTAAGTATTCTACAAAAAAACCCTACAAAAACCTGTAGAAAATATATTGTATGGCAAGTCCAGGTGCGATTTTCTGTGGACTTCCACCCTCATACCACAATTCAGGGGCATAGTATTTATTTTTTGTTTACATTTTAAATGTTTTTCTCTGTCCCTACCTAGAGATGAGGAGATGGGGTGTTTAATTTTGTTTTTCTGAAGATAAGAATTTTTGTCATCTATTTAATACTTTAAACATTTTTCTCTTTACCATTATATATCAACTGTTTCTGCTTATTTTGTGTATAAATGCTGTTATTTACTCTTCTCGTTCTTATCTTTGTAGTTTCTATCTCTGTGGGATTTTTTTCCTTTGCTATTCTTTTGTTCCAGTGTCCTATCCTGAAGAAGTAAAGGGCAAGTTTTCTTTCACAAATGTTATTAAGTTACTGAGAGGAAATTAACAGCTCACCTAATCTCATCATAAATTTTGCTTTTGTTGGTTTCTTCAACATCCTCATGGAGGCTGTTGATTCCTTAACAAGTTCATTAAACATAAAGGAACTGGATTTTTCACAGAGGCAGTTTTATTGAGAGGCCATTTGGCACCCTCGAGACTAAAAGCTCCAGCATTTTACAAGACCTACATATTGACTCACTCATCACTAGCTTGGAGTCAGCCCAACAGAGGTTCCTTGGGTAGAAGCATCAGGCAAAGTCAGTGCTCAAACAGCTTTCCAGTGTGTGCTTATGAGCAGTTGTGATGTAATTTGGTCTTCAGCAGTGGTTATGCCAGACAGTGAATGTGGCGTGAGATGATCTGTGAAGATGTCCATATCTGCCTTGAAGGGGTTATCATTTTACCTGAAAAATAGGAAGCTGAATTTTGGAGACAGAGTCTGTTTAGTCTGAACTGAACTGCACACAAAGGATAGATACCATGGACATGAGATGATTGGTCCTTGAAGTGCAAAGCACTTCCAGAAGTGTTTTGTTCAGGTACAATGTTGAGCACCTGTGATAAGCATCCAGTCTGACTTCTTGCAGGCCCGAGACAGAGGACCTCATCCAGTATTTTCTGCATCTCTTTGAGACACAGGCTTATCTATTTGGAAAGTATCTAATGTTGATGTAAAGCATTTAAATGATAAAGAATCAACTACGTCCCTGTGCAGATTGTTCCAATGGTTAATTACTGTCACTGTGAAAAAAGTGTGGCTCATTTGTAGTCTTATTTCAGCTTCAGCTTCCAAACACTGGATCTTGTTATGCCTTTTTTCACTAGATTAATGAGCTGCCTACTGTCAGAATCTCTTCCACATGTAGGTATTGTGATCCTCTTAACCTTCTTTTCAGTAACTAAATAAATTGAGCTTTCTTAGTCTTTCACTACAGGGAATGACTTTTAGAAGTCTAATCACTCTTGTAGCTCTTACTTGAGTCCTATCCAATTTTCTAACATATTTTCAGAATGGAGAAAACTGTAGCTGAACGCAGTATTTCAGTAGCAGGGTCATAAAAACCTAAAGTAACACTTGCAGTAACTATTTCAGTGGGATGTTCTCAGATTTAACCCAGTAATATGTATTCGATATACATTTTTGTATAATATAGATGGGTCATTTTGGTTTCTTTTTTATTTTAGGAATTAACATTAATGTCTCCCTTGTTGTGGTGTGGTTCTGGATTCCTTTTGCTGATAAGGATTGAACAGTGTCAGGAGGTGAATTCTCGTGAACAATTGTGAATGCCGAAGGTTACCCTTGATTTTATATTGTTTCAATGGCATAATTCTTTCAGTAGGAATAGGTTGTGATAGAACAAACTGAAAATAGAGAACAGGCACCACAAGGTGAGATTTGAGAAGAAATCTTCTGGGACAAGTGGCTTTCACAGTTAGGATATTGAATGGGCCAGGATAGGTACACGTGCAATGTTACCTTAACCACAGAATTCAGAACGTTTCTGGAAACAAAAACCTGCTCAGAGTTGTCTGAAGAGTTCCTTTGGACACCTTCCAGTCTGATAGCTGTCTTATTCAAAGAACTTGCATTGTCCAAGTTGGGTATCAATTTCATAGCTGGGCAGGAGAAACCAAAGCACAGCCAAACTAAGTGAGCTCAGGAGATCCTTCCTAAGCATGAAAAAAGGTTCCATTCAACCCAGACCTGCGGCAAAGTCACCTCAATAATCCTAGTATTGTGGTGCACAGGAGCTAGGGATCTGCAGGGAAAAGGAACTGACTTTCTAAAATAGCATATGAACTGGAGCTAGAATTTGTATGGAAATAGGAAGAAAATGATTCCTCCTGAATTCAGACTTCCCTTGGTTCAAAATTAGAGTTAAGCGAACTTCTCCTCAGACAACCTGAATGATTTGAGTTCAGCTGTCTCCAGTATTTCCAAGTAGTGAAAAGAGGTGAGCCATGTCCTTAACAAGAAGGTGGCTGCTTCAGAGTCAGGTAGTTTCTTCACAAGTGGAAATAAAGATTTCGGCAGTGACTTCCTTCAATTTGTGTTCTCAACAGTAAATTCTGTAAGTAACAGACAAAAGGTTTCAAGCTCTCAACCGTTCACCACTGTGAAATGCTTTGGGAGAAAGATATTTGACTTTCTTTTTAATCCCATATAAAAGCTGCCTCCTCAGGCTTCAGGGTCAATTCCTTTAACGTTTCAAAAATGCAGTTTCACTTAGTTAACTTTCCTAGCCCAGCCAGCAATTTTTGGTCAGCTTAGGGGAAACTGTGCTTCAGTCCTCACTTCAGAGCCTTGGGATTTCATCTGTCCTCAAAAATTTGGAGTGGTTTCAGAACTTTAGGTATTTCTTCTCTTGTTTGCAAAGTGAGTAAGAAAAGAAAGCTCTTGTGTATGAAGTGGTCTCACTCACCACTGCCCTGCTGGGAGAAGACTGAGTGTACTCTTACTGCCAGACTGAAGAGACAGATACTTTTAATCTCAGTTACTTTCTTCACTCATCTCACATTACCAGCAATTTTTGGATTGATAGTACTCGTATTTGCCTTGGTTTTTTTCCCAAAGGTATATACTAGGGTTTGTTACTCAGAACACTAGTTAGCATTTCAAAATGCTTTGGCATCTTTGCACAGACTGTTACCTATGACTTATCCAATGACAAATTGTATATTTATCCAAGGATAAATTTGGTAAGTGCATTCATTTGCACAACTTCTCTACAAAACTATTGAAAGACTCATTTTTTTTTTTTTGAAGGGAAACCTGAATATTAATATATAATATTGGGGAGGAAAATGTCAGGTTCCAGCTTATTTCTGCTATTAATGGAGTTCTTTGTGTATATATAAATGCATTTTACTAAGTTCCAAGAGTAATAAGAAAGTTTGAAATCATCTGAATCAACCTGGCATATATCTTGTGCTTCTAACAATTTCAGTTTAATTCTTCCATTTAGTTTCGTACCAATCATTTATACTGACAAAAAGAAGGAAAAGAAAACAAGGAACTTGTCATCAATCATTCATTTAATCAGGTAGCAAAAATAGATAAATAAACATACTGAGTTAATTATTCTTCTATATGTAATGATTGACAATAATCTTAATTTATCCCTTTTTTTAACCTTTGACTGTCAGTGTAGTTGGGATTAATAAGTAATGACAAAATGAGAAGAAATAAATTTCTGATAGCCACTGAATGTTGCTAACATTGGAGTGTTTTCCCCTGAAACTTCTCCCTGAAGATGTATCAGATCTCTGTCATGTGTTATTTTTCACACTCTTTTGTGCCATGTTTCATGCCATTTTGTTAATTGCTATTAGTTTAGACATATGGTCAGGAATATTTTATGAATGAAGAGGTTTCTGGAATGTACAATATTACTTCACATTTATATGAGAATTGTAATTTGAAGCTCTCAAAATACTTTGCACGTTATTGTAGAGTATATTCAAAAGTTAGCAAAAAAGAGAGTGCTACAGCTAATAACTTATATATCTGCTCCATCCATCAGACACTGTTTCTTCCATAGTGAATCTCCTATTCTCCCTTTGCAATGTTTTATTGTATGCATACAAACTGAAGAGGGGATTTTCAGGCAGATTTCCCAAAGCAGCTCTCCATGTTGGGAGAGCAGGAGGGTTAGCTCAACCTCTTCTACAAGATTTTTGCCATCAAATCGTCTCCCTACATGTAAACAGGCACCTGAATAGATTCTAGTCAGTCAGTTACTCCAGCTTCTAAAATATCTTTCTGTAATGATATTCCTGTACATTAGTAATAGTTATCCTGAACAATACATGAAGAGTGCATTTTTTTTTTTAAATACTGTGTAGCATGTCCTTCAAATAAGGGGAAGACATAATGTATGGCATGCTTTTCATCTAGCTTGAATGGTGTATCAATCACACAATGTCAGTTCTTTTAGAAATAACCAGGTTTTATTCAGGTGTATTTCCTGCAGTATTTCAATAAAAGTGTTTTTACATATTTCAGGGATGAAAAAGGTTTGTATGTGGATATATGTGTTTCAGTAATGAATGCCAAAACTTCTGAGGCGCAAATGTGTAAATTTGCATTTCACAGATTTTGTGTTTGGATTTCTGGGTTGGGGTTTTTTTTGTGTTTGTTTTTGTTTTTCCCTAAAAGAAATCATCTAGTTACATATAACCAGATAGTTCCCCAACCTGCTGTTTTCAGAGGTTCAAAATAAGAAATTATTTCCTCTACTCAAAAATTATGTGCAATATGGTTTTTTTTTAAGGAATGAAGGAAGACAGAGGTGGTAATGATATTTACCCAAGCACAGGTTTTCATATACTTAACAAAAAAAAAAAAAAAAAAAAAAAGGGGGAAAAGAAAAAAACCCCAAACACTCCAACAGAAAAAACTCCAGAAAAGATAAAAGCCAGTTTTTGGCATAGGGTGTAGGCATCGTTTCTCCAAAGGTACAGTTCATGTTTGTGTCAGAGATTTCCTGACTGCCCTGTATCCCTGGGGGCAGATACCCTTGTCACTGCGTGGCCTTCCGACGGACTGTGGTTGTGCTGGACTGCAGCTGGGCAGGCTGTGGCGGGTAAAGCTACCATGGCACTTTGGGCTGTGTTAACGGCACAACCATGCAGGTAACCCTGTAAAGGTGCATCCTGCTGCCTTCCTGAAGCATGAATAAGGTTGAGAGGCTATAGAACCTCTGCGGGACAGTGGGCAGTGGAGTAGGCTGTAATTAATAATTGTAAGGGAAGAACAATTCTTCTCTTACTGCAGGAGCCATAAGCAACCACTATGACAGTTACCTGAGTCTTGACTCTGAGGATCTCATCCCATACTCTGTAGGTAACTGGAGACAAAGAATTTGTTTTTGCTTATTCAGGCTTCGTTTAAAGGTCTAAAATTTTACTCTTTAGGAAAACAATGATTTTTCGAACTCAGGTCATACTGAATGCTAATATATCCAATAAGAAGTATTCTAAATCCAGATTTTTTTTTCAATAAAAAATAGTCAAAAATATTTAGAATTATTTTCTCACTTGAGACAAAAATGTACAACTCTAGTTGTGTCACATAAAATAGCGAAGCATAAAATATGTCACATAAAATATGTGAAACATAAAATAGTGGACACTACTCCAAAAATCCTTAAAGGCAGTCAGCCTAAATTTTTTCTGCAGTGTCAGATCTCCTCTGCCCCTTCACTGGGCTGAGCACACTCCAGCTCTTTGTGTGTAACAGTTTTATGTTTATTAGCAGCTGTTTTCTCCTAGCTAAGCTTGACAAAGATAGGGAATAAGATTAAAAGATCTATATTATTCTGCTTTCTGGTAGGAAGGATGGAATTGCAAATATGAATCGTCCTGTTGCTGACATTCCATTCTGAGCATTCGCATTCGCGCTGGTGCTCTCTGGTCCTTCCATTGCCGAGGGAAGATGGTTCCCTTTAAGACCACAGCTCTACTTTAGCAGATTGGCATCAGTGGTAGCTGACTGACACTGGCAGAACCTTTTGTAGGAATTTTCTTCTTGCCATGATTAATTTTTTTAAACCAGACGTGCTCTAGGATATATATGAGTTCTTGCTTACTGAAGTAATTATTTTTAAGGAAAAAGTGTAGATTTCTTGTTCTTATTTGACTATTACATTTCTAGCCTTTAAAAACTCATAACTAACATCATATTTCAAGTTAGAAATCTTAAAAAATACACATTTTGGAATTTAATGTTTATAAAACAGTAACATAGGAATTCTAGTCAATCTCTTAATTTTGCTGGGGTATAATCTCATTAAGAAAAGTGGCTGGCTTTAAGTGAATATGTCATTTGTATTTTTAAAATTCATAATATTAACCAGTCAATGATGTAAAATATTTTGGAATATCATGTCTAAATGTATCGACACTATATTGATAGGTAATTCTTGGTTAAATGACTTTGTAGTTAGTTGCCAGACTACCAATACTTCTAACAAAATGACCAAATTATACTATCAACAACTCTGAATTCAACTGTTTTTCATCTCAGTGTATTTCTTTAAACAGAAAAGATACTCTTTTCCCCCTCTGTTCCATGTTTGGGACAGATCTTGGTATCAGTAATTGACTGAAATGTTACTTAATGGAAATTCTTTTATTTCCATTAAATTTAAATTTTCCAGACTTCCCTGTCTTATATAGCATTTATTAAGTATTTGAATTATATTTTTCTTTGCATTTTACTGAACAGCTTATGTACTCAAAGCATCACCTAAGAACCAATAACACATTCTTGACTGAATAATGATGTATGTTGAATGTTACTTTTTTTGTCTTATAAATGGATGGCAATTTACACAGCTGTGGATGTGGGATGTTTCAATCCCAGACCATGTTGTAAGAAAAATTGAATGACAGTGAGCAAAACAGCAGTAATTATAAAACTAATTACTAAATGCTGATGATGCCCATAGGCTTTGCATAACTAAAATTAGAAAAGGAAATTGCTTTCGGCTTCAGAGAGGCAACATGCTAGTTATTTCACTGTTTCAGTCAAAATGGAACATGGTGTATAAAGTTCAATCACGAAAAACCCCACATTAGTTTATGCATATATTTTTTCCTACTCAAATGTTAAAGAATTCAGGCTTTTTGTCTTTTAATACAAACACATCTGTAACATAAATCAAGAAAAGTGACATGTAACTACTTGTTGGACATCTTTCTATGTAGTTTTACAAGGCCTAATTTACCACTGAATTACTTTAGATTTGCGTTTTTAAAAATGTACATGAATATATAAAAAAGGAAGGGTATCCTATCACCTAGGCCCAAATGAAATAAATGTTTGGAAAAAAACCTGGGAGGCTGGATTTCAAAATTCCCTCAGCTGAGTTCCAGCTCATATTATGTGTATCTTGGGGATACATATAAGCATATATGTATGTATGGGGATTGTATTAATTTGCTACACTTATATGTGTTTTCCCAGGGATAGAATTGCTGAAGTAAATCTTAATGATCACTTTGAATATAGTATATTTTTATATTTTTTGTTCATGTCTATATGACATATACATTCATGCATACATAGGCATAAAATACCTAAATGGAACACGTCTTTATATGCAAATTTAATGTGCCATATATAGGAGTGCAATATGTGTTTCAGTGTGGTGAGGTTTTTCAATACTACATTTATGCTTTAACCTGCAGAATATGAAAATCCCATGCATTCTTAGCAAATTTCTTTTAAAATTTATTTTTATAAAAATGTATTAAAACATTAATCAGGATTACTGCTTGTAAGACTCAGTTTAACACTTAGAAACTATGATGTTGTTTCATAGACAATTACATGGATATGATGGGATTTATCCTTTGAGTTTAGGTTGGGGTTTGTTATTTTTTTTTAATTCTCAATTTTTATTTCACATTTTTTATCTGAGCTGGAAATATTTATACTTGTTTTGTGGGAACAACTGATAGATAGCAAATTCTCAAAAGCTTGAAAGAAATGCTCATTAAATTCTCATCCATCAATCTACGTCAAACAAATAAAAACCACTGAGTTTGAATATGTGTTTTTAACTTTCAGTTAGTTGAAATACATCTAGATTTAACAGCTGATGATAATAGAATCTGAAAATGGAAAATGCAAACTCTGTAACCTGAATTATTTTCAAGATTTCAAGATATTAAATTTTCTGTAAGTAAACTGTAAGCCTTAGGACCATCTTTATTTAAACATTTATAGGGAAGCATATCTTAAGTGTAGTAGAGTTATAAAGTGCATTTCAATATATAAATATTACAATAGGACTTTTTTCTTTTTATGTGGACCACTGAGTTATTTTTCATTTTGCCCGTCCCAATATGTTTATACTGAGGCAGATGAAGTCGAGGTTCCACATATTAACATGGCAAATAAAAAGGATGTGTTTGTTTGCTATATCTGTTTTTATGCAATCAAACTCTGCAATACACACTTCAGTAAAGTCCCCCTATTTAAACACAAGTTTCTGCTCAGTTGTCCAGAGAAGATTTTAACTATTCTCATATAACTGTTTATATATATAACATACACAGTTCCAATACAGGTCTGTAAAAGAGACTCAAAATGGTCTTGCAGATATAAGGACCTAAAACATCTCTCCATTCTTTTGGATTTGGGCATTAACAGCGGCAGCATTATTAGTAGCAATATTTCTCAGTTTCTGTTCCAATTTCCTTGAAATTTTTAAGTGATGCTAGTGAATGGGATTGTCTTTAAGAGGCACTTGAAGAAACAAATAAAAATTCCTTCCTCCTATACGGAGAACACCATTTTCTCAGAGGTTTCTGTCATGTTATACTTTAGCAATTTCTGTCTTTATTGTATGGAAAGAAACAATTTGTTGTCAGTACTTGAAGGATACGGAATGTCTGATTGACTGCCATCCTAGCCTGTTGTTTTTAACATAAACATTACAGCTGTGTTTGCTTTGAAATATTTGGCTGTTTTCCAGTAAATCTGTGCTGGAACACTAAATTATCACCTTACGCCCTCCTCCATCATAAGAAAGTGCTTTTGTCCATTAAACATTGCTGCTGTCTCTTCCTACTTTTTATTTCTGCATATTCAAGAACTTTGTTTTGTTTTGTAAAAAACAGACATCATGTAAAAGCTTCTACCCAGTGAATGTCCTGAACAGGTAACCCCACAGGCATGCAGAAATACTGATGAAAGTCCATTCTTAGTAGATTAAATTAAGAAACTTAATCTTAACCCTAATTTTTGTGAATGTTTCGAGCTCTTTAAGGTTTTTAAGCATTTAAACTATCTGGCTATTCCACCTTTTTCTTGACCAATATGAAGAGATGGGTATCTTTTTCAACATCTTCCTCTTTTACAGCTATCACATTGTATCCTGTGAGCTTTCAGGGTGTATCTACATCATAAAAGCCCGACAGTATACCATTTTTCACAAGTATAGTAAGTAGGTGAGACTTACAGTACTGATGCTAAGCCATTTTCCTGCTACTTTCTTCACAAGTATTTCAAATTTATCTCTTTAGCTCAGGATAGTCGATCTTCTATGCAAAAGAAATGGGGCTAGTATTTCATAATCACGCCTATTCCCCATTAGTGCTGGTATCTGAAATTCAGCACACAGTGAATTGCACAAGGCTGTGTGTTTTTCCTGTGTATATATGTGAGGATAGAGTAATTACCTTATCTTTCTTCTCTCTTCCTATGTTTTTCAAGGAGTTTTTTTTTTTTTTTTTCCCATATGATAGCTGGCTTTTTCCTAAAATTAAAGGCTTTTTCTAGGCAATTTTAAAAAAGAATCCTTTCTACTTTTTATTGCTGGTTTTTGATTTTTTGAAAGACTTTCTAGTATCATAAGTAACAAATCTCTCGAATTAAGAAAAAGATTTAAAACATGTTTTTAGGCATGTAAAAGTTTCATGGATTTAAACTAGATTATTCATTTGCTTTGAGTAAGTAATTATTTGTGACTCTTGCTGAACTTGAGTTGTAACAAAAAGGCAAAGAGTGGATCTGACATTAGGACAAGAATGACCTTTCTCATCTTAACTATTCTTTCTTTGTGTTTGTAATCCTTTATCAATTTATCAGTCTGTATGACAGGCTTATGTTTTAGATAATTTTTATTCTATTTTTTCAAGTGAAATGCTAGATCTCTTGGTTTCCTGAAGTCTGTTCTGCAATACATTTACTGCATTCTCTAAACAGTGTTTTTAAGAACTTACAAGATTGATTTTAACGACATGCATTTAGATTGCAGAATTTGGTTTCAAATCATTGCAAAGACATCCAAAGTCCTTGTGAGTTAAATCTCTGAGATGTTATCACTGTATGATAAATGCAGCTGATTTCTGCCTGTTCTGTGTTATTGGCACAAGGGAGCGCATCAAAGGTGTTTAGCACAAATAAACTATGTAGTTATCTTAGAAAAGAAGCCTCTGTTTTTACCCAACAAGATCGGGTCCACTTTCTCTATGATCAGAGTAATACAAAGCTAGTAAAGAATAATTTATATCAGAGGTTCTGTGTTGGAATGAAATGGAGCTCTTTTGAAGTATGATCTCTGAAAGCACAGCATGAAGCTCAAATAAAGTGAAGGACATTCACTATTACAAGTAATGTCCTTAATAATCTTGTTAGTCTAGTCTCTCTCTGTATGAGACAAATGGAACATTATTGGCTTATGGGCTGTAGTAAATAATTTAGTTTCCAATATTCAGGCTGCTTTGACAGTAAATTAAAATGACATGAAAGGGGCTTGTTGAATAAAGAAAGTATCCAATCAAATTTAATTGGCATGACTAAGGCAGTAGAAATATGTTTTATAATTAAACCATGTTGTCTTGGAGCTTTATAAGCATGTATGTATCAAAATGTCAAAAATTATTCTTTGATATTGTGCATTTAAAATTTCACATGGTGAATAGTTTTCTTAAACAAGGTTCTAGACATGCATATTGATTCAACATTAAAATAGTTTTAAAGTTTTAAATAACTCTCATCTTGGGATTTGTCTATTGTTTCTGACAATTTTCTGTAAAACACTAAAACAATTTTGCAGTCCTCTCATACTTAAAAATCTGTCTTTTTTACCAGATTTGTATGATCCAGCTTTTAAATAGGGTATAAACTCTGCCATTTTTCACCTGTTGTTATAATGCTGGATTGCTGAAATTAGTGCTAATAGGTGCAAGCATAACAGAAGGAAACCAACAGGAAGAAAAAAAGGAAAAATAAGATATGTGGCAAGCTAACAGATACTTTTCTATTACTAAACTGTCTCTTTAAACGTTTCTTATTTTAGTCAAGCAATTTTAGAGTTTACATATATTAACCAGGTATTACAAAATATTTATTGTTGAGTTCTTAATTACTCATCTCTTTGACAAAGTTGTCTCAGAAAATGTGTATTTTCCTTAATTGTATAAAGAGAAAACATCTCCACGGTTCCAAGAATAACAGTACCTTTAGAAATTTCACATTTCCAAACATTCTTTTGTTCTTATATACAAACTCCCCTAAGTATATAGCACTGTTATTTGCACATCCTGATTATAATACTTTCTCTGAAAAGAGAACTTATAGCTTGCCTGGCCCTTTAAAAAAAGAAAAGAAATTTTTAATAAAAAAGTTTACCCATGAGAAAGTCTTCTAAATTAACCTTGCCTTTTGGACATTGTTGACAAGTAACTTCTATGTTAGGAGTGATATTTAAGTTACTCTAATCTACTGATGTACTTCATAAGTCAGTGCTAGAATTCTAGAACTGATTAAACTCTGAAGCACTGAGGAAAATGCATAGACATGGAAGTGAATGGTAGATTTCAACTTTTGTCATAACCTTGGCTGGGTAAGTACATTGTACTCTATAAGTGTGACATCTTGCAGTGCCAGATGCTCTGGTTTCCAACGTAATGGTTCAAGCTCATAAAAGTGATGTTAGATATACTATGGAAAAAAAAGGTGAAAATCTCGTCAGCCTCAGCTAGTCTCACCTTTTGCACAAAAAAAGATTTCTGTATCTTTGATAGGTGTAGTAACTGGATGTCCAATTGCTTGTCTTAGATCCCATTCTGATATCATAGAAAAATACATAAAAATTTCAACCTTTTAGACCAACAAACTCCAGGTGAACTGAGGTAAAGAAAGGCTCTGTCTGGTCTCTTTCAACAGCCAAAAGCCTTATTGTCCCTGAAAGGAGAATTGATAGCTGAATGTGGGTGGAAGTCTGCTGTAAATTTCTACTCATGACAAATCTTCACTTCTTAGCATTGTGTTCCTCCATACTTTTATTCTCTCCCGTTAGAGAGAGCTTTGTAGAAAGACTTTGAGAGTTAAGTGCAAAATATTCTTAAATATCTTTCAGCTTCCTCACTTTAGGCTACTTTCTGACTCATCAGTCTGCTGATTAAGCAGAATTTTATCACTAGTGACAGTCTAGTTATTGATGTTTTATATCATGCCAACCAGATTCAAGTGGATAAGCTCTCCATTGTAGTTGATGAATCTTAGTAAAACTCCAGCTGGGAAGCTTGCATTCCTCTAGCTATGTCATATTTACGTTGGTATAAATATGGAATACCTTCACTGAAAATTATTATTCAATTGAACTGCTGTTAGAGGTTAGTTTTTACTGTTACTCTGGGTCTTATATCTATACAGAGTGTTCTGATAGCCAAAATTTTTCTCAATTTATCTTCAGCTAAAGAACTACCTCTCAGAAATGAATTCCCATTGTAAATGATCAGCCAGCAAGTAAAATCCTGGTGCAGTGAAACTGACCCAATGGCAAAATAGAGCCAGCCCTTCCATTGCCAAAGAAAATAGAAAATTGTTTTTAACAGGTCAGGATTCCACTGCAGAATTAATTTGTTTTGATGCTGATATCTCAAGGTTGTCTGGCAAGCCAAACTCTGATGCATTTTTCTGGAATACTTTTTTTGTGTGGTGTCTGGTTCCTATGAGAATAAGGCTTTTGAATGATTCTTCAAACCGAAGGACATATTTTTGTATTGCGTTGCATCTGCTTGGTGTCAGCAAGTTGCTTTAACCGGTGTTGAAAAAAATATGGTGGAAAGTAGCAAAGAATTAATTTTCATGCTTTCTTTTTACTTTTTTTTTCTCTATTTACATGATTCTCTTTTATAGTTTTTCTAAATTGCTATTTCAGGTTGAGAGAGGCTCAATTTTTCTTTATTATTGCTTTTTTACTAGACTTAGGCACTCTCTTATTGTTGTCTACTAGAATTTAATTTTTTTTTCATGCATCTTTTTGTCAAGAAAATTAATTGGTGGAATAAAGGTCATTTCAGGTAAACTCTAGATTTAGACCATATAACTTTAATTTTAGTGTTTACAAATTGCACAACTCAGAGGAAAAAGGTAAAAAAAAAAAAAAGAAGAAAAAAAAGAGCAAATTCTATTTTGGTTGTTCACTGCCTTTCTTCAAGTGTATTGTTTTGATATGTCCCAAATTGTATTTCTGTTTATTCTTTGACAGTGAAGGAGTGTACTTTTTCTATTCTAAAAAGAAATAATATGTACTTGAAAAATCTTGAAAAAAACAATGTTTTTAGGCTTCTTGACATCTTAGTGAACTCTAGTGCAGGGAGGTCAGAGATTTCGTTGCTGTAAATATGCTGTGGTGTGTTAATTTATTTAAAAAGAAATTATTTATTTCATTGGGCTGAAGACTGTAATGAATTCCCAAATGGAATACAACTTTCAGCAAAATAGATCTCTTTCCATAGGTATAGTACTTTCCTGACTTAGGATAGGACCCACTTTACCAATTTAAAAACAAAACAGCCCAAAATCCAACGAACCAAAAACCCAGGGAAAAAACCCCAACAAATAAAAAAAACCCAAACAAATAAACAAACAAAAAAAGGAGAATAAGAATATATATATTTACATCATGATATAGTTAACTAGGTAACCTCCATTATGTCGTGTCCTTTTTTTGTTTGAAGTCTAGATTATACTCAGTCAGTGCAGAATAAGCCTTGTGAGCTATATTATGTGAAAAATGACCATACGTGATAGATTTTTACAAAATAAAATTCCCAGTGAGACAATAGCTTACCTTATCTCAGTGACACTTATTAGAACTTATGAGAATCATAGGAGGTAATCTCCTCCTAGAGGCAATATAACTTTGTTTGTTAGAGCACTCTGTATTATTGGGGAGATACATAATCCATTTTATTTAGCTAAGACAGTGCTGTACTGAGTGCCACAGAATCACACCCAAGTTCTTATAAACATCTTACTTATAGATACTTCATGATTTCATGGCTTCAGAAACAAAATGTTAGATCTTTTTAAAACTTTAAGAAAATGTTATGGCTATTTTTCCCCTTCTTTACTCTTTACTAACCTCATGAAAACTATGTCTATTTCCTTCACTGAAATTCATCATCCACTGTTTCTTATAGGTGAAATATGAGAGCAAAAATAGTAGAATTTTTAAGGCTTTTGTGTGGACTCAGGAGAGTCTTTCCTGCAATATCTAACTGAAAAGGTAATGAACTGTAAAATATGTTGAAATGATTGGGGATTAAAAATCTCTGGTGTGTAGTGACAGTACAATTATATTCCACAGCAAAGGTTTCTTATATTAAGTGTAATAAATAAAACTTTTTTTTTCCGCTGTGATTGGTTGTCACCACTGTAATGATAGCTTTGACCTTCTTCCTCTTCAAATGCTGTTAGCCTCTGACCAGCTAGTAAGGATGCTATAGAATGACTTGGGTTGGCTGTACATGAAGGCAAAAAAAAGGAAAATTTAAGGGCAAAAGTCTATGTTGTAACTTTTTAATCTTTCTGCTGCTTTGTTGCCCCTGAACAACTTTGCTCACATTTTCTGTCTTGCAACATGGTACCTTACCTTAAGATGTCTTTAACTCTATCCACTAAGGATATTCATTTACCTCTAACACACCTAGGTAGCATTTTTAATGTTTAGATTTATAGATACTTATAGCACGTTGCTCTTTCTATTGAAACAAAAGCAGCCCTGTTCATCAGTTTGTGGGCACCGACTAAATGAAAGCGAAATAATTTCCAGTTTCTTTTGGAAGGCGGGACAGTCAGATGGAGTACCATACGATTTCTTTATTAGCAAGTTTGGATTGCGCATTACCAGGTGCAGAATGTAAGTGTTTGTTAACATTTCTGAAGGTATTCTGAAGTGTGAACGCTTTAGAAATATTAAAGTATAGTGAATAGACATAGTTCTTCATCAAAATTATTTTTCTCTTGTTTTCCTTCTGCCCTACTTTTTGTCAGGCACTCTGTGTCTGGCTGGAACATCTGACAGGTAGCTGTCTTGGTAGCAGACCTGATCATTTCTTCATTGTGCTGTTCCTATATAAAACGACTCATTCTTTACTCTTCCTGGAGACTTGAAAGCATAATTCCTACAAAGACTTTAGCTTCTCTTGTCTCAGGAAGCAAGGAGTACAGATGATTTAAGCATTGCAGCTCTGGGATCCATACAAGAACTTCCCTTATCGACTATCATTTTTAGACATAGATGTTTGTCTTAAAGGAAACCCTACTAGGCAGGAAGGGACATAGAAATAGGAGCATTTGTACTAATATTTGGTAGACTTTATATTTAAATATTATTGCTTTAATTATTGTGCAATTGCTCAGCAATGTGTTGTTCCACATCAGTGATCTTGCATGTAACAGTGTTTCTATCTAAAGCCATCTAAATAATAATATTTTTCTCATTTAATGGACATTACTCATATGACCAGTTACAAGAAATGAGAGTTCACTTGTTCTAAATTTATCTGAACCTTGAGATGGGAGAACTGAAAACTCCTCCACTTTATGAGAACTTTTGATTAGCGTTTGGGTAGGTGGATAATGAAAGAGTGTAACATTGAACTGTGCCTAAATAACATGCTGTTACAAGCCTTATGATAGATTTGTGTTTGACTTAACAGCTTTTGGAACCTAATAAAAAGAACTTAATTGACAATTTCTTGAAATTGCTAAGAAAACCTAGTGATGTTGGTAGGGTATAATAAGGAGTTTTCTCATCACTGTCTTCAAGATTGAGCCTATACAAAAAAAAGGATTTATCTCTGTGGTAACTCTAAGTAATTGATATACAGACAAGGTTTGGTTCCAATTTGCCAGCAATAAAGTTGTAATAGGGTTTTCTCTGCAATTTTAGCCTTAATGTGCTCATTCCAAAGAGCGGTATTTTTCCAAGCGAACAAATAACATCAGTAAAGCTTACGATCAGTAATAGCCCCACACTGATGCTCACATTAAACTTGTTAAATCAATTCACTAGACACTTTCTAAAGTGGACTGTCTGTTTACTTTGACTTGCACCCTGTGAGGATTATCCATCAGTTACATTTATTTGAATGATCTTTACATTTGAAATTTGTAACTGTTTGTGCATAATTGCGATCACAAATCTGTCTTCTCATATTTTTCAGCTTGACTTTTGTGACTTCTGATTTTTCCACCTTAGCGGTATGAATGTATGGATATTTAGTGGCACACAGTAGAATGCACTGTGTGTTTAGCCTTATCCAAATCCTAAACGCGCACTTTGCTGCATAATTGTGGTGGCTTGCTTCTCTTGGTAGATATATGTTTCATATTGCTGTTTACTGAAGGTACCAATCCACCATGTGCAGTATTGTTCTTCTAGGTAAAAAAAATTAACATATAAATAATGTAGGATTACAGTATTTTGAAATAATTAGCAAAACGTGCTAAGTACTAAATGATTTATTAAAGATGTAATTTAGTTGGATTTACTGCATAAGATATTAGAGTGCAAAGAGCCATCCTGTACTCTGCAAGGAATCATTTTGTAGATGGTTAATCTACCAACTAGGCTTCATTTTTCACTCAGAAGAAACCTGGTATGCTACTTCACACTGCCTTTTGTCAGTAAACACAAAGAGAAATCTGAAGTAATCAGTCTTTCTTATCAGTAGCATTCAGTATGTTTACCTTTATTTTATTCTTTGTCTCTGTAAAACTAGACTAATATGAAACAAAATGTAAGAGTTTAAAAGATTGGAATTGTTTATCTGATAGCTAAGTACACATTTTAAAATGTAGCATGAATAAAAAAATAATGGCGTTCCTACGTGCACTGAGGAAACTGAAAATGTTTTGGAAAAAACTGAGGTCCTGGGAAAATAATGGATTGTGGGTAATGGGAAGTTCCTGGATGGAAGGAGGCTCTATCACGTTTGTAGCTAAAATCTGCATGGATTGTTATTATTGTCTACCATTTTGTCATATTCCCAAGGCTGAATCCACATATATAGGACAGTGAAGAAAAACATGATGCCTATGAAATGTTACAGCTGTCCCTTACATGCATTGCTTCCCTTCCTGGTGAAAATAACTCTTTACTTTTCCCTTAAGTTTAAATAACTTTTTATAAGGGACATGTGATATGGGGGGAGGGGGCTGTTTTTTTGTTTTGTTTTGTTTTGTTTTGGGGTTTTTTGTTTGGTTGGTTTTGGTTTTAATGGTAGCCAACTTGAAATTAAAAATATTCAAACAATGAATGGCAGACTATCCCTCCCCACCTCCCCCATTTTTTTTTAAACCTTACTTCACACATCCTATTTTAGCTATCTCTCTGTCTGATCTAAATCTATCTATTTTTATGTATTTTCAAGGCAGTAATTTGGCATAACTGGGGTGTTTATGTGGAGGGAAATATCTCCTCCAGAATATACTAAAAGACTGTAAATACATAGTAGTGCAGGATCATGAAGAAACAGAAAGCATGAGAATTATCATTTGCTGTACATGTAAGTAGTTCATCCAACCTAGACATTTTCTTGTGTTTCATTTGTTATCATTTCACATTGGAAAAATCTAATCCATTAGACAACCTCTCTTTTTTTTTTAACTTCTGTATGGGAAAAAACAGATACCTCTTGTCTCTTCAAGCCCCCACCCCCTCTTCAGCCTAGAAATAATCCAATATTCCCTTTTTCTACAGAATAGGAACTCCAGAAATACACTTTTCAGAAAATCAGTGCAAACCATGTGTCATGGTTTAACCCCAGCCAGCAACTAAACACCACACAGACTCTTGCTCCCTACACCCCAATGAACTGGAACAGTAAAAGTGAGGAAATTCATGGGTTGAGACAAAGACAGTTTAATAGGGAAAGCAAAAGCCACACACACAAGCAAAGCCAGCCACTTCCCATGAGCAGGCAGGTGTTCAGCCGTCTCCAGGAAAACAGGGTTCCATCACACATAATGTTACTTTTGGAATATCACTTTTGTCAGTTGGGATCAACTGTCCCAGCTGTGTCCCCTCCCAACTTCTTGTGCGCTCCCAACATACTCTGTAGCGGGGCGGTGTGAAAAACAGAAAAGGCCTTGACTCTGTGTGACCACTGCTAAGCAATAATGAAAACATCCCTGAATTATCAACACTGTTTTTAGCACAAATCCAAAGCACAGCCCCAGACCAGCTACCAAGAAGAAAAATAACTCCCTCCCAGCCAAAGGCAACAAATACAAAATCTTCTTTTCACTTACTTTGATATCTTCAGTAGAAACTGAGAGACATATAGTCTTTGCCTTTTTAGATTTAATGAATGTCGTAGTTTCATGTGTAGATTTACAATTTTTAAATATGGAAGGTAGGGGAAAAGAAGGTGATATCTTGTAATCGTTTCCACTGCCCCTTTCTACTGCACGGCTGCAACTGAAGTAAATTGCAGATGATTAGAGAAGATGTTGAAATTTTAAGAAGCTTAGTGACAGAAGATTTATATCTGACTCACAGTTTAATTAGGGTAGAAAAATAACATAATTAAATAGATTCTGTCCTTTCAGGACACAATTGATTGACATTTACAGTTTGTTTATGCATCTGAAAGCCAGTTTAATATTGAAGCATTTTGACATATTTGAACCATCTCTTCACTTTTTGGGGTTTATTTGATGTGATGGTAGCATCACTGGTTTGGGAAATGAACTCTAGTTGATTAAGGATATGTAGTATCTCTGCCCTAACTATTACCTGATCTTGGACACAGGAATACATATTGATCAGAAATGGAAACAAAGATGGCTCCATTTCTGAAAGGGGACTGGAGGCAAATTCATGGCACTAGATGGCAAGCAGCATGTGGGAGAAACCTATCCTTCCTCATACTGTGCCTGGAAATGTCTGGGATTGTGCTACAAATTAGTGTACCGTCAACAACTTCATGAGCAATACAAATGTCATTGCTGTTAATATTTTATGAAACTACTAATCTTTCTAATATTTGTGCTACTGTATCTTCAGTCTTCACAGTTTGTGGTTCCTCATTCAAATAATTCCTGGGTAGGAAAGCTGTATATTTTGAATGGGTTGGTAGTAAAATGGTTAAAGGGGAGACAATCACAAAGAATATTTACTGATAAAAAACCTTTATTACATGAAAAAAATGAGGAATATTAGTATTGGAGGCACTCAGGCAAAGAACATTGCCCTTAATCTGGGAAATGCTTCTCATATATTAGAAAAGATGTTTACTGACAGTTGTGGCTTATCTCCTTGTTTAGTTACATATTCTGCAGTTATTTGCTATGATCTCTGTTCAGAGTTGAAATCCATCTGATTCTTGCCAATATGTACAGTACTCGCCTGCTATCAAACAAAACTTTAAGGTGGGTTTCAGATAGTAATTTTAGGAAATCTTTCAGGAATTAAATGAAGAGGAACTATCTTTTAACGTGCATGTTCTTCTACTTGCTTTTTGTATTGGAAATTGGGTAAATCTCCTCATGTTAATCCAGATGACTAAAATACTCCCAATAAATGAAGTATTTTAGGGAAGTCCAGTTAATGATGTGAAAGTAGATCACAGAATCACAGAATGGATAAGGTTGGAAGGGACCACAGTAGGTCACCTCGTCGAACCTCCCTGCTCAAGCGGGGTCATCCCAGAGTACATGGCACAGGACTGCGTCCAGGTGGTTCTTGAAAATCTCCAGTCAAGGAGACTCCACAACCACGCTGAGCAATCTGTTCCTGTGCTCAGTCACCGACACAGTAAAGAAGTTTTTTTGTGTATTCAGGTGGAACTTCCTCTGCATCAGTTCCTGTCCATTGTCTCTTATCCTATTACTTGGCACTACCAATAAGAGCCTGGCACCATCCTCTTGACACCCTCCTTTCAGATACTTATAGATGTTGATGAGGTCTCCTCCCAGTCATCTCTCCTGGAGGCTGAAGAGGCCCCACTCTCTCAGCCTTTCCTCATAAGAGAGAAGCTCCAGTCCCTTAATCATCTTTGTAGCCCTCTGCTGCACCCACTCCAGGAGCTCCATGTCTCTCTTTTACTGAAGAGCCCAGAACTGAACACAGCATTCCAGATGTGGCCTCACCGGGACTGAGTAGAGAGGCAGGATCACCTCCCTCAGCCTGCTGGCAGTGCTCTTCCTGCTGCACCTCAGGATACCATTGGCCTTCTCGGCCACATGGCTCACTGTTGGCTTTTTGTCCACCATGACCCCCAGGTCCTTCTCTGCAGAGCTGCTTCCCAGCAGTTCAGCCCCCAGCCTGTGCTGGTGACCAGGGTTGTTCTTCCCCAGGTGCAGGACCCTGCATTTGCCTTTGCTGAATTTCAATCCGTTCCTCTCTGCCCATCTCTCTAACCTGTCGAGGTCCTTCTGAAGGGCTGCACAGCCCTCTGGGGTATCGACCACTCCTCCAGCTTTGTGTCCTCAGTGAACTTGCTGAGGAGGCATCTGCCCCTCCATCCAAGTCACTGGTGAATGAGATAAACAATACTGGGGCCAGTATTGAACCCTGGGGGACACCAGTAGTGACAGTCTTCCAGGTAGACCCTGTGCCACTGATTACAACCCTGTGGGTTCTGCTGTTCAGACAGTTCTGAATCTACCTCACCGTCCGCTCATCCAGTCCACACACCCTGAGTTTGCCTATGAGGATGTTGTGACAGCGTCAAAAACTTTGCTGGAGTTGAGATAAACAATATCCACTGCTCTCCCCTCCAGGTAGTTGTTTCATCATAGAAGGCAATCAGTTTGGTCAAGCATGGTTTACCTTTACAGAATCTGTGCTGATTACTACTTATCCCTTCAAAAGTTGTTCCGATTTATATTTCTCCTCGGATTTGGGATGCAGAATAATAGAATATCCTGAGTTGAAAGTGACCCACAAGGATCAGGATCATGGAGTCAGATTGATGTATTTCTTTGTCTTTAAGAAGAAGTCAAACACATCTTGTCAGAATGTTAACGAGCATCCATATGCTCATTTGTTTTGAAAAATTGCATGATGTGCTAATATCCTTTTTGTTAGGTGAAGGTAGATGAAATGAAAACAGCTCCTCCTATGCTGATTGGAGAGGTAATTGTTTAGTAATGTAAAGCATTTGCTGAACTCCAGTGACACTGAGCATCCTGACTTTCCAGCATTCCCAGTCCCAACACGTGTTGTGAGAATTCAGCTGTCAAGTGTGGGTCTGTAATGCCTCTTCTAGCTATAATCTTTCAGTAACCCACTGACCCTGTGAGATGCCTTTTAATATTCTCAAAATAGCTTCAACTAGCTTAGCTCCTTTCCTGAAATTGGTGAACATTTGTCATAAAATATAGGTAAGTGAAATGTAACAGCCATCACATGACACACAGAGTTCCAGACCAAAATTCAGATGTACTTTATTTCACTTAACATAATGGATTAAGGTTTTAATTGGATGGGTTTTTTTAAAGGTTATTCTGGTTATTTACTTCAGTTTTATCTACTGTGAAGCCAGTGAAATGCCTGTTTTTGTGACTGGTTCAAAATGGTGGTAGCAGGTGCTGTATTACACTGACAGTCTTCATGACTATGTGAAGGCTCTATTTGTCTCTTAATTTATGCCTTGTGAAATTTTTCTCCTTCAGGTGGTTCATGCAGACATCTGTACTCAGGCTTCGCTTCTTCAGAAGGCTGATGTTGTTGTAATGAATAATGTCTTCGAATATTTTCTTGACAGACAGGAACAGGCCAGGTAAGCTCTGTGTCCAGACAAGTTATCTATTTCTTTGGCAATGTGTGTGTAACCTTGTGAGTTATGGAAAACCTTAAGGTTGTGCTTTTTGAAGTCACATACATAAATTACGTAAGGTAATTGTTTTCAACTGCCTACACTTAATTGTTACACTGCTAAGGTGTAATGGCAGTTGTTTATTGTTAAACCCACTAAATACTGCTGCTTTGTTTACCCAGACCTTGCCCTGAATTTTTGCAGTGATCTGTTAAACTCGTGTTTGGCTGCTAAAGGATCTGAAATTAGTAAATCAGCATAAAGCTTAATCTTCAAAAGAAGACAGGTCACTAGACTAGTAGATGTCAGAGCTTTAGTACAGCTGCACTGCAATGCATGGTTATTAATATTTCTAATAGATCCTCATAAGCATGTGGTAGCAAACAAACATGGGGCTAAGGTTTTTCTTTCAGGTACAAGATGCTTACAGATAAGCTTTTGCTAATCCAGCAGCATCAGTTTAACATGTTAATAACTTGATCATCCGAAGTTACTGTTCCTTTAAAATGGGCAGTCAAAAACAAGGAGTACACCTATGTCTCCACTGTCCCAGCTAAGTCTGACATTCTCTACCAGTTACAGCTAAGGCTTGTCCTACTGCCCTGGATACCAGGTGGTAGTGTCAACGAGAGAGGCACAGAGTGGATGGGTAAAGGGCAGTGGGTGTTTCAAAATGTAAGGAGATACATTTCCAGGCACATGATTGAGAATTCATTTGATTCTGCTGTAACTCGGGGATAGTGGTTGAGTGTTGCATTAGTAGCATGAAGACAAATTACATTTGAAGAGTGCTTGAAATTAAATTCTTTTTAGTCTGAATTGCTGTGCTGTTAGAAATGATCTGACTTGCAGAATCAGAAAAAAGGAATGCTGGGGGCTATATTTAAATATTCTGATTACTAATCTCTTAAGAGAAATACTTTGTCACGACTGCAAGGTATTTATGTAAAGAGCAGCTTGTTGTGAAGCTTAATACAATACTGTGCTTAGAGACTGGATTTTCTTCAAACCCAAAAGTTTAAAGGGGCCAAATGTGGATGTTTAATCCTAGTTCAAAGTGAAGGTGTTGACAATGCCAAACGGCATACATGTATGTATCAGAGTTAAAAAGCTACAAAATCTGACACTGTAAGACCATATATTCCCTGTGTTTTTAATAAGAAGCTTGATTTTGTTTGTTACTTAGATATTAATAGTGACTGATAAGCATGTATGGCAAGTCTTTAAGCTTTGTCTACCTCTACCGAATAAACTATGTCAGATTCATTGTATATCAAATGTGAGGGGTTTTCCCCTAAAAATTGGTGACCTAATTTTAAATATGTTTCAGAGCTTGGGAATTTATTGCTTGTAATGTAAGGAAAAGAGGGTCCTTATTAGTGACAGTTCCAAGTCTTCAAGAATCACTTTCAAAGCTCCAGGTAAGTTCTCTCAGCCAGTTTTAGCCAACACACTTTGTCGTTTTCTATCAAAGTGGCAGTTCTTTAGTTGAGCTGCTTGCCAGTATTGCTGTAAGGAAGGATTAATTTTGTGCAGAGATTAGAAGGTATAGGACTCTGGATTCTATTTCCAGGTTGACCACCAAGACATCTTCCTGTACTTTGATTGTCCTCACCTGTAAAATGAAAATCCCTGCCTATATCAATACACTGCATGAATCATTGTATTATCATGTGTTTTATTAAAAATATCTTAGCTGTGAGGTTAAGCACTTGAACACTTCCAGAGATGGTGACTCTACCACTTCCCAGGGCAGCCCTTTCCAATACTTAACCACCATTTCAGTGAGGAAATTCTTGACATTCAGCCTGAACCTCCCCTGGCACAGGTTGAGGCCATTTCCTCTTGTCCTGTTACTAATTGCCTGATAAAAGAGACCAACCTCCACCTTGTGCAATCTCTTTTCAGGTAGCAATAAGGTCAGTCCCGAGCCTCCTTTTCTCCAGGCTAAAAACCTCACAGGACTTGTGCTCCAGACCCTTAACCAGCTCCATTGCCCTTCTCTGGACACAATCCAGCATCTCAATGATTTCCTTGTAGTGAGGGGCCCAGAACTGGTCACAGCACTCAAGATGCAGCCTCACCAGTGCTCACTACAGAGGGACAATCACTTCCCTGGTCCTGCTGGCCACACTATTTCTGATACAGGCCAGGATGCCATAGGCCTTCCTGGCCACCTGGGCACACTGCCATCAGACTTTTTCCAGGTATAGGGGTAGAACTTGAGAAATACAGATGTATTTAGAGACTTCTGGAGGCAGAACCTTGTCTCTAGTTCCACATTTGCACATTGCCTTGAAACATGACGAACTGTTTTGTTAAGCCAGTGGGAAAAAGGGACTTATTAAAGAAGGACGGTCCCTGAGGATACTCTGTTTTCTGACCTGCTGTCAACATAGAGGCTTACTCATAATATGGCAGTATGAGCTGTTGGAAATACAGATTAGGGAGGGATGTGTTCTCCCAACTAGCCAAGTGATTACCATCAGGGGTCTTGAATCAGTAACATCAGCTTTAAATTGCGATTAGAAACAGACGACAGTGCATTTTCCAAAGATGTTGAATGCCCTGTGCTACTGCTGTTCCCTGAGTAGTAACTGCTTCTGATGGACCAGCCTCTGCTCCCTGTCCACTCTACCATTGGTCATTGGTAGGTTAAATGTGTGATGCCTAGACAAATTATGAGGCCTGGCTCTAGTTAGGAAACAAAACACTGACCATCCATGACAAAGTTATTCATAAAGTGACTCGCTCACCACAGTAGTCAGTTTTAAAGAAATTGAATCACTTGTTGCCTGTATGCTGGTGTGTGAAATAGATCCTTAGCCCCAGGAGCAGCAGTGGTGTCATTTGACCTTTTCTTGGAGCAAACCATAGTCACGCAGCAGCTGAGAAGTCCTTTGTAGCCTTAATGCAATACTTCCTGGGTGTAAAACAAGAAAATGCTTGTGATTCTTCTATGGTACTCCTAGCTGCTCCCTCAGCATTTCTGTCAAAATGTTGTCCTCTGATCAGGATGTTTGAGGCTTATACAAATGCATATAGAGAGGCAGTTGTAATAGGATAGCAAAATATATAGACTATTGACTGAGATAGTTTTTTAAAATTGTCTTTATTCTCTCCTCTGTAAGTTAAAATGGCATTTCCAGAAATGAATTTGTCGTGGCTGCATAATTTGGAATGACTAATCTCTCATATTACGTCTTGCCTTCTTAATGTTGTACTGACCTTGAAATTCCTGCTGTTTCTCAACATGGTGTAAACTTAAGGATCTGTTTTCATTGTTTCAGACAGATGTACAGCTCAGCCAGTGGGTTGAAGAGATGCAGCTAAACTATGATGTGTATATAGAAAAGGATGTTGACAGAGAAGCACTCGAACAGATACATTTATACAAGATTCTCTAGTACCTGGAAAAATTTACTAGTATCCTTATAACATCATATATTTTGGGTCTAAAATGAATTTGGATTAATTTGTATGAATAAATCATGTCAAAATTCATATTGTGATTAATCTGATTCATATCTATGGTTTGTAATGAAAAAGAGTCTTTGGAAACAGGTTTTCTTATGGAGGCATTTTGTCTCAATAGGGTATTTTGACTTTTAACTAGGAGATATCCTCATGGTTTAATTTTTGCAGAAATGGTAGAAAGAGTGGCTACATACTGCTGCTAAAAGAATTTTTCATCACTAGCATTGTGCACTGCCAATGTTTGCTAAGTATATCAAACCTAAGAATAGTGAATCACTATTAATGTGAATGATAAGTATGCATTTAGCATAATGTTACTTAAAAGCGGTAGTGCTGATTTGTTTTGGTATAGACCATTTATTATTATCAATAATAATATTTACTGTCAGCAGTGTCTTTACTGTTCCTCCTATGGAATTTGTAGGTTTTCTTTCCAGGGTCTGTTTGATAACCAGAGTGTCTATTGGCATCTGTTATGAGAGAAGCAAGTTCATCCATTTAGTTAGTTGTCCTTAAGGTGGGTATTAATATAAAATACTAAAAGACACCAAGGAGCCATTGAGAATTAATACAGCAATTCTGGGACAATGGAACTCTCTTCCACCTTCTGCACTTCTGCTGGGGATGGTAGGAAGTGTAATAAGGGGTTAAGAAGCTGAAAATTCTGAACAGGTGTCATGGCTTAGCAGAGGCTTGGTGATGGCGTAAAACATTGGAAATTCGTAACAGAACCTCCTCAGAGAGAAAAGATCCACATACGCCCACCACATTTATATTTAGATTTTATGTTCTAAGGATGTGAAGCTTTTAGTCAGCTGAAGAATGTTTCGGGTTTTAGCAAACATTAATGATCCAAGTGCAAAAATATTAACTTCAGGAGTTTTGGACTAAGTGTGTTGTGAATTTAGAAGCATTGTTAAAAAGTTTGCTGCACAACTTCTGTCTAGTGTAAATGGGAAAACATTAAATTGGATTTTAGTCTTCAAATGATTTACAGGTCAGTGACCTTAATAATATATGCTGTAAGCAAAAAGGTCAGTGGCCTTTAGGCACTCATTGACATAGTAAGTAAATGGCACTGTAGAAAGAACAGTGAGTGTTAAGAAGTCTTATTTTCGTGGTCTATTTGGAGTGGAAGAGGATGTTTCAACTTGAGTGATACTGAACCACTGCCCAAATACTGTGTTGGATCTATTCTTCATGCATTTAAAAAGGAACAAAGATGGAAAATTTCTTAATTTTCTTTTCTTAAAATGTTTATTTTATTAAAGTGCAATAACTGAACTGTTGATTACTTAGTTGTCAGTGAGACAAGTGCCCCTAGAAAGGAAACTTAGGAGAGGGTAACCAACAGGGTGGAGGTAAGGCAGGGCTAATAGATCTAACCAGGAGAGAATAAAAATTGAGAAAAGAAATGCGTGTGCAAGTCAGAATGAGGAAATGAGCACTCTAATAATCAGTGCAGTGGAAGCTGTGACTGAATTGGAGTGTATAAATAGGCTGCTATAAAAGGAACACTGAATGGGTCATAAAAAACTACTTCATACCCTACTACCATGTGAGAAGAAAACACCACGTCAGAATGTTTTTTACTTTTTGCAGAGGTCCTGCAAGATCTCCCGAATCCATTGTCAGGACGTGGGGCTCATGATACTGGGTTTGATCTGTGCCCTGCACCTTGTTTTGGTAATACGGGAACTACAACTTTCATTGCAGTTGTTTCCCCTCTTCTTGCTGAGTCTTCAAATGCTTTTTTTGAGTGTTGATTTCAGATGAAAAAAATTTCAATAGACTGGAGCAGATCACCAGCATATTTAACGACATCTGTATCCTCTGACTCTGGAAATAGCATGCACGCATCTGGAGCTCATATGCAACAGAGGGTGCAACAGGGAAGCTCCCCCGTCTATTTTAAACATCAGGAGAAACTCAAGAGGTGAGTTCAAGCTGCTGAAATGTGTGTTTTCCTCTCCTGCCCTTAATGGGTTCTTGATTAAAACCCTCACCTTGACATGTTCACAGAGAAGAAGTGGTGGTTTGGGTTTAACATGAGCATGTTAAACTCATGCTCAGAAATACAACTCCTCTGTCCTTTTAGAAGCCTCTTTTCAACTTGGCTTCTTAGGGCCAGAGCATGTAGGGCCATTCTGAAGGATGTTATGAGCTGCTTAACTTATCTACTGGAGAGCTAGAAACAAACTAGTGTATGAAAGAGGGTATTAATTGTCTCTTTTCCAGCTGCCCCCTTTTAGTCGTGTTATATATTTCCACACACAAGGGTAGCAAAGGTAAGGTGTGATGATGTTTGCAAAACCGTGTGTGCAAGTGGGCAAATTGGTCCTCCCTGTGCACTCTCTGAAGGCCTCAGAAGTGAGCTGCAATCCTCCCAGGACTGTGTGCATTGCCTCAACTCAGGTTTTGCTTGCTCAGCTCGAGGAAGCTGCCAAGGGTATATCCAACGTCCTGAGTCCTTGTTCTCAGTTCTGCTACTGTTGAATTGTGTCGTATTTGGCAGATTATTGAAGTCTTCTCTGCCTTGGTATCTACAGTGAAAATAGAAATAACAAATCCAAAATCAAAGCAAGGTTGTGAATTAAGCGAATATCAGTTGCTTTGAGATTGTCATATAAAAAGTGCTAAACAGACGAGTTCTTCTTTGTAAACTGACCTAATTTAAAAGACCTGAAAGGCAAAGAAAATACCAGTACCTCTCTGAGATACTTTCTGGCTCTTTTCTTCATGTTACAGTGTTGAAAAGGAAGCACAGATTAACCACAGTACAGTGTTAAAAATGCGTAAATAATTAATTCCTAGTGCTCTCAGTTTTTATACTGCCCTTGCTGTTAGGGGGCCTTGGATGTTGGGATGAGGGGAGAGGGGAGAAACAAACCCCACTGGTCCTCAGAGTTTTGGGTTTGTGTGCAGATGGCGTGGTGGCTGTTGGGAACTGCCAGCCTGAGCTGCTCGCTGCCCGAAACAGCTCTGGGGCTGCACAGCTGGTGTGCTACATCCTCCCATGAAAGACAGCTCTTTGTATGACCTGATGGAGGTCCTAACCCCAGCTACAACAGCAAAATGCTATGGTCATGAACAACTCATAAGTCACAATATTTCACATTTGTAGGCTGAGTTAGAACAAATTGATGTGAGGGAGATGCACATCTGCAGTGCTTGTATCCACCAGGAGTTTCTGTCACACAGAAGACAGCTCTGCTGTTCCCCAGCATCGCAACTTTCCGTGCAGTACTCTGGCTTCTGCAGAATGAGCTATTTGAAATTTAAGCTCATCAAGAACTACTTCTGTAGTAGCAAAAGAAGAAAAAAAGAAGACTTTCTGGATCCACTCTAGTAGCACAAAAATGTCAGTCTGTAAGAATGAGAGATTCACTTTGCAAAGGAAACCTTGCAAATATTTTTGCTTGAGATTGTGTTTTCCAAAAATCACCAAAGGCAGCCTGGGTCTCGAAGGTGAGTAATTTTCCATGTGTCTTTTTTTCACAGTAAGCAATACTGGAAGGGGCTAGTGACATATGCTTGGGAAAACTTGACAGTGGGGCAAGCTTGAAAAAAATCCAGCTCTTTCATTCCTCACTGTCTGTGGCATCAGCCTCCTCTCTTTCCTAGGTTTCTCCTGTCTCTTGTCTCTTTTCAGCCATATTCTTGCTCCCTGTTGCCAGTGCCAGGACCAGCCCGTGGTGCAGCAGGAGGCATGAAGGAGTCCTGCCTGAGCGTGGCTGCAGCCTGCACGTTTTCTCTGTTACTAGAAGACAATAATAGTGAACATGACTGGTAACTTCAGTTGAGCAACTTTTAGGGTTCAAGGCAGACTGGAGTAATGATGGAAACATTTTTAAGGGACTGCTTTGTACTCTCCAGGAATTCTTGGTAGGGACTCCAGTGAAATGATCTGAGTGTGTTTCATCGCATCTGAGAGCTCACAACAGACCCAAGCTCCAGCTCCCCTGCCTCAGTAAAAAGTGGGAGTTGGCATACACAATGCCACTACTCTTTGCCAGCATTTTAACAAATGGCCTCTCACATGCCTTTGGGATGTGACAAGCCCTCTGCAGTAGAGGGGCTTGTATTTGTAGAAGTAAGTGCAAATAAGAAATACAAATAATAAATTTGTAGAAAGAAGGCAGTGCTGCCTGGCCAACAACTGCGAGTTAAATGCTCTTTCTGTAAATGTCTATACTTCACTTATTCATTATTTGAGAGCAGATTAGTGTGTAATGGTATTTTGAGGAAGGAAAAGAGATGGAACATGATACTTAAATACATGTATTTTAAATTCCTGACACTGTGCAGCTTGCATAATTTTAAAAAATTACATGTTTGTGTGGCCCTAGGGGTGAGTCTTTTCCAACAGGAAGAAGGTAGCAGTATTCTTGAAGGCTCAGGGCTGATAACCTCCAGAGTCCCTTGTAGCTTGTAGTGCAGGAGTCCCTTATGTGAATGAATGCGAAAGTCATTCCCACAATTCCAACAAAGAGATATTAAAACCCCAAACCTAGAAGTTCGCTATTACTTTTCTACTAAGCATTTGCATCCCCCCTTTTTTTTCACTGCTGTATGACCTGTGTGATGTCCCAGCCCCTCTTGCAGTTATGGTACTGCTTTACCTGTAGACCCTATCTGGAGATTTTTCGTTCATGCCTTTCAGGAGACTCCTTCCACTTGGTGGGACAGAAGGAAGAGGAAAGCAGTTTTCACTTTTAATCACGGGGTGCAGCAGAGTTCTGAGTTCTTCCTGGTCTGCCCCTCTCTGTGTCAAAATGGCTGTGAGGGCTTACTTTTCCACCACCTGCCCAAGCCCCACCAAACGCCTACAGGGCAAGTGGGGGAGAGGGGAGGCTCTGTGATGCTGCTCAGTTGTGCTTTCCCAGGTTTGCCCAAGCATGGAAGGCAGCCAGCCAAAACTGTCAGCCTGGGCTGGAAATAGCAAGGATAGGAAAAATCAGCAAAATATCTCATGCCAAAATTTGAAGCAGAATAATTTAGCAGAGTTGCTAGCAGCACCAACAGAGATCAGGCCGCGATCGTCTTCAGTATTGTGAGAACATATGTATTGTGTGTGTGTGTGTGTGTATATATCCGCCCATGGAACGAGACTCTCCTTATCCTCAAGAGTCCACTGTGTACATGGACAAAGGTAGAAGAAAGGAAATATTATTTCCTATCTTCCAGACAGGGCATTGAATTTTCTGTGGTTATTGTGATTGTGTAAATGAGGTAATTGCACGCACATGATCTGCTGTAGGATTGGTGAGTGTGTTTATTGTGGTCAGTATTTTCAGGGACTTAAAATTGGGAATATGAAAATACATAGCTGTTAAGTACTCTCTATTTTGAAAATGACATTAAGAAGATAAATAGTTCACAATTTACTGGGAAGGGAGGAGGGGAGAGGAAAGGAACATCACTGGAAGCTTACTGGCAAAACTATTTAAGACACTAGGATAGAGGCACCAAGCTGACATACAGACAAACATTGCAAGGGCACTGGTGCAATGAACAATTTGGGTGGAGCTGCCTGCTTCCAACTGCTCAAAGAAAGAAAGTAACAAAGGAGAAATCAGCAATTTTAGTAGTAAGCTAAACAGCTAACAAAACATGAGGCTTAGTGTCTTAAAATAAAACTGAGCATGATGTTGTGGAAGTGCTTGCCAACTAACTAGGGTTGGATGCTGAGGATCAGTATTCTGTACTAGAGATAACAGATGCCTACATGTTTTCTTTCAGTCCTGTGTAAGGTGTGCAAGCTGAGAATATAAGTAAACAGGTATAATTGCTTGGTAGTTTTGAAAGCATTTTGAATAGTAAGTACATTTCAGTTAGGAGCTGTGGCAATTGGGAAAAACAATTACTGGAACCAGTAAGTTAAACTAATCTTCAACTGCTATGCAATGTACATGTACTAGGGGTGTCCCTCTCAGAAGCCTACACAGACAGGAGCATCTCAGACATTCTCACCAATCCTTTCCCTCTTTGTGCACGTTAGAAAGACTGGACCAGTGACTGGTAGGTCATTGTCAGTGCTTCCCTCTTGCCAGGGTAATAACCCAGAAGGTCATTAGCAAAAAGATCCACACCAGAGCCAGGCAATGAGGGGGTCACAGTAAGCATTCAAGGATTTTATAATCAAAGCTACTGCATGTGTGAGTACAACATGTGGTGTTGCAATACTGTGAGTCTGTGTTTTTAGTGCACTTACTGGAATTAGTAAGGACCTCCACTGTCTAGTTAAAATCTCTGCATTGTAGAGTGACTCTCTTCTTGAGTGTCATCAAGGTGTCAGCCAAAAATTCTGAAGTTGCAGCAAGATTTGCTGTGGAAGAGAAGACTCAAAAATATGTACAGCTTTTGGCCCCCTTTCAGGAAGGGGTTGATTGTGGAGTACGGTACATGTTGTTGGGCTTTTTTTGTCTTTAATTACTCATATTTTGGACCTTATTTCTGTTTGTCTTTCAACGCCAAGCAGAAATTACTATTTAGGTCAAACTGCTGTTTTGGTACTAATAGAAGCAGACATCAGTTTTGTCTATAGAATTCACAGCTATTCATTTCTTGGAGTGAAGTTCCCTCTTTAGGCTACTGCTGACATTTAGCTGTGGTGGTGTTAATACCAGCTTTTAGTGCTACCTCTGCCACGTTACTTGTGCACACAGAGGTGTGGGATATATCTGGGGAGCTGCCTTTCAGCTGTAGCTTTTCTTCGTCATGCAGGCTCCAAGTACAGCATCTTCTCCCAGGTCCAGCTTTTGGGCCACTTCATGCTACTGCTGCATGGTCCTGGCTCTTACCTTTTCAGCTTTTCCTTACCACTCCTTACCACTGGTGTGATCCTGCCTCTTGGCCTGTCCCTGGCCGGTGCCAGCTCTGTTACGTTCTGCTTCTCTGCAGGGTTGTTTCTTAACTCCAACTCCCCAGGCTCTTGCTTACTGCTTCCTGATGAGTGACAGCTTTGAAGAGGAGCCTCAGCTCATGCCTAAGTTTTTGGCCTGTGTTCTGCTCCATGCCCTGTCTCAGATGCTGGTGTGTCTCCAGAGAGAGGCATTCGGCACTGCTGCCCTGGAACCAGTGCCTCAGAGGCATGCGTGGGAACAGGACACTGGCTAGCTTAGGTGTCAAAAGTCTGAAATTGCTACAGGCCCCTCATCCCTTCCCATCAGGTAACAGAGTGAGTTGAAGTGTCTCTGTGCAGTACAAAGTTGAAACAATTTAAGCACCTCCCCTTGACAAGAGCCTCCGTGACCCACTAGGTGGTCCTGAGGATGGGAATTGTGGTTGGAGGTGTTCATCTGCCTGCTGCTGTAACTCCATGCATGCAAGGCCTCACTGAATTTCCTCCAGTTCTCATCATCTGAGTATCTGGCTCTCCACCTTCAACTCTGGGCACCGAGACTTCTGAAGATGGATCTTTAAACCTATTTATGTACAGATGCTCAGATCCTGAGCTACAGCCAAAGATATGGACTGAGAAAGTACAAAAATGGATTTAGGCTACCTTTGAAGTTCTGCCATATCTGTATTATTTTACTTATTAAAATAAATAATACTTTAATTTGCAGAGTAGCCAAAAATGAGCTGGTTAATAGTCATCCCAGGGTCTCTGCTACCAGCTAATATCTGGAGGGCTGATAGTACCTCTTAAGGCTACTATTTTTTTCCTTCCCATTCTCCTCAGATTTTCCTGCAGGTAAGAGGAACCTCAAAATGACTTGGTTTTATGTTCAGTTTCTGAGAGGTCTTTGCTAACAGGAACAGCATGACTGAGCACAGCCTGAAAATTAAGTCTAGTTTTACTTAAATAGATAACAAAATGGTTTCTGTGAAATTTCCCAATTCGTTTCGAACTGATCCTCTTTTACAGTACATGTATGATATAAAATCCAATATTGCATTCCTTTTTCTGCCTTTCTTAGTTTTGCTCTTGTGTTTGTTTTTTTTCTGTGGCTTTTTTTTTCCTGGTCAACTATTTCACCCAGACTTTGCACTCAGAACAGCTGATGCCACCCTGAAACTCTCTGGTAACAGAAGGATGTTTTTACCACTCCTTGGTTTGAGTTGATATCATGCCCTAAATTAACAGAAGTTAGTTGCAGCACCCACATTTCATCATAACTGTGCATATGGTTTAGCTTTCAGAGGTAACAGGGATGATTTTTTATTAGTAGCTGGAAAGAGGTATTTTACTGAGACTTAGAAGACCCAGAGCTAATGCCCTTTCAGTAATAAGGATTTATGTCTTTTTGCTGTCATGTAACTAGTGTTATGGTATCTAGACTTGGGATTATTCCTTTGTCCTTCCTGCAAGTGGCTGCAAGGGCATGGAGGGCATGGAGAAGACACACAGCTGGTCAGAAATTAATTCCCCCCCTCCCCATGCAGGCCTTAATAGTGATGAAGGACCCTGGCAGAGAGGAGAGCGGACAAGCATCGCATGTGTGTGGATGACGTCTGTGCTCACAGCCTCCATGAACTGACGGAGACATCTGAGCTCCAAAGCGCGTATTTCCAGCCCATGGGAATGGGCTCATCTTACTGCTGTGATCATAAGCAGAACAGTAGCCAGGAAAAAGCTTAATATCAGAGCAGAAACAAGGTGCAAACTTCTCAGCATCTCCAGAGCAGCCTGATGATTGTGTGGTGGGGAAGGGTGTCTCTTGGTGCCTCGGAGAGGAGGTAAATCCTACAGCCTCAATGATGACCTGAGCCTAGTGATAAGCAAGCCCTGTTCAGCGCTGCACCATAGCTGAGCCCTTTCCGTCACTCGCAGCCCTGGCAAGCCCATCTGTCCCTGCAGCCACTGGGTTTGTTAAATCAGCCAGGACTTCTCCCCATAGGTTCCCACTTAGCTTCTTGCATGACCCAGACTGTTTTCTCTCCCCTGCTTTGCAGAACAATCCCACTTCTCCCAATCATTTCTCTTCTCCCTACAGTGTTTTCAGAAATGTACATGGACTGTCCCATTACCTCACACCTTGGTAAGGGAATTTGGAGTACAGAGGTCAATAGACTCTCTTTCTGCCCAAACTGGTTCACCTGAATGCTGGTTCCCAGCGAGCCTTCCTGTGTCGTGGGAAAGGGACAAGGTGAGAAGGAAAAGCAGAAGAAATTGAGAGCAGCAAGGCTTGTTCTGAAAGAATTAGGGAAAAACAGCTCCAGGCAAGGAGGCTGCTGTGGGCTGTGTATCTTTCCTGGGAGCTGGGATGATGCACAGCTGATGGACAGCCTTTCCTTCCTCCTCTGGGTGCTCCCCATTCCCAGGAAAATTTTAAGGCACTGAACATCCAGTGAAGAGGAGGAGGTGGATTAGGAGGAAGAGAAACCGAGGAGACGGTGGGAGGAAGGCTCTGCCAACAGAGGACTGGCAACACCTAACGAGTACACAGCAAGGGATAGCAGCTAGCACTCCTCCTTCCATGGGGAACAGCTCGCTACTGAGTTCTTCCACTGTGATGCTCATTGGTCACAGAAGATCTCGAGCTGGAAGGGAGCCCTAAGGATCATTGAGTGTGCCTGTCACCTGTATTCTCCACAGAAAAACTTTCCAACTGGCTAGCAAGAAAGCTCTTTCCCATCTCCCCTGCAAGACCCTGGTCTCTGAAGGAGCTCTTCCTGTAAAGCCTAGGCTTAGCCTAACACTTTTAACCACCCCTACAGCCAGTGGTTTTTCAGAAGCCGTATTTATTACCACATGTACATTAGGTACAGATTGCTTAATTTGCATAGGTGCCAGACACAGAGATGCACAGAACTTGGCAGGTATGCCCAGACGCAAGGCGGGTGAGTCTTGAAAGGGGGAGGAGACAGGGCCCATATTTGTGTTCCTGTGAGGATTGCTGCTGGCAGGGAAAAAGTGGGTTTAACTGGGACCCAGAAAGTTTCAGATCAAAGCTGTGAAAGGGCTTTAAAACCCATTCTCTTCTCCTCCTGCACTGTACCAGCACTCTCTTATGCTTTGCTTTAAGCAAAAATTTTCACTGTGGTCAAATTATTATGCATGTGAAGAAGATGCCAACATGAGGCAGCTACAGAAGGTTTGGCAAATCAGCTAAGTGTGAGACGTCATGATGGAACCCTGTCAGGTTTAGCAGTGATGGCTACACATTGTCTACCTCCCATCTCCCACACCTCACAGCCAGGGGTTATTGCCTCTGCACCAGCAGTGGCCAAAGCAGGGGCTTGCTGCCTCCACTCGTGCAGTCCACAGGCCAGACTCGGCAGAGAAATCATCCTTATCAGCATCTCCGCTTGTTTCCCCTGCTGCTGGGACAGACGGCACTGGAAGAGGGTTACAGCAAACACGGGGGAGGTAAAGCATTAACGATTGCTGCTGTTCAGTCTGGCAGAGCCCATCTGTCAAGGCCTTTAAAATGCATTCAGTCCCAAGGTGGAGGTTTCCGGTACGAATCAAGCGGCCTTAGTTTGATGCTATTTAGTAGGGTCTGCTTAAAATTAACCAAAAACTTGGTCAGGCACTTCTGCCAAATCTAGCTAGGCAGTTTAATGCATTAACATAACCAACTTGCTACTCTTCCCTGCAGAGCAGCAGGAGGTGGATCCCACCCCTCACCCCTTCCTGTTCACAGCCCAGTGTTGTGTCTTAAGCCATTAATAATGGTGGGCTTGTGCAAAGACATTGAGCTGTAAATGACAATGTCCCTCACAAATGCTCGAATCCTGCTCTGCTACCTGGGAAAACAGACTGTAACTTTTTGTGACTATGATATCTCAAGAAGGGGAAACCCATTAGAGGTCTGCATACTCTTTCCTCCTCAATGAGGGGATCTATGTGGTGTTTAAGATGTCTTGAACTGTACACATTTTCATGCTTTTAGCTGATTCATCTTGAGTTTTCTAAGTGGAGACATGGCAGAAATTTGCTAAAAAGCTAATGGAAATTATGCCTCTTGGCAAAGACCAACTATGAGTAATTATTGTGGAGGTACCTGTTAACGAGTGAGGTTACGTACATCCTCTTTGTTTTCAGCACTTCTCTTTGTTAAGCAGAAGGCACATCGGAAATTCTGCTGTCTGAGGATGACAGCAGATTGGGGATGTGGTTATCTGCCTCCACTTACTACACTCTCACCACTCTCTCTCAGAGGCTGAGTGGGATGGCCAGAAAATAGGGAGGAAGTGGTTTCTGAATTCTGAATCATGACAGTTTTCCCCCAATACTCTTATCTGTAGTAATTAAAAAATTCCAGCCTGGTAATTAGACTGTAGTTCTCGGGCTCTGCGGCCCTTGACACTAGCTTCTTAAATTTCAGGACTAACCAGAGGAATCAAATTAAGTTTTTTAATTAACAGTTCTTCTAAACTGATACTCAATTGGAAGCCAAGCTGAGCAACAGCATTTTAGAATTCATTCTGTTACTTCCACTCCTGTTTGCATTTCTTCCCCAGGGACCTCTAAGTCCCACACTAATTCTTTTTGTAAAACCGTGTAGTAAAGTCAGATCCAGGCTGCACACTAGAAACAGATAATGAGTGAAAATATTCCAGCAATTTGATCTTTGCTATTTCAACCTGCATTTGAATAGATGACCTTCAGAGACCTCTTCCAGCCCTTTTTTGTTCCACTCTTTATAATTCCCATGGGATATTAGGAAAAACAGTGGGTGCCTCTTGCTTTATTTCCAACTGGTAAACAAGTTAAATGTGTGTGTAGTAAAAACAAAACAAAACCAAAAACAACAATAAAAAATCAACCAAAACCAACAAAAAAACAACCCAAAGAAAACCTCAGGAGGCCTCCAGAACCTTAAATATGTACCTCAGAATAGCTAAGCTCTATTTCTTTATTTTAGACAGTAAAGATGTGATTATTATTTCTTCTCAGGTCAGGTTAGAGCACTTGTAAGGGAACTTCTGGTACTTTGTCAGTTTTTACCCTAGTCCTGCCTGGCTGCAGGGTTCAGCTGGTACTTGGGTCACTTCTCTCCTGTGTCTGGGTAACAACAAGTGAACAAAACAGCAACTGCTTAGCAGTGGTTCCTGCAGGATCCCAAAAGGTGCCTTTCAGAGATCTCTCAGTAGACTTCACTTCTGTCTTGTGACAGGATTATGTTGGTCCCTGATCAAGATCAAACAGGGATGCACTGCCTCCCACAGATATTGCCCATGAGACCTTGTGCTTACAGCCTGAAGTTCTGCTGCACTAAGCACTAACTCCAGTAGTATGTTGGTGTAATACCTGATAATCTATGCAGTTTAAGACCAAACTCTAGTTCATTCATACCTTCAAACTTCACTTGATTTAATGATGACTTCTTCTAGTGTTTTCTCAAGTTAAAGATTAGCTGACATGTATAAACTGGTAGTTGCTGTGATATTAACCTTTTTCCTGGATACTGTTCCACTTATCTCTGAAATTCATCTTTGGGCTTTGGACCACTCTTTCCCTGAAAGCTGAGCAATACTAATATGCAACAATCTCAAATATAGTCAGAGCGCATCTTAAACTGCCTACACCTCATGGAAAAGTCTGACAGATGCCATACTTAGAAATGCTTTGCTTTAGGTACGTAATTCTTTTTTGTTTCCGTACATTTCTATGAAAACAGATCATGGTTTAGAATTTAATCTTCTATGTATTCCTGACTTCAGTCATAACCTCTGTTTACATCAAAATTAGCTGGAACATCATTTTTACAACACACACCAGATTTGAAAAAGATCTTTTCATCTTCCAACCCCCCCACCCCATAAAGATCTGAGACCTAAGCAGAAAAATAATCAAAGTTTTCTCATCCTTTTTAAATTATTCTTAGTGTGAATTGATTTTTGGTACTGATTCTAGGAATACGGTCTGTAAGCAGTTATGTTTTGTGCAATATGTTAAATGATAAAGATTTGGTGCATATATTTATAAAAAATAGAAAAATTCTTTTATACATGTAACACACCTATATATACACACATAACACACATGTAGAAATTCAGTCAGTCAAGAGGTAGTTGCTGGTTATTGCATTTATTTTTCTACTCTATGTTCTTACTAGAAAAGATGATAATGACCCTGCAGTTGTCTTTCAGTGCAGAACAGCATATACATTTGAAACTTATTGGGAAAAAACACCCCACAAATTTCCATGAGTAACTGAAAAGCTGAGGAAGAAAACCAGTGAAAGATGTGTTTAGCAACATACAGAATAAAACAAACAACTAGCACTTTATACCTAAGGTTACATATTCACTACAGGAAAGTGGATCTAAATTCAATGTCACCTGCTCTAGCTGAAATGATGCCTTATCTTACTTTGGTTTTAAAGAGGTTATATTTGAGCTATTAAAAAAAAAAAATCCCAAAATAAGCAAACCCACTCTTTCCTTGAAAATTTGCTCATTGTTCCTTGCTTCAAAAGGATTCAGGAAATGGTGAACGTATACATACCACAAATCAAAGTCAAGAGCATGATTAATTGGCTACCTGACCTTTCCCAGGGAGATACAGCAAGGAGAGCTGGAGAGGGCCAGCCACAGGGAAGGAGAGCTGTGCAGCTCCATCGGGCCCTCCCTAGTTGGGGCAAGAACTGAATTCATGCATCTTTCCAAATAATTTCAGAACTGTATATTTTCCAGTCTTCTAATGCTTAAGGGTTCACCTACATGCTGATTTGGGGATTAATTTAACTGTAGATCAGTTCAGAAAGAGGTGATAATATGGGTATAAGCTATAGTGATAAAAGCACCATTAGCTTAATAGAACTGTATTCACTCTAATAAGGCATGAAGTAATTTTAATTGTATTTGTAAGTTAAACATTACAAAAATATGCTTAATTCATCCCTGAGAGCAAAGATAACAGATGAGTGAGCTATATTGCAAAAGCTGGTTGGAATACTTTAGTGTTAATAGTACTAATGTTGGTACTTTAGAATAATCTGCATTGTAACTTAAAAATAAGTTGATAAGTCTTTCAATTTATTTTACTTGTGATTAGTTTGTCTTCAACTCCCTTGTCGATGTGTGGCTGCTTAACAGTAATTAAACTGCACCTTATGAAATGCATTTATCCAAGATGGTTTCTTAGAAAACTTAGCTTCCCATGAATTGCTTTAGCCCACTTGGTGTTGCAGGTTGGGACTCATCTGCCTCACCAGGGTAAGGAGAACAATTTCAATCATTCCACTTAAGATCTCAGTTAGCATTTTTTACCACCATGAAATGATCTAAGAGTTATAGGATGACAGAAAACTCCCTCAAATCACATTTTCAAAAGCATTTTCCAAGAGTGACTATGTTAGTAGACTTTATTGTCACCAGAAAGCCTCTGTTAATCTTACAAAGCATCTGCAATAAATAATCTTCCCCTCCCCCATCCTTATTTGTTGCCAGAAACAGCTTATAAATGCTCAGTTGAAGACTTTGCCAAATTTGGCTTTCGGGCACACTTGTAAATAAAGAATATTTCCACTGATTCTGGTAAAATTACTCCAGATTTACATGGGTGCAAGTGAAAGCCAAATTTTGCCTGGGTCTTTCCTCATCAGCTGCCATTTGGTACCCTGATCAGCACCAGAACTGCTGCCTCTGGTGTCAGTGGAAGGCAAGTGCTTGAGCTGAGTCTGCCCGTAATTTGACAAATTATTATAAACAGATTTGAGCAAATATTTCTTTACAAAACAAACTGGTCAGCAGGCTCCAGGCTTTATTCTCCTGATGCATTTTACAGGAAATAATATCAAGTTAGCTATTATGAAACTACCCCCTCCTCACACACACATAATTGCTTCCAGCTTGCTGATTATTACCCTTTCCTTAACTGATAGAGTGAGAAGAGAAATAAAAATATCTCCATACAGTAGGCCAAATCCTCATCTGGTATAAATCGACATAGCTCCATCAAAGTCAATAAAACCATCTTGATTTACACCAGTTGAGGAGCTGATGCACCATAATTTTTTTACTTGCTTTCAAAAATAAAACCTTATGTGATTGTGTAACCAACATTGCAACAGAAACCAGCATTTTCTTTTGTGAAGTCAAATATGTGCCCTCCCTTTAACTTTCAAACATTTTCACTTACATGTGCTTCAATAGGTTTTTTTAACTCAGCCTTCTGGCAGAATGGTCCTACCACCCTTGTGTCATGAATGAGGTACAAACTGGATTGAAAGATGATCAGGCACAAAATAATAACTCATGGAGTAATGAGGACAAAAAATGAAATACTGCCACTACTCTTTCACCCAAAACGGGAAGAAGGGCTGAGCAAAGCAGAAGATGAGAAAATTCTTTCTCTACTGACATTCTTTCTGATCTCCGCTTTACAATTGACAAACATATATTAACAGCACCAAGAAATTAGTAATTCCTATCCAGGAATGACAGTACTGTAAAGCACTATTATAGATCAAGTTTCTTAAATAATAATATATTTAAAATAATATAATGAGACTTATTACAAGGTTTACTAAAGCTGATAGAAACTATATGCTCTGCCTGGACAAACTCAGATTTCTAAAGTCTTCAGTCTTCACTAGGGGCTGTGAAACACATGGTGATTTTTTGGGAAATACTCTTTGTCTCTTGTTCTGATCAAGAGCACAGAGAGCTGTTCACAGCAAATCTTTTGTGTCCATTTCAGGGCTTCTAGGCATTTCAGTGTGGTGTATTGTCAAGGAGAGGTCTGGTCTTTCCCAAAACCCTCAGTTTTTTTGGCTGGTTGTTTTGATTGATCTGTATAGTCAGAAATTTGTGAAAATTTCAATAGCATCCTGAAAATTTGGAATTATTTCACTGGTAATGGTGACATAGTTTTGTACTGGTTCAGTAAAGAACTATTTTTTATGAATTTTTAAAAAATTTTTATGAAAATTTACATTTATAAATTTTTGGTATTTAGCAGCCCCTAATAGCATGCTGGTAGTTTTATTAAAGTTAATGGTGATATTTACAGCCTTTAATTTCCAATAGCTTTTTTGAATACTTTAAAATATTAAGATGTAATAAAAAATTGCTTTAGCATGCATTTCCAAATGGTTTTATGTAAAATGCGGTCAAGATTAACCTCCCTTTAATACATATTTAAAATACATATTCCATTCCATTACTTCGAATAACATCTTGAAAATCATTCTATGATATCTGGAATTCAGTTGCAAAGACTGAATCAGAATTCAGTCACACATTCTGGTCTCTGTTTTAATATACTTTTTTTTTTGATTCATAGGCCAGTCTGAAACACATTCAGAATTGACTGGAAAACTTTTATAATAAGACTTGAAAATTTGCGTATCATATTTGTTAGGTACCACTACACTACTTATTTTGATTTGGAAAAGATTGCTTACCTCTATTAAACTGTGAGCCCTTTAGCTTTGGGATCTTGTTTTCTCTGAAACCATTGTTTTGTATTGCAGCTTTTATTTTGTAATGAGGCTTTTCCACCTGGCTGAATGAATGAATGAGATGTTGATGCATAAAAATTAAATTCAGATCCTTTATTACCTCTCTGTTTCCATGGCAAGACATGACTTGAAAACAGGATCTAATCCCTGGAGAAAACAATGGTTTCCCAAGTACCCTATAAGCAAGTATTTATAGGCAGGCAATCTCCAGATCTGTGCAGAGGAAATTAAAATAAGACACAAATTGGCAAACACTTTCCATTCAGTTGAGACTGAAAGAGTAGCCCTGACTGTAAAGAAAGGTGGTGGTAAATCTTGCCTGACAATTCTGTCACATGTAAGGTAGGCCAGCCTTGCATAACATGGGCAAGGAGTATCAAGTCCTGCTGGGGACAAACAAAAGTTGTTCAAAAAGCCAGGTCCTGTCCTCCATGGTACCGAAGGGGACAAACAGTTGCTACAAAATGAAGACAGTGAATCAAAACAGATTCTACTTTGCTAGAAAGTGCAGTCTTTCACAGGGCCGCAGTTCAGGCTTGCAAACTCTCAGAAGGTTTCTGGGACTGCAGGAGGTTGACTTTCAAGCTGCCAGGTTAATAACCTAGAGCAGTGAAGCGGTTGCTCTCTACAAAGCTGGCCCTGTTTGCTACACGATAGCAAGAGAAACAGTCTCATGCCAACATCGGCACTTGCAAGGCTTGAGCTTTTCCTGGGAAAGTCACAATTATTCTTTGAGGAAGTTGTGTCAGCTGGGATCAAATGGATGATTTGGATGCTTCTATGCACAGACCATTTGCCAGCAAGTTGGAGACTGGAGACCCGGCTGGTGTGGTGCCCCATTCTGGGGAGATGGGCCCAGTTCAGATTGCTGAAAGTTCATCAAAGCAGAGTACTTCCAATTGAAAGGCTTCAAGCTCAGAGCTTGTTTCAGCAGAAAAAAGCAAATCTAACCATCTCCAACCCAAGGTTCTTTAAGCATAAATCATATATGGGCTAAGTAGAGAAGATTTAGGTAACATCTTAAGACTGCTTTTCTTTTTACGTACAGCAAAACTTTTATTTTATTCCAAAGCACGGCAACAAAGATTGAAAAAAAAGCACAGCACTGCCTTGCCTAAAGCATGCTGAAGCTTTGTGGCATCTTTAGACTGGATTCTTGGCTTTGGAGACTAGAGAAACCTGAAAGTATACTGGAAGTGAAGTCAAAACTGCTTGTTACCCAACTTGCTTTTTCCACAAAGTACTGAAATATTAAGAACACAGGCAAATAATGCTTGGATACAACTCCTTTTGTTTGTGTCGAGTTGCATTTGTTTGTCTGAAGCCAAACTGTGTGAATAATTTTGCATTCTTTATCTTAGCAGTAAATTGTGTGGTTCTGAAATTTGAGTAAGATAAGATCACAAACAAGTAAAAACGTGTAGGCTGAAAAATCAATATGTTTCAAAGTAACAGTTGAGAAACAAATTATTCCTGTACTAATAGGCTGAAAAGTAGGTTTAGAGATTCTACTAGGGCTGGTAGTATTACCAACATCTAAAGCAGTATTAGAAGGGACTTGAGCTGCCTTCGTAGTCAGATGTTAATCACAACATCACCACGAAATAAAGACCGGTAATGGTAAGCTGCAACATGGGGGATTTTTTAAGCTTCACGGTTTTTGCTTAATAATTGGATCTCAACAAATGTAGTTCTTTTTAAGTACTCATGCTGAGGTCTGCTCTTTAGATTTACCCTGAAATTTTCTAATATTTTACTTCAATTATTCAGAATAGCTACTCTCTTGCTAAGATGTTCCTATTTTTCAGTTCAGGACTCAGTGTCACTGTCACCAAAGAGTGGCAGAATTCCTGCTAACTTAATCACATTCAGACCTATACCATGCCTAACATCAGAAAGCCATTTAATAACTAGTTTATACCAACCCAAGTCTGTTCTCTCAGTGATGACACATCTTAAAAACAGTTTTCTCTAAATGAGAATCTACATTTCTGTACTGAATTGTTACTTCCTAGGAGTCACTTTTTCAGTAACAATTAGGCTTTGCTAAAACAAAACCCTCATTGCCCTTGAGAAACACCTGAATGTTTCTCTGCCTAATATGATACAAATCAAGAATAATTAAAGGCAATAACTGAAACTGTAGGCTAGTAGCTATGTAAAAATTTCTTTTGCCAGCAGAATCTACCTTTTCTTCTTCCAGTCCCTGCTTCACCTATAGCATTTAGAAATGGTGTAAGGCTTAAACACCCAACTGTTCAAAAATAATCCTCAGAATCCCCAGTCTCTGTGTCTGGTATATAATTCACTAGGACACAACTAAACATCTCCTGCTTATATTTCTCTCTATAGCTGAAGTCTCCTGACTGATGGCTTTGTCTACAAGCAAGCCATATATGTACTATAAACATCTGTGTATTTATAACACAGAATTCCCCCAATTCTCATCACCTGAGGAGATGACTGACTTTTTAAAAAAGTTACACGTGCAACAGCAGTTTCATGCCCTCTGAAGGCATTTGTTTGGTCAACAGCATTCTTTAGAGAAAAGCTGTTTTGACAGGAAAAAGGACAGGTTCTTAAGAGGCTGTGGAATGATTGCAGTAGGCAGGACTCAGCAGCTACAAGTAGAGCTGTAAATGAAGATGGGTGTCAGTTCAGTCCTTCGACAAAGCCAGAGTGACTCAAGTAGCATGTTGAGGCACACCACACAGAGTCATATCTGCCTAGTTCTACATAAATGTATTAAAATGAAAAAAAAACCAAACAAATGAAACAAACAAACAAACAAAACACTCATAAATCAGCAGAGCTACATCTTCCCACTGAGGAACATGCTAACAGCGCTTAAGATCGAGTTTGGACTGGAGGCCTCAACTGAGAACATGTGAGAAGCTCCCAGTCCAGATTCTTTGATTTTTAATAGACAGGGGAGAAGTGCTGATTAAGGGAGCTGTGTAACTTACAAAAGCAAAATCCTCACACATGATGTTACATGGCTGAGGAAGGAGTAGAAATGAAAGATAGCTGATCTGTTTTTTAACCTATTTAACAGTGACCGTGAATAGTTTTATCTATGCCACTGAAGTTCAAAATTTTATTTTCTCGGAAGTTTTGAAACTGTGAAATCAGTTGTTACTTGCCAGTTACAGTGTAACTTTGAATAATCAATAACTACAGCCATCCTAGAAGAAAAGCAAGCTGGCAGCTGAGCATATATGTTAAAAGAGATGTTTATGACTGGACAATGAAGAGCAGCAGTTGGAAGGGATCACGGCTGGAAGACAAAGGTAAGGCCAGAGACAGCAAGTGGGACTGGTGCATACAGGACAGAAATGTGTTGTTTGAAAGAAGATAAAAACTCTTGTAGTAGTGCTAATAGCCTCACACATGGAGTAAGAGAAGTCTGTGTCATTTCCAAGGGAGGGTGGCTTTCTAGCCTGGAAAAGCCTGAATGAAACATCAAATCTGATCAAATTTGGCAATTTCTGTTATAAAGTGGCCTGGTCCTGTTCTAGGAGGATTTGTGGTGGTGTGAATTGATCCTATCACTTACAGATCAATAATTTCTAACTCTGCCTTTCCAGGACATTGACAACTGTTAGCTCCCCATCTGGGGTCTTTCCGGAGCAGTGACTGGAGCTTGTTTAGATTCCAGAACTGGTATCCCAGCCCTTCTGAGTTCTCTGTGGTCCTCCAAGTCCCTCTTGCTCCTCTAATCCAGGATGTGCTGTAGCCATCTTGATGTTTGTGGGGCAGCAGTCCACAACTACATACCCTGGGTGAAGAGAATGCACTCCTGGGGAGAGGCTGTGTAGTAGAGGTAGGAGGAAATAGTCTGTGGAAGGGAGAAAGGAGCCAGCACTTGCAAGAGCAGGTCTCTCACTATGCGGGCCTCTCGCCCAAACCATTCAGAGGTTAGTTCTGTTGTAACAAATTTTTTACCCCGCAGTTAACACCATTCATCTTGTGCCATTGATACTTGTGTTGGAGCTTTAAATGTAACCCAATGAAGTCCATCATGAAGTCCATACTATCAAATTCAAGGCTAAAAAGTCCACTTAAGAGCTGTATTCAAAACAAAATCAAAACACAACATGGCATTAACAAGATCCAAATGGAATTCATACAGTAATACAGACGTGGTCTTTATTTTTTCTACAAAGTTTAATGTGGGCCTGGCTTGAAACGCACCATAATATGCATTACTTGTTATGAATAGGAAAACCACTTATGACAGAGTACCCTATGGCATCTGCCATTACAAGTTACTTAAAAGCATTCTTAAATACTATAAATATCCCAAGGAACTGTGACTTCTTTCTCCCCCCAAAACTTTTTATAACATAGAGCAGACTAACTTCTGATGTACACTACTGCTGTAAAGCTGGATATGACAGTTCAGCGCTGAGCTGTGTTTCTCATTGATAAGGATGCACTTAAAGTAACACTAACAATTTATTTTTCCTAATGGTCTAAATTACTCTGGAACTATAAATTCTAGGAAACTGTGATAAGTTCAAAGATACAAAAAAACCCGCAACAAGCTGAAATGGGCAACATTAACAGAAATGTTATACATATATATTTTATTTAAAATTGGGTGGTGAAAGGCAAGGTAAAGTTCACCTTGTATAGATAACATCTACATACCACTTTCCTTGCAGAGTGTCAGAATTGGGAGTCAGCTGAAAAATTTGGTGCATAATCTTTTTCTTATCTTTTTGTGAAACAAAGTTCACCCAAAGTGAGAAGGAGATAGAGAAAATTAGGAGAAGGTGAGTGATGAATTGATGAAAAGAGCACTTTCAAACAGGCACCTCTGTTGCCTTTTAATTTTTTGGCTGTCATGTGTTCATTGCTGTTGCTACTTGACCTTCCAAAATATGGTATGGATGAAAATCTTTCTTTGGATCAGTGTTTCAGGTACCTGCAGAAACAGAGGACAGGATGTGATTACTTACATCAATGAAACAGCTTTAAACAGGCTGAAATCAACATCTTTCTCAGGTGTCCTTGTTCCCTTCTCAGTCAAACCTAGAAAGCCTGTGTTTGGAGAACATTAGCCATCATTTTATTTTGCTAAGCAAGCCGTACGAGTTTATGGTGTCTCTAGATAAGGGGTTTACCTACTACACTTTAAATTACTATAAACCTATCCCTGTACAGTTCAGGCTGCTTACCATACTGGCAACCAAACAGGTTTAGTTTGAGGGTGTGAAATTCTCATAACTGGCATCACCTATCTCTTAAATGCACATTGAGTGTTCCTCCCACTAAACATCTGATCGCCATACAAGGGAAAAATAACATTTTCTTCCCAGCTTTAGAAGTTATTACTGGAAAGTTTGAATTAGTGTACCTATCAGGAGGACAAAGGAGAAGTATCAACTCTCTCCCTTCCTTTGAAGTCTTTTTAAATAAACAGATAGTAAGCAATTTCTGGTTCCCAAACCCTGCGCTTGGCCCTCAGGCCCATTCAATGCCCCAAAGGGCTCTTTCTCTATTTTCTTTCTTCTTCCATCTTACACATTGTAATACCCAGTCATCGCCCAGGATTTGTTGCTAGTTGTAAAAGGGTAAAGGTTTTACATTACTCTAGGCAACAGGAACACAAAACCAAAATTCCCATCCCCTTGCTCTAGGCAACTGCTAGACGGAGTGTTGGTCTTTTGTTCTGTTTTGTTTTGGGGTTGGTGGGTATTTTTGCTCCTGGAGGCCTTTGCTCTTAATTCATTCACCTGAGAAAACTGCATGTACCGCCTGGAGTACTTCTTGCTCAGGCCTCCAGGTTCAACCCACTGTTTTGGATAGCTGCTACTTGTATGTTTCCAGAGTTACCACTCTACAAAGACACATATGTCATAGCACCCTCCAGTTAGCCTGAAAGAAGATCCAGTAGGGCACCCAGCTGTATAAATCAAGTATATGACTGTCAACAGATTATAACCTTTTGATGTTTATTATTAACAGTTTTCAACATTAGAAAATGTTGGCTCTTTTTTATTACTCCACAAATTGTCATTACTTCCTCACCAGACAGAAGCTTGAGAGCATGTTTGTGTAAAACAAGCAACAGGAACTCTAAAATGATACCCTGGATGATTCACTAAAGACCAAGGAAAAGCAAACCCTAACAGTTGATATTAAATGGTTTTTCAATGTTTATTCTATCCTATCTCCAAAGATGAAATTTTTTTTAAAAAGTAGGGGGAGGGAACCCAAAAGGTATGGTGAACATTTTGTTTAATTATCTTGGAGTTTGTTTAGTTGTTTCAGGAATTAATCGGCTGCTCCTAGTCCAGGGGTAGCATTCCAGAAGCAGAGAGGCACTGCAGAGCAGGTTCATACTTCCCAGGCCGTTTGTTTCTTTGCCTATGTTCTTGGAGTCAAAGTTCAGAAGTACGGAAGTGTACGCTGTCTCAGCAGGTCTATGACTGGCGGAACTGTTTCTGGAAAATGAAAATAGTTATGGCTGGGGCAGTTAAGCTGGCTCTAGACCTGTTTTGAACTATTGGAGTAGAGCCAAGGACCTGGCTCAACTGATAGATTTTGTTTTCGAGTTGCATAAGCACAAGTAACCTGCAAGACTTGATTATTTTTTTAGTACAATGGTTAAGTTCAGATAGGATTATTTAAACAACAACTACAATAGAATCCATATAAGAACTTTTCATTTTACCTCAATCACCCTCACAGGTGGCTGCATCCTTGCTTGGCCTTTGGGTTCTCATCTTACAAGCTGCTCAAGTGTTTTGACATACTGAGCACTGCTGAATCTTTAAAGATTTTGTCCATATTCCTTTAGAAAAATTGCAGATCTTACTCATTCATAGTATTTCTATTAGGAAAAAATAATCAGCTTTTATAATAAATGAAAGAGTAATTTTAGTATGATTGAACTAACGTGGGTAACATTTCTTCCTTCTGGATACTTTTTCATCTTACTGTACACTCTAGACTTGATTTCTTTAGAAGTTCAAACACATTAATGAGCTTTTCCTCTCACAGATCTTTTGCAAAAGCTTTGGAAGGTATTCATATAGGGGGAAATAATTATCTCTTGAAATACGTAGTTATTGACTGTCAAAGGAATTAATATATTACAGCTAAGTGTAGAAGGAAAGAGCATGTAAGTCAGGTGACAGAGATGGATTTTTATCTTTACTACTACTATATGAGGAAAGCATACTACGACAGATATTTCAGATACTTCAAGGCAAATCTCCCTTTGGTGGGACATGCATATACTTACATCAGTCATCTGATCCAGAATTAAGCAGAATTCCTATGCAGGCAAAATCCAGACAAAAGGAAAAATTAGTCTATGCACAAAGCTTGTGCTGTCTCCTCTAGACCCCTTTTTACTTCTACTTAACTAAATACCTTTAAAGCCCTGTGTTAATGTGCTAATGTGCTAACATTTATACCTTGTTTCTCAGTGTGTCCACCTGACAGTTCACAGCACTACAGCTAAACTGATGCCAAAATAACTCTAGTTAAACTAGTTCATGGTCTGGTCTGCATGCAAAACTCATGATAAATCTGAGAGTATGATTTAGGAGTAGACTGTATTTAAAAGAAATTCAGGCAAGTTCCCTCCTGCATTCCTTAACACTGTGAAACCATAATAATTTACAGGAGCTTTTATCCTTCCCTAAATTCTTATGAATTGATGGTTTACAAAATAAAGACACAGAAGGGACAGACTTAATTTTAGAACAAAGGATGGTCACATGCACAAGGTCTATACACCATGGAAATATGAATCACTAGTAGATTCATTCTGGTTTAACTGAAGAAACAAAGTCCAAATTATTCCCAGGAGCATTTTGTTGTTTGACCCCCACTGGAACTGATTACTTTTTACGACTCTCAGTAGAAGGACCTCTTAATTTCCGCGAAGTTTTATATACACCATGCATCGGTGCGAGCACTGGACATGATCTGACTGGTGTAGGAGGAACAGCACAGCTTGGAGTGCTGTTTCTTACACTGTCGACTGAAGGGGTGGCCAAACCCAGTGCCCGTAACCCACATGCTTCAAAGCTTTCACATGGCTTGGAGCCAAGAGACACTTCAATTTCAGCAAAGGCCAACAAGGCAGGGAGGGCTGTGGGCCTCCCTCGAGCAGGTGGTGACCTGCTCCGTGGTGGGCCGCTGGGGCACGGCTGCTGGGCAGGGGCCGGTGCGAGCCCCGGCGCTGCCCAGGCTCCTGACCCGTTTGGAGACACGCCGGACATGGGGAGGCAGCCGAGGACTTTCCACAGCAGCCGCAGCACCGAGCCTGCCTCGTCGGGCAGCGGCCTCTTCCAGACCCTGAGCACTCCCTGGAAGACGAGTCAGGCGAGCTGCGAGGACTGTCCGAAAACGCCTGCTCAGCCCCCTCGGGTTAAGCTTTAACCAGCCGCCTTCTCCACAGGTGAGCGGGCGGACGCTCCGCCCGCCAGGAGACCACCCCTAATGGGCGGCTGTGAGGGGCTTCCCCCGTACGGCTGCCATTGCCCACGAGAGCCCCCCGTATCGCTGCCGTGACCCACGAGAGCCCCCTGTATCGCTGCCGTGACCCACGAGAGCCCCCCGTATCGCTGCCGTGACCCACGGCACCCCGCCCTGCCCGCGGCCGCCAGGGGGCGCGGGGCGGGGGTGCCAGGCCGGCTCCCCGCGCAGTCCCGGGCCGCTCTTGATGCCCGGACAGGCCGTGCCCTCCCCGTCCCGCACGGACACCGAACCGCTCATGTTTTAGGCACAAAAGGCGCAGTTCCCAAAAGTGTTTTTTTTCCCGCACCTCACAGTTAGCGCCAAACTCCATGCAGATCCCACTGACAGGCCAGCCTGCAGAGCTGGTGCCCAGCGGGGTGGCCGTGCCAATCTAACACTCAGGTATAAATTAACGGCAGTGAATAAAACTCCTCTGGCAGCATTTCCTCATTCATATAGTCAGACTGAGCTTCACCAGATGAGCAGCACTGCTTCTGTTTGCTTCTACAAAACTGTTTGGAAAGTTACCACTCTCTGTAACCAGGTTTTATATGAACCTTAAGAAGGATTCTTTGTGGAACTCGTCAAGAATCCAAACGCCAGCACAGATCGGAGCTGTGTTTCCTGGCATACCTTTCCCTTTTCTCCTCCTGATTTTTCGTCAAATTGTCCTCCTGCCAGGAGATTTCTTAAGACTCTGTGAAAGAAGCATTACTGGGGGTGGAAGGGAAGTGTTTTATTTCAACTTGTGTCAGCTGTTAAACATTTTTATCCAAGCATGTGTGCATGCAATACGCACAAGTATTAGATAATGCTGAGGTGGTAACTCCTTTTGCTGCTAAACTCTCATAGGCAAGAAATCGAGAATTGATGTCATGCATATGCTTTACATGATAAAAACCTACCTATGAAGCACGAATTTCAGTTTTGTCGCAGAGGCAAAACACACCCACGCACAGACATTAGGAAACAAATATCAAGGCAGTTCAGGGCAGTGATGGGAAGGCAGGGGCATTTTTAAACCTGATCTGACCTTTTAAACCTTTGTTCTTGGTACTGACTTTAGTGGGGGTACTTACCGAGATAAGGTATAAAGGAAATTTCTTGCACACTTTCTCCTTGTTCTCATTATCAGCTGCATTTCTTTTACTGGACCTCAGATAAGTCAGCGGTAGTGAGTGTAACTGAAAGCATTTTTAAAGGAGGGGTCTTACCCATTGCATCCAATAGGGACTAGGCAGAGCTGTAGGTGATCCTTTCTTTTGCCCTAAAGGAGGCTTGCAGTTAAAAGTAACTGTCTGATTTCTGGGGGATGATGCGGTGACTGGTATGCTGATTTAAATGTTCCTGTCTCTATAAACGTGGGTTTACATGCAACTTTTTACAACCTTCTGTAATTATGGTAACTGATAAGGTAAATATGCTTAAAAAAACCCTAAAAATCAGTTACCATATTTAAATATGTAAATACGGTAACTGATGCAAACTTCTAAAATGTATTTATCTCTTCTATAAATAAGAGATATTTATACCAATTCAACCTTAAACATGGGTACATTTAGAGATACATAATGATACACTGAATCACTAGAAAATGTTCCTACAGAACAATAAACTAGGTGGATATATGCATTTTTGCAACTTTACGTCCATACCACGGTCTATAACTTCCATGTGTGAAGGTAGTCTTAGAACTGCAAACACTTGCCTTTGATTTTTGTCTAGGAACTTTCTTGGATAACTGGAAATTACAACTGAAACAATTGTTGGTTCTTAATTTACAAGTTAAGGAAACTTTAACAATTTCATTGTTGTGAAACAATTGCTGTGTTAAATTGGTACTGTTAACAAACAGCTTTACATTTTCTTCCTTGCTCTGAATGCTTAGCAACCGTATAGTAACAATCCTAATATCCTAATAACTTTCCAACTGTCCTAAGTCTTCCAAAGCCAGCAATTTACCACCTTTTAAGTTTTTTTCCCTTTAGTTCTGCTCTATGTGAGTGCTTTATATAAACCAAACACATTTACAAGTGCCTGACTTTTAAGAAATGTAGGAGTTCTGTCAGTATCTCGCTTTCCCTTGGGTATGAGGCCCCAACATGGGCATTGTGGACATCAGTGTCCACATAAAACATGCCTGTCCCTGGATTTGTGGGAGCAGGGAGAATGATTGTGTGGGCTTGTGCCTTGGGAGCTCTCATTTTGGAGGACTTCCCTTGAGTATGGCATTCCTGTAAGGATTATATTCTGTGGCCATGATGTAGTCTGGTTGGCTCCCCTCCAGCTGCAGAACTCAGCACCCCAAGCTTGGGTCACTCTGCCAGCACCTTTTTAATACAGTTATGGAAAAGCAGTGTCCTGCAAAAGCATGAAATCAAAACTGCAGCTCACTTCATAACCAGAGCAAACTACCACTTTATTCCAGCCCTCATCTACCTTGGCTGAAGTGGTGGCCACGATCTAAGCATGTGCAGAAGGATCGTGGTGGGGCTGTTCTACCTGCACACACCATGACTCACCCGTGTGTTGTCAAGTGGGGAGACTCCAGAGTCCCTGTCGAGCCAGCTACTGTCTTCTTCCAACTCTGCTCTTATTTGGCATCTACCATCAGAAGAACACCTGGATAGTTAATCGCTTTGCCTTATCTCTTAAAGCCTTCTATGAGAGATGAGTAGAAGGACAGAAGAAAATAAGATGGAGGCCAATGGGTCTCATATTAAATGGATAAGTTGGAATACTAGTCACAGTTGTGAGTCATCACATTTGTTGAATGAATGAATGACTATGAAAATCCAACATGATCTGTATTTGAGTAGATGTATATGCTTCAGATTGACTCATCACTGTAATCTTTGACTAAATAACCCAGGTCAGCTACTGGGCCAACTTCTCTTCATGTGTTCCTCAGCAGAAACTGCCCTGCATGGGATCATTTCAATATGCAAGCAGGTTTGTCTGATCTCAGTATTAGCAACAAAAAAAAAGTTGGGACTGTATAGTCATATAACAAAATCATAAAGTAACATCCTTGAAATTATTTGTTCTACTCATCAGGTGGACAGAGAGGTGTTCAATTTAAGTAATTCAAATAAGATGAATGCAAACTCAGGTTAGTATTATGCAGTTTGAAAGTTCTCAATCTTAAATTTGACTGCATAAAGAATATCTTGATGATTCAGATCCAGGTTTCAAGCAGGCTGATACAGGATATTTAAATCTATTGTAAAATGCCATACATTGCTCCAGTAAATGGCAATGTGCAAAAAACAGCAAATCCCCCCATCATTCATTCATTCATTCATTCATTCAAAATCCTTCATCAGTCATCATTCATTTTAAATATTGGTCAGCAAGGAGAAATTCAGCATATTTAGTGTCAGAAAATTACATTACAGTAGGATCAATACTCTATATACTGTGCACTACAACTGTGAGAAAGAAATGCAGTACCCAGCCTTTCAGAATCTAAGCTGATTTCAGAGACACTATTAGGAAATGAATAGTGGTTTCACAACATTATTTTATAATTTTGTAACCAGGTTAGAGGCCAGTCACACATGGTCATTGCCACAAAGTAGATAAGATCAGAGTTCCTCCCCACTAGGGTAAGGTTATCAGTTTAAATAATAGTATTTTCTGAGAGGGAAAAAATAGGATATTATTAAAGTAAACTTTACAGGAACATATCTCTTAATTTCTGGAGTTGCACAGAAATTAAACATGCAATATCCATTAAAAGCAGTGGGAACTGTATGTCTAAATCCTATTAAACTGTGGGGAAAATAAAAGGACATGGAATGCCTTTCCATAGAATAACTCCAGTGATATAACAAACATCTCTGTGCTCCCCAAGAGCTTTGTTGAGGGATGGGCACTGCTGTATTGGGTGTCCTTTAACCTCAACGAGAGCCAAAGCAGCCCCCAGTCATGACTTACTGCCCTCTATGATAGCAACGGACCCAACCATTATGCCTGCATTTGCAACTGTGGAATGCCTGGGTTAATTCTTTTAAGAAACTACCTAAACATGTGACCATACAAAAAATTCACTGACCACAGGGATTGATTCTTTACCTTTATTTGTGACTCGTGAAAGCAACAAGTGGTGAATGCATCCAGCAGTGACAGAATAAGGAACGTCCTATCCTTGTGATTACAGAACTGCTTTAAAAGCATGTTGACGTACAACTGCACTAGAACGAAAGATGAAATGCTTGTGAAAATCATCTGTGTATCTCTTCCGTGGGTTTTTTTTTTTGACTGAAGTATGTTATTTATAAGTGAGTATGTTATTAAACACTGAACATAGCGCTTTACAGCCAGTAAAAGACAATAGACCAAATGTTACTGTTACCCACAGCTGGAGTGGATTGATAAAACCAGCACAGTGTCTTTGCTCACATAGTTTAAAGTCTAAATAAAGATATATGATCAAAAGAATAAATTGACTGAGCAAAGTGACAGGGAAAGGGCAAAAGGTGAAAAAAAGCTGTATCGGTAAATTATAAAATGCCTAATTGAATAAATATTTTGCTGGGTGCCCTAAGCTTTAAAAAAGTGTACTCTGGTTTGTTTGTGTTAGGGAAATGAAGGTTTTTCCAAACAGTGTTTGGACAGAAAAGGGATGATACTATTCCCCAAAAATCTACTCAGTGCATTAAAATGAGTCAATGCTCACATATGTTTTATAGTTCTCCTTTTTTATATGCTCCAGTCAACTGGGGAAAAGGTAGAGGTTATTGATATCATGTCATTTGACGAACAACTCACTAGCAATCTATCATTTACACATTTTCACATTTATCTTTTCACAACCATATGTTTTTTACAAAAATTAGAGTTGAGAACCTAGCATGCCATTCAAGGTCCAAGGACGTTCTTTATGAAGAAATCCAATGAATTTTTTCTCAGACTTCAATCAAACCCTGAGAGAACAAAGTGGCAACTCTGGAGAAAAAAAAAAACTAAAAAGCAAGAGAGCAAGTGGCAAAACACGCTCTACAAAAATACTCTCCTAGCTGCATGATAATACAGGTAGAACTGAGTAAGACTTTTGCTTTCGCACTGTTCCAATTATATGATTTTGATAAACAACAGTTATTCCAATATAATTTAAAGTGTGAATTTAAAGTGACAATGCTCTAGTACATTATTGCATATGCCCTACTTGTTCCAGAATAATAGTCACATGTGGAATTATTTGGTAATGGATATAGCTGAATAGATATTTTGGAATATCTGAATAGATATTTTGGAGCATCTTTTCATAAAGCAGTTCTTGGTGGTTTAAAGACAGGAAGAAATAGGATAAAGAAAGAAATCTCCAAAACTGGAAGGAGCCAGTGAGAAGAAAGACAAAATTTTCAAATTGTAGGGAGCTTTGGAAGAGCAGCTGGGGTGGGGGCTGCCCCAAGCCTGGGCCAACACATGTCCCTAGGAAATTGTTCTACCCTTGTAAAGCATAGAGACCAAGTGTTTTATAAGATTTTGTGTTCCCAATACAACTACTGTTAAAGTTCTGTGAATGAGAACTGCAGTTTCCCTGGCTAGGGAACTATACTTAATATGGGTGTTAGAGTGTAAGTCAACTTTTATAAAGAAAGCAACTTCATTTTTCCTGTGATATGGCAAAATCCACATCAGCAACCACACTGAATATCATCAGTAATCCCATTCTAGCATCTTGAATCAAAACTATACTTTCAATGATATGTTAAAAAGTCCCAAATTACTGCAAAATTTAAACACAGTGTTAAAACACAATAAATATGCTCATGGAAGGAAAGTAAGCATTTTCTGATGTCTCAGAATTAATTTACAATGTATTCTCAATATCCACTTGTTAGACATTAGCTGGTGTCATAAAAACTTGTTATAGGTCCTTCTGACATTATTGGGAACAGAATCAGAGCCTGGACTCGTGGATTTTAAAGAACAAAGGTGAAAACTAAATGAACTGCTCCTCTGTGTCCTAAGAACATGAAAACACAGTGCAACCCTGTTACTCAGTGAGGATCTGTTCACTGGAAAATCACTGAGGGAATAATGAGGGGGGAAGAATAAGAGGAGGAGGAAAAGGTGAGAAGAGAAAGAGGGCAAGAGAGAGCAAAGAGAAAAAGGGAATTTGCTTTTGATGTCACAGTTCTATCAACTCATGCATTTTTCATGGATACCAACTAGTGCTAAAATAATGCTGTGCTGACAATACAAGCACAAAAAAAAGCAGTCAAGTTCCCAAACATCATGATACTGGCTTAAAAATAATGAGATTTACAAAAATTTGAAACTCAAAGCTTTTCTTTCACCTCTAATTTGTAAGCCTTTTAGGTTTGTATATTCCAGCATTTCTCTCAAACTTAAGATTTAGGAACGTTAATTATTTTTAGTAAGACCTGAGGTTCCAATTTAATCGCATCTGCTGAAGAGCTAGAGCTTAAACCAAAGCTAAGTGTTGCAAAATCTCACTCTAATCATAAGAGCTGGCAACACTAAATGTCATAACCATACTGTCATGGCATACTGTACTGTTTTGATGCAAACTGGACTAAAAATTACCAGATGTTAGATAAAAGTGCATTAATACAAGTAGCGTTTTGCCCTTTGCTGGAAAGAAATTAAAAACTGATAGTGAAGCCAGCTTATAAATGAAAACAAACTGGTAGAGCTCAGGAATTAACCTGTTTTGTAGTTTAGGCTTTGTAAACTTTACTAGAGGAAGTGAACATAACATTTCTCAGTGCTTTTGATTAAAACCTGATCACTTTTTAAACAAGTAATAAATGGATTGCATGTTCTTTTAGGTTTTAGTTACACATTCTACAGCAGTGCCGATCACCGCCTTTACCTGTAGAAGAAAACAAACCATGAACAGGTGGAGGAACAACACGGGATCTTTATTTGCAGGAATGGCATTTTAAGTTGTTAAGTTAAATTATTTAAAAATCAACCTTCAGATATTATTCACCTCAATAGTTCTATGGACTTTCTACAGTTATTCTGTAGATTTTTCATATAAGCACTGGATTTTGTGATGATGAGCTAGAATAGATATGGACTCTCTGTAGTTACGTCTTCAAGCTGGCTAGTACTCTTAAGAACACAACTGAATTAATACTCCAGTTTTAATTACCAATGGCAGTGTAAATGCATTAGTGTTGGAAAAAAAATAAAGACGTGAAAAATTAATACATTAGTAAAACTATTTAGTGACATTTTCGGTGAACTGGAAAAAAAATGAAGCAATGCTAAGGGGCCCACGTACAACCCTTAATTACATACAATCTCACTTTCTGCAAAATACGCCCGTACGCGCTGACAGCACTATGGTTCGGGGTCTGTAACCGCGAGAGGCACGTCCTCGGCATTGCCCTGTCAAAAGCCGACACCGCCGTACATCAGCCCTGCAGGAGACGCGCCGGGACCAGTGCTCGCAGGGCAGGTACCAAGGGCAGGGAGGGATCGCCCCGGGCCGAGCGGCGGGCGGTCTCCCCGGGGCTGGTGGTCTCACAGCTGCTCGGCGGCTCCTCGACGCCGGCTGGGGACGCCGGTGGCAGCGCCACAGGCTCGGCCGCCCCGCCGAGCCATGACCGCCGTGCCGGGATGGCCGTGCGGGTGTTGCCCACAACACGGCCCGGCCCGGCCGCGCCGCGCGGAAAGAGCCGCCTTTCCCCCCGCGGGCAGCCGGGCTGGGCCCACCCCCCGCACCGGAGGTCTCCGGCTGATAATTCAAAAATGGAGGATGCGCCCTCTCAGCCATTAATTAATAATGTAGCTCGCTGTCTTCCTGTGTGACACACGCTGGAAGGCACCGAGCGGCCAATAAAGATGTAGGGGAGAGCAGGGGAAGGCTCCTCCCCGCAGCTCTTCCTGATTGAGAGCTTGAAGAAGTAGATCAAAAACTTCCCAGGACCCGGAGGGGGGGCTGAGGAAAGGGGAGAAACGCGGCGACGGGGACCGCGTTCCGCACCGGCCGACCAGCGAGCGCAGTCTGCGGCCGCACCAGGTGGGCAGGAGGGGAGGGAGCCGCGCAGCCCCCGCCGGACAGGCCGGAGGCCGGGCTGCCCCCGCGCCGCGGCCGCGCTGTCCTGCGGCGGCGGAACCCGGCGGCCGCTGGGCCGAGCCAGGGCGAGGCGCGGGGCGGGAAGGGCGAGGACCACCCGTCAGCAGCGACCCAGCAGGAAGGGAAGGAGGGAGATAAGTGGTCGGCGCTGCCCCTCCTGGGTGTTTGCTTTGCGGGGAGGAGGAGGAGGCGGAGGCGGCGGGGGAGTGGAAGTTGGTGTCCAGCCCGGCGTGTGTGGGTCAGAGGCGGGGGGAAGGGGGTGACCCGGGGGCAGGGGAGCCGTGGCAGACAAAGCGCGGCCGGGGTATCCCCGAGCCGAGCACGTTGCGCGGCTGGGGCGGGGGTTGCCGCCTCCGCCCGCCGCTCGGCGTCATGGCCCCATTGTGAGGCGGGCGGAGGCGGAGGAAGGTGCCGCCGTTGGTCCGCGCGCAGTCCCAGGCAGGCAACGGCGTGTCGGGCACACAAAAGGCTCCGCCGCCGCCGCTCCGGCTTGCTCCTGACCCGGTACCCCCCGGGAGGAGGGACAAGCCGGACCCCTTCCCTCCTCCCCGGGCCGGTGGGCTCCGTTGCCTCGCTTACTCCCGCCCGCCGTGTTTTGTTTTTTGTTTTCTTTTTTCCCCCCCCCCCCCCCCGCCATCCACTGAAGCTGATCCTGGGGCAGGAAGAGAGCCGGGAGCGGGGCGATGCCGCTGCTGCACCGAAAGCCCTTCGTGAGGGTGAAGCCCCCCGCGGACCTCCGGCCGGACGAGCGCGTTTTCTACTGCAGGGTCACTAACGAGATCTTCAGGAACTACGAGTAAGCGACAGCCCCGCGTCGGTGTCCGTGTCCCTGCGTCCGTGCTGTGCACCCCCCGCGCTGCGGCGGCGGGCAGGGAGCTGTTCGAGCCCCCAACGACTCTGACACCTGGGCAGGCGGGGAGGGAGGGAAGGGGATTCCCCGGAACGCCGCGGGGAGCCCTGCCGGGGGGTGTGAGGGGGACCGCGGCTGGCGCCGAGCCTGTGCCCTCCCGAGGGGGGTGGGGGAGAGAGGGCGGATCTCTCGCCCGGGGCAGGGGGAATCCCTGTCCCTCCTCAGCGGGGGTAGCCCGCAGCCCCCTTCGCCCACGGGAAGGGAAGGCAGCCGGCTCCTTTCCCCTCTCCCGCCGCTCCTTCCTCGGTGTCGCCCCAGCCCCCGCCGGGGAAGTGAAAGTTGCGCGTGTAGGAGGCGGCGGGCCGTACCGAGCGTCTGCCGGGCCCGGCTCTCCCTCCCGTCCGCCCCCGCCGGCAGCCGCGTGTCGGCGGCGGACGGCGCTAGGCCGCCCCGCGGAAGGGGCCGCGCCGGGCCCGCGTCCAGGCGGCGCAGCGGGGCCGCCCGCCCGCCCGGCATGTGCCGGTCGCCCTATTGTTGTGGTGACGGCCGGGCGGGGGGCCGGCCGCTGGGCTCCCCGGCCGGCTCCCGCTGCGCTTAACCCCTTGCTGCCGGCCCCGCCGCGCCGCCTTGGGCCGCGCTCGCCCCGCCTCCGCGGGGAGCCGCCGGCTGACGCGGTTGGAAATGGCCGGCGGGCCCGGCCGGTGCGGAGCTTGGCCCGGGCGCGGGGTCGCTGCACCTGTCCGAGGATCCCGCAGCGGGAGCCCTCCACCCCGGCTGGGCGGGCGAGTGGCACCGCCGGGAGTTAAACCCGGCCTGAAACCCAGCGGGCACACTTGTCCCTTTAGGAGCTCTCATTCTAGCGAGGCTTTTATCGCGCTTCCCGTCCCTTCTTTTTTTCTCCCTCCCCCTTCTTTTTTTTTTTTCCCCTTTTCCGTGTGAAAAAAGCCCAGTGGAAATCGTGAAATTCCCGTTAACGGCTGAAAGCGGATGGCACGGGTAGTCCCGAACTTGCTGCCGCTCACTTCACCGCTTGTAAGAACAATGGACCAAAAGGATTTAGCGAGACGTTTTTCAAAGCCGATAAATTACGTATTTTCGCCCCCTGTATAATGCAGCACCATCCCCACCTACAAAAAGGCCCCCGCATCCGAACTCTGTTTTTTTTTAAAGATGTGCAGACTAACGAGATTAAATCTGAAATGCTTTTCTTTTGCAGCGTATGAAATTAAAGCACACCTAAATCTTTTTCATGTTTAGACTTGTTTTTCTTACTCAAATACACTCTGCTTAATAAAATTTTAACGAAGCTGGATTAGGTAACTTTGAAGGGTGATGTCTTACTGTTTCCTGGACTGTATACCCTAAGAAAGAAGAAGGGTATTGAATATGCTGTTGGGAGTTTTGTAAGGAGTATTTTCATTATAGGGCTTATAAGAACCTAGGAAGGAAGAGCTGACAGCCTCCTGTTTCTATAGGAATTAAGTTCCCCTCCCCCAGCTTCTGATATTTTGAAAGCTGTTTTTCTGGTTACAATTACTATTATCGCATAATTAGGTGACTCTCATGTGTGGTTTGACACTGCACTGAAATATGTTTCAGGTACATGTAGCTGTACTAAAATTTCAGCATTAGAAATATCCTTTTAAAATGTCTTTCTGTTCTTAAAGGGTTTGCTGAATATTTTAAGTACACTGACAAGGCTTATTTATATTGCAAAGATGTTGTCACTAAAAAGTATGAAAGACCAAATTTGTTGTTTAACCAAAGTTCATGAATTAAGGGGTAAATTTAGACATGTTCGCACAAGCAATCTCTAGAAATGTCAGTAGGTGGTTAGCTCGGAGGTCAAGCCTTAGAATATAGTATTTGGGAACACGGCAGAAAAGAGCTATTCTTTTGTTTTGTGTATTTGGGGTAGAGTGGTTTGTGTTTCTTGGTGGTATGTTGGTTTTTTTCTTTTTAATTCTTTTATGGCTTTTTTATTAGATGGGGTGAAATTGGTGCTTTGGATTGAAAAGTGGTATTTTTTACTTAGCGAAGTGTTCCAGTGCAGATGGGTAGAAAGTTTAAATTCATGTTAGTTGTCTGTGGCATAATCTGCTGGAGAACATAGGGTCATGTTTCAGAAAGTTGTAAAGATGCTAATCCTCATCTCTGCTGGTTGCAGATAGCCCATAGCTAGTATGTTCTGAAAACTGCATTTCTTATTTCTTTGCCTAAGCAAGGGCGATTAGATTAATAAGGGTAGGGAGGTTCAATTTCTTAAAAATTGTATTAGCTGTTTCATGAAAGAAAACCATTGTCTAAATTGGGCTTCTCTGAATCTACGTTTTGAGGGGAAAATTTAAAAACTACAGTCTGACTAGATCAGGTGGGTGGTATAGATATATGTGGTAACCTGAATTCACCCCTTTGATCAACTATATGAATGGTTTTAATTAGTACAAACAGTTAAGACTCAAGTTGTTTTCTTGTTTGTTTTTTTTTGTTGGGTTGTTTGGGGTTTTTTAACAGAGCCCAAACTTACTATTGAAAAGCGGCTTTCATGCCCATGTCAGCTTCAGTAGAGATGAATAGAAATCATACATTAGTATTACTCTTCTCTATATAAGAAATGGTTATGCTAATGTGAGAAGAATTTGGCAAGACTAGTATTTTGTAAAGTGACTTTCCCGTTAAGAATGTATTTCCTTTTTAATCTGAAATACAATTGCGTATTTCTGTAACCCTTTCAAAGCAGGGGGGGCAGTGAAGAGGCAGTGCTCAGCTGTATTTATCATGAGTAACGGGAACTGGGGGAACTGACATTGTATTCCTGCTCAGAGGGACAGACCAGCAATAAGTCTCTGGAGCCAAAATAGGAAAAGCAAGTACGGCACTGCATGAGATGTATGGGATGCATGAGAAACACATTAAACCAGTGGGATGTTACCACCAGCCTTTGACACCTTGTCTGTGAAAGTTAATAGCTGATAGGGGTGTGTGGATATAGGTATGTAGGAAGTCTTCCTTGTAAGACAGTTTGAAAAAGAAAATGGTGAGTAGTGTAGATACAGTGGTAGAAATGTTCCTCATTTTAGAACATGGGAGGGGGAGGAAGAGCAGTTTTGTATCTTCAGAACTTATTGAAACTTCTTTACAGATTGGCCTGCAGAGTTCTTGTTACAGTCAAAAAGAGATTCTGTTTAAAAGGCTGAGTCATTAGTTAAGTTAGATGACTTTTTGTTTTCTTGAGGAGAAACTCATAATTTAAAATATATTCCTTAATGCATAGTTAATCTGTAAATATTAAGAAATAAATGTATTTGTCATGGTTTTTTGGTTGTTTGTTTTGTGCATTGTTTGTAATATGTATTCTTGACCACTTCTGGACATGAAGAGTATAAGAAAACTCTGTGGTCCAGAATGGCAAAGTTGGTCTTCTGTGATTACCCTCCTATGATACCCTAAATGAATTGTTCTTAATATATGCCAAGAAACTGAATGAAAGTAAGTGATTTGAAAAAAATGTTCTCGAAGCACGCTAAAAATACAATAAATCTTGGACCTAATGGAAATACTTGGTTAGTTCAAGCAAAAGACATCTGTAATTCCTAGGCTGGATTTTTGTATCCATTGCAAGTGCAGTCAGCACAGACATTGCAAGTAAGTTATTTCTAGCTTCTGTTAATGAACTGCCTTCAATCAAATATATACTGAGTAGTAGCAGTGTTAAACTACTACTCAGTGGTTTGCTGATAATTTTACAGTTTGCCTTACCTTGCACGGAAAATTAATTAATGTAAATGGAAAGAGGCATCCATCTGAGAAGTCAGCATTAATTAGTACTACAAAGACAACTTAGCTTCCAGTCTCTGCTCCTCAAATAGTTGAGCTCACGTGGACATCACCAAGGTGGTCACAGTTGTGTTTGACTCCTTGCAGGTAGATGTGACTGTGCAAGTGAACTTTGTGGATATATTTTGTGTGAACTTCTTGCTCCATGTTGTAAGAGTTAGAGAGATCTTGAACAAGTAAGGAAGCCCCAAAGACCATAATACCCTAGAAAAAGATGTAAGAAAGGCTTCACATTTGATGTAGCAGCAGATGCTCTTGCTGTTGTGAATTTAAGTTGAATGTAGAATATGATCAAAGGCATTATTACTCTTCAAGTAATGAGAAAAGGTATCACTACTGCTGCTACTGTTCTCTTGGTTTGGGAGCTGTTGTGTCTGCTCTTTGTCAATCATTTTGTGATAACTGACATGCACTAGAGAGAGACAGGGACAGAAAGAGTACTACCAGTAACATCTATACTACTGGGATTTTGTTTTATTCTCTCTCTCAAATCAAGTTAATTTTGATGTGCTATTGGTAATGATAGCTTAAGATAAGTAATACTTTCAAAATCAAATATAATTTATTTTCACATTTTTTTCCTTTCTTCCCTGTAAATTCACAGGGGAAATATCCACACAAAACAAAAGAGGAAATGAAGGAGAATGAAACTAGATACACAAACTACTCTTGTATGCAAATGGAACACGTTTTCTTCAAATATGTTTCAGCTAAAATAATCTTAGCATTTTGCTTGTAATAATTACGTGTTAAAAATTTTTAGAGAGGGGTTTGTAGTTGAGTTTTTTGCTTGTTTTGTTTGTTTGGGGTTTCTTTTAGGTTTTTCTCTCCCATAAGTTCAGTGCTGTTGCTTTAAATAGCATGACTGCCTGGTGTCCCCTCGCAAAGAATAACAGCAGCTCTTAAAGGGACACTGTCAGTGTCAACCTCTGTCTTTTCCTTCCTCTCTGATGCCTCTCTCTACCTTTTTTTCTTAACGTTTACTTTGATAATGTTTGAAAGTTATATTATGGTATATTTTATAGTTTCTCTTTAGGGCGTTTTTCTCTTTCTTGGCTAAAGATAATAATCAAGAACCTCTTTGGTAAGTGAGACACAGAAATATATGTAGATACATACAACTGCATGACAATTTGTGTAACTGATACTTTATCCATTGAATATCCATCCATAAAAATTATTTTCAGTCTAACACAGAAATATTGAAATGTTGGGCAGGAAGAGACCTGAACAGGTCATGTTTTATATATTAAATCACTTCACAAAGAACCCCAAACCAAAGCCACAAAACAGATTTTTGTCTAACCCATTCTTTAAAATGTTTTAGTAACTATACGATAATACACAATAAAGATGCACAATGAATGACTGACAGCCATCTGTTCTTCATATACTGAAGAATAATTTATCTTATTCTCCCTCCTTTGTTCTTCTCATTTTCTTGTTTAGAGTATTCAAGTCCAGATTATCTGTGTACTATCAGATATATTAAGTAGATGCAGATGATATAAAAATCTGAATTTTTTTAGCTATTAAATATTATTCACATAATATATCTCTTCCTTTTCTGTCCTTTTCCCCTCCTCGCAGCTGATGCTCTTCCTAAAGCATATATCTTAGTCAGAGGAATCCTGTGCTCATACAGAAAGGATTATCTGAGCCAAGACCCGTCATTATCCTCAGTCTGGAATTTCCATTTTCATTTACAAAATGTTATGGTTCATCTGTCCATTTGCAGTGAACATTGTCATCTGTATCAGTGTCACTGATGAACATTTGCCAGCTTGAGTCTGCAGGAAAAAACTCAGTGTGAACTGTCCAACTCTCTAACTCCATTACGAAAAATTATTTGAACAGTTCTGTCCTTTTAAAAATGGGAACACCGTGGTTTGGTTTAGTTTTTTTTTTTTTTTTTTTAAGGAATGAAACTTCAGTATACGTATCTCATGTAGCATGCAGTTTTCTGAAAGGCCTGTGCGTCTGCCTTGAAATAGCTATGTTAGACTGATACAAGGCAAAACAAACCTGAGTTTGTTGTGTTCTGTGTTGTGTGCTCATCAGTACTAGTCCGTAAAGATTTGTAAAGTAAGGCAAATAGAAGCACTGTCTGAACGGGGCATATTGAAAGACAGCTCCGCTGTTCAATCACTGATCAATAGTATATCATATATTTTAACACGGTTTTGTGAATAGCTACGTCATTGTCTTCATCTCTTCATCTAGCGAGTGTTTTAACAAACCTCTGTTTTTCTGATACCTGTCAAAAATGGACAAATACTAACTAATGAAAGCTATTCTTTCTTGATTCCAGTATAATAGCTAGCAAGCAAGCCATAACAACAATGTAATTTCAGCATCAATTTGAAATATATGGAAGGAGGAGAATCAATGTTTACTAATGGAACAAGGGAGGAGAAGAATCTGTAGGAAAAAAATAGTTCAGTACTTCTTCTAAGAGCTATACAAACACTGAAGGAATAAAAACTATTTAGAGGACTACTTGACATTAATTTTTTACCTTTTCCATCTTTTCATTTGTGAGTTAAGGCACTCAAATCTGAAACTTATTCAAGTTGCAACATGTTCCTGTGATCTTAAAGTTATTTCATGTTTGTACAGTTTTAGACGCTCCTCTTGCAAATATTTATGGAAATGGAGGGGGATGTGAGTATGATACGACACCTATTAAACTCAATGTGATTATATTATTATTATGTATAAGGCTTCTTATACATGAATATTTGTCTGCAGCATTTCTAGATCTTGATGCTGTTACTACAGTCTGTAGTAAGAGGAGACTTCGGTTTTACAATAGCAATTTACCATGCCATGGCTGAAAAGTGGCAGATAACCCTTGATTATCTACAACTTGTACAAATGGTTTTGCATTTCAGATTTTTAAAAGATACTTGCAATTTGCTGCTGCATTAATTGTTAGCAAATTGAAAATGTTACAACTCAACTGTTTTCTTTCTTTCTTCCCCCTCCTGCCTTTCTTTCTTTTCAGTGATTTTTTTGAACGCACTATTCTCTGCAACAGCCTTGTGTGGAGCTGTGCTGTCACAGGTAAACCAGGACTTACATATCAGGAAGCACTGGAATCAGAGAGGAAAGCCAGACATAACCTTCAAAGTTTTCCAGAGGCACTTGTCATTCCAGTTCTGTACTTGGCCACCCTTACCCATCGCACCCGACTTCATGAGATCTGTGATGAAATCTTTGCTTACGTCAAGGATCGCTATTTTGTTGATGAAACAGTGGAAGTAGTTAGAAATAATGGTGCAAGGTAAGTATATTGAAAAATAAGTACTTATTTCTTTCTCTTTAGTGGGGGTGGGTTTTGTATGTGTTTTTAAAACCAAAACCAAGGGTAATAAATGCTATTAAATATACCAAGAGTGAGGTGTGATACTTAGGTGAGTGATACTGTTACTGCTCTTCCCTGGGTTGATTAAGAGCAGTATTGTGTTGCTGTGCTTGGTATCTCTGTCCTTAGCTTTGAAGCCATTGTCTTGACACTGGTCTTGACACTGCATGTTTTTTGGTCTGTGTGGTGCATTTGCAAAGGATTATCAGTTCTTTGGTGTGAGAAAGGTGGGCTGTTTGTAGAATGAGATTTCATGAGAAATGGAGGGAAGGTAGGAATTAAAAAATTATATGAAAGTTTTGATGAATTATTCAAAATGAATGGCCAAACTATTGAAAGCTTAAAATAATTAATAAAAGTTGGATTTTTACTTTTCAGAGAATAGCAAAAATTGAGATTGCATTCTCAGAGAAGTTGGGAATTAATTGTAAAATGTTTGTAATAGGTGATTATCTGGGATTGAGTGTGATGGGGCTTTTTCCTGCTCAGTGTTAGGCTTACTGTTATACTGGTGTATATATTGCAAGTGTTCTTACTGTTATCTTCAGACTGATTAAAAACTTGGAAGAATTTTGACCTTCAGATGCTTTCTTTCTCATATCGTTGGTGTATATGCTCTGTAGTATAAATAAGCTTGAGTTTTTCCTTAAAGGAGCTTCTGGGAGAGGTCTAGAAAAGGTCCATGTTTTGTCTAAATGAATTTACAGCTTTGTCTAAATGAGTTTACAGTTTCACCTTACTGAGGTTTAAAATGGGAAAAACTTAAACATGTTTAACCTGGAAAAACGTGCAGAATGGGTGCTAAAGCTTTTGTGTGTTCAGCTGTTGCTGGTGCGTTTTTAAATTGTTTGTTAGGGTCATTTTGATTTTTCTCAGGAGGAAGGTGACAGCTTAGGTTTCAGAGTAGAAGAGATTTCTGTGGATAGCCTGATGTTTAGCACATAGTCTGGTGTTTATTGGGTAATAGGAGTGGGCTGGTTCAAAATGGTCACTGGAGAACAATTATTCTGTGTGAGTTTTTGTAGTGGCTTATCCAGATATTATTGATGGCAAATTTTGTACTACACCAAGAAGAAAAATCTGTTGATGCACTGCAGGAGACAAGTTGTAAGGAAATTTATATGGGTTTGTACATAAGGTCAGTGCTTAGTAGGAGGCCTTTCCATCTCTTCCCTGTGCTATTCCTTTCAGCCACTGAAGTCCCAGTCTGCAAAGACAGGACAAGAACAACTTCAATAGAGTTACTGCTTTCTGTATGGAAAACCTACATTCAAAGTTTCTTTCTATCTTTTTCTCATCTTTATACTTGTCAAATGAATAGACTGAGGTTACTACTAGTATTATAGTCACTTTGCTTAGAGAATAAGGTGTTGGTTGTTTTTTGGTTTGGATTTGGGTTTTTTGTTTGTTTGTTTTTAATTTAGAAACATGAATATTATGAACTCTCAGTATGGTTCAGGTGTTGGTTTTCATTTGCTCAATAAAATGATTTAGTTTTCTATCTTTAAAGATAGTTTCCAAACTAATAGCAAAAAATTTTTGTTCTTCTAAAAATTCCCCCCCCAATAATATCTCTTCTATCACTTTTCTAAACTATTGGCTAAAATATTTACCTGTATGCATTGTAGTTTTTCAGAGCTGTTCAGGTAAGGTTGTGATATGATTCTCTCATTAAGATAGTGCTATCGGGTTTTTTTACCAGTGTTCAATTCAATCTTCTTGGTTACTCAAAGTTGTGTTGAAATACATATCTAACGATTTTGTGTTTATGTTCCACTTTCACTAATCAATATATTAATAGTATATAAGCTAAATTTCTTAAGCTTTTGGGGTGGGTTGGATACCATTCAAAAGACAGAGGTTTCAAATAACATTTATTTCAAATAATAATGTAGCCTGCTAGAGATTGTGTATTTTAAACTATACATAAGTACAAACTGGTGCCTGGTAAAATGAAGAATGAAAAACTTGCTTTAGCTGATTGTATGCCACTGACATTCTACACAAATATGTAGCAGAGAGCTAGTTCAGACCTTTAATACTGAATTTAGGAAACACTGCAAATAGCATGGTAATGTGGAGGGGAGGTATTTAGAGATACATAATTAAAGGTTGTAAAGTGGGAGGAGGTGAGGCATAGTTTTTCATCTGCTCAATTATCAGTTGACTTTGACCTGTACTTTGAGGTACTACGTTGGGGATTAAGTGTACCAACTCATGTTACTTGTACATAACATGGCTTTTCAGCAGACCAGTTTGCATGTGTTTGTCATGTGCAACTATGTTTTTGTGATTTCTTTTTTTTGCTAGCAAAAATATCGCAGTCCATCTATAGTGTAATAGCGTCCTATGAGACCAACAGAATTTGGCAGATCATGAAAACCCAGTTGTTTTGTGGTGGTGTAAACTCTTCCGCTGCTTTTATGTATGAAGTATTCTGCATGCATAATGTGAGGATCATTTGTTTCCTGAGCTCTGTGCATCATTTAATGCAAAACCTACAACAGAATGCATGTGTAACCAGGGGTTGCTCAAGCAATTTAAGTATTGATATTTTTTAACTCCTAACTTTGCATGTGTAATATTCTTGTAGGACAGATTGCTTTGATGCAGCTTCCTAGATCTTGAAGAAAGAAATGAGAGGAAACCCAAACACTGGAAGGGTTAGCATTTTGACTTAATATAAATGTTTTTATCTTGAGCATATGAAGTAGTCTATAGTACTGTGAGCAACAACAGGTGATCTGGAAAGAGGAGAGAGTAAGCGGTTTGTTCAGAGTTTAGGTGGAGGTTGTTTTATTCAGTTGTATCAAACCTGTTTGTTCTGGTTGTGTCAGTGTCTGATGCCCCACTATGTTGTCTGGTCTTTCAGCTCTTTTGGTTTCGAGTGTTTGATTGTGCAGGTTAGTTTTGAATTTGGCTGCTTCTGCCTTGTTACTTAGGTCTGGTAGGAGGAACTCAAGAGAGTTTGGGAGATACTCCATCTTCTTGTTGTTTTGGTATGTGTGATATCTTCAACAGCCCTTATGAACCAGAAATAAATTGCAGAGAAAGCCCCCAGTCCTATGATATGGCTTGTTCAGGCACTCTCTGGAAATGATGCGTGCAATTTGGTAACCTGGTAGAAGCAACAAGGAGATAATTCTGCTTGCTCTTTAACCCTTTTGGGTGATGTATTGATTAAAAATGGCCAACTTTCTTGGTTTGTATGTGTTCAGCTTTTCTGGCCAAACTGACTCTGACTTTTGGTGGCTGTGCTATGCTTTAAAACATGAGGTGCTCGGATTTCCAGTTAAAGAACTGCAGGAGTTGTGTAACCATGTTTTCTTAGTACTGCCTTCACAAAAGACAAAATTACTATTTGAAACATTGATCAGAAATATCATGGAATATGTATAGAAAAATTAGTCTCAAATTAAGTTTGAGTTGCTAAAGAACTGAAACCAGTTGACATTGTAAATACTGTTATTTAGAATGTCAAATTGCAGTTTATGGAAAGTAATTTATTGAAAAAGGCATGGAAATTGATATTTTATTGGGGTGAAAAATTAGAGCAATATTTAATAATTAATATGTAAAATAAGCAGCTAATATTTTAGCACATACTTTATTGAAGCAGAGGAAACATGTTGATCATACTGGAATTACTTCCTGTATTTGCGCTTCAGAACTGAAAGTTTAAGACTCATGTACTTATTGGTCTTTTGATTTTCCACAAGGAATGGCATCTCTTGCAGTAAACGGTCCATTTGTTGCTGACTTAGTACTGTGGTTGTTATTGGTGCGTAAAACTTGTTAAATTGATTTTCAACATCTTGACATCTGAAGTCAGTTACCTGAAAGCTGGAACTATGTGGTATGGAAGGCCTACCTGAAATAATAACCTCAGCTAATGCCTCAGACACACCAAACAAAACCTTCAACAGCCTAACTCACTCAGCAGTAGGACCTGTTCTTTTCTGTTTGAGGTCAGCAGCGTGCTTTTTGGTTTTTATAATTATTTAATTTGTTGGAGGAAAAACTAGATTTAAAGCATGTGTAATCAACCAATTGTGATTTAACATCGGTGTTCTTAGTCTGGGTGCTGTCATAAGAAATAATGGCCATCTTTATTAGGATATAAAAGTGAGCAGTGCGATAATTAGTTAAACTATAAGCTTTCAGTCTGACTTGAGCAGTGAGGAGATCTGAGGTTTTACGTTGGACAACTCTGCTAGCTCTTCAGTTCCCCCTCTTAAAAATAGCTTATGTGATGATGTCTTCCCTTCCCCATAGAGGTTGGGGCACAACCAATTGTTATGCGTCAGTCAGTATGGCACTTAACTAAAAAGTCAACTACTTAGAGACTGAAATAGGTTGCTTCAAAGTGAGTGTATTAGAAGGAAGAAATCATACAGAATATGTCAGCTACAAAAAGAAATATTATATTCATTGAATTTGACCACTAGATGACACCACTGCAGAAGAATACTTGCCTAGTGTCTGTGAGCAAGCAACACCAGAAGACTTTTAAAAATGAACCTACTTGCAGAAGTAGTAGACAAAGTTCCCTGATAGGAAGATTGCTGCATCTGATAGTACATTTATTATACGTTAACATCCTTTCTCTGCTTTGACTGATCTGATGTTGACCATTGCCAAGCTGCAGGAAACAGATAATCACAGAGCAACCTTGCCTGCAAGTTAAACTTCTTTTTTTAACTCATCAATTGTTTGGCTGGTATCCCAGTGCTTTAGGGCTGTTCATAGTGGATTAACCACTGCATTAGGCCAATTAAAAGATTTGCATACTGTTTTCATCTCTGTATGTCTTAACTGGGGCACAGGAAGCATGTTGCTGGTCATGACTGATATATATATATATATAGCTGTTGGGGAGTTAGGATGGTAGAAGATAATCCTTGTAAGAGATAAGGTTATAGCTAATTTTCCAACTTTTTCATTCAAACTGGCAACAAGGTATTATTCTTATATATATGTAATTGTCTTTTGAGCATTAAGGTCAGTTAATATATGATCACTAGGAAGGCAAAGCGTCTGCTATGTTTAAACTCTAATGAGTTACGGTAAATTTAAATTAAGTTATTAATTGTAGTGTGTTTTTCTAGTGGTAAGGCTTAAGCATAATTCCTGCATAAAAAGAAAGTTTCCTACTTTATTTTGAAAGATGAATTTGAATTCCAGTAGCAAAATTTGTGTGATGCCTGTGAAACAGCATCTCTGACACTACTTGAGAGCAGCTTACCTATTCATAGAGCGAGTAGAGTTTGTGTTCTCCCAGCAGCATAGCTGTTAAAGGATCAGTGAACTCCTAACTTGGAAAAATCACGCTTAAGGAATTCACTTTCCACTGCCCTTAAGTCCTTTATGATATAAATATATTTGTTTTGTTGACTAACAAATATATTTGTATTTGACTAGTGGAAGCTATGAGATGATATGTGCAAAAGAACCTGCAACTCCTTTCTTATAGATGGTTGAACAGCTGTTACTACAATTGGCGCTGCCAGTCTCTGTTAGCTGTCATTTCTGTGCACACTCTACTTTTATAACTATAAATTTAAAGGTACAGGTTTTGGTTTGTTTCTTTTAATGATTTATTTGGTTTTAATCTGTACAATGATAAGAACTGAAGTCTGGGCAGTCAAAATGATGCATATACTAGTGCAGTACTGTCCTAATTCCACAGGAGACAGTTGATGCAGCTAGTCTGTACATATGACTCTGTTGTCCTAACCAAAACCATGCTTCTTCTTGGTTTCTTTGAAGCATACAATCTTACCTATAATTTGGCAGACAAATGAGGATACTAAAACTCAAAAGCAACAGCTGAGGAAGCCATTGTGCATCAACCCTGTCTCTTTGTTGTGCTTTTGTTTTATGTGTGCATTAAACTGTACCAGTTAGCTCAGTAAAAAAGATGTCACTTACTCCCTCAGATCTTGTCTGTCTCTTCTCTCTCTAATTACTTGCAAGCATATGAGAATTGTTAGGACAAGGATATGAGTGACTGCATTTACCTGATATTTACTTCTTAAAAAGTAACTAAAAGCTGACAAAACAGAATGATGCTATAGCTTTTTGGTACTTTTTGGTACTTGTTACTACAGCTTCTTATATTACTCTTTTGGGATTGTCTGTATTCAACTAAAGGTGTGCTTTTTAATTTTGGTATTTGAAAAACTTTGCTTTCATTTGTGTGTCTTAATAATTGAATTTCCTTTTGTTTCTGACTCAGTGATCATTATGGGTTTTATTTTAAAACTTGGCCTCAAAGTATTGCAATGTTCTCCCATCACCCCATTTGAAATAGCTGTCTGCATCCAGGGATGTTTCTTGTCTGCTTATTATAAAGCATATAGAGGCACATTTGTAACTTATCTGGGCTTTCAGGGAATCTCATTTTTTTTTACTTGAAATGAGGACACAGAGTGCCAGACGATTATATCTATCAGGTAATTAGCACTAGCCATATCAAAAGATGGTGTGCAGACCACTTGATGAGCTGTGAGAAGCGGTCTCTTCTCTCACAGCTTGTAGTACCAGCTTTGGTTGGATGTAAAGGCCTACTTGGCATTTGGGAAAAACTCTTTTGAGAAGTGAAAGTGCGCCAGTAATTGCAGGGTTGAAGGGTTTACTTGATATCCTGTGATGGCTGGTTTTGGCCTGTTACGTAGAGGAGTGTAGCTTGTCTTCCTCCTCTTTAAATTGTGTTATTCTACTGCTCCAGCAGTGGTAGATGGAGATGCCTGCTTTTCCTGCAACTCATAATAGCTTGTGTGCAGGTCTTTGAGTTGCTGAGCTGAGTGAAAGAGAATTTGGCAAGTAAGTTATACTTACCCTTTTCTTGGATTACTCTCCTCTTACAGAGGAAGTGGAGAGGCTGAGGAGTACTGGGGAGTATGAGAGAGAAATAGACTGGTGGAGTTAACACCAGTCCTTTCCTGAGAGAAATGCAGTGGGTGGAAGCTCAGCAAGCATCACAGGAACCCCAGCCCTCTCACCATTAGACAGAAGGAGGGGACATCAAAGATAAGGGGCAATGGAAATAGGTCCCTGTTTGGGGAGATAGGAGAATCCCATCTCAGCCTCCCTTGCCTTCCCAAGTGCCCTTACAGAGTAGGTATGAGGCTCTCAAGGAGCAGGCAGATAATGGAGACGAAGGCCTATCTGGGGGCTTGCCTGGAAAAAGTCAACCAGACGGATCACAACTTCAGGTGTTAAGAAAGAAGGAAGAGTAATTGTTGTAGGCGACTCCCTTCTGAGGAGAACTGAAGGTCTTGTATGCCAATCAGACCCATCCCACAGGGAAGTCTGCTACCTCCCTGGGGCCTGGGTAACAGATGATATCAGGAGACTCCCTGGATTAATTCAGCCCTTAGAATATTACCCACTTCTTGTTGTCCAGCTTGGCAGTGATGAGGTTAATGAGAAGTCCTAGGGCAATCAAAAAAGGACTTCAGAGCACTGGGGTTGACTGGTTGAAAAGACAGGAGGACATGTGGTGTTTTCCTCAATCGTTTTGGTGACAGGGAATAATGCTGAAAGGAATAGAAGAACACACCTGACCAACTTGTGGCTTAAAGGCTAGTGCCGTCAGTGGGATTTTGGTTTTTTTTGATCATGGGGTGTTTTATATAGCACCAGACCTGCTGCCTATCCAAAGGGATTCTAGCCCATGAATTGGTGGGGGCTGATTGAGAAGGCTTTAAAGTAAGTTTTAAGGGGGAGGGAGATAAGGCCAGGCTCTCTAGAGATGAGTCTGTGGGCTGCATGCCAGTGTTGGGAGCGAAATCAGTAGCCCAGCTGAAGTGCCTCTACACTGTGCTAACTCTGGAATGTGTAAGCCACACCGGAACACAGTCTTATGGAGATGAGCCAGGGACTCCTAAGGCATTAGAAGCCAACAGCGAAACACCAGAGAATTATCTCAAAGGAATTAAGATTGTTCCTCCAGGAAGGTGACATGGCTGACAGCCCTGCTCATGTGCCTTTACACCGAAGTATGTAGCATGGACAACAAACAGGAGGAGTTGGAAGCTACCATACTGCTGGAAAGCTACAACCTTGTTGCCATCACTGGAACTTAGTGGGACAAATCCCATGACTGGAATGCAGCTTTTGGTGATTACAGGCTGTTCAGAAGAGTTAGGGGAGGAAGGAGAGGCCGAGGGATTGTCTTCTACATCAAGAGGTGGATTGAGTGTGAAAAGCTGCCTTTGAAGAACAGCCCAGAGCAGATCAAAAGCCTGTGGGTAAGAATCAGAGATCGGGGCAACAAAAAGGAAGTGAGTGGTTGGTGTCTACAGGCTACTGATCAAGGGGAATCTACTGAAGAAGCCTTCTTGCTCCAGCTACAGGAGGCATTGCACTTGCATGCTCTTGTCCTGCTGGGGGTCTTAAACCATCCCAACATGCGGTGGAAAAGTAGTACAGAGAGCTGTAGGCAATCCAAGAGACTCTTGGAACACGTGGAGGATAGTTCTTAATATCAGGCAGTAGACTGCCCTAACTGAGGCAGTGCAGTACTGGATCTGACAGTCATCAACATAAGAGAGCTAATTGAAGACATCAAAATTGGAGGCAGCCGGCCTGCAGTGATCATGCATTGGTGGAGTTCGTAGATCTGAGGAATGTGGGTGAGGTAAGGAGTAAAATTAGGCCCCTGAACTTTAGGAAAGCAAGCTGCCAGCTCTTCAGGGGGTTAGTCAGTGGGATCCTCTGGGAGACTGCCCTCTGAGAACAGAGCTGGCAGATCTTGAAGGAATTCTTCCATAGAGCACAAGAGCTTGCCATCCACAGGAACAAGAAATCAGGCAAGGAAGGCAAGAGACTGGCATGGCTGAGTAGGGAACTGCTGGTCAAACTAAAGGGAAAGAAGCAAATGCATAGGCAGTTGAAGCTAGGAGAGGTGATGTGGGAAGGGTATAGCGATGAAGTTTGGTTGTGTAGGGGTGGGTTGAGGAAGGGCAAGGCAAAACTGGAATGGAACCTGAATGCAAAGAATAACAAGAAGGGCTTCTACAGGTGTGTTAACCAGAAAATGAAGGTCAAAGAACGTGTAATCCCCTGATAAATAGTGTTTAAAAACTGGTAGAAATGGATGAGGAGAAGGCTGAGGTACTCAAAAACTTTTCTGTCTCAGTCTTCTATGGCAACCTCTCTTCCCACACTTCTCAAGTGGATCAACAGCTCTCCCTCCTCCTCCTCCTCTTTTTTTCCGTGGCCAGTATTTGCCTCTGGTACATGCTCTAGTTTCATCAAATCTTCATTCAAGCAGTGAGCTTCTTGAAGTAGCGGATATGACACTAGCTTACCAGCTCTTCACATTGGGTTATGGATTTTTGTTTGGTTGTTTTGGAGTTTTTTATATCTTCTTTTGTTTGGGTTTTTTTTGTCAGGTAGTTGAATTCAATATCATGGCAATCAGTAAATGATACTGAGTGCCAGAGCTACAAAAAGCAACCACCACGCCAGCTATGTGGCTAGAAGAAGGAATGGCAAGGGAATATTTCCCCCTTTGGTGGGAATTGTTAAGTGATCTCTGCATCTTGTAGAGCAGCAGCCTGAGGTGACAAGTGCAGTTGGCTTTTGTACACCTTCAGTCTACCTCCTTCTGGTCATTCTGGGAATGACTAGGTAGTTCAGACCTTAAAGTTTTCTGCTAGGTGCGCAAAGATGCCACAGTCTCTTGTCTCTTGCCCTTAGATTGCTGGAGTCATGTTCTTTCATGTGTGCAGCTGACCAGCCCTACACAAAATTCATGGAAATTGATGGAAGTTCTCAGGTTTCTTTTTCATTTGAGAGAGAAGATAAACTGATATTTTTAAAAAAATTACATCAGTGATGCCACCTCTGGTTTTGTGTAGAAAAAGATTTGGGCTCCTGTGTTGTTCTTTTCTTAAAAAAAAAAGGCAACCCCCCCCTTCCCCCCAGATTTAATCATAAGGCCAAGTACTTATTGGAGCCCTTCCCATAATATAAGAGACCTCAAAGAGCTTAGTTACTGAGCTTAACAAAGAATAGAGCTGTAAGCATAAAGGTCATCCTTGGGACAGACCAGAGGACCTGTGCCCCGCTGTTGATAACAGCCTGTAGTGCAGAAAGAGATAAGCAAAACTGTTTTGAGTATAGGTGTCAATGTCTGAGCTAGAGTTGCTGGGGCTTACAGCCCACTTAGTGTGGCTGTAAGCTTTTCACAATCTTTATTGTAATTTGAAGAAGGTGCTTCCTGACTGAGGGGGATATTTGGGGTACATACTTATGTACTTTAATTCTGCTGGTTTTTTAGATGGAGTTGGCCCCAATTCTTATTTTATGGGAAATAGTAAGTGAGCATGGTTTGACTTTGACATAAGCTCTGTAAGGATCTTAAAATATCTTTTTTTTATAAGAGGTGTAATTAGTGAACTCAGGGAATGATTAGATTACTGAAAAGAACAGACCGTTTGCACTAGGAGCAGTGTGTCTTTTTCTCTCTTAGTCCATGAAATTGGGTGCTACCAGCCATGACTTGACTGTAACAAGGCTAAAAAAATAATTCATAGATTATTTCTTTAATGCCAGAAGGAATGCTTGCATCAGTTTCTTTAATTTCCTGTCTATCAGTAAGCATTAAATTGCATTGGATTGTGCTTTTATTGAGCCAGGTAATGTGTGTTGTTAATTTGATTCCTTCCCCAAAGGTTTCTGGCAATGATTTGAATGGCATAGAAGACTGAGTATCACTTCCTTTCTGGGATAGCTTAATCTGTTAGTCATTCTCCCTGTTTAAAAATAAAGAGGGGGAAAAAAGGCAGCTGTAAACTGTATTGGTAAACTGTATTGGGGCTTTTGCCACTTACCGAGTCAAGCTATAAAGTGTATAATTTCCAAACTTAGAGAAGGAGATGTGATACCCTGTAAATTACAGGGCAGGCTTCTGGATAAGCAGGTAAATTAAGTGTTGGAGAACTACGCGGTGACTCCAGTATTCAAGTCTCTTTGTCCGGGAGGATGGACTGGGGGTGTGTTCGCTGGGGGCTCTTTGTGCCCGGGTGGCCCTGGGCAGCGCAGGGCGCTGCGGCGGCTGCGGGAGAGCGCGCTCCCTCCAGCGGCCTGCGCGGGGGGACCAGCCGGGACCGTGCCTGTGCTTTGCCATTAGAGATTAAGTGTGTCTTTTAATTTGAATCGGACTCCCCGGGAAATATATTTTATAATCTGAAACAGAAGTAGTCCTGCTAATAAGTCTTTATTTTACCAGGTGATCTTTGCTGCATTTTAAGAAACCAGCCTAATAATACACATTCTGCTATGCAGTCAGCTCCGAATTATTTAGTATGAAGGGGAAGCTGTGATGTTCTAAATACTGGAAAACCAAGTTACTGATGGTAAACTTTTCTCATAAGACTCAGACTGAGTCTGGTGCTGGGCCAGACTTTAATAAGCCTTGCTGGGCTTGGACTTACTTTCTGAACAGCCACCAGGTTCTATCTCCATCATATTTGGGTGGTCTTGATTCCTTACACAGAGCCTATTAAGATTTTCACAGTTAATTAGGTTGGGCTCCACTGGCTGGGAAAACATGTCTTCCAGCCCCAGACCAGCCAGCTTTGGAAACAAGGCAGACTGCATTGGAATGGCAGCATGCCTGTGGCCAGTGAGTCCAAGTGGGCTTAAGCTGCCTCTCTGCTCTGTGCAAGCGACTCTGGTGTCCCTGTGGATAATTTAAGCATTGGTCATATTGTTGTCTTTAGGAGTAGATAAGGATGTTAATATTTTTGTTGGTTTGGGGTTTTTAAAATTATTTTAATTTTTTTTAAAATAACATAACCTGCTGGAGCATCCTAGAGCTCTCATCTTATTAGAGAGAGCAGCTACAGGCTCTAATTACATTACTGATCCTTGATAAATTCACAAGTGAATACTACCTAGGATATTCTAATGTTTTCAACTTTTCTCTCTCTGTGTGCAGGTACTATCTGCTTGCAGAAAGACACATTCAAGAAATATTTTGACTGCTTGCTTTTTGCCAGTGTTCAGTTCAGATAGAAGAACATTCAGAATTTCTCTGTCATGGATTTGTTGGGGTTTGTTTTTAGCTGAAGTGTGAGGCCACACTAATTCAAGCCCAGCACTTCATGTATTCTCAATTTTTTTTTAATTTCAAGTGGGAGTGTTTGGTGCCCAGAGAAGAGAATTATGTGTTCTTTCTTCCCCTGCTTTGCGCTTTTAGTGGTAGCATGTGACGATGTCCATTGACTACAATGGTTAATTTTCATGAATCAGACAAGGCTTATTGATGTTAAGCTAAAAAATATGAACCACGGAATTCTAGAATGGGGTGAAAGTTAGTGTTTAAGAACCAGCTATAATGTAGTTACCTAGCATGAAGTGTTGATTAATTATACTTTTTGATATGTAGTTAATTCTGGCTTTTATGACTAGCATTCAGGATGGCAAAGGAATAGACTTGTTTTGTCAATTGTGTGCATGCCAGATGGAGCCTTAATATGTGTCAGCAGATAAATGGGCCATTATTAAGATTAGATGCATAATGATCATTTCAGCCTTGTTTATTTAGGTCATCAACAGCAGTAGAAGATGATATCTTATAAGAAAAAATACTTTGGGATCTGAAAATCTTTTATTTTTCTTAGACTGCTGTCAAAATAAATGTAGAACTTTTGTTGTATAGTTTTTAAGTAACACATTAACTTTTTTGTTTACTTAAATGAGAACTGGAAGAAAAAATTATGACCACTAGTAACCTGATTTGTTGTCCTGAGTAGCAAAGCTGATAGCTGTGTAAGCAGATAAGTTTGTTCATTTATTAGATGGTACTAATGAATTTAATATTTTACCTAGTTTTTCAGTGCAAGGCTCTTAGTTACTTACTTATTTAGTAGACAATGCAATGTTCAGGTATATATGTATTTTTAAAATAACACCTACAACTTTAGACTCCTTGCACTAGTGAAAGAGTTTGACATTAATAAATATCTGCGTTCTATTTCAGGTTGCCGTGTAAGATTTTGGAAGTCATACCTCCAGCCCATCACAATGGAATGGCGAATGGCCACACCAGCAGTGCTGATGGAGACACAATTGTCATCAGCGACAGTGATGACTCAGAAACGCACAATAGCCCTGCACAAAATGGGTACGTGATACTTTTATAGTATAAATCATTCAGATTGGATGGAAATGAGACTAAAGCAGATGTGGCGGAGTCTGACTGAAACAAATTACGTGATCTGTATGGATTGCAAGTGTTCAGACAGCTGAAGGTGACAAGCTGAACGTTCACAGGTGCCAGTTATGCTAATCCACCAGAAAACTTTGCATTGTGAAAAATGGAGTACCTACAGAACATAGTTAATCTGTTTGCAATGTGTTTGCAGTGTTTTTGCTGAGATACAGTGGAAGAGCTGTGTATGCCTCTCAGTAGCTCTTTGTGCTGCAGAACCTGTGCTGCTGTAGCTTGGAAAATGTGGTCATGTTCTGCATTTCTGCAGAATATCTGCAGTTGGGTATTATTTCACTTCCGTTATGGGGTTCAGAGTTGAGATTGCCTCACAAGAGAAGGACTGAAACTCTGTGGAAAGTCTTCCCAGAGACTTCATATGTTTGTGTCCAGAAAATGAAAAACATACAAAGCTTTCTTCATTGCGCATGTGTCCATACAAATACATACCAGTGTATTTGAAGGATTTGATTATGATTTTAGGTGCAGGGAAACAGTGTGTGTCTTGTCTTGAGGAATTTTCTATAGGCTGGAATTACTTAATAACACTGAATGTAACAGCTTCTTGACTATCACTGTAGTGTTTAGCTTGGAGTATCCCTTTACTGATCATCAGTTGAGCCTCTAGCTGCATCTTCTCATAGTATTATGAGAAGATTTTTGTGCTTCACAGACACGATGATGAAAGAAGAGGGTTTGAATTGAGCCCCAATCTAGCATCTAGCAACAACAGGCTTTGCATGAACTGTTATTGACTTTGATGTCACATTGATACAGAAATCAATATCACTGATCACTGTATATGTCATGTCCTGACATGCCTTGAATAACTAGGATGGAGCTCCTCAGTTGACTAAGAAAATAACACGGGGTAAATAATTTTGAAAATTTTCTGCTGTCTCTTGAAGGCAGTGTCCAAGTTATTCATGAAGACATCCTACATATTTTAGAAAATAAATGCATTTTTGGCGTTCCAGAAGGTGTATGGCATTTGAAAGGAGGTTATTCTTGGAATTATGCAAGTGTGCACAGTGCTGACTGCAGGATTGATCCCGTTATAGTGCTGTCACTTCCATACATGCAGAGCTGGTAGTAAGACTAAGTCTTGCACTCCCAGGCAGTCTGTGGTTCTCTGCAGCTAATTAGTTATTTTGACAGTGCAGAGAAGGGAGAGAAATCTTGTGAGAATATACGAACTTTTGAAGCACTGTTCTGTGACATACCTAACTACCATTTGTGCTACAAGTTTAAATTGCAAACCTCTTACGCCTTTAAAATGCTTACTGGAAGTTTATAGTGAGTGTTTATAACAAATGCGAGAGTGTAAAAAAACACATTGGTGGCTCTCTAGATATATTCTGGGTATATGCAAACTTGGAAAGTATTATTTGCTGTACCTGCAAAACCCATCTGAAAGTAAAGCGTTGTTGTCAATTTTTGTATGGTATTTAAGATTCTTTATACCATTACTCATAAAAACAAGAAATCCCACTGAACTGAATGACATCATCTTGCAGCCCTAATGTTTCAGGGACTATATTTTGCTGTTTATGGAGAGGCTTTTCTGCGGGAGAGTATGGATTTTAGTCAGCTTGAGACCAATGTCAGGTTGATATGTGCAGAATGATAGTTTTGCCCTCGCCTGCACACAAATCTCCGGGTTTTGAGACCCAGTCTTTGTGTAAAGCTGCAGTGCTGTTAAACAATGGTACAGCAGATGCTTGGGGTGTTTGTGAGAGAGGGGGAGGGGAGCACAGCACAGATTGATGGGCCATCTGCAAATATTTTTCCCAAAGAATCTGTAAGGCTAGAGAATCTTAACTGAAAATAGATGTCATTAGAGATCCCAGCCTTTCTGTGACCCTACTCCTGTCTGTGAGAGGCAGAAATAGCCATGCAGTCTGTACAAGTGTTCCTGCTGACCATTTTTATTGTATTCTGCAGTAGAAGTTGGGGTGGTACAGGGAGAAAGATGCCAGGATGCAGGCTCCTCCAGTCCTGCAGAAAAACAGGCTGCCTTCTAAGGCCTGGGTTATGAAGCAAAAGGTAGCAGTCTTCTGAGTTCTTAAACAACTTATACTATGCCTTGAGACCTTCTGGTACCATAGGATAGTGGTCACATAGAACAGCAGTGTTCGTACCTTGAACTGCTAGACTTTTAGGGTTAAGGTTGAACTCTTGCATTTACTTTCAGCACTTGGCAGCAGACTGGAGGTAGAGGGGCTTTTACTGACAAATGTATACAATTCAGCTGCAATGTAATAGTTCATGGCAATCTTTCTGCCGGGGCTCTGAGTAAGGTGAATCATTAGCAATCATCAGACATACTAAGGAAAAAATCTTCTTGGTTTGCTGGATGGTTCATGGAGGTAAATTTGGATGTTTGTTCAATTTGAAGTGAAAAACAACTTTGGGGAAACATTAATGGTTTCTGCAATTTTTGGGACATAAGAGGTAACAAGGTTTTTGAAAATTATGTCAATGGAACCTTACCATCCAGGCTATTTACCATCTTCAGCCTAGTTTTCTGACTTTATTTGGAGAAGAAAGTATGAACTGGATATGTCAAAAAGTGTGGGCATAGCTTGTCACTAAAGCTATACAATAACTTCAGTACAAAAAATCTACCTTTAATTCTTTCCATTCTTCCTCTCTCATCCCCCCATTCTTTGAATCAAATAATAATGATGGTAGGTCTTGGTCCACTTTATATTGGAAGACAAGACCAAAGTATTGGATTAAAGGCAGCTTAAAATCTTCATTAGAGGTTCAAAGTCAGGATTTTGTTGCAAAATGCTGTAGTCTAGCCCCTAGAGCAGTATAACTAGTGTGTTAATGGTCTTTCAGGTTGCTCTGTTTTGTTGTTGAAGTCTTAGGTTACAGAAAATATTTGCAGTTCCAAGTGGGCAGTCGTTATTGGTCAGTAGAAGTTGCTTGTCAGTGGCAACCTTCAAACATGTGCTGAGGTCAGCTTTGCTATTGAGATCAACATACTGACAGGTTACCTCTGTGTAAGGCTTGCCCTGGAGCATAAGGAGACCATAAATGATTGTGTTATTTAGCTAGCATTCTTCAAGGGAGCCTTTTCTATTCTCAGACTTAGTCAGAGAGAAGGAGAAAAGCCACTGCCTCTTTTTGGAAAAGTGGGACAGCATCCACTTTAGATGCATTCCTGATCTTCTAACTCTAAGTATTTTTCTGTGCAATTTTTCTACTTCCTTTAGTACCATAAGGTATAGGTAGCTCCAGCAAGACTCACACCATGTAGTATAGGCAGTTGTGCCCTGGGCAAGGTAATTGAGAAGGACAAGGTTGAAGGAGCTGGGGTTGTTTAGCTTGGAGAAAAGAGAGGCTCAGGGAGGGCCTTACCTCTCTCTACAAATACTTGAAAGGAGATTGTTCCAAGGGGGGTGTTGGTCTCTTCCCCCAGGTAACAAGTGACAGGATGAGAAGAAATGACCTCAAGTTGCGCTAGGGGAGGTTTAGGTTGGATATTAGGAAAGATTTCTTCACCAAGGGTTGTCAAGCATTGGAACACACTGCCCAGGGCAGTGGGGGAATTGCCATCCCTGGAAATGTTCAGAAGGCATGTGGATGTGGCAGTTGGGAATATGGTTTAATGGTGAACATGGTGGTGCCAGGGTAATAGTTGGGCTCAGTCTAAGAGGTCTTTTCCAATCTTAACAATTCTGTGATTTTAAGGTCTCAGAAGTTTCTTGGTAAAGCTACCTTAGTACCACGCTGTCGGAATGTAGCATAGCAGTACCGTGAGAAGAAATTTGTGTCCACGTCTTGTGGTCACCATGCCAAAGTAATTGAAAGCCTGATGAGATTCTCACCTGTCAGTGGTTCAGTATAACCCCATCCAAAAATGCAGGGCACTACCACAGGTACTAACAACATTTACTTGAGTGCATTAGAAACTAGCGTATTATGGGTGAGTCGGTTCCAGTTTTTACCTACTAAATTACAAAATACTCTGTTTTTTCCTCTGGATCTGGTTGTCTGTCAGAGTTGTGCTGTGAAAACTTGCTGTAAGGGCTCTGTGTTGTGAAATGGGTCTAACCCTTGCTAACTCTTGTATGTTTTATGTAAAGCTTTATAAAGGAAAATATAACCAAAAATAATGTTACTTTTATGCCAAAGCTGCTAGATAATCTATATAATTTTTCAGACTTTCTATGTGTACTGAATTATCTTTTTGTTCCTGTTCTGCACTCAGCAAAATTTTGACTTTAAATCTGGATTTATGTAGGAGGATTTCAGAAATATGTTTGCTTCTTGGGATAATAATTGGAAACTCAGAAACTAAGAAGATAAAATGTAATGTCTTGGAAATTAGGTTTGGTCTATTGCATATGATGCACTTGAACTTGAGAGAAGGATTAATGATACAAGAGTTGAACATTTGATTATACTTTTGGCCCCGCATTTGATTGTGGACAGTGTCAGAGTTTAGAATATATACAAAATGTATAAATAAGCTAATTTACTTTTGGCTTAACATTTGGTACTCTGATGTCTTTTATTTTGTATGTGAACATTATCTGTTTGTGTCATTCTTCAGATTATTAGATGAAAGGGCTGGAAACATAGGGATGTATGGTAAAGAGCAAGTTTGTATTTTATACCATCCAGAAATCCCTATGAACAGCCTTCATAACTTTAGCTTTCCTGTCTTGAGACTGAAGATGATCATGGAAGATCAAGTCATAGTATGACCAAAATACGAAGATTCTTTCAACAAGCTTATGTAGAGACCTTAAAATCTTGCTGGTGGATATACTGTACTACTTCGTTTATACAGTTTATCCCTGTTTTGCTAATATGACTAACTGGGTGGTTTTTTTCTATTATATTTCTTAAATTTGAGTTGGTTTCTTTGTACTTCTGTTTCACAGAGTTAGCGGGGAAGAATAAGAATTGAAGCAAGTTTCACAGTCAACAACCTTGCAAAGTACCTTTCTCTACATCTTGTGTATGTTGTTCACAGGGCTAAGGAATAGCAATAGATATATTGGTTAATTTCAGTACAGACTCCACCTTAAAGCATTTTGTAAATGCCAGAAGTACTGTGATGAAATGCATGGTTTTAAATCTCCTAGTTCATCCACATAATTACTTCTTCAACTTTCCTTACTGATGAAATAAGATGATTGAATTCCTGATAAAACAGTATGACTTGATTACAAATTGCCACCTAAGAGAAGTCAGTTCTGTTGTTTAATAGCAAAACACAACATTATTTAAATAAACTCTCTTTGGTTTAGCTCTCTTCATGAAGTCTGTCCATAAATGTACCACACTTTTAAAGTATGTTTTCCATGGCAAACCACCTCTCTTTTTCTTTTAAAGGAGTGAACCTTATTTTGGTAGCACACCAAACCTGGGTGTTGTTCTCCTAGGAAGAGGTGTAAAAAACCTCTACTGTTACATTAAAATGGAAGAAATATATTGCATGCAGAGAAAAAAACCTAGTTCTCTGTAACGCTAGCTGGAAAAGGGAAGTGCACAATAAAATGCATAATCTGATAAGCATTTATTTTTACAAAGTGTTGATGCTTTGCCTTATGATCTGTTATTTTCAGAATGTTGTTGGTGAAGTTTTTTTAAATTGGTATTTTTTAAAAATATTTTAGGTGCTTTTTATGTTTTGCAGTGTGATTGGTAGCTCTACATCTACTATTTTTATTAACTTTATTTAACTCTATCTTTTGGACTCCTTCCTCACCATCTTTTTCTTCTTTGTCCTGTCTTCCCGTTGACATCATGAGTACTGAGAATATTAAGGAGACGATTTTCTGAGGGATAGGGATGTATCATTACTTGTCTTTATTTCTTTGTTCTTCTTTCCCTTCTTATCTCCCATTTCCCTGCTAAGAAAACAAACATCACTGACGGCTTTTCCTGTTTCTTGCAGGAACTGGTTTTGATGCAGATTTAAATATAGTAGCAGAAAAGTTGGCATAAGTTAATAGGTCCTCTTTGATACCATTGGAAGTTACAGCCTGTATTAAATATAGCTTGGTATTTTCAAGAGATCCATTGTGTAGGCATATGAATAATATTAAATGTGTGCAATAAAATGCTGATATTGTGTGAATATAAACTTTTTACCTTTTTTATTTTTTTAGGCAGAAGAAAGCCATAATTGAACCTTCTTTGTTCAAATACAAAGTCCAACCTATTAAAAAACACTTGTATGAACCTGTTATCGTTAAAGCATCTCAACTAAGGTAAAAATTAGTATGTTAAAGTTAAAATTGCACTTTATACCTGTAAGTTGTGAAAGATGTCTTTGATTTAAAATGGCATTTTTAAACAAAGTAAGAGCTACTAATTAGAAGCACTAGAACAAAATACTGTGCTACAGGCTTTCTGTAACAAGGGTTTCAAGATTTACTAGCATTAACACAGTTACCAACTCCTTGCAAATCTCTGCTTTCACTGGTGCACAGATGAGACATGCTATGACTTCTGATACCTGTGGCTACTGTTGTGGTTGATGGAGTAGGTGGAAAAAAGCTTGGGAATCCTGTTCTATAATAGTAATAAACTACTGGCATTGTGAGCGCTTTCTATGCTAGCGTTGCTGGTTTGAAATGTTGGAGCAGACACTGGCAATCAGACTGATTTTAAAATAGAAAACTGCAGAGTTTTTGCTTCTTAAATAACAATTTTGACTTGAATTTAGTTAAACTTTCTGTTTAGAATAGATTGTGCATCAAAACTTTATAAACTGGATATTGTAAAAAACTTGTGATTGCAAGTCATTTAGTTCCAGAAGGAATCAGGATTTGATTTTTTCATTAACTACACTCCTGTGTTGTTAGTTTTTTCATTCTTATGAAGTTATGTGGGTTCCCTGGAATGCCAAGAACCATTAGTGCCCGCTGCCCTCTAGTAAGGAGTTCCACAGTGTGGCCAATCAATGTGTGAATTCACCTCCCCCCTTGTTGGCTTGGCTCCCCATTTGAGAGATGTGATGCTGCTTTTGCGCTGTCCTTGTTTTCTATGTTAGTTTTCCCTCTCTCCTGAAACAATCCTGTCCTTGGGACAGGAGCACAGGTGGTATTCGCCTCAGTTCCTGCAGTAGCAGGGATAAATGAGAAGAGTAGGACAACTCATCAATAGGTGGCTAAAGGATTGGTGTTGCAAGCAGAATTTTGGTTTTTTCGACTATGGGGCCAATTCCATGGTGCCTGGCCTGCCAGAGTCAGATGGGCTTCATCTATCTTGCAAGGGCAAAAGGACTCTAGCCCTTTAGTTGTCAGGGCTGATCAAGAGGGCTTTAAACTAGGTTTGAAGGGGGAAGGGGTTGAAACCAGGCTCTCCAGAGATGAGCCTAAGGGTGGAAAGCCTGAATTAGAAGTGAAATCAGCAGCGGAGCTGAAGTGCACGTACACCAATGCACACAGCATGGGTAACAAACGAGGAGCTGGAAACCACCATGCAGCAGGAAAGCTGTGATGTAGTCACCATCACGGAAACATGGTGGGATGACTCACATGACTGGAGTGCTGCCATGGATGGCTACAAACTCTTCAGAAGGGACAGGCAAGGTAGGAGAGGTGGAGGGGTGGCTCTGTATGTTAGAGAGTCTCTTGACTCTGTAGAACTTGAAGTCAGTAACAATAAGGTTGAGTGCCTGTGGATCAAAATCAGGGGGAAGGCCAACAAGGCCAGCATCCTAGTGAGAGTCTGTTACTGCCCACCCAACCAGGATGAAGAGGGTGATGAATTATTCTACAAGCAGCTGGCGGATGTCTCAAAATCGCCAGCCCTTGTTCTTGTGGGACACTTTAATGTGCTGGATATCTGCTGGGAGCTCAACACAGCAGAGAAGAGGCAGTCTAGGAGATTCCTAGAGTGTATAGAGGATAATTTCCTGCTTCAGCTGGTAAATAAGCCTACCAGGGATGGGGCCCTGCTAGACCTGCTGTTCACAGAGAGAGGCTGGTGGGAGATGTAGTGGTTGGAGGCTGTCTGGGCACAATGACCATGAAATAGTTTTCAATACTCAGGGATGCAAAGAGGGCCCTCAATAAAACCTCTATGCTGGACTTCCGCAGGGTAGATTTCAGCCTACTCGGAAGACTGGTTCAGAGGTTACCTTGGGAAAAAGCCCTTGAAAACAAAGGGGTCGAGGAGGGATGGACGTGCTTCAGGAAGGAAGTCTTGAACGCACAGGAGCAGGCTGTCCCAGTGTACCGAAAGGCGAGCCGGTGGGGAACACGGCCAGCCTGGCTGAACAGGGAGATTTTGAAGGAAATTAGGGGAGAAACTAGAGCTTACTGGCTATGGAAAAAAGGACTGGCTTCTCATGAAGAGTTTAGGAATATAGTTAGGTCAAATAGAAAGAAAATTAGAGAGAAAAAGACATTTGAAACCAGTCTAGCCACTTCTGTTAGGGATAACAAGAAGTGCTTGTATCAATAACATCAATAACAAAAGGAGGGGCAAGGAAAACCTCCATTCTTTATTGTACATGGGGAGGAACATTATCACCAAAGATGAGGAAAAGCCTGAGGTACTTAACACCTTCTTTGCTTCAGTTTTCGACAGTAAGACTGGTTGTCCTCAGGACAAGTGGCCTCTGGAACTGGTAGGGAGAGAGAGACAGGAAGCCGAATAGCACCCCTGTAATCCAGGAGGGAACAGTCAGTGATCTGGTGAAAGAGCTCGCCAAGCTGCTCTGCATCATTTGCCAACAGTCCTGGCTCTCTGGGGAGGTCCCAGACGATTGGAAGTTAGCGAATGTCATGCAGATCCACAAAAAGGGCTGCAAGGAAGACTCGGGACACTACAGGCCTGTCAGCCTGACCTCAGTGCCTGTCAAGGTTATGGAGCAGATCATCCTGAGTGCAATCAAACAACAGCTACAGGATGGACAAGGGATCAGACCCAGCCAGCACGGGTTTAGGAAGGGCAGGTCCCATCTGACCAACCTGATTTCCTTTTATGATCAGATGGATGAGGGGAAGACTGTGGATGTGTCTATCTGGACTTCACCAAAGCCTTTGATACCGTCTCCCACAGCGTACTCCTGGAAAAGCTGGCAGCCCATGGCTTGGACAGGGCAGTCTATGCTGGGTCAGGAGCTGGCTGGAGGGCCAGGCCCAGAGAGTGCTGGTGAACGGGGCTGCATCCAGCTGGCAGCCGTTCACCAGTGGTGTCTCCCAGGGATCAGTGTTGGGCCCAGTACTGTTTAATTCTTTATTAATGATCTGGATGAGGGGATTAAATCCACCATTAGCAAATTTGCAGATGACACCAAGCTGGGGGGAATGTTGATCTGCTGAAAGGCAGGAGGGCTCTTCTGGGGGGACCTGGACAAGCTGGAGAGATGGTCTGATTCCAACAGGATGAGGTCCAACAAGGCCAAGTGCTGGGTCCTGCACTTTGGCCACAACAACCCCCTGCAGCGCTACAGGCTGGGCACCGAGTGGCTGGAGAGCAGCCAGGCAGAAAGGGATCTGGGAATTTGGATTGACAGGAGGCTGAATATAAGCCAGCAGTGTGCCCAGGTGGCCAAGAAGGCCAATGGCATCTTGGATTCACTGTGGATTCACCATCCCTGGAAGTTTTTAAGATGAGATTGGATGTGGCACTTGGTGCCATGGTCTAGTAACCACATCAGTGTTGGATCAAAGGTTGGACTTGATGATCTCGGAGGTCTTTTCCAACCTGATCGATTCTATGATTGTATGAATCACACTTGGGTTTTATTTGGGAATTTTAAGAAATATTTGGAGGATCCACCATGGATGAATAGGCTGTGGAGTTTGTATGTGTTTATAAAAGAGGACACATCAGGATCTTCAAAATAAAAATTGCAGATGCATAAACCAACTGATTAAGTATTACTTGGGTTTTATTTTATTCATAGGAAATTTTTAATTCAACTGGGGTTGCAAAGAATGACTGTTAGTTACAATAGTGAAGGTGTTAATTATAATGCAGAAAAATAAGAAAAAGGTCAATGATATGGTCTGTTACATGAATCTTCCACATATTTTCAGCTGTACTTAAACAATAATTAGTTAGTTGATAATACTACCTTTCTTTCCTACTGCAGCCGGAGGAAACATCTCTTTTCTCGAGATAGACTTAAACTTTTTCTGAAACAGCACTGTGAACCACATGATGGAGTAATTAAAACTAAGGTAAGTAAAAAGGAATAATTTATGGGATAGAATATTGACCCTATTTAGGTGTGGGGTTTTTTTCTCTTCTCTACAAGCTGCTCAAGCTTCTTTTTTAAACTACCTCAAATTTAGCTTTTTGTAAGTATCATGTACCAAGTTAGTATTTGGCTTTTCCAAAATAAAAGATGATGATACTTGAACTTTCTGCGTAAAAACAGGTTTTTGTTAACTTTTGCTTGTAAATAAGATGGTAATTTTTCTGTACATGAAACAGAATTCTCTAATTTCTTTTTTAGATAGCGGTTTAGAAAAGTCCCCAAAATAAAAAAGGGAGCATTTACTTAGAAAATTTTTATTTATTAAAGCATAATATACTTTTGCTTAGTCTAACACATGAGTTGTTTTCATTCTTCAAGGTATGCCTGATATTTCTAAGGCAAATAAAAACAAACTGTTTTTGATTTGGTACAGTATGCCAATACTGTGCTGTTGTAATGCTTTTGGCTGGAGTATGTTTTATGGTAGATTGAATTCAGTCTTCAGTGAGACATCTTATGAGATGAGGTATGATGATATTTAGTACAAGTTCAGACTTAAGTTTACATCTTAGTGCAGGATGACTGAGTATTTGTTTCCTTGTGCTCAAGGAATTGAGCAGCTCTTCCCACACTTACCAAGTAGGCAGCAATTCTTCTTGCCTTGTTTGTTGTGCCACAGGAGATCCTGGACTCTTTCACTGTGTATTGCAGACTTGACCCTGAAATCCATGTTATCTTCTTGTTTTTAGAAAGTACCATGGTTTTTTATTTGTTTGGTACTTTGTTGTACAGCCATGTAACTGCTCATTCTGGACAGGAAGGGTTGGAGAGATAAGAGGATCAGTGAGAGTCTTGCCTCTAAAACTTGTGGAAAATAACAAAAGGCCTCAGGAGCCTCAGGAAAATTGTTATATTCTGTGTATGTGTGTGTTTGTCATCTTGTCTTTGTTTGGGCTTTCTGTGGAGTGTCTCCTCCCCTTGCTGACTGCCTTGCATTTCAGTTATACGAACATGTCCTATTTGGAATGTCTCCTTTTGTATTTATTGCCTGACAAGGGCAGACTTCCTGAAGTCATCAGGTTGAGAAAGTAGATTTGAAAAGAAACTTTGACAATTTGGAACGATCCTCCTCCAGAAATGATTATCATATAGAATTATGTAATTATTCATTAAGTTAATTTTCTGGCTTTATCAGTCAAAAGTCATTCTTGACACCTTTCAGTAACTTGCTAGGATGACTGCGTCCAGCTGTATTTGCTAAAAAGGCATCTAAAAAAATAGCATCATACCAAATGAAGCCAAATTCTGTTTTCAGATGTGTGTTGCATACATTATTATCCACTTTGTAGATTAACTCTACACTTAGACTATTTCAGAGCTTTATTTCTTATCCGAAGTTAACCAGTTGTCTGTCTGGTTACTTTTACTGTCTTCTGTTGATTAATGATTCATTAATTAGCTCATATTTATGAAAAGGTAAGAATTCCACAATGAATATCTGTTTTCGTCTTTCTTACTAAGGCAACATCAATTGAAAAATACCACCTAGCAGAACAAAATTTCTCCTACTTCTTTCCTGATGATCCACCCACATTTATCTTCAGTCCTGCAAGCAGACGGCGAGGGCGACCTCCAAAGAAGTCATCTACTAGTCTTGTAAGTAATAACTTTTTTAATCCCAGATGAAGACACATCAGCATAGCCTTCTTCCATTTGCCTGAATTTTCAGAACAGTTGAAATGCAAGGTTGACATCATGCTTCTTTTCTTGGAGGATAAATTCGGATATATTAAAGTAATTGCTTTATAGTTAAGCTGGTAAAAGGGACCATATTTGTTATGTTATCTTCTTATTTTTATTTTTATTTTTATTTTTATTTCTGTGATCCCATCAAGAAACTCACTTTTCAGTGTGTTGTGACGATGCATGGAGTGCTTGTCCCTTCTGGGATTGAGAAATAATTTGCTAAAAAGTTTTAATTTGAACTCTTAGATAACAATTATGTCACTTGCCCTCAGATACAGATATGTCACTTGCCTGTATTTAAACATGGAGAATCTTAGTGCTCTAATCTACTTTATCTTGTTCTAGGGAACAGTTGAAAAATTGTAAGTATCTTTTGCTGGTCATTTCACTGTAGTTATTATGTTCTTTTTTTCCTCTCCCCCTCCAAATTCTCAATCAGGAGGACAATATTACTGCTAAACGAAATACCCCAGGAAGTAAAAGTAAAATATCAAGGGAAAGGACAAGGTTCCAGAAGCAAAAAGAAGATATTCAGGCCATGGGTAAGTTGTGGTTTAGTCTTATGACCAGTAGAACCAGTTCTTGCAGTTTTGACAGCAGGCTGTAATTACAGTATTTTTGGTGTTGTACGTTTCAAATGGAAAACTTAATAAGATGCTACTGCCACAGCACTATTGCAGTGCTCCTTTCAGTGGTTAGAAGGGTTGTTTCCTGATCTTCTTTCCTTTTTTTCATTTTAATTTACTGAAATGGGGAAATGTAGCAAATGTAGGACCACAGTGTAGAAGCTTGTGGTCCAACTTGTGTTGATTTCTATCTCAGATAAATAAAGAGCTAAATAATTTTTTGCAGAAGTCTGAGTGGTAAAGTCATGCATAAATTTTACCAGCTTAAGATGTATCAAAACATGAACATGTTTTTACACAAATCAGTTTTTCCATCTATGCATTTTCCTCATACAACATACTATCTCAAAATTTAAAAGAACTGCAGTACATTCTGAATTTTTCTGATTAAAAGATCTCAAATCACTTAAGAGATTTTTAGTTTGGACTGAATAATTTTGGTTGTTTTGACCTGTTCCTGATCAGTGTAAGCTTCACTTCAAAATAAGTAAGAGGACCCACAAGCTTATGGGTTTAACTAGGTAAACTGGAGTGTCTTCTTGAAGAGACAAAGGAGATATTCAAGAACTTATGTCATTCCTAAGGAAAGGTTTACATCTCTGGAAATATTTTAGTGGACTTTTGGTTTCAACCTCTCATTTCCGTGAACATGGAATGCTTTAGGATGGTAAGGACATCTAGAAATTACCTAGTCTAGGTACTACCTTGCTTAAATAATAATAAAATTAAATAAAATAAGTTGTCTGATGCTGTTTTAGGCTTTTTCTTAATAAGAGACAGGACACTAAAGTTTTGTGTTATCCATTAAAATTGTGCATGTCCACTTTTTTGCACAACTAGCATCTATTTGTTTATGTGCTGGAAATGACAGCATAGAACAAGGGAACAGCTGATTAACATCAAAACTGCTTCCTGTCTTGTGTGAAGGCTAGTTAAGACACACTTTCACAATGTGAAAAGATAGCAAAGTACCAGGGACCTTGAAAGACTTGCCTTCTCAGTATGTAGAAGATCCTGGGGGTATCAGCTTCACTGCATGTGTTTGCTGGCTGAGAGACATGGCTAGTATGTGTAGTAGCTCTCTGTAGAAGCAATGTAGCCCATTTTTCACACTTTATAGGAAAATGTAACCAAAGTCGTTTTTTTTTTCAGTACTGTCCACTTGGTAAGAGTGGATCTCTTTTCATTTCATTCACTTGTGATCCTAACTTTCCTGTTTATTCAGTTGAAACTGTAAAACCCCCTTTTATTTGTTAGCCTATGTGTAAGTTGACGGGCATTGTCTGTCCACAGAAAGTGGATATTTGTATCTTGCTGTTATTCTGCAGAGGACTACAAAGAAATATGTGTCTCCTCAGGCAGTAACGTTAAAGTTCAGCTTAAACTGTGTAACTGAAGTAAAACTTGAACAAAATGCACTGCAATACTATGTAGGTTTCAAGTGTATTGACTTTTAAGTAATTCAGTAATAACTAAATACTTAAAAATCACCTATTTCAAGGTTTTTACTATCCCAGATACTTCATGGCTATATGCCACATGCCACACCTGGTTGTAGTATGCTTTTATTAATCAGTCATTACTAAATATCTTCCTGTAATTATACATGGTTGGAATCAGTTCTCGTCTTTATGTCACTTGAGGGAAACCAATAAACAAGCAATAAACTTCTGTGTACTCATAAAGCCAGATAAATTTAGCTTTATTACAGTGATGAGAACCTGTAGAACATGTCTAATACTTATGCTTAAAACTCTTGGTTGTCTGAAGAACTTCCAAGTGTTTGAATTTGTAGTTGGCATAGAAACAATTCAGTCTTCATAACAATATCTTTTTCATATTCTAAGTAATTATAAAAAGTTCAGCCTAAATAGCAGTTAAAACTAACATTTTAGAAAAGAAAAAATAACTTTGTTTTTTTTCCTTTTATAGCTTTTGAAAAAGCTAAATTAAAACAAGAGAAGGCAAATGCTATAGAAGCTAGGAAAAAGGAGAAAGAAGATAAGGAAAAAAAGAGAGAAGAATTAAAGAAAATTGTGGAAGAAGAAAGGATGAAAAAGAAAGAAGAGAAAGAGAGACTCAAAATAGAAAAGGAAAAAGTAATGCATTTGAAGTATATGTGTTTCATATAGAAACAGTATAACAGGTTTCTAGTTTTCTTGTTTCTTAGTTATTATCTGTTTCAAGTTATTTTCCATTAACTGTTTTCAGTTCCTAGAACAGCACTTCAGAAGAATAGGCAGTTATAAGATTTGATTTTGGGTTTGTATTTCTGGGTAACATTCTCTATAATTTTAGTTCACAAAAGTTCACTGTACTTCGGAAGTTCAATTTCAGTGTGGTGGGTTGGGTTTTATTCTCCCCAGTAATGCATAAAATTACTTGATTTGATGGTTGTATTCTGTTTGAGTGTTAAAGATGCTGTACTGCATCAGATCCGCAGCATATCAAATAGTTGCAGGTTTTCTTGTGGATTCTCTTTTGATGGAAATTGGTAAATAACTTTTTATCACTTTGAATATAAAGAAATTATATATTCCACTATATTTTACCACAGTCACATCTACTATATTTTGATGGTCTTTTTTGTGGCCACTTTTATAAATACTCTAATTTTTAGATTTTTTTTTTCTTCAGCCACTTCCATTAAAAACAAAACAAAAGCCAAAACACCAGAAGAAAGGCAACAACTAATTCAACAAAGTATCACAACATTTAAGCATTTTTGCATGTATAATTTTATACAAAATAAAAATTAATAGACTACTTCATTTTAATTAAATGTGATGCTTTATGTTTCAGTGTGATTGAATAGTAAGTGGTGCAGTTTTAGAAACTGCAGTAGGGCCATCTGACAATATTTTTTACACAATTTTGACGTTTTTTCAGGAAAGAGAGAAGCTGCGTGAGGAAAAAAGAAAATATGTGGAATACCTGAAACAGTGGAGTAAGCCTAGAGAAGATATGGAGTGTGATGATCTTAAGGTATGATGGAATTTAGAATAACTCAAACTCATACTTTGCAAGGACCTCAGGCTAGATTTCCTAATGCAGAGGCAAATCTAGATCTGATTGGAATGCTAGGGGCTATGAATCACCTGCAGTCTCGTAGTAAATACTTCCCAGTGGCAGTGCTAATAGGATCATCTGCATCTGCATTTTCAGCATCCACAAAAGTTTTGCAAGCTGTACTCAGTCTACATGTGAAGCAAATGTGTGTTTCAAGTGCTGACATTAGAGTGGGGGTATTTAATAATGCCTGATTTTTCTGTTAAATATACAAGATGAGCTCACCTAGAAAAAACCCGAGTTACTTAAAAGATTTGAGTGATGAAGAAACCAAATTTTTGGCTGCAAAAGGTATAAAGGACATTGGCTTTTTGCTCCCTGTGGCATTCTTTTGATTTAAACCCTAGCAATATACTTGTTTAATGAGCGTCTTTTGGGGTCAAGAATATAAATAAAGATGAGTTTAGGTGGGGACTACTTTTTGAAAAATTCTCTTCTATGCAAATTTGTGAAATACCTCACTATGTTCCTATGAAGCATAGTATTTGGCATTCTTCTTGTTAATGTTTGTGAACTACTGTGTTTGTGGAAAGGAGCTGTAATTCTGGAAATTATACAACTCTGTCTGCTAAGAAAGATTGAGAAGACAAATCTTTAGGAGTTACATCAAGATAGTAATTTCAAAATCAAACAATGTTAGACACTGTCATCTGTGATTTGGCGGTGGTGTCTCTGTTAAGTGGTCTTGTTACATGGTTACATCAGCTCCCTTTAAAATATCTTCAGCTGCTGTAAGTGCCTTACCAATGCCAAAAACCCAATACCAGAACGTGCGGTCATCAGACATGATCTTGCATATCCTGGTATTAGAAGGGCGTGTTTTATGTAAATGTGTTGGGTTTTTGTTTGCTTGCCTTCACAAGCAATCATGAGTAACTTTTAAGAGTATGTTTATTTTTGCTTGTCTAGACAGCATACTGAAATTCAAAACTCTTGTGAAATAAAACTGGTTTACAGGAAAAGTCTTTATAGCCAATGTTTGTAACTTGTAGTGGGTTTGACTTCCTTTGTTAAAGATACAAACTTCATGAACATGAATGAGCTTCTTTCTCAAAAGTTTTACATTAAAGTTGCATGCTTTTCAGTTTCTAAAGTTAGTACTGCCATAGAAGTTACTATGCCTTGCAGGACTCTTTTTGGTAAAATGTAAAGAAACCCAACAGATACACCCCTTAGAATAATAAACTGTTTGGTTTTAATCACTTGGGTACTCTGCAGAAACCAAGTAGGATATTAAGTTGTCCCATTTGGATTGCAGGAACTTCCCATTCCAATGCCAGTGAAGACAAGACTTCCTCCTGAGATCTTTGGTGATGCTCTGATGGTTTTGGAGTTTTTACATGCTTTTGGGGAACTTTTTGATCTTCAAGATGAATTTCCCGAAGGAGTAACTTTAGGCAAGTTGTTGTTTATGTGGCAAGGAGCCCCAGCTTTGTGGTGTCCCTTCTTCTACCAAACAACCAAAGTACCACTGCTCCAAAATTTTCTGTGTGGCTTTAATATATTAGTGCTTACAGATGCATATCAATCCAGTTTTCTCTTCACAGTCAACTCTGCAGTGCTTGTAAAATCAAAGTTAATTTCAATGTACAAATTGTTATTCTATATACTAAAATATCTACTTGTACTTTATTCTTGCAGTTATATATTAAAATAATGCTATTTTGTTAGCACTCTTTCTGACACCATAGCCTTAGGAATATATGCAGTAAATTACGGAAAAGTAACTTGGTTATCATACCTAAAGGAAAAAAAATGTTTTCATTCTTCAGTACATAATCGTTTTCCAACTTTGCGGCAAAAGTGACGCTTCTTAAACTTTATTCACAGAGGTTTTAGAGGAAGCTCTTGTAGGAAATGACACTGAAGGCCCACTATGTGAATTGCTGTTTTTCTTCCTGACTGCCATCTTTCAGGCAATGGCCGAAGAGGAAGAGGAAGTGGCCAAAGATCAAATAGCTGATGCTGAGACCAAAGGTCAGATCCTTAATTTTACTGCTGAAAAGCTGAAATGGTACTGGAATTAACTTTAAGCTGCATGATTTATGGCATTCCTTTGTTTAACCTTATCTTATTATGCATGGATATTGTATGTAAATGGGCTTGGTTTTTCTCTTTTGTCTGAAATTAAAGCTTTAAACCTGGGCATGGAGTGCAAGGGCTGAGGGGAATAGAGAAAAATGAAGCTCACTGTTACTACAATTGTATCCAACAAAGCATAATAAGCTTTTAACAGCACTGCTTACGTTTTGAAAGTGCAGGAAGCATCTTCACCTTCCTCTTCTTCCTTCAGCACTGTTGGATGTTTCTCCTGAGGGTCAGGAACCAAGTAATTTTTCTAACTCTTCTCAAAGGTCTTCATATGTATCGATTAAAAAAAAAAATTGAGCCTAACTAGATTAAAAATCTAAAACTCCCCAGCACATCTGTAATGGCGAATTCAATATTCACTGTCCTTCAAGACTGGGAAATATACATCCACAGCTCCTAGATACTACCATGTCTCTTTCTTTCAGCAAAGGGCCTCATAGTCACTCTGCCTTTGGTCTTTGCTCTAAGGCTGAAGTTGCCCCCCCCTTTCAGAGGTATTTGGTATCACAAAACCTCTGATCAGAAATGGCAGGCTTTGTTACAAATTTACATGGTCTGCTGTTTATGGACTGCCAGATTTGCTGGCTATTTAAAGGAAAAGCTTTGACCCTTCCTGCTGGTCTTTATTTCATTAGAGGTAGGGAGGAACATAAGAGCACTCCCCATTTGAGGTCAGGTGAATTTTGTGGTGCCTCCTCCAAGTCAGATGTGTGAGGTACAGGAAAGTTCTTTTAGTTCCTCCCTTGAAGACTCTGTGTTTTCATGCTTAAGATTTATGTCCAGTCTATAAATTGTATAAAGCATGAGCACCACCTTCAGCAATAGAGGCTGCTCTTTGTAATTGAATAAAGTTACAGATTTGATATGGTGTTAAACTCAGTCTGCATTTTAATTACTGTTGAATTTAGCAATTAAACTGTATTTTTTTAACTACTGAGAGCATTGCTTTGGCAATACAGGCAAGGCTTCCATTATCAGGTATCACAGAATAGTTGATTAGATTATTTATTATTCATAGGACATATCAGAAAAAAAATGTAATGTAACTTTCATATTTTAATCTGACTTCATGGGGCTGGCAATTGCAAAGATCTGCTGGTTTGTTTCTAGTTTAGCAGAGCTATTGGTAAGGCACTTCATCTACTATGTTTTACATGCCTTGGAACTTCCATTTCTTGTCACTCTTGTTTAGACATCTTCTTTCCTGTGAAAGAATTACATGTTCTTGGCTTTGTAAATCTGGCTAGCCAAACTAATAGTAGTCAGCATGTTTGCTCAGTTAAATTCTTTACAGGCAGTGTTTCTGCAACAGAGAACACCATGGGTGTGGGGTTTTGAGATGTACAGTAGTTTCTTGAACTGTGTTACATAGATACAGTGAGAGGGGAGGTGCAGCAGTTAATTTTGCAATGTCTGGGTGACAGTTTTCAAACACCATCGATCATCATACAATACTGTTGTGGATTTGCATTTTATGCAGTCTTAGTTTGGATTTGTGACTCTATATTGACTTGGTGACTTTAACTGCTTAATGATTTGGATTTGAATGAAGTGAAATTGTTGAAACAGCGTACAATGCTGAAAGAATTCTGCCAACCCTCTGGAGAAATACCTCTAAGTGCTGAGGAAACTTCTGTTTAAGAAACAGGAATTTGCTGTTTCTCCCTTTCACTTCCCTGCTTTCCTGGTCGGTTTGCTTATGTGTGATGCTCATTAAGTGCAAGTACTTGTTTTGGTGGAATACGGTTCATTGGTAGTGACTTAGTAATTGTGTTTGTGCAGAACAGGCTGTATCTAAGTTAGATGGAAACTATATGGTGAATGGTGATAGCCAGTATCAAAATATGTGAATGGTTTGGATTATGTTTCCTAAAAACAAACTTATGATGGGAAATAATAGTTCATTTGAGGAAAGGAAATACAGGTGTTTCTTGCATTGTTACTTGTTTGTGCTTTCAAATGCGTTTATGGGTTTGTTTTTGCTGCCTTTCATGTTGCCATTGTGCATGTGTTTTGTGATGTGGTTGCTTTAACAGCTTATATGCTGTTCTCCCTTTATGTAGCATGTGGTGCATGTCCTTAGCTTTTAGTTGGATTTTTCTGGTTGCATTGAAAGATATGTAAATTTTCATTTGGATGTTGAATTGAGTTTTGAATACATTGATGCTTTTGTAAATATCGGCCCTCTTTTTGCTTTGTCTGCAACTTTTAAAACACAGCTTCCTTTCCTCCCCTCCACAGTACCAGTTTTAATTTGCACTAGAATAAAGTGTTTATTTCCTTAAAGATTTAACAGAGGCTTTGGATGAAGATGCAGACCCCACAAAATCTGCACTGTCTGCAGTTGCAACTTTGGCAGCTGCATGGCCCCAGTTACATCAGGGTATGTGTGGGTTTCACTTCTTGTTTTGTTACTGTTCTTAATTTGCTGTGTATTTTAAATAACTTTTTAATATTTATATACATTTAAATGTCGATATAAAATAACAATACATTCTTCTCAACTGTAGGCTGCAATTTGAAAAACTTGGATCTTGATAGCTGCACTCTTTCTGAGATTCTCAGACTTCACATTCTAGCATCAGGTGCTGATATAACATCAGCCAATGCAAAATACCGTTACCAGAAACGAGGAGGGTTTGATGCTACTGATGATGCTTGCATGGAGCTGAGATTAAGTAATCCTGGTCTCTTGAAGAAACTTTCAAGTACCTCAGTATATGATTTGTTGCCAGGTAATAAAAGACAATACATGTTAGAAATTATTAGACTGCTTATTAAGTGATCAGTTTTAGAGCTGGCTTCAGACCAATAATGGTCAGAATTGACTGTATCATAGAATAACTTAGGCTGGAAAGAAAGGACCTCTAGAGGTCACCTGGACCAAAACCTACTCCTATGATTCAGTCCCCACAAGCAGATCCCAACACATCAGAGATTGCAGAGCTAGGCAGTCTCATTACTTCTGAGTTGCCTTTTTTAAATCCCATTTAAAAAATTTTAGTTTTACTTGGAGGAGGGGATCTCTCTGGGAAAAGCATTGGAGTGTTTGATTCAGCCCCTGCTTTTTATGCTGTTCTGGTTTGGGTCTTTTATTCATTATTTGGAAATGGAGAAAACATACTATCTACTGTTCCTTTATCTCTGTTTCGAAGATAATATTACATTTTACTACTTCTTTTGGTGGTAAAAGTTAATGAATTAAAAATAAAGGTGGATATTTCAGGAAATGTCTCTTTGCAAGTGCAGTTGGTACACTGCAAATGTTTGACTATTCACTTGTTCTTGAGTGAGAACTAATCCAGTCTGGAGTGTGTAAGAGTAAGGCTTATTATCAATTATATAATTAAATATAAACATTGGTTTCAATTTTATTAGGAGAAAAGATGAAGATCCTTCATGCTCTCTGTGGGAAACTTCTGACTCTCGTCTCCACTCGAGATTTCATTGAGGACTCTGTTGATGTGCTACGACAAGCAAAACAGGAGTTCCGAGAATTAAAGGCGGAACAGCATCGCAAAGAACGAGAGGCAGCAGCAGCAAGGTAAAATTGGGATATGGAAAAACTAAATTTGGTTGCTACAAATGAGACTTAATTCCTTGGTTGCAGAAGGTGTACGAGTAACAATAGTAATGTTTCTGGTTTATGCTGGTTTCTTGAGACCATAGGCAGGAGTGAAGATTCATCATGCGAAGTGTTGTGCTTTCTCACACTAGTGCCATTTTTGGATTGTGTTTTAATATAAAAGGAAAAAGATGTAGACAGATCAGATAGTAGATTAATTGCAACTGGTTTTCTATATCCTTTCTACTTACTAGGATACGTAAGAAAAGAGAAGAAAGGTTGAAAGAACAAGAGTTAAAAATGAAAGAAAAACAAGAAAAGCTGAAGGAAGAGGAGCAAAGAATTCCTGCTGTAGAAATATCTGTTGGGTATGATGCATAGTATTACTGTGGTATATATGATATAGCACTTTTCATTTACATGGCCAGACCTAACCTTATGGTTTTTGTTGACTTGATCATGTGCAAAGGTATATTTTAAGTATATAGTAATTAATGTTGATTTTAGTTTTCTTCCTAGCGTTCTTTAATTGGTTTATGAAAGTGATTTTTACTATACTCATAATTATTTTGAAAGCTTGACAAGAGAAACTTGCAAAATCTAATTTGTCTTTTGCATTGCTTTGTCTTGCATTGATTTAGTCTGGATGAGTATTTTCATACAGACCATTGTAGTTCATTTTCTTTTGAGGAATTGATCTGAGCTAGAAAGTACCGACCTCACATAACAATTCATTAATCAAATTTCATAGCATTTTCTTTTCTTTTAAATGTTATGTTATGCTAGGTGATTTTCATAAAACCAAATTTTTTTAATTCAGTTAATAATAACAGAATAGGTTACAGGTAGTAAGATTCAGGCATGTGCAGCTGTATATGATTGGAGGAAAAAAAACAAAGTGTGCATACAATGTTATGTCTTTGCCTGCTTGAGGAAGGTAGGTAGTTAAATAAATCTGCTTACAAAAGGTGAGCATGGGCCAAAGACAGATTTGTGCTATGTTTTGGAAATTATAATTGAGAAAAAATAATGAATGTTACTCTGTAATAATTGCATGTGGTTCTGTAGGTTTTTAATTATATTTGTTAGATGAGGCAAATACGTGAAATAAGCATTTTACAAAATGGTAAACATTTTGAGGAGGAAACTTTTTTTAGACATGAAGAAAATCCATGTCAGTAGAACTATGCTAGAATGTCGCCAAAAAGGATCTGATTATAATAATGCTCTTCAAATAATACTCTTCAAATGAAAGTGTGGATAACAAAGAGCATGCTTTAGTCTTTAATACAGAACTTCCCATTTCCAGTTCAGTGGTTTTTTTCTGGGTCTTAATATATTCTGTAACTTTATTTTTTAAAAGCATTTTAGATATTTTACTAGCTTAAGTACTCGTGAGAGAAAAATATTCTTTGTGTCAAATATGTAATATTTTATTGTATATTTTCTATCATTCAGCTTATGTGTGGTTGGTTGGTTAGTCACGTTTTGGTTTTTTTACTCTGTCAGGGAAGAGGAACGGGAAGACCTTGATACTAGTACAGAAAGCAAAGAGATTGAACGTAAAGAGCAAGACATGGACACAGTGACAGAGGATGAAGAAGAGCTGGGACCAAACAAAAAACGACGAAGAGGTAATGCCATAACGTATTTGTTTGTGTACTTGTATGCATGCATGCGTGCCCCTGGGAAGTTCTTGTGTTTTATATAAAAGAATCAATCTTTTCTGTAATATTTTGAAGGAAAAGGAAAAAAACGCACACCCAAACATGATTATAATGGGCTACTAAGTACATTGAGCCAGCCTGATGTAGTTCTTGTGGTCAGCTGTCTCGATTCCTCTTTTGTCTAAAAAGTCTCAGGCTGTTGCCTAACAAACTATTACCGTTGTAAGCAGTGCCCTTAGTGAGAGAGTTGTAGGAGTCCCATCTAATCGAGGATGGTGTGGTTTTTATTCCTTTTTTTTTTTTTTAGTAAGTTACAAAAACAACTTTTTTTTTTTTTTTTTAAAGTTAGATTGAGCATTCAGGTTTAGTTTGCCTTTGCTAATGAAGCAGCATGGCTTCTGTATGAGAATACAACCAATCTGACTGTCAGATTTCATTTTCTCAGCAGTGTGCTAGTAGAAACTGCAGTGCAGTAAATGGTGCAGCCTCCTATTCATAACTAAACAGAGGTGTCACCACAGGAGAATGAATTGTTGATGGCTTTGAGCTTCTAGCTCATCTGCCTTTCTGCTGTGAAGGCTTTGTGCTGGTATCTGTGCCAGTGAAAGTCCTGGATCACTGTGGACTTAAGTTGCAAACTTGTACAGTTCCTAACTGTACCTGGGATGGAAATTGAGTCATTCAGTAATACAAATTTGCATGTTTACTACAGCTTTATGATGGCAAAACAATGAGATCGTAAACAGAATTTCAGTTTTCTCGAATACCCATGTTTGAGACATTGTGGCTGGATGACAAACAAGTATTATTTCCATTCCTACAACTGGGGAACTGAAGGTCTCACTGGAAACCAGTAGAAATTGAGTGTTGACAACATCTTTCAGGTTGCGTGCATCAGTTAGGAGACATACTTGTCTAGATGACTACGAGAACCTTATACTTTGGTAAACTAAGATGTGAACTGAAATATTTTCATCTGGTACAAGTTGAGGGGGAGAAAACAGTAGTATATATATTTAAAAAGAAAAGTTATGAGGTAGGATACTTGACTTTGCCAAAGAAACTCATACCAGAGGGATTCTGGTCTTGGTTGAGACTTTTGGGAAGTTTAAATTGATCATTTTGAGCATGATAAATTAAGTCCAAATTATAGTTTGTATTTAGCAATGAAATTTCTAGAATCATATTTTATGTTTCTATAATGTGCTTTTGAGTTCTTAAAATTTTGGTTCCTTTTTTTGGTATTAAAAATAAGTGTCAGTAAGTGAGTCTTGGTCTAGTTTCTGCAAAGTGAAAGTGTATTCAAAATGGCTACCCCTTCATCAAGGGAAGCGCAGTTAATCACTTGAGGTTTTTTTAATAAAACTAGGGTTGCCTCTTGACTGAGCTTGATGGTCTTTGACAGTGTAAGTTTAGATAATCGGAGAGGGACAGAACTAAAACAAGCTCTTTACTTGAGCTTTTGGTTTAAAAAAAAAAGAATTTCTACTATACTTCTTTGTTTAACTTTAGGAAGGAGAGGGCAAAATGGATATAAAGAATTTACAAGACAAGAAGATACCACTTGTGAAAAGAGTGAACCTCTTACTGCTGAAGATGAAGAAGCTTTAAAACAGGAGCAACAAAAGAAAGAGAAGGAACTGTTAGAAAAGATTCAGAATGCAACAGCCTGCACAAATATCACCCCATTAGGTCGTGACCGTCTGTACCGACGCTACTGGATTTTCCCTTCTGTTCCTGGATTGTTTATAGAGGAGGACTATTCTGGTCTCACAGAAGACATGTTGTTGCCTCGAATCTCTTCCTTTCAGAATAGTGGACAGTCTTGCACAAATGAACCTCAGGTATTCAGTAAAACTGGAGAGTCTTTGAAATCCTCTGAATCTACCTCCAATATTGACCAAGATTCACACACCAGTGTTGTTGTAGAGGTGCCAAGGCCAGTATATAAACCAAACCGTTGGTGCTTTTACAGTTCTCGGGAACAACTGGACCAACTCCTAGAGGCTCTCAATTCCCGAGGACATAGGGAGAGTGCCTTAAAAGAAACTCTTTTACAAGAGAAAACTAGAATATATGAACAACTAAGCAGTTTTCCTGTGGAAAAATTCCATATTCCAGGTAAACAAAAGATTTTTGGTATTAATTTGCTTCCACAGATACAATTTCTATATAATATTCTAGAAACCTCTAATTTTCATTTAATTGTAATTTCTAAGAAATCAGAATTATTCTGAAACTTTGTTTCATGTGATGGTTTTTTCTTTCCTTCCTTTTTTTTATTTCCCCTTTGATATACCTTTGTGGTATTTCTGGTGTTTCATGTTAAAAAAAAAAAAAAGGCAATTTTGCTGTTATCTTACTGCTTAGTAAACTGGGATTGGCTTTTAAGCAAACATCTTTAGGAAGTAATTTGAGCTTTAAGAAAATATTAACTGGGGAGTAAAGATTAATATGTACTAAAAAATAGTGTAGCTATGTTAGTTGTTATGTGGATTAACATCAGTGCAGTGGAATTCTGTGATATTACTCTTTTCTATTTTTCTTTCCTTTTTTCTTCCTTTGGCAGACAATCAATACAGGAGGAAACAACAGTATAGCAGATATTTTTATGGGTTTCTAAATGTACTGAAAAACCATCCTAGACCTATTATTTAGGGTTTTTTCCCTTTTCTACTAGCCCAGTACTTTACAATTTATTGGCAAGGTGTTAGCTCCAAACACCTCTAAAATTCTGTATATACAAGCTTGCAGCTGGATTGCTTATGGTGTGTTGGCAGGTAGAGGATGTTACCAAAATGAAACTCCCAAGGGTAATGTTTAATAAATTGCATTTTGTTTTCAATTATGAAGATTACTGTGAGGATTTCAAGTTACCTCTATTGAGACAAGGGAGAATTATTCGCAGCAGACAAATTCTGTTTTCCTGGAGCGTGTATGCTAGGATATGCTGTGAGCACATCAGATGCTGCTAAATTTATAACCATTTCTTTCGGTAGAAACTAGCACAGGACAGAGCTTCTGTGTAGTAATTAAGCTTTATTTGGAGGCCTTATGTCTGTATTTGTAGGTTTCTGGTTAGAAAATCTCTACTGTCTTCTGATACGTTTGAGTTTGTGCATATTTTCCTAATTGCTGCACCCTTATCTGTATTTTGTGTGTTGCTTTCTGCCCTGAAGCAACCTGATTTTCATAGTCAAGGCAGCTTTGAACTTTTAATAGAGATGAAGAAAATTCAAATTCACTGGTCCAATGCCAATGCTGCCGCCACTGTGTGATAAGCAGGGATAAGTGGCCATGTGTAGCTTTGTTGGGAGCTTTTCTGCTTTGGACTCCAGCTGCTGCCCTATTGCCTTCACTCAAATGACTTGCAAGACAAGTGAGAATGACTTCGTAATTCTCTTGCACTGTAGACTGCCCTTTTGCCTTTTCCAGTTCCCACTCAACAGAGCATGGAAATAAAATTGATATGTGCTATTACTTAATTTAATTCCAGTATCCATTAACTTTTTCTCATCAATTATTTGCAAAGCAGTTGCTGCTTGTTCAGTTCTGCTCAAGAAAAAAACATTGCATTTCTTTTTCGCTTTTAAACGAAAAAGGACATTTTCCATGTTCAGGCATCAGAGTTGCTAGTCTACCTTTTCAGAATATTTTCAGTTACAGGGAATTGCTTAGGCAATTGAGAGCACCTTAGAAATTCATCTTGTGCTTTCTTAACAACAGCTTTATTAAATTTTTTTTATTAAATAGCTCTTAAGTTCTTGCATGTAACTTCCCATCACTGCACTCAAAGGCTTTAAGGTAAATCCTGTGAACAGAAATGTTCACCACTTACGCAGATTTGCAAGCACTACTTTAGGATTTGGCTGAACTTTCCTGTGGCTTTTAAGCTTTTGCATGAACTTTGAGTTCTCTTATGAAGAGGTTTTTACTTGACAGCCCATCATCAGCTCTTCCCTAGTTTTCATAAATTATCGTGCTATCTTGTTCCTTTTTCCCCTGCCTTTAATTAGGGGACACAGTAAGTCTGGTCTGTTTGTTTTGTTTAAAAGTTAAGTTTTTAAAAGGGATTGTATTTGTTATGATAGTTTTTGTGATTTTCAGCACATGCTTATTTTAAATGTTTCTGTGATAAAGATCCTTTCAGGAAAGAAAACTGAAGTGTTCTCTTGTAAAGTAAGAGCCATCAAATATGAGAAATGTGATTTTATTCTGTTTTTTTTTTCTCCTTGCACTTACAGCAGAGTTGTTGTTTACTTATCGACTACTTTAGAAAGCGTTTTAAGGCAGAACTATTAAATGAACAAGTATTTCTCATTCTATGTGTTGGGATGGGTGGATGCCAATCTAGAGGTCATCCCTCTCAAGAATACTCTACTTGGTTGGATCAGATACCTTAGCTGGCATGGAGATGTTGGTGTTGGCAACATCTTGCTACAGGAAGGGAATTTTGAACCCGTGTTTAGTTGGTTCTGCCCTGTATGACTTTTGTTCCCTTGACCAATGGCCGCTTTAAGGAATAAGGTCCACTAACACCAAATTACTTGCTGTTCTTGTAGACAAACCTCAAAGTGACATCAGACCTCTTTCAGGACGGGGAAGGATGCAGAATGCTCATGATGGCTCTCACCTATCTGCAGAGAGGCAGCTTGAACTGAGACTTAGAGACTTTCTTTTGGACATTGAAGACAGGATCTACCAAGGAACGCTGGGGGCTATTAAGGTATTTGTGACTTGTAGAATGCCTAGGAACACAGTGATGCTGTTGAGTCTGTAACTTAAATGAGAACTCTTGAATGCTATGGTTTTACTAAAGGCGTAATTAAATTAAATGTAGACAGTAATTGGCACTAAAGGTTTGTGGCCTTTGATTCTTTAGAAACCTCAAATTTGTATGTTTGCTTCAGGTTACAGACAGACAGGCTTGGAGAGCAGCCTTAGAACATGGGCGATATGAGTTTCTGAATGATGAAAACAAAGAAAATGGTATTATTAAAACTGTGAATGAAGAATCTGAAGTAATGGAAACTGATGATCAAGATAAGTTTATTGTGAAAGACAGGTAAGAGCTATAGTTTAAACAATGGCTCTTTGCTATGAGTTTTATAGCTCTGGTTTGGGTTTTTGGGGGGAGTTTGGACCTTCAAGTTGTTTTTACCCTCAAATTCTTTGAAATGATGTTTTTTAAGATTTGAGTTGTAAAACGTGAGATTTTTGCATTGGTTTATAGTCTCTAAATGATGCTGTTCTATTACCATATAAGATTAAGGCACCAAGTTTTGGAACTTTAAGAATTCAGATATGCTACTCAAAGTGAACATTAATTATCAAAGAAATAACGTGGATTCATTTTAAAATAATTTAAAATGCAGATAAAAATTAATCTGGTAATTGACGTTTTCTTTTCCAGAAGAAAAAAAAAAAAACAAACTATGTGAAAGGAGTAGGAGTGTTAAAAAGGAAAAATGGTAATAGTAACAAATTGCTGGTTGAACTGGCCAGAGTACCTCTTCATGAGTCACAGGAAGACCCATCAAGGCAACAGGCCGTGGTCTGGATTAGCTTTTAGCACTGCAGCAAAAAGGAGATATAATCTTACAACTTCATGAATGATAATACTTCTGTAGAGCCAGCTGCAGCATAGTAAGAGAGAGGAATCCTCAAATCAAATAGTGTTGCAGCTGTAGAAGTGTTTTGAGGGGCTTCCTTTGGTTTTTAAACAAAGATTTGAAATACATGTAGGACTGTGATATAAGTTTTTGTTGTAAATCAAACTTCAGAAACTACAGAAATAGTGAAGATTTCTAAATTTTTAGTTATCAGAAGTAACATACCTCTCGGAAATAAAGATCTACCTTAATTGACTTAATACATATAAAATTAAATGTCTTGATAGGATATAAATGTTGAAATACTTCAGGAAAAAAGATTTATTGGAGGCAATCATTGTGCCAAGTGTTTGCTTATGTATTCTGGAGGTTTTCTGGTGTTGGACTTTAATAAAAATTGAATTTCTGAGTGGACTCTTGAATGTTGTGTTGGATGGTAGGAATTTAAAGTTCTCTACGTTTTTTTCCCTTTTTATTTCAGTTTTCTGAATTAGTATTTTCATATAAGACTGCTCTTCAAATCACAGTTCTCTAATTGCATGTAAAATGGATACGGTCATCCTTTATATTAATGCCACAATTCACAGATGTTTGGTTCCTGAAAACCACAACATAGAAATATTCCACTGTTTTAATTAAGCAGCTAAAGTTTATCTGTCTCCACTTACTTTGGGCACTTGCTCCACTGCCAGCTCTCAATTCTACAGAAGCTTGTTGCTTCATTTTTTTTTCCATTTGATACCGACTCAATCAGAGTTTCTGAATAAAGTCTACTCTAATAAAGACTTGCATATTAAAACAGACTATGGGATTCTGAAATCATGTGACAGATTGCTTTTGATGCTGGGCTTTTTATCCACCTCAGAGCGAGTGACATCTCATTAAGACCTTGGAGTTTGACTAGTGAAATGTAAATAACTATGCAGCTTTCTTTCTGTTTGCTTTCAGGCTCTCAAAATGTGTGTGACTGCAAAATATAATGAACAGCTTTTAAGTGGGGAAAAAAAGAGCAGGGACAACCAAAAGCATTCCTTATGCATCAGAATAAAGCAGAATCCAGAGAATCTTAATTAGTTGTTTTTCTATAAACCCCAAATATAAATTGAATTTTATTTTCATTAGTGCAAGTTGCTCTCCTGCACTATACTTAATGCTTGTGGTTCAGGAAGATTAACTACACTTTGAAATGATTGCTTAGTCTTTTAGTCCCATTTTATTAGAAAACTACCTTTTTGGTGTTTTGCTTGTTTGGTTTTAGTTTTTTGTTTCGTTGGGTTTTGTTGTTCTTTTTTCTTATTTCTTTTTTTTACTACCCTTATATGAAGAGCTAGTGTTTTAGAAAGATCGTCCAAGAATGAGAGCATATAAGTTAACAATTCTTGATTTACATTCTAAAGTTACATTCTGTTTTTCTTTCATTTATTTTCTTTTTTCAAAAATCTTACGAATTGTAAGGATCTATGTAGTTGAACTTCTGCAGATGGAAATACTCTAAAAGGCTGCACCTCACCACTGGAAGTGTTTTCACTGAAAAGTTATCGGGACTATACTCCTCACAGAAATTTCTCATAAATTAGTTGATGGACCTTGCATCAAATCTTTCTGAAATCTTAATATTTTTATTGAAATGTGTCATCAGCATTTCTTGAAATTTAAATAACTTACCTAAAGATGATTTATCTAGATTAACTAAGCTAATTAAGAACGTGGATAAGTAATCACACCTGTGCAGTATCTGTTCATGTCCATAGTCCATACATGTAAATAAAGTTAAAATAAGAATCTACTCTGGATACAGACATGTACAAATATCTCTGGTATTAAATTAAAAATATTCAAACATAATTTATATGTTCCTATTCTAGACTTACTGGGTTAAAAACTGAAGCTCCAAGTGCTGCATCAACAAGTACAAGTACTCCTCAGCCAGTCAGTAATGTGGTCCACTACTTGGCATCTGCACTGCTTCAGATAGAACAAGGAATTGAGCGCAGGTTTCTCAAAGCACCTCTTGGTAAGTCTGGGAATTGAAACTGTGTGTCTCTGATGTTGTGTAAGATTTTGTAACAAACAAGCAAACCCCACCGGCCCCAACCCAACTGAAAGACCCCCACACCAAACACTTCTTTTGAAAGACTGGGTGCTTTAGAGGGGCATGGTGGGGAGAAAACCAAATAATTAACCTATTGCTGAGTAACACTGTAAAATTGAAAAGAGTTGGATTGTTAGTTTACAAGGTAATAGAACATGAGGAAATATTAATATTTTTCTTATTGTTCTACATGTCCTGAATTATATGTATTAATTAACAGCAAATTTTACTCTTAAATTCATGCTTATTTAACGTGGATCATTTCAGTGACCTTGTTTGTGTGGCCGTACGATTATACTGATGCACTGGGAGACAAATTGTACCCTTAGGCAGAAATGAGTAATCTTTCTGGGGGAATACTCTAATTCAGAATTACTGTTGAGGCCAATATATTATGTTGCTCTACAGTGAGCTTCTTCTGAGTGTTTTTAGGTTGTAAAAATGTATGCTGCTTTGTATACTGTTTTTGTGAAAGCAATATAAGCCTTGCTTATCTGGATCACCTTGATCAGAATATTGACTGTAAAATGGAGGAAACATTTACATTGCGGACTTTCAGATTTTCAGGTTTTGCATTTGTGCTGTAAAACTTGGACATAAAAGGTCTCAAGAAAAATTTAAACCAAAGCAGGATTATAGCTTGACTTGGATACACATTCCTTCCTTGACTGCCCCGATGGTGCTCTAGGGGTGAGAGAGCACATACCAGGGTCCTCCAGAGCTGCAACTGCCACACACCCTATTAGATGATACTGTCCTGTGATAATCACTGTGTACAAAACCCTCATGCTCTGGCAGATGCTGCTGTGGTAGTTTAAGATGAAAATGCAGATTTTGGTGTGTTAACACTAGATGTTAGTGCCCTATGGCACAGTTGACCTGTAGCTGTTTCCGCATCTTCTGCTCCTACGTGGAGTCTGCTGTTTGGGTATCAGTTGCCACTGAAGATGAGTTTGAGCAAGATTTGTGCCAGCAACTGATGTGCAGACTTGGGTTCCCTTCCACAAGCTTTTGTTATTGGTGTGGTAACCTCTAGAAGAGGGAAGTGCAACAAATGATTGAGATGAAAGGGGAGAGCATGGGAGTAGTTCGAATTGCAGCTGTTTGAAAATTTTAGTTGGCTTAGTGTTTGGTCAACTCAAATATATCTGCACTTTCCAAGCCAGGCATGATGTGGCTTATTTCCTGCTATATGACTCTATTTGCAACTTGTGCAACACTAATTGACGGTACATCTATCATTTCTCCTACTTACTCTTCATATACAAGTTGTAAATACATTGTGAATTATATGCCTCCATTTCTAAACTGGCTTACAAACTTCCCACAAGCATCTTGCTGACAATTCTAAGTTTACCATTCCCTTAAGGGGAAAAACATGGTTATTAGCAAGTTATAGCCATTGCTTGTGCATCCTGAAATAGAGGAAAAGGACTAAAAGAAGAAAAATGTCCCTGAAGTATTGGAGGGAAAGTTTTTTAGCAGTCCTTCTGTGTCCTTTTTTTTTTTTTCAGTGGTTCCAACTCTGCCATAATCTAATGATGGTTCATATTTTTGCCTGATTGTTTTTCAGTGATGGTGGGATTTCTTTTTTAGCTTGTGAATCCTCTTCCATTTTAGATGCTTTATATGGTGTGACAAAGAAACTGTATAGGGAAATTGTACGTGATTTGCACGTCTTAAATCCCTGATGTTCATTTACCATAGTGTGCCTGTGCATCTCTTCTGGTCTGAAAAATGTTAATTCTCTAAGATTACTGTAACGTATGGAATAATCTACACTGCTGAGGAACAAGAAGGATCCCAGGTGTCCTCTGCTCTGGCTGGCTCACTGCCTTAACTGTTAAGCAACAGTGTCAGGTTCCCTTTTCCTTGCTTTACCTTTGGTGCCAAATGTCTCATGTTTTCGGTTGCATAATGGGCCACTTTTAGCAGGAGTTAAGTCTGAATGAAAGCAAGATTGCATATGTGTAACAGGCAAAGAAGAGTTTGCTACTTAGCTTGACAAGGAAGTGTTTGTAGTGCTACTAAACCTCTTAGGGAAAAGTGGACACTGCTTCTTGTTTTGGACTGTCTTGTGCTCAGAGCTGTGATGCACTTTTTCTCTGACCCCTTTAGAAAGTGTTCAACGGTATACTGATAATAGAAATTAGGTCTAAGTTTGTAACCACTGGGTTTTGGTTTGTGGATTTTTGCTTTTGTTTCATTATTTTTATGTAGATCATTGTGTCTGTACATTCTTTTTTTTCTTTCTCTAACAGAAGTTTCATTTTAAATAGTTGTTCTAACTATTTAAGGGAACCGCCCCCTAGACGAAATGCCTTGCATATCTGTTTCTAATGTTAAACTTGATAATCCCAACTTTTTAGGCTGATTTAGTTACCATTGAAGTAAAAACACTGGAAGTCAAGCAAGTGCTAGGAGTTCTGTAGGAGTACAGGGGAACACTTATGATAAAAAGAGTGCCCCTGCTTTTCTGCTTTAAACCAAACTGAATGTGCTTTGTCTTTGTCATTATTCCAATTGTTGCTTTCACTGTGAAGTTTCTTTGCCCTCTCTGCCCCCCTTCATTCTGCTCCGTTCCTATTAGGGAATGGAGCCATACTTCACAATTTTTAGTTTTCATTTATGGCTTCTAGTCCTAAAGCCACAGTGAAATTCCCTGCAGTCACTAGCAGGTTTATCTTGGTGGCCTCCAGGGTGCAGAGCATACAAAGAGACCTAGCACAGCAATAAAAGGACCAGCTGTTCCTCTCTGCTTCGTTTTTGTTTGAGGCTGTATCTGGCTGCCAAGAGCTTCACTGGTAAATCTGATAAGTTTAGAGTTGAGGTGCATACCAAATGTTCAAGTGGAAGAGCAAGAAAAGACTGACACAGAAGATAGTGATGCAAAAGGAGATCTGGAAACTCCAGAAATGGCTTCTTTGGCCTTGCAGAGCTTTATATGACCGCTAATCTTCTGTTGTCTGGTGATTAAATGATTTGAATTGTATGCATTTCTTAATTATGAACTGTCTTTTAGAAATCTTTTCATTAAACATTAGCTATGAAAATTTGGTTCTTCCTTCAGTACAAACTGAGGTAATATTTGGGGAGAAGCACAAAAAGGAGGGGGTACAGTTGTGGTACATTGTTTTTCTGCAAAAATTTCTGAGTTAAAATGTAAACAATCTTTTTTTAAATTTATTTTAAATAGCTGTTTGAAGGACACTCTGAAGTGATGCTTGTCAGTTAAAAATTACGTTTGAGAAGGTAGAAATGCCAGCAGTTTTTATTGCGGATTTTACTTCTTTTTTGATACAAGTTGACTTTTCCTTACATTTCAAAATACTTCCCAGTGCAGAAGTAGGTCTCATCATTCCTATTACAGAGATGTTAAAGTTGAGGTATAAAATGATGAAGTGCTTTGGTTGCCCTGGAGTTGAGTGAGGCAGACCCCCCAGAAAAACCTGCCGTCTGCACTTCTGCAGGACTTCAGTCAGTAAGCATCCTTCAGATTTTCATACAAAAGGTTGGATTCTAATTCATGGAAGGACCTTTGTGACTGATACGGGGAATCATTTACCTCCTTTTTAACTTGTGCCACCTACTTCTTGCAAGACAAAAAAAAAAAAAAAAAATCAAGCCCACAACTTTTTTCTTCTTTTTGCTTGTCTTTATTCCATTCCTTTCCTTCTAAATTTTGATTATCTTTGTTTTTTCTACTCTCAAAGTTGTTCCTCTTGAACAAGGATGGGATTAGTATATATGCATACTTTGTTCTCATGCTTTCATTACTTCCCTGTGGAGTTTCATGAGCAGAGGCAGCAAAGGTGCAAGTGAGCTATTTTATGATGAAGAATTTTTGTTTACTCTTCAGGGAAGGCAGTCAAAGAAGGTACCTTGTAATTGAAGCAGATAAGGTTTACTATGGCTCTTCCTTCCTGGGAGGTTAATTTAATCATTTTAACACTCAAGAACACTGCTGCACAAAAATATCCCAAGTATGTTGTTTCACATGGACAGAAGAGCTAGTTCTCTTGGTTCTTGAGAAGTGTGCCCATAAATTAACTACATTTTTTGAGAACTGAGGAGGTTCATGGTAGCACAGACCACATAAGCTGTTTACTGAGAAAGAAACGTGTGGTCAGTATCTGCTCCTGTAGCCATTTGTACCGGAGATGGACAGAAAGGTAAGGCAGGGTAGGCTTCAGAGCCTTCAGTTCAAGCCTTCTGTTTGTAGAGGGAGTGAAAGTAAATCCTGAGATATGCAATTCCTCTGTGCACATTGCTCGCTTACCCTTCGCTTTTCTGCGTGCACATGTTTGTAACTACAGGTTTAGTTATGTCTTTAGACTACACTGGAATATAAAAATTAATTAAAAATAATTTGCCGTGTTTCAAAAAGGTATTTGAAATAACTCTATGAATTTAATGTTAGGTAATGCAGAAGATGATGAAAGGAACCACTGGGGGTATGAAAGGAGGAAGAGAGTGAAAGACAAGACTAGTCAGAGAGATGGTAAATTTTAAATGTTACTTGTATTACTAAGAATTAGAAAGCATTGAATATTTTATCAGGTTTTCTTTTTTGTTTGTTTTTTCTTAATTAATTTTGTAGCCAGTTCCTTACATTGAAGGAATTGTGGTATTGAAGCCAAAGGTTTAAACATGGGTACTGAAACAAATACAGCTCAAAGATTAAAAAAAAGGTTTCTGCAACCAGAAATAAAGACCTGTATTTTTTTTATCACTTTGGGACAGAAATTTGCATGTTCATATAATCCCGTTTTTTTTTTTTCACCCCTTTCTTTTAATGTCCCCATTTTTTTGAAACTTCACAGCATTGTGCAACTGCATATCCTTTCTAGAAATACTAAAATGGAAACCCCTTCCTTCAACTCAATTAGCTATTGATAGATGACTGCATAGATCTGTCAAACAACTTCATTTGCATTGTAGCAAGGCTTGTAGGACTTAGCTGACGGAGGGGTATCCCACTGCGCAGTGTAGAACTGCTAAGACACAAAGGAAGAGGCCGTTTCTCCCTCCACGTTAACAATATAAAGGAGAAAGATGATGGATGGAAGAAAGAGGTGTTATTCTTATTTTACAAATTGGGATCTGAAACAGTGGGTGTTGTTTCGTGTGTTTCTTTCAGTGGCAGGACATGCTGAAGCAGGTCATGTTCACTAATTCCTATCTCTACTTGCCTTGGAAATCTGCAGTTGCAATATATTTGTTGTGTTGTCTGAATTATATTGGTGAACCAATACAGGCTAAAAGTAACCTCCAAATAAAAATAATAATGCTGAAGCTGCCATTATCAGCAAAAAAAATACTTGCCAAACTATGTATATGCTTAAGATAGTGTCTTGCCCAGAGTTATAGTAGAAAACTGTTTTAAGAAGGTTTAATTTTCTTAACTGAATTTTAAAGAAATACATTGAGATATACTGCAATGCTGTGAAAAGCATTGTCCTCAGAAAACTGAACTTGACACGGGAAACCTAAGGATGAAGTAATAGAAATGTTAGGAAATACAGCTTCCTATTTGCAGTTCACGAATGGCTGTATTTTATTTATGAAGCTTTGTTGCCTGTTTATCCTCTGCCTTCTCCCATCATTTCTCTTGTGCTGCTCCTAATGCAAATGTATGCAAGATTAGACAAATCCTGGCAGCCAGTTGATTAGAAGGCAGAAAGGCTTTGCCAGGAGAGTAATCAGTCTCATTTTTGTTCTTTCATTTTATTTGTTATTAGAAATTTTCTCTTCTGATTCTTGACAATAAATCATTTGGCAGACAGGTGCATCATAGGCCATTCCTGTGCCCACTGTGATTAGTGCAGCAGGCAGGGAGGCATTGTATACTGGAGTGCATCATTAATCCACTAGAGATCACACAGTAGTAACTGGACTATCACTTTTAGAAGGGAAGTCTGCAGACATTTCCATTATCAAAAGCACTGTTGTATTGTCTCTTCCTGTCCTCAAACCTTCTTACTTCAAAATACAAAAAATAGCTTTCAGCATTAATAAAGAAATTCACTTTCTGCTCAGCAGCAGCAGTGCAGGGTGTCATTAATACCTTCTTGTTTCCCTTAGGTCCTCGAACAGCCCATTTGTTTCTGTTAGTTCCCAGCTGCTTATTCCTGTTTGGTACTGCCCTCCTTGCTATTCTGTGTGTGTGTTTGTCTGGCTGCTTCCGTGGCCTGGATTGCTAACCAAACCTGTTTGAAAATACAACCCAGTTTCTTACCCCTATGTCTCCCCATTTATTTCTCATTTAATTGGGATCCCAGGTCTTACTTGCTTTGACACTCGGTGTGTACCATGGATTCCTGTGTGCTACAGTGCTTATAAAGTATTGAGGAAATAGTTATATTTCAACCAGTCCAAGTCACCCAACCTGGTTAATCACACAGATGTGAAGGCAGAGTGCAAGGCAGGAATGAAGGCACTGAGGCATGGGCAGAGTGCTCAAAGGCTCTCTGCTAGACTATACTGGAGCATGTGTGGGTGAGAACTGCTCTTTAAGCTGTTTTTTTGCCAGTGAAGTTTCAGGTACTTCCTTTAAATGTAAATATTTTGGGATTTCAAAATTTACATACAGGGGAAAGTAAGTTGCACATGTGATTATTTTTTTGTAACCTTAAGTAAGCTTTGTTTTTACATTATAAATCAAATTGTTAGGTTTCCAGGTTGACATTTGAGTAAGACTTTAAAGTCTTATTCATGACCTGTGTATGTGCAAGTTCTAAGTTGAGTAGGTATTGAAGAGTAAAATATTAAAGGCTTCAGCAGCTTGGAAACTAAGGAGAAAATACTCAAGTCTTGAAGAGATAAGATAAAGGTTGTAATATTATCCCAGTTTACTACTGCTGTCTGTTTAACAGTCAAGAGTTTTACTTTGTAGTCTAGAATAACCCGGATCTTTGAAACAGCAGTTTGATAATTCTGGTTTTTTTGTTGTTTTTCTTTTCTTTTTAAATCTCCTCCTTTAATGGAAGATGCCAGCGATGGTGGACGGTCCTACAAAACAGTTCTGGATCGCTGGAGAGAGTCGCTTCTTTCTTCTACCAGCTTATCCCAAGTCTTCCTTCATCTGTCCACGCTGGATCGAAGTGTCATCTGGTCCAAGTCCATCCTCAATGCTCGCTGTAAAGTGTGTCGAAAGAAAGGCGATGCGGAAAGCATGGTGCTGTGTGACGGCTGTGATCGAGGCTACCACACTTACTGCATCAGGCCCAAGCTGAAGGTATCTCAGGAAAAAGAAGTGCTTCCTTTTCACACAGAACTTGAGTAGTTTTTGTAACTTAACTGCATATTACTAATGCTAATTTATTTTTTTTACCTCTTCTGTTTCTAGGTGATTCCTGAAGGAGACTGGTTTTGTCCAGAGTGCCGACCAAAACAGCGTTCTAGACGCCTCTCCTCCAGACAGAGACCTTCTGTGGAAAGTGATGAAGAGACTGCTGAACAACTAGAAGGGGAAGAAGAGGCAAACTATGATGAGATGGGACAAAGTGAGGAAGAGCATTATGAAGAAGAGCAAGATGAAGAGGATGAATCTCAAGAGGAGGAAGAGATAAGGTAAATAGATGTCTGTTAAACTAAAATATCTTGATTATTAAGTGGAGTAAGTGTTCACATAAGCATGTATCTTGAAAGTCTAGTCTGAAAAAGATGTTTGATTTTTTTTTTTTTTAAATGGCAGCTTGTTAGGAATTTGGCTCTTACTGAAAAATTTAATATGAACAAAATTTAAGGCCACTGGACTTAGGCTCACTTTTTGGGATAAAAATGCCAACTTTGGATGTGTGGGTGAGAGATGGCCATCAGAGCTGCAGTTCTGTATAGCTACTGTTTGAATGTTAAGTAGAAGGAGTTTCAAACAGTAAAGATTTTCTGGAGAAAACCTGGAGTTGGTTTTGTCCAGTTTTGAATCCTGGAGGACTAGTATGTATGTACTGTATATGTATGTACTATACAGTATGTATATATACTAGATGTATTCAGTAAGTATTAGAACATTAGGGAAGACAAGGTCATCTGTCAGGGGTATATGACCTTGGGAGGGCTTGAGGAGTAATGCTGTAGCTGTTTAAAAGAGCCCAACAAACAAACAAACCCAAGCAAAGAAAACCCACTTGAAAACCAACCAAACAAAAAAACCCACACAATAAACTAAATAATCCAGTGATAATTTCAATAAAAAATTGATTTGATACACATGCCAGCAACATAAAAGTTGAAGGAAACTTTTCTGATCTCAGAGTATTTTTCTTCTTTTTGGTACAGTCTTTTAAATGGACTGAAGCAAGGTTCACTGTGCCTCTGACAGTTGAGATTTAGTAGTTAGAACATGTATCTCCTTGAGAAATAAATTTATCTCTGGGATCTTCTTTCTCTCCTGCAAAGAAAGGAGAGTCTTGAGTATTAGTTATAAACCCTGACTAGAGAATAACTCTTATACTTAGTGTTTTACAACTGCACTTCATTTATGTGGCTGATAATAATATCCAGAAATTCTAGTAGTTACAGTTGTTACAGTAGTTACAGTGAGAAATAAGTGATTTAAAGAAACTGATAGCTGGTGCTCCAGTTAATGTATTCCTATTGCATAAGCTGCAAAGGGGATCAGTATTCTGAGCATTTCCTTGAAGTGTGTGCTCTGCATAGTATTTAATTAAGAGACCCCAGGGCAGTATTTAAGGTAATGGTAATTGAATGACTGACGGCATCAGGTTGAAAGCCAGGTGCTTACCAGTCCAACCTTGAATGATTGGGTTTTGTAAATGCTGAATTAGAAAACTGACAGAAAGGGGAGGAATATAATTTGGGGATAAATAAACATAACTGTTCACTTCTTGTAGCCCATCAAAGCAAGGACGATCCCAGGTCAAGTTTCCATTAAAAATGAGAGCAGCCAAACTCAACAATCCATTCTCAAGTCAGAACAGCCAGCGTCAGGCAAGGTATGCTTCTCGGAGTCAGCAAACTGAATCTTCATCAAAAATTACCAGAAGGGGTTTAAGAAACATAAAATCAGCCTCTTCAGCAGTGACAAAGCCTAATTTAAGACTTAATAGCCGGACCACTCGTCAGAGCCAAAGTTCATTACAAGCAGATGTATTTGTGGAGTTACTTGGTCCTCGAAGAAGACGAAGAGGAAGAAAGAGTGCTGATAACACACTGGAAAACAGCCCTTCTGACTCTCTTGGATTTAGAATTGTTGATACTGCAGACCCCAGCGAACGGCTTAAGAAGTATCCAGTTTCTGCTTCAAGACTTTCTCTTCCTGTTACTGAACCCAAGAGAAGAGGCAGGAAACGACAATCCACAGGTTAGAGAAATGTTTGTATCACAATGAAACCCATGTTCTATTCCTTGCTAAAATATTTGTATGGTAGAGCAAGGAGACTAGAAGTGGTGAAGGCAGTTTTGTCTTCCAAGACAGTTTCTTTCTTTTGCAGTGATAAAAGTGAACTTAAAAAACCTTCCAGTCATCTAAAGAACAGATATTTAATTTGCCAAGGAGATTTATCATGTCCATATTTGAAATTCCATATTTGCACAGACTATGGAGAAACTGCTAATAAGTGGATAGAAAATATGAAAGTAATTTTTTGCCTTAACCCACATAAATCAAGTGTTTACTTACAGCTTTTATGCTTTTGTTTTATTAAAAGTTAAACAGTGAAGAACACAGATAGAGGGAAGGTGATGAAATTGGGAATACACACACACAACAAGAAATTGCTACCAGAAAAAAGAGTTGTTTCTCTGGTATAGGGCTAGCAGTGACCTTGATTGTTAAGCTAATACTTGGAAAGATACAATAACCTTTTAAAAACAAAGAGGACCCAGTGTGAGACTGAAGAGTGTAGAAGACTTGCACGCTAGGGTAGCAGCCTTGTATTCTGCATGATTTCTGTCCTTCACCATTGGAAATTTCTGAGCTTATCCTCTAACCACCCTGCTGACTACTCTTGAAAGCAGATAAAACCACTCTGAATAGAGGTTTTGTGAAAGTAGAAGTTATGAGTAGGCAGCTTATTCTGTTTTTCTCTAATAGGGCTTTTTAAGTGTTTGACAAATTGTTTTAAGATGGAAATCAGTGAAAAAAAATTAATTTCCAAAATCAATGCAATGGAGAAGGCACCTAGCTAAGTCCTGGTACTTAGCATTTTGTATGGCAAGAGGTACATTTTAGTAGTAAATAACAAGGCTGTAATATAGTTAATACTTGAAGCCAAACTACGTGTTTTGGGCTCTCAAACTACAGTTTTAGTACCCAAGAATAATGGTATTTCACTCTTTTTTTTTTCTTTTTTTTTCTCTTTTCTTTTTTTTTTTCTTTTTTTTTAATTTTACTTGTCAGGCTTTTATTTTTATCTGGTGGGGTGTCATTTTTTTTTTTCCAGAATCATCTCCTCAGATATTGAACAGGAGAAGTTCAGGACGTCAAGGGGGAGTCCATGAACTCTCAGCTTTTGAACAACTCATAGTGGAACTGGTACGACATGATGACAGCTGGCCTTTCATGAAACTGGTTTCCAAAATCCAGGTAACTGAAAGAACTGTAGAGGGAATAATAATGGCTGACAGTCCTGTTTGCAGCCAGTAAAACTTGTGACTTCATAACATTGCCCAAACAGGGGGATAGAGCTAAGGAGTGGGATTCAGGAGAACTCTCGCATTTCAGCTCAGATATTTGGTGCCAGAAATAACTTCTGTGATTGACATGCTGTTGGCAGAATTTTAAATATGCTTTCCATCAGGCATTGAAAAATGTGAAATGCTTTGGTTTGAAAAAAAAAACAACCAAACAAGTAGGGCACAGGACTGCTAAAGGTAAGTTTATGGTTACTACTTAATAATTTAGCTGAATTAATCTTCAATTTATGCAAGATATTCTGAGAAGAAACCTGCAATGAAATAACAAGATAGAAACCATTTCACTCTGATGTTAACTATAATGCAGTAAAAAGATGATTTTGTAGCTTTGTTCTTAATTTCACTCGTTTAAATTTTCAAGTACTGAATGGTAAAGTGGGTACCCAAAGTAAGTGCTGCTCTAGAGGCTTTTAATACAATAGAAGATCCCAAAGCTGCTTTTCTGCAGGCTGCACTGCCTTGTCAGTTGAAAGGCAACTGGCACTATCTGCGCCTGTCCTCTCCAAGCCCTCTTGGGCAACTCTGCACAGACATTCTTGCAGGACCTAGAGGCTGGTGCTTAAGTGCTCTATTAAAATTAACAGTGATAGCTGTTAAACAGAGACTTGAAACTCTGAATTCAGAATCACAGAATATTCTCGGTTGGAAGGGACCCACAAGGATCATCGAGTCCATAAATAGTTGGAAGGATCGATCTGCCAGGACAAAGAGAATGATGTACAAACATAAATGAAAGATGTAACAGTGGTGAAGGAGGAGAGAAATTTTGAGTGAAATAGAGATAAGTGCCTACCGTAGTATTGGAATTATGCTGGAAAGGGCAGGAATCTAGTGAATGCAAGAAAAGATGGAGAATTCAACTCAATTTTGATCCTGAAAGGAAACTAGATTTCTGTGCAGTCCTGTTTCCCTGAGTTAATTACTAAGGGATAGTCTGTATAGTTTGGAAGGAAAAATCCATAACTGAGTGACCCAAATTTTCTTCATCATGATAGAAATTTAAACTTTTTGCTGCTTTGAAGACTGTAAAGAATACATTGAATGGTCAGTGCACAGCAAGCCAGAAAGAGGAAATTACCTTTCTTTTTAGTAATTACATGAACAGCACTCCTAAAGGGAAAGGAATGAAAAATGTGCCAATTTAATTCTGTTTCTTTACTAGTTCTTTCTCTAGGTTCATTTGAAGGTTGCACTTAATAGATAGTAAAGTTACAGGCCATAACCAGAAACTTGGTTTTAAAACATACGTGGTGGTGCATGTGGGTATCTTTTCTTGACGGAGTGGGGGAAGTCACATTTGGATCAGATACCTTTTTCTTTTACTCAACTGCCCTGCTTTGTGAGTGTGACAATCACCCTAAGCTTGATGCTTACTGGAATTCAAAATTTGTAATCCAAATGACCAGTGCACTTAAAAGTTAGGCAGTCCTTTTCCTCCATAAACATTGTTTTTAGTGGCTCTTTATCTCTGATACTTGTGTACAGTGTCCTGCTTGCTGTAGAAGGGTTCACTGCCTTGTCTTTAACACAAGTAAATGGAATTTCTCAATTCTGTTTCTTCAAAACAATGAATAGTAGTGGAGTCAAATTTGTCATTATTTGTGATTAAAGAGCTTTTAATACTGTAATATGTTACAGGAAAATGAAAAATTTTAAAATCTTGTAAGTAATTTGTGTGCTTGACAGATGGGAATAGCTGGAACACCATAATGCTTATCTGGTCATGCAATTTTCTTACAGTTGTTCACAGGGTATTTAGGATTACATTTATTCATTGAATTGCTTGCTAATGGTTGTTGTGGTCTGCTATTTTAATGAAGCAAAAAATGGAAAAGCAATACCTGAAAACTAGTATTCAATTCAGGAAAAGAAGGTGGTTGCCTGGGACTCCTCTGTTTATTTAAAAACAAAACGCAGTTTCTGCTAATACATGATTTTGTTAATGTAAGTAGAATTTTAAGCTTCCATTTCTTTGTCTATGAATCTTTGTTTTTTTTAGGTACCAGACTACTATGATATCATCAAAAAACCTATTGCCTTAAATATAATCCGTGAAAAAGTGAATAAATGTGAATATAAGTTAGCATGTAAGTATTATTTATTGAAAGGAGTATTGAACCATGTTCTCTCGCTTTAAATTCTTGTCCTAAATAGGGTGTGTCAGATGATTAGACTTAGAATTGTGCTTGGTTTGGGGGTTTGTGTTTTGTTCTGGGATTTTTTAAAGAGCCATTATTAATATTTTTCTTAAATAAGATCTGTTGAACATAGTTCTTTTACTACCAAAATACATGATGTAAAGAGAGATAAGAAATGAGCAGCTGTGAAAATACTGGTAGTTTTTCAAGCCTTTGATGTCAGTGAGTGTCATTGATGAAATAATTAGAAAATGTTCCTGTTTGATTTGTATTTCCTGTATCGATAATCAGTGAAATTTAAGAATGTTTACGTGGCACTGCACCGATACAGTGATAGGAACTCAACACACACGTAAAGACATTTTTGTGTTGCAGTTCTGTGTGGGATCACTGTACTAATTCAGTGGCGTCAAACTTCTTTAGCTGCTGTTCTCTGATGACTTGAGACATGCTAAATTGATTTATTTCCTTCTATTTACTAGCTGAATTCATTGAAGACATTGAGCTGATGTTTTCAAACTGCTTTGAATACAACCCTCGTAACACAAGTGAAGCAAAAGCTGGAACTAGACTTCAAGCTTTCTTCCACATTCAGGCTCAAAAGCTTGGACTTCCAATCACATCTGGTAATGTGGACCACACCGCTCCTGCGGCAAAGAAGTCCCGAATCTAACCTCTGCCTTCCAAAGGATTTTTTGAGGGAATTTATAATGTTCATTAAAATGAATTGTTAAATTACGCAGTCGTCATGTCTGTTTAAAGCAATAACAACTGTTTAACCACCTTGAAGTGTGGCCTGCACTATATTCTCATTGTAATATTAAGCACTCAGGAGAACGTAGGAAAGATTACCTTTGCTACAGTTTTATTCAGTGTCTAATAATTTTGATAGATGTACTGGATACAGTACTGGTTTACAGAGGTTTTGTACATTTTTTAATACATTCATGTGTCCAAATATCTTCCAGAAGTACTTTGTTTTTTCCTGCACAAAATAACCTTGTTTCATCTTCTAGATTTTGTAGGAGCTGTGGTATTGAGGGCTTTATCAACTCAGAGAAAATCTTCTGCTGTAGCACAGTTGAAGAAACTGTGTGTTTTTAAAACTTGTTTGAGCATATCTTCTCAACACTACACATGAATGAGTACAACTGCATATCTTTTTAAGTACTGTACCAGTGCTGGCTGGAGGTATTCAGTCTGAGTTTATTAAGTAGATATTTATTTAGTATTCAAAGTAATTTGTGAATTTGTTTTGTATTTATAAAATTTGTACTCGGGGATTAAAAACAACAAAAAAAAGAAAGAGTTCCATAACTTTTAAAATTTTTTCCGGGGTTCTTTTTTGTTTGTTTATTCCCCTCTAACTTGATGATCAATCAATAAATACCTTTCTTGTGTCCCTGACAGTTCTTCTAGCAATGAGTAAATTTACAGGACTGTACTCTAAGTTTCTACATACAACTTTGCAAGTGTACAAATAAAATGAAGCATTTTTTCAAAGTATTTTGAGCTTGCACTTCGTTTTGAGTCGTACTGCTACACCACCTTCCCCATTACCTTACAAGGACAAGTTGCTGGAGACAACACAGCAGAATCTGGTTCCAATGGAGTACTCCAGCCAGCATTTTTGGCAGCTGCAGCCACTGTGATACCTGGTCTTTGAGGGAGGCAAATATCCATCAATATGTAAGGAGTAATGTAAGTAGTATAAGTTGTATGGGTCTTCAATTTGGATCTTTAACAGTGTAAAACCTCACAGATTTGTTTAGTTGACCAGCAGCTTCTTCAAACTATCCTTACTATCGTTGATTGTTTTACTTTTGATATTTTTTAACTTAAATTTAATCAACTCAGTTTGAGTCAATAGCTTTAAACCAGTCCTGCCCACCTGGAGATATGCCACACTGAGAAAAAGGATGGAGCAGAAGTTTGGGGGTAGGAGTGAGGGTTGGCAACAGCTGAAACACGAGGCTTGCTGCTGCAGCAATTTTTCTCCCTGTGTTTGTGCTGGGTTGTGTCAGAGCTTTAACACCTGAATACGCTCCAGAGCTAACAGTTACTTGCTATGTAGTTGTGGGTTTTCTTTGGCTGCTATAGTGCTTACATTGCCATAAAGGTGGCAAGAATGGGCATTTCCTTGAGCCTTCAAAACAAATGGCAATAGACAGGAGACTGATCAGTTTGAAGTATTGCATTTGTGGGTTGGGATTGTTTAAAAATTAAAAAACAAAACAAAATTGAGAATGGTGAGGGATGTTGTTAAGAAATGTGTGCTAATACTTCAGTTTCTGTGAAAGCTTTTCCTGTTCAGAGTTGACATTTCTCTCCTCTCCATATCAAAGGGACATTTCTTGTTCCTACAGCAAAGAATGCTAAATTCCACAAGGAATGTGAGCAGCAGAAGACTTCCTTGCAGGGTGTAAGTGGTACCTGATATCCCTGCATCTGTCTAGTCCTGAAGGGTTGTGAATGTCCTGACTAGCACATTGCACAAACAGTTGTGCTAGTTCTTGTTCATATGAATAGTCCCCATTGACTTAAATGTGAATACGTTTTGGGGAGGGGGCACGGTGAGCTGAACAAGTCCATTTATGGCAGATGCAATTTAAATCATTTCTGTCCAAACTTACTCCCAGCTGTTCATTCCTATTTCTCTTTCTCCAAGGTTATTTCCTTCAATGGCTTCCCCTCAGCAGTACAACTATGAAGTTGAGTAGAGATTTTTGGGTAGAGCAGGTGGGAGCAGTTTAACCCAAATCTCTGCTTGTGACAGTGGTGTTCATATGCATGTACAATGAGCAAAGTTATCAATTTGCCAGTAAGTTTTGCAAGCCGAAGGCGTCACTTACACACCAAGGGCAAATTACAGGAAAGTGCCCATCTCTCCTTTGAGCAGCTGTGCTTAAAATACTCATGTCTGCTGTATGTGCAGTGCTCATCTGACTGTCCTTGGCTTTCGTGGTGCTCATGGGGCATGAACCAAGCCCTCTGTTCTGGCATCAGGCTGCTTGAGTTGGTACTTTCATTGAAGCTTTTTCAAACTTCAGCAATGCTTTTTCTGAGCTATGTCAAGATGGTTTTTTGCTGGCCTTTGGAAAAAGGGGAATTGCTTCCCATCTCCCTCTTTATCTTGGGGGCTGAAATATTCATGCTCCTTATCCACCTTTTCCCCCCAACAAACCTGTGTCTTACCATGATCAGCCATCCCACCTCCTGTTACCACCAGGGTAAGGGCTGTACAGTATCTGTGAGGGCTCCAAGCAGGAGTTTTTCACAAAGGTGTTGAAATGGATAGGGTCAACGGCTTCATCTTGGATTCAAACTAGTCAGGCTGTACCAGGCTCTTCAGGAAAATGGGCAATAGGCTTCCTTGAGCTCCACGGTCAGCATCTGTCCTCCAAGTTGCATTTTACCAACATGCAAGAGTGAAAGTCTTTTCCTTCTTGGTAGCTCCAATAGATCTTAGCCTTGGCAGGGATCCAGATATTGCTCTACCAGCTGGTCTTCCTGCTGTGCAAACTCTGCCCCTTTCATTCATGTCAGGGCTAGCAATTGCTGAGTAACTACCCTAGGTAATTTCTTCTGATGGTTTTTGAACGTAACTCCTTAATAACCATGGGGTCAGTTCCTTTGGACTCCAACCCAAAGGACTCTTTCCTCCAGGAAATCTTGGCTTTTCCTCAAAGACAACCTTGCTCACCTCCTGGTCACCACAGACTATCAAAGATGCAGGAAACCAATCCTTACAGTGGCTGCTGTTATTGGAAGCAGCCCTTCTTGCGCGAGGAGGATGAAGTCAGAAGGAGACCTCTTCAAATGCTTGCTGTAGCCGCCCGTGGCGGCTGCAGTCAAGCTGATACTGGCTGTTTGGTTTAGGTGTCAGCTAGGAACACCAATGCTGTAAAGTTTTTGTGCCAAGTCCCTTCACCTGTGTTAGGAGGGAGGGGATCACCTTGACTGGCATATCCAGTGTCAGGTTCAGCTGCTGGAAGTTTAACTTCTGGAAGCCTTTAACAGTGCTGGAAAGCTTCTGTTGCTTTGGTCTGCCAGCCCACGTGACAGATGTGAGCCAGCACTCTTCTTTGTGAGGTGTTTGGGCTGGGGCTACTGCCCCTGCACCCAGTGCTGGATGGCTCTTCTGCAGAGGCTGAGCTTTAAAGTATTGTAGGAGAGAGCACTTCAATGTTAGTATTAAAGAAAGACAACCTTAGCGTAATCTTAGCAAATATGGGCATAAGAAGCAGCTGAAAAACAGCCTGAACTTACGTGTGTAGTTATAGGGAGATAGAGATTGTTGGACCCCAAACAGCCCACTCCACTTTCTGCAGTCACCAGGTGCCCCACAACTGGCCATCCTTGCAACTGTCACAGTCCTGAAGTGAAGATTCTTCTACAAACATGTGCAGGGAACAGGTCTCTGGGGACACCAGACCACAACGGCGTCCTGCCCAACATGCTGCTGCACTGGTAATCTCATACTTTATGATTTAGGAGATTACACTTCTCGTTTATGATTTTTGAATCATTGATGTAATCACTGAATTAACCCTTTACTGTGCAGCAATTTTGTCTCTTCCAAGTTTTATCTGCGTTCAAATAAGTAATATCTAACACTGGTCATGTTACCTACTGTTGTTCACTGTCATAACTGATCACAGCAATTTCAGCTAACACTTCTTGAGGCTACCAAGGATTGTTTCTACCCAGCAAAGGCCTTCTCACTCTAAAAAAATTGCAGTGTCCAGATGATTGCAGGTAGTTTTCTGCATGATATTTGGCTGTAACTCCAGGAGATCTTTTCCCCTGCCACCTTGATCTTCACAACAGTGACTTCTTGGTCTAGTTCTGCAGAGGGGCTCCTGGTGCTTTACCCAGCTTGCTGCAAGGAGATATTCTGAGATTTCTCGGCCTGCTACAAAGTAATGTATTCTTCTTCCTGCCCTTCATCAACAACCTACTTCCCCTAATTTGCTGCTTCTTTAGACGGTGTTCTATTAAAACTTTGCCTTGAGGTGTTCAATATGTCCAGTATCAGGCCTGTGTAAAAAAAAACCTTCAGAGAATCTGCACTTTCCACCAATAAGAAAGCTTCCCATTTTTGGGGCACTCAGGTTTGAAGATGATGTTTGAATTAAATCTGGTGCAAAAGGTAAAATGACTTATGCTGCAAATCAAAAGAATTATAAAGACCAATAAGCAAAATGATCACTTTGTTTCCCGTCTGTTTCTTAATAGGGATGCGGATGCAGCACCATCCCTAAATGTGTGCAAAGTTTTGAATTTTTAACTGCTCTAAGCAACTGACTTTTAAAACAATGGTTATCATTCATGAATCATAGAACCATAGGTTTGCATTGAAAGGGACCTTAAAGATCATCTCATTCCAACCCATCTGCCATGGACAGTGACACCTTTCACTAGACCAAGTTGCTCAGAGCCCCATCCAACCTGGCCTCGAACACTTCCAGGGATGTGGCATCCACCACTTCTCTGGGCAACCAGTTCCAGTGCCTACCCAACATCACAGTAAAGCATTTCTTCCTCTTATCTAATTTAAACCTACCCTCTTTCAGTCTGAAGCCATGGCCCCTGGTTCTGTTGCTACATGTCCTTGTTAAGTCCCTCTCCATCTTTCTTGCAGGTTCTCCAGTACTGGAAGGCATTTTGGAGTGCATTAAAATGTGCAGCAATACAAGCTCCACCTGAAATGTTTTCAGGGGCAGAAAGCCACAGGCTGCATATGTTTTCCAAAAAGTGCACTGAGGCCAACTTAAGGTTTGTTTCTCTACCGTAATAAATTATGTTCCTGGGTCTGTAGGGCTGCTTTTCTGGAAAATTGCTGATATTACTTTAAATTACTTTTTTAGGTACAACTCCATCTTTAAATTGTTCTTAGGTATGAAGGAAAGGAAAAAAGTGTTTCCTGGGTCCCCAAAGACAGGGCTATATCAGCTGCTGCCCTGTGAGAGACTCGGTACAGCCAGCAGCCGGCCAGGCTGAAGGTGCTCAGCCCATGCGAAGTCCCACAGCCTTTGCCAGAAGGAGGAAAAGGCAGCAATCTCCAGCACTCCGCCTGCACTCCCCTGCTTGCTCACAGGGTTTATCCAGCTGTTCAGGTCACTTGCTTTTGATGATAGAAATGTTTGATTGGGCCAAGTTTCCTCCAAGGATGCTACATGACAGCATACTCTCCAAAGTGCTGGCTGCTGGCCATGGAAGATCAGCTTTCACTTCTTTCTTCTCTGCTGTTGTTTGCCTTTCTCTTCTTAGGTTGGTTTCAAAGAACCACGAAAGAAAGGGTCTTTATTTGACTAATGGAGTGCTGCGTTAGCATCGTGTCCTAGAGTTATTCTGGTGCCGTGTACTGCCTGGTTTAACTATGCCATGTGAAGGGACTGCAAATGGCATGCTTGTGCCGTAACTTCCCTTGTAACAAAGTTAGAAGGAATACTCTACGAGGATTACCCTGCTCTGCTAGGATAACATGTAGTCCAGCTTGAGCTTTATCAGTTTGCTAGTCTTAGCTTACCGATTTATTTAGGCTTTATATAGATAGTTCCTAGATTAACAGTCCTATAAAAACCTATTTTATAATCTATGCGCTTTCCAATTTTTCTCCTTCAAGCACCTTACAGATGAAATTAACCTGGAGAGGAAAGTATTTCAAAGAGACAGACAGTGCTGTGGCTGCCTTGAATCCTGTGTTTGAAATGGCAGAAATGGGAGCCAGGATGCTAAAATGTTTGGGGTTTGGATGGCAGTTCTGCATTTGACTCTGGGTAGTGTGGGGATTTGCCTATGGGATCAGTGCTTCATAGTTGCCTTTCGTGAGCATTCCTGTGTAGATCCCACCATCAGTCACATGCTGGGCTCTGCAGTCCTGGCACCACTTGTGAGCCGCTGTCACCAGAGGACATTTCTGCACTGACCGCCAGGTCCCACAATCCAGCAATGATTATAAATATTCCTGTGCCTCAGTCATCCTAAAGCCCATCCTCAAGCACCAGAAAGTGATCTCAACTTGTGTATTTAGCATGTTAGGCTTAGCTAATGTTTTATTTTTAGACTGCTATCTAAAAAAGAAAGTCTTAGCAGTTTTAAAAAGTACTACAAACTTTTTAAGCACCACACCTTGTGAGTAGGCTTTGCCATGCTTGAATAGGTTTAGTCTGTGCATTTTTTGTTTCCATAGTTGTTGCTTCTAGGAGATTTCTTAGAACCAGTCCTTGGGTTCAACCTTCATCCAACACAATTTCCTTCCATTCAGATGCAATGCTGCAAACCGAGGTCTGTCTGGAGCAATTTTAAGAGGATTAAAACTCCAGAACCAAAAGTGTCTGTCCTCCTTTTTTGTCTGGCCTTTGCAACTTCCAACCTAAACAGGCCACGTGAATTAATCTCCTCGGTCTTGGCACTTTTGTCATGGCTTCCTCCATCTCCTGGAGAGGATTTGATAATTTGCTGGTGATTATTTTTTGTATTGCAAAGATGTCTCCTTAAGTCGGACCTGCAATGTCACAGAAGTGTCGATCATGATTAAAACCAGTCTATTTTCCAAGGAGTTCATTCCAATGCGATGACGTAACCCCAGCAGGAAGAGAAGCATGGAGTGATGAAGGTTAGTAGCAGAATCAGGCCAAGGCTGCAAGACTTGGGATTTGTGCCCGAAATCTGTGTACAATCTGTGTACAGTGCTGCTCCGCACTTGTCCAGGCACAGAAAAACAAGGATTCCTTGTCCAACCAGGAACCTTGGCTGGCTCAGGGGGCCCATTTTTGGGGGTCTTTTCTGTAAAAAACACCATAACAAAGTTGAATCATACTCCTCATGTGCCAGCCAACCCCATCACCTTCAAGGTCTGCATGCATCTATCCTGACGGGAAAGAGCTTTTGGAAATCACTGCCGCCTTTTCCTGGCGGTGCTCCAGTTTAAATTGTGTCACCTGCTGAGATGTCTGACTGCATCCTAACTTTTGACAGTCGTTCTCCTTCAAACCAGGCTGAAGCTTTTCAAGAAATGACCCTTTCCAGCTGTCCTGCTCCTCTGCTGAGAGGAGTCGTTGCTCTGGGGCTCAACAAGTTTTCAGAAACCTAAGCAAGATGAAAATGCTGCTAGGAGAGTTGTAGGTGTGGACTTGACTTCGGTAACACTACTGTTGTCCTTACTTCTTCTTTGTGTAATATCTATTATAGTTAGATACTAAATATAGTATTATATTATATATATAAAAATATATGAATATATAAATATAATGTATATATTAGATAATAAATATAATATGGTGAGCAAATGAAGACCCACCTGTTGAGCCACAGCACAGAGTAAGGAAACAGGCCACATTTTTATCTCCATTCTGATTTTAAAAAGAAAGAAAAATTTCTCCTTCTGTGCCATGGCAAGGCTATTAAAATTCGAGCATAAGAGACAGCAGAATTTGACTTCCAAAGCTGGTGGCGGGGGGGGCAAACTTGTAGACTCCCAGCATAGGGACTATCACTAAGACATGGGAGAAAGTGTAAAAACTGCTGAGTGCTACTGCTGCATGTGCATAGCAAAAGAACACTACAGCAGTTAGAGACACATGGCTTGAGTGAGGAGCATGACAGTGCTGAACACCCACTGTAGTAACAGACAACTTTCTTCTGGTGATAAAGGCAGTGAATTTTTGCCATAAACTTGAAGAGGTTAGCAAGGGATGAAATTGCTATTGAAGAAGCACCTCCTGGGACCATGGCATTGATTAACATCCCCGCTAACCTTAGGCATCCCAGTTTTATAGCTCTGCTAGAAACTCCTGACAGAAATCAGCAAAACTGTTAGCAGCATCTCCTCTGTGTTACTCATATGTGTCCTTGAATAGTGCCGGGAAGGAGTTAGGAGACTGCTGGATTTGTCTGCAACTGTGAGCGGATGCTGTGGGCTGGGGGAAGGGCACTTAAATAGGAGCTTCCAGGCATGACTTCCCATGCATTATCCTCCTCTGGGCAGCAGCTCCTCTGCTGCACTCACAGACAGTGAGGATAAAATAACATATTTCAAACTAAAAGCAATGTGCTTCAGCTCAAAACAAGCTGGCAGTATGTTTCAGTTTTTTTCATACTGGTTTCACAGCTGGCATGCTCTTAGTATGAGACATTTTCACTTTTAGGGGACTCTGCCATTGGCTTTTTTTATAGGAAAAAGTTACATGTATGAAATGAGAACACAAAGGGATTATCCAGGTTTTTCCAGGTGACTGATACATCTAGCAAATTACATCATTGCTTTTTAGCTGCTTGAAGAACATTTATGGGCTTTTATTTTACTAGAATATTTAAATAATAAAATCTGCATCTTATTTATTGTTACAGCCTATTCTCACAAAACCCTCTGGCAATTCTTCCCCTAAACCCCTAACACAGCATAGAGGTCAGCTATATACATCTGGTTTTCTAAAAGTCACTTTGGCTCCCTTCTTGCCATTCCACTTCAATAAGCATTATTTGGGGACATACAGCAATTACTGTGCTCCCAGAAAATGATGCTGCTTTTTACATTTCCTCTCTTTAGACAGGATCTACCATATTGCATCCACGTGTGCCATATAGCCAGGGTTCTGCTTAACTGTATGTACAGGTGTGTATCTCTCTCTGAGAGCTGGACATAACAGCATCAAACTCCTTGAACCTAGTGTTGTCAGAGGATGCTTATTGAGAAGGAAAGCCTGACGTTGCTGTTTGCTTGAAATAGAGATTTCTAGAAAATAATTGTTCTGCCTGACCTACTTTTCCTTCCTTAGGTGGAGGGATGGTCTGGGGTTTAAGGAAGGCACAGGGATACAAACCTGTCTGTCCTGCGCCTGGGCTCACCACAGCCTTCCTGTGTGACCCCAGGCAACCCATCAAATGGCATAAATAATACTCATCATCAGGCAGGGATACTTCATTAATAATTTTAATAAAGAGCTTTGGGGCCTTGGAATAAAAATGCTGCAAATAGAAGTGAAAAAAAAAAAAATCCAAAACAACCCCCAAACTGTCTTTACCATGGAAGAGAAAGTTGTCTGGAAAAAAAAGGTGATTAAATTGAATAATTGATACAGTCACTGGATGATCTTACAAATCCTTCCTTACCTGCTGTTATGCTGTAAATTTATCTCAGCTGTGAACAACAGGCAGCAAGAAAAGAGACTTGGGAAGAAACTGCTCATGGGGAAAACAAATTTTGAAGGGCATAAAGGGATTATGAAGGCAAGCAGTTACTTTTTCTACTGCTACAAATCTGCAAATCTTTGTGAAAATTGAATATGTGCTAATTATGTAAATTTTTATGTTCTGTTTTTATTAATAAGGCTGAGTGACATTTCCCTGTATTTTAGACTTCACGAGAATTTTTTGTTCTGTTTAGCCATTTTTCTGGCATTAGTTTCCATGTTTCTCTCACAGGAGGAACTTTATTTCCTTTTTTTGCTATGTTTAAATACCATCCTTAGAATGATGTCATTACAAGACATAATATTTTAATTCAATCTCTTTTATTGTCCCTTTACCAAGGACAGGCCCGTGGCTGCCCGGCGTTATGATTCACTGGCACGCGTGAGTGACCAGCACTGAGAGTCACGGCGGGAGAGGGGGAATTCCACCCTGCCCTGAAAAACATGTGGCTGCTGCTCCTCGAGCATCCACGCTGGCCCTACTGGGCTTACGCTGCTGCTGCTTCCTACTGCCTCCTTCTGCCTGGTCTTCTGGCGGACAGCCATAAAGGCAGCTCGTCCAGGGAACGCGAGCGGTTGACGAGCTTTCCAAGGGGGTGGGGGGGAGGTGAGGAAAGGCAACAAATTTTCAGCCACATCCCTGCACGGGCTGAAAAGCAGCTCCACTTGGCAAGGAAAGGTGCTGCTTAACCCAGCTGAAGTATCCCAGCGCTCGGCCGGCATCGCGGCTTGAGGAGGCGCAGCCCAGCTCTCCCACCGCATCCCCGTGCTGCAGCCAGGGGGTCGGAGGGGAAGCCTCCCGGAGCCGCGGGTGGTGGCTGAAGGCGGTGGGGAAGGCAGGCAGCCCTCCCGCAGCGGGGCAGCAGCTGGCGCTGCGAGCTGGCGGGCCCGTGACTCAGCCGCAGGAATTCCTGGCGCGGGCAGCCGGGGCGCCGGGAGCGTGACGCAACGGGCACGGCCCGCTCCCAGCCCCGACTCCTCGGGGAGCAGTCGCCGGCACCGCGCTCGTCCTCGGCCCTGCCCAAGCCATTAAGGTGAATGATAGATAGCCTCACACTGGCACATGCATCCTGCACCTTGCTGCGGGCTCCTGAATTTGCTCACAGGGAGACACGTTGTCAAATGTTGCTAACTTACAGCAAAATCGTGCCAGGATCCACCACTTAGGAGTCAAATATATTTACTGTAGGATTTTTTAAAGGGAATGTATCTGCAATATAAGGAAAAACAGAAACACTCAGTGTTTGCCTTTCACTAACGTTTTCTCTAATACTCTCTTACATTACAAGCAGTTAGAATTTATCTTGCATTCTTTGCACTTCCACTAAAAATACAGAATTGTTGGAGGGAAACTAGACATTTTCCAGGGGTACACAGGAGAGTGAAGTGGAAAAGGAAGTGCTCTGAGCAACAGATCTCATCAAATGCTGTTTCCTATGGAATTCTCTCTCGACAGGTTGATTTTTTTGAACTGAATGGTATTAAGATTTTATTTTAGTGTTCACCTATGCAAGTTTCTCTCCTTTCTCTTTGTAGTCCCCTTCCTGAAGATAATCTGACTACACTACAACAGCTCTGAGGTCTCCTACCTACCAACAGGTTCCTGAGTTGAACTGGTAGACATACAGCCCCACTTTCTTCTATCTCAAATGAATTATTTTATAAAACTTAATTACTTAATTAAGGATCTTAATTACTTTTGTGACCTCTATTCTTCTGTCAGATTTAACTCAAATAAGCTAACAAGTTAAAAAGTCAGAGACAAGGACTATCCCAACTGAGAGAGGCCAAGCAGAGGCCTTGCTTCCATGGGAAATGAGTCTGAAATGGTAATGCTGAGTTCAGCAAGGCTGACAGAGAAGCAGAGAGAAGGCACAGTAATAGTGAAGGAAAGGACTGTGATATCAGAGAACTTCAGTGCGTAAGGCTACTTAGTCCATTATAATTTCTCACTAAAGAGCATCCAGGAGTTGAATCCAAACAAACAGTGCCTTCTGCTTCATGGTGAGTCATTTCTTCCATCCACACAGGGTGAGAGGAGGCTTGGAGGTCTTCCTTAGAGGCATGTGCTCTGCAGAGGGTATCATTCACAAAGCTTTTAGTGCTGCTGCTGCTGCTGGGCTCTCTGAATCATTGGGCTATTTCAGTGGTGCCTGGTGGGATCCAGGTTGTATGGCACAAGGGTAGTGAAATGCGATGCTTCCTGAGCGCAGCGAGATGCCAAAGTGGGAACCAGCTTTGTCTGTGTGTGCTCCAACAATAAGATTTGCTTGGTCATTATTGCTTTTGGCTGGATACTGACCATTTCTCTAGCCTCCAGAGTCACCAGCTCTATCACAAGTTCCTTCTCTGATCACTGCAGTCAGTGTTCAGAGTCCAAAGTTAATTTCCTTGAAAATGAAAAGCCCCTTTCTGTTTACCTGTGACCTGTTTTTCACCCCTGAGAAATGCTCTCCAATTCTGATAAACTTGTTTCTTTCTCAGAGATTTCTGTAAAGTTGTAAAATACTCCTTCTTCAGCCCATGCTGCTTCTATACTCTGATGACTGCCAAGTACAGTCAGTGATGTGCAGCAGCAGCAGCCTTTAGAGCCTGGGTGCCTCAGGTACACACCTTGTGAGGTAAAGAGAGTAGCAAGCACTTCTGACTCATTATTCGGTTTCCATGGTGTTAAAGACAGAGGTTGAGTCATGTGCAATTTTGGATTTGTCATCCTTGGAGCATCTACCCAGATGTACAACTGTGGAGACGGTAACTCCCCTCCTTTCATTTTACGAGCCTGGGACGTGCAGTGCAGAGGCCCCGCATGGGTGGCTGAGGGTGCACTGCAAGGGCATGAGATTATGGCATTCACACACAGTAGTTTCACGGTCTTGTGCACACATTAGAAGTTTGCCGAGCCCATGGCAGGGACTGTGGTCACTGGCACTGGGGCATGTATGGCACACATGCACAGCTACAGCTGCTTGCCAAGGAACTCCGTGCTGCTGTTTGCCTCCCGACATCGTGTACGGCTGCAAGGACCTCCGTGTGGGACACTAGAAGGCCACGTGTCACACAGCCTGCTGTGACACGCCGCAGTGCCGAGAAGGCTGCTTTAGCAGACGTTAAGCCATCCTGAGGAGGAGGATCTGAAACCACTTAAGACCACCCCAGCCCATGACATCGCACTAGAGCAGCAGAATGGGGCTGTCAAGACTGGAGTCTAACAGACTAGACATTTTCAGCTCAGTGGCAGCAGGGAGTCCTGAATGTGTGACTAGAAGGAGCTTAGGGGTAAATATAGTTCCAGATTAGTGATTTTAAGGCTGATGGAGTAAACTTTGAATATTGAGGAATGCAATTCAGTCTTGAATTCTGTATTCAGAGAAGGCAGGATTCAACTTAAAAAGGATATTGGAAACAGTGGCTCATCTGGTCAACATGGTAGTGTGTAATAGCGGAGAAAAGGGGGAAAAAATCACACATCCCTCGCACAATGCAGTATGAATATATTTGTGTGTATATATATATATATATATATATATATATATAGGGGGGTGGGGGTGGGTATATCAATACATGCATGCTGACAAACACTAGCTTGCTGGTTTCCACCACAGTACTAGTAGCAATTCAAATGTTTTGGGGAGAGACAGCTGACTGGCCACAATTCAAGATGGGGGCTCCCAGGTACATCTGTTTGAGGTCCTGCATCTTTAGGATCTCCTGGTTTTCAGACACGTCAGTTTTCAGACACATCAGTTCAGGGAGCCGATAGCTGCATTGGACTGACAATCCTCTTGTCTACTTGCATGGGCTAGAGCTAAAATGCTCCATGTTTGTTGTCCTGTGCCTGAGGCCCTGTCTGGCTCAGTATGGGCAAGAGAAACACTGGCAGGAGTGTTGTCCTTGTTTTCCTGTAGGTCATCTTACCATCTTTTCATGCTGCACCTTCCGGCCTGCGCGCCGTGTCCCGCCCCACAGTGTGAGCAGCGCTTCCCAGACCGCAGAAGGGGCACTCCCAGCGCCAAGCCGGCGGGCCTTTCCCTGCGGAGCGCGGGGGCACCGCGGCAGCAGCACCGCTCCTTTCCGAGTGGGGACGCAAGGCCGCCCGTGCCGGCTCTGGGGCGTGTGCGGGCAGCCTGACAGCCCCCGGCCGTGAGCAGGGGCCACGCCAAGCCCGTCCCTTTAGAGGCGCAGAAAGCACCTCGGCCCGGGGAGCAGCGCCGGGCGGGCAGCGGCGAGTCAGAGCGGCCGCGCCACCACCGAGCCCCGGCCTGACGCGCCCACCGGCTGCTCGAGCTCCGCGGCCGGCGGACGGGCCGCACTGCCCTCCCAGCATCCAGTCCGCACCGCCGGGGCAGGCCCGCGGCTGGCCAGGGGGACGCCCGGGGCTGCGGGGCCCAGGTCGGAGCACCCGCGGCGCAGCATCAACCCTGCCCGCGCCAGGTGGGCGGCCGAGCCAGACCGCACCGCCGGCGGGCCCGGCCCGGCCCGGCCCGGCCCGGCCCGGCCCGGCCCGGCCCGGCCCTGCCCTGCCCTGCCCTGCCCTGC
>JAWWES010000168.1:37434754-37532959 GCA_035583135.1 Lophotriccus pileatus | reverse complement strand
GGCCGGCCCCGCGAACAAAGCGGGGAGAGGGGCAGGCGGCGCCCCCGGGGACAAAGCCGGCGGCTCCGTGCGAGCCGCGCACCTGCCTTCCCTCCCTGGGCAGCCTGCGCTGGCAGCGCCCGCCTCGGCAGATGTAATTGTTGGACCGAGAGCAAGGGCGCTGCAGATGGGCCGAGCTCGCTCGCTCACTCGCAGTGGGGTTGTTAAATTACTTTCCTTTTGCCTTGAGCTCCCCGCTTGCCTTGCCGGTTTTTTGTTTCCTTCCTGCTCTAGGCTCGTGTTTTGAACGGCTTCCGAGCCTTATGGGGAGCTGTACAATTGTAACGACTGTAAAATTCTAACATTTTTTTTGTATGAAGGAAGAATAGTCAAACAATACTCTCGCACCAGTATGAAGTAAAATTCGGGAGTTCTTAAGGCGTGGTGTTGAAGCTGACACAATGCAGAAAACATTTCTGTTGCCTGTAGGGCCTTACCTCACCCAACAAAATGAGAGTCATGACAGTGCTGGATGTGAGCTGCTGTAGCGTTTGTTCCACTAAAAAACCCCAAACTCCCAAATGAACGACCGCCCTCATCCCAACCCAAAATTACAAATTCCTCTCATATGTTCAGTTCCTACCGCCATGCCATCCCTGTTCTTCCCCTCCCCCCAGATGAGCCAAATGCATGATAAGGTAAAGGAAAACTGCTTGAGTAGTACAGTTGTGTGCCTATTTGTGTGATACTGCTATCCAGAATTGCAGCTGAAGATGCTGAGATCTGCAGCAAGAAGCTACAAAATTTACACCTTCTTTATATCTTCTGCTCCAATCCTGCAAATACTCCCAAATTTGTATTATGTTCAGGTTGAGCATAGTATTTTTATTCTTATGGGGGCAGGCAGACTTTTATCAGGACTGTGGGCTATCATCTTTTCTAGCGAATGTTAATTTTTGCTGTTTGAATTATTCCTTTGATCTCATTTTACAGGCTTCTGGAGTAACAGTGAATGATGAAGTCATAAAGGTTTTTAATGACATGAAAGTAAGGAAATCTTCAACCCCAGAAGAGATTAAAAAAAGAAAGAAAGCTGTTCTCTTCTGCTTAAGTGATGACAAAAAACAAATAATTGTAGAGGAATCAAAGCAGATATTGGTTGGTGACATTGGAGATACTGTGGAGGACCCCTATACAGCCTTTGTGAAGTTGCTACCTTTGAATGATTGCCGATATGCTTTGTATGATGCCACATACGAGACAAAGGAATCTAAGAAAGAAGACCTGGTATTTATATTCTGGTGTGTAAAAGCAAAGCTTGCTGTTAAAATTGAATATTATGGAGCTACCACTGGGTGACTGAATAACTGTTGTGGTTTTCTTCTTTTTTTTTAAAGGGCTCCTGAAAGTGCACCTTTAAAAAGCAAGATGATCTACGCAAGCTCTAAAGATGCCATTAAAAAGAAATTTACAGGTACTGACCTAAAAATGTTTTGCTCATTAATTATAATGGCATTTAGATGTAGAGGTTCTCACAAGTACATTGTTGTCCGTCTGTCTTTCAGGTATTAAACATGAGTGGCAAGTAAATGGTTTGGATGATATTAAGGACCGTTCAACACTTGGAGAGAAATTGGGAGGCAACGTGGTAGTTTCACTTGAAGGAAAACCCTTATAAAAAGACAGACAAGTGCCATCTGGATCTAAGGAGCTTCCATTTCTGCAGCTCGTTCAATTGGAATAGTATTAGTCTCCCCATCCCCTCTCTTCCTCAAAAAATAAGTCCCTTCCCTACCGCCCTGAAGGAGATGTCATTGTTAAGCAGTCTACCAGTGATTGCCATTAGACTGTTTAATCCTGGTAGTTTTATGTAGGATCCAAGGAATGCTTTCACGTCATACTCTTAGCCAAAACTGACGTTGCAGGCATTCCTTGCAACATGTACAATGAATGTGATAGTTAATGTAAATAGTCTAGCAGACAGCAAAGGGTAAGCTAATTGAATGCCTTGAAAGTATTGTCCACTGGTCGGATGGTAGACTCTCTACAGTATTACTTACAGTTGCACTTGATTGCAGTTCCATGAGGCTCTTGTGCATTCGTACACCTCACCTGCCTTGACAAGCCTATTTTTGTGACATGGCAGCACACAACACTATGCATTTAAAGCACTTTTTTGTAATATGTTTGACCCGCCCCCCCCCCAAAGGAATGCCAATTAAGTTGCTGTAACTGTGTCATCAGATTATTGTAGTACCTCAGTTTCATTCCTGTTACATGCATATCTTTATAAATGAAGTAGCTGTTACGATGCCTTTTTTTTTCCATTGAATGTACACTACTGAACAGGAGTAGTTATCTGTTTACCATGTGAGTCTTGAAACACTAAAGTTTTGTAAAACATCAGTCATGGTGGCAATTTCTGTATTAAAAAGAGCCTTAAATGGAACGTTGTTTTTTGAGATCAAAAATTGGCCACGTTGCAATAAAACTTGTGGCTTATTACAGAACGTTGCCTTGTTTTCATTGGAATATGTAGTTTTTAAGTGTTTAAGCATATTTCAAATAACTTCTGTGGAAAGTATTGTAAAGGTAAACAATCATTAATCTCATCTTAAATAATGCAAGTTTTTAATACTGATTTAGGCACTGCTTTACAATACTTTGTGGCTCTGTTCTGACCGTTCGATAAAGGACCTGCTCCTAGTTTACTGTTCAAGTAAAGAAGCTACCACTACTGGAGACCATTATTTCCATGAAACACTTGTGTCAGAAATGTAAAAATACGAAGTAATTAACCATGCAGCGTGTTTCATACCTGAATGCTCTTAAAGTTCTACATGACAGAGTAAAACCTTGCACGAGCTCAACGCCTTTTTTGGTAAGATGATGTGTAATGACAGTTATGTGCAGAGTATGAAGCCAGGAAGGAATTTTTGTTTCTCGAGTGTTGCAGTTAAGGTCGACTTGGTACAAGAAATAGCCTAAATGAACCGTTCTACTTGTTAGCTTCTATGTAAATAGAACTGGAAAGTGTTCGCCACTACTGAGGCTTGCATGGGGGACGTGTTTTGGCTGGGAGCCAAATAATGCTCTCCTTATAGAGAATTTGATCTGCTCTGTGTGAGCAATCCTCCGTTAGCCAGAGCTATTTATGGCAAACACATGCTTTTGTATCTTGTCATCGTTATCCACAAATGGCAAAACTGGACATGATTCTCCTGGTATGCATAAAGGAGTGCTGTTAGGCAGCCACTGGCAGCTGAACTGTACATGCTGCTAGAAGGAATGCTCTTTATCATTACCTTATTTTAAAAAGTTGGTAGAGTAGAACTGCGGAGCTTTTAAATATGGGCCCTTTATGTTCAGTCCATAACCCTTTTTCAACGAGGAAGTAGATGATAATCCAAATTATATATTTTTTTTTAATAGTTTAAATAACATAGTGGTGCTGTGTTTAGGCTCTCTTGTCCTGTAGAACTTTAAGACTTTGTTTCAGGCTTCTGGCTATCCCTATGACTTGCACACCTCATTGTGTTAGCTGTTCTATGTAGACTAAACTTTACTAGAATTTAACTAAAAAGGCATGATGACCACTGACTTACTAAGTGTTTTAATGAGTCTTGGTTTTGTTCTACAAAACTCTCCTTTCAGGTACCTTTTAAGGGTGAGAAGTAACTGATGGTATGCATGTTGTCTAGCTAAAACCCCTAACTTTTTATTCCTCAAAATAGTCTATTTCTGATCATTCATGTTGTGTGCAAAGCCCAGTTTAATGTAAAGATCTTTGTGCTTTATGTTTGACTTGAGTTCAGTACAGTAAAATGAAATTATCTTTTAACTGATTTTTCACAACAAATAAATTGCTTCTTTAGAAAAAGCCAAAATGGAAAAGGTTAAATTTTAATAAACCATTTGAATTTTCATTTTAGACAGTAAACTTTTTTTAAGCAGTACTGTGTTTAAATTTATTGTTTGCTGCAAACAGTCTGAAAAACGTCTGTGGCTTCTCAGTTGAGTATTAAAGGTTACTTTTTTGTTTCTGTTTTTTTTTTTTTTTTAAACTAGCTTAGGTGTATATTCACTCAGTCCAAGTAGCTATGAAATTGAAGCACAAATTATATTTATGTAAGATTCCTACCAAATTAAAGTTTTGGATCCAAAAGGATCAGCCTGCCTTCAGTTTGTTCTTGAAATGACTGACTGACTGACTGACGAGGGGTCCAATTCAGATGGCTTGGCTTTAAAACAAACAAACAGAAATGAACACAAAACCAAACAAAAACCAATAAAGTGCTACAGAACTGTTACTGTTTGAATTTTATGAAACAAATGAGAGACAGCTGGCATCTGTTCCAAAATGGTTTGTCAGCTGTTGTTTTCTGTCATTATGCAAAATGGTGAGGGCCTCATTGTGATCGAGAAGTGGAGGAAAATCCTCTCTGGTTGAATATCTTCTGTGTATCTCCATGCAGACGTGACTTTCGGAATCTTGGCTTCAGTTATTTTATTGATAAAGAAATGTTAAATAAAATTTTCATGAGAGTAGCTTGTGCAGAAATGGCATTTTTCTTCTAAAAAAAATATTTCAAAGCCAGCAATTGTTCTGTTTGATTTGGTAAATCCTGGAAGAGGTATAGGCATATGGGTTTGATTTCTTCAGAAAGGGAAATCAGTCCAAGACTAGAGTGTGTAAATGAGGTTTATGCTTGTGGCGATTTTTGAAATGCAGAGCTTAAATTTTGGGTGTAAGAATCGCTCCTAGTCACATCATGAAGTGAATTTTGAGTATGTTCAGTTAAAACCCAAAGTGTTTCTCTAAGTGGAAGAGTGTTTTTCTGCTGTAGCATTCCTTGAGTGATGGAATACAGCAGTTGCCACAATTTGATAATAAGCTTTACTCTTTTATGCCAATTCCAGTATAAACCAAATTTTCATTGTCTGCCTATTTTTTATAAACTTCTGTAAGTTCCTCTTAGTTTGTGGTGGCGAGTTAATGATTGTAGAGTGAAAACATGGCACTAATGGTGGATCAAAGATCATCAATGTAGCACCTGTCTATGAGTATTGAATTTCTTTGAAATATTTCTGATTTTGAAAACCTGGTATAAATAAAGTTAATTTAAATGTCTTCAGTTGTTGAGTTTGTTTGTGTGCTGGGCAGCACCTACACTAATCTCTTTGCTATTGTCCTTGGATTGGGAGCAGCCTAGACACTGTAAGGAGAAGTAGTGGAATAGCTGGGGTTTCGTAACAGGTTTCACCTGCCACCCGTTCAGTTCAATACCCAGCTGTAGCAAAAGCCAGCAGCTGCAGCTCTGGGGATGGCTATAAAGAACTTCTTACTGAGTTGGTGCTGTGATAACCTTTTTCTTTTGTTGGATCCTGGCACACACATTCAGAAAATTAGATGGCTTTTTAAAAAAAAAAGTAGCAAAAAAGTATGTTTATGCTGACAAGTCATTTTTTAATATTGGGAAGAAAGTGAACTAGTGCAGTGTGAAAAAGGTGACTCCGTGAAGAATTATCAAAAGATTATCCTTTTGGTATCAGCGGAACCTCTCTTGTGAAAGTGAAATTTCTTAGATCTGGAAGAGAGTTAATTTTGTAAACAAAGCTGTCTAGAAACAGCCTCATTGGATCCTCTGGAGAAGGCAGACTTTTACACTGTACATTAACAATCTCTTTAGTGTTTACCTACCATAAATGTTCTATGTGGCTGTAGGGGGCATATGTGAGAAAATGCATTAAAAAAGAGTGCAGGATGTCATTTTGAAGTTTTTTTAATTACTGCTTAGTTAAAAAGATATTCTATTCTTTCAAAATCAATATCCAGTGCTTGATACCCTGCTGAATTTGGACATTTCCCTGCCCCACCTCCCATGCGGTTAAATCTGCAATAACCCCCGTACATCTTACTCTTCCTTGCATTGTTTATCTGTGCATTCTACTAATGACATCTGAAAAATAAATACTACAGTAAAAATTAAATTCTTTCATAGGAAAGTCAAACAGGTAACGAAATCTATGTTGTTTGATGATTTAATAGAATTGTCTTTTTATATTGTAAAGCTTACAGAAAAAAAAATGTGCTAATTTGGAGGCACAAAGTAATTTTGACATTCCTAGAATTCTGTGATGGTCTTTTTAATATCTCGTAGGTTGATATTTCTGTTAACATCTTTGCTTCATAGTTACATAAAAAACTAATGACTGGAAAAAAACCTTGAAGGTTCTGCTGATTATTTTTGGAAGTTTCTAAATGTCAATTCAAAATAATACACAAGCTTCAATTTCCTGCTGCTAGCTTAATTTTTATTCTTGTGTGAACAGGCTTAGGAACGTGTGTGTAGCTGTAATCATGCCTCTCTTCTTCCACCTCTTTATTTTTAAAAACAGCTGTGTCACTGCAAATCCCTACCATCTGCCCGCCATCTTCTGTGAAGCTTTACGGACAATCTCCACTTGTACCTTTTAGTGTCTGTTTTTCCCCTCTCTTGTTTGTGATTGTAGGGGTTTGATACAGAAAAACTAACCGCTGTAATAAAAGCTCCTCGAAAGCTTTTCTATTATGCAGAAAGTTAAAAGCATCAGTTAGTCTCTGGTGAGCACAGCTGCAGGGTATACATTGGCTTGAAAAAAAGAGATGTGATTTTGAGAACCAGTTTAGAGAGCCTTATTTGTGTCTGCTTCCTCTTAGTGGCAGCACTGCTTTCATCTGTGACCTTCTATTAAGGCTAATGTGAGAGCTAAGCTTTTCGTCCATTTTGGCTGTTTCAACAGAAAATGGAATGTGCATGCAGCAAACAAGGTGCAGAAGGGAGAGAAAGGTTTAGAAGCAGCAGTTTTCCATAGAGACCTGTACATCTGGTGGGGGGAAGGGGTTACAGCAGAGAGGATTTGTTTCCTTTTAATTTCAGCAGGAGCTTGCAGCTGTAAAGACTGAGCTTATGTTATCTTTTGCTCTGCCTGAACATACTGATTCCACAGTCACAACTGTCTCAATGCTTTCATGCAATGAAATGTGAAAACACAGCCCTGTGTCAATGAAATGTGGTTTACTCCTACAAAAGCCCTGCTACAGTAGAGCTCTTGGTTAGCAATATCATATGGAGATATGCACCTAAGCTGCATTTGAACAATCCTTTAAAAATGTGTGGGTTTTGATTACAGCAAATACAGTAATTAAGCTATTACATGGGGGGTGAGAATGAACAGGTAGTTCTATTAATTAGGTGACTGCGAGTGACAAATATAAGTCATGGTCATATTTTTGAATCTTAGCCCTGTTATTGAAGTGTAACTTAAAAGGTGATACCTTTTCCTGGTTCACAGAATTCATTCCTTGCACACATCCTTTTAGGAAGCAGTAGCGTAATTTTAGCTCTTCACTGAATATACTGATGCAGAATCTGTCACCCGAGGGCTTTTATTCGTCTGCGTTGATGAATTCCTTTTGTAGTGCTGCATTATTTCTCTGCATCCACACTTCAAAATCCGTTCCCAGAACTCTCCTTCCAAGTAACCAGAATTCCTAAACAATATTTATTCTGTGTGACTAAAGTAGAAAGGCATCTTGTAGAACACCCATAGGAAACAAATGCAGGGCATTAGTCTGCGTGGCCACTGAACATGTTTGGCCCTGCATGCCATCTCTGGGTTATTCTGATGAGAAGGTCAGCTCATTCAGGTTTGTGTGCAACAGCCCAACACAGAAAATCTGTGGAAACAGAAAAAAAAGTCTTAATTTTGTTCAGATAAAGACTTTACAAGCTGGCTGCGGTAACCACTTTTTAATGGTTTCTAAATTTTTTTTTTTGTACCTGTTCTGACAAAAACACCTGGCTTTGATTCTAGCTGGTTTTATCAGTTTAGTTTGACAGGTGCAATGGTTGGAAGTATCTTCAGAACAAGCTATATTTAGATGTATAACCTTTTGATAAATCTGGCAGTTGATTTGATCTCATTATTATTTTAATTCAGTCACTTCAAATCCATTACAATTTTAACTGCCTGGAGTTCAGCATTGCCAATGTAATTCTCACAACACAGCATGGGCAACCTTTAAAAGTCGTCATCATCAAAATTATTAATAATATTAATCAATATTATTTCTATAGCCTGGTCTCACTTTTGCAAAGAGTCAAGTGATCTTCCAGGGAGCTCCTGACTGAACACCCGCAGTAGATCTTTGTGGTAAGGTTGAAGGACTGTTGGAGCATTCACATCAGCGCAGTTTGTTTTGCTTTCTTGCACTGCTAGGTAAATTTTGTCTTCTGGAAGATGCTGAGGTCACTGTGGTATCAATGTTTAAAGTATTTCACGTTCTTATTTCATTCTGAATAGAAAGGACAGATTGCAATTACACCTTTTTCTTAGGGTAATAGAGTCAAGCATCTCAGCTATGAATTTTATTTTTTACCTCATTACCAGAAGGGAGAAAATAATTCTTCTCATTCCACTGTGCAGCATAAGGCCAAAACACAGCACTCCAATTACATGCAGGTATCATGATTATTTTCAGCTATTGTACCTGTTTTAGCAGGTACAAAACATGATCTTGTCAAATGAGTTTTGCAGTTGTCTTGGAAAACTCCAGAAAAGAGCTGTGGTAAAAGAAAAGTCTGAGTATCTAGCACTTCAGCCATGTCCCTGCAACACCTCTGTAACATCATGAAGCTATGTCTACTCTAGAATTTTTTTATTCTTAAAGTTGCCCATTAAGATGTTTTTTGTGAGTTACTTGCTTTTGGTGTTCTGACTTTCCTCACACTGCATTGTGTTTCAATCTAATATGGACTGGATTAAATTGTTATCAAAGGAAGGAGGTATATAACATATACAGTTTCTGTAGGAAAGAGTAAACTGTTTGCTTGACCCAGTTTTATGGAGCTATTTCTTTCTACAGAGATGAGATCACAGTCAAGGAAAAGGGACAAATGGGTTTGCTGAGAGTATTTAGGAGCACTCAATGGCAATGAGATTATTATTGTAGTGCTTAATCCTGAAATAATCATAGACCATATCATCAATCTTGCACCACATTTGAGAGAGTTAAATATTCTAGCTACTTTGTGATATTAGTCTGAGACCATTTTCTATTGTTATAAACTTGAAGCTCTCCAGATAAATGTAGAATATTTCTACCTGTGATCAATGTTTCAATGTTCTCATATATGTTGTGTGTTTAAAAAGATGATTCCCAACTAGTGGAAATGCATTTCTGAAGAAATACATCTTTTATGGAGCTGAAAATTAATGTAAAGGCTATAGAAGCAACCATTTCACATAATCTTTTTTGGTCAAGTCCTATACTGTTATCAGGCTTGCTTTTCCATTTGTTTGGTACAGTGTGGAAGAGTGCCCAGAAAGGGTGTTGTGGTGACGTAGTGTCTGTCGTCACTGATGTAAAATGCATTTAATGGTAGTGAAGTTACAAGTCATACTGTATGCAAATAAATATGGAATAAAAAATATTCTCAGATCAGAATGTCTCATTTTCATAAACAGTAATATTTAGTTGCCTTTGAACAGGTATAATTGTCCCGCTGTGTCTTTGTTTCCTTAAAGAGGTAAATGACAAACCCAAGCCTTTCCCTTGCCTTTGCCTTTAGTCCTTATCATAAACATAGAGCAAACAAGAAAAAAAACCAAATCCCAATTTCGATCCATTTACTGGTTTCTCTTGTTAAAAATATGACACCTCATAAAGAAATTATTCAAGGAGTAAATTTGGCTACAGTTTGCCAAAGTGGCAAACAGTTTGAAATAATCTCTTGAGATGTTTGAACACTTCCATTCTGTCCACAGGGTTTAACTCAGAAATACAGACTCCACAATTTAGATGGAAAATTGCCATAATGGGTTATTTTATGCTCTCCTCAGTTCCAGAAGCCTGAACTGCCATTTTTTGCAATCATTAAAGCATCCGATTTCAGCTGTTAACTTCCACAAAAGTGGTTAAGTACTTAGAGCATGGGGAGATGCTATGGATGCATGAATTTATGGTATATTGAAAACTGAAGCTGTTTGAAATAAACTGTGTATCAACATAGAAGCCTGAAAGTTAATTGTATGGCTCATTGTTTCACAGCAAAATCAAGAAAAACTCAATATTATCAAATGTATAGAAAACTGCTACAATGATTAAAGCCATATTACAACCTTACATGTTCAAAAAATAAGAAAAGGTTCAATAAATTTTGAAGTAACTTTTTGTATAATCAGAAATTATATTAATATAATTAATATCTTTGAAGAGTTTTCATCTGCTTCCTTTTCTGAAACCTTGTATTATGCTTATTCATTTCCTTGGGCTTTTCTCTGCAGTCACAATCACTAGAAGCTGACAGCATTGCAGTGAGGATTTATTTTTTTTTCCTGATCTTAATAATAAAAAACCCCAATGCCTCATGAAGAGATATATGAAATAGGGCCATCTGAGGGTGCTGTTCGACAACATAGTGAAGGCAATCTAATGACACATGGGGTGAGAGGGGGATTCCTACAGAAGCTGGCCTGAATACTCCCCCTCTTCTCCACTGGTGCTTATATCTGTCTGACCAGACAGTGAATTTAGGAAACTACACTTCTCACTTATTTTGAAAGATTTCTTTTGCTTGTTTAGGGAGGCACAATGCCTGAAATATTTCCGATGTTTCTGCGAATTGCCTTGGCCAGCAGCTGGTATGCAGGATGTCTGTGGAGAAGCTAAACTTAGTGTTCATTGAGGTGCTGGAGCACGTCCAGAGAAGGGCAATAAAGTTGGTGAAGGGTCAGGAACACAAGTCTTGTGAAGAGTGGCTGAGGGACCTGGGGTTCTTTAGCCTGGAGGAAAGGAGGCTGAGAGGGGGGACGTTATCACTCCCTACAACTACCTGAAATAAGGTTGTAGCGAGGTGGGAATTGGTCTCTTCTCCCAGGTAACAAGTGACAGAACAAGAGGAAATGGCTTCAAGCTGCACCAAGACAGATTTAGATCGGATAGTAGGAAAAGTTTCTTCACCAAAAGGGTTGTGAAGCTTTGGCACACACTGCCCAGGTAAGTGGTGGAGTCACCATCCCTGGAGGTATTTGAAAGGTGTATAGATGTAGTCCAGTAAGTCCAGCTCTTCTGGGAAGAATTGAACCCTGTCTGTCCACATATTACACAGCAGATATCTACACTCACAATATATTTTACAAGGATCACAAGCATAGGATATTTGGGTCTCTGGTATGTGGTGATTGATTCTAACATAGTCATATGTGTCTTTGCTGGCACAGCTCAGGCAAACGTCTGGAAAGGCCAATGATCACTTGCATCTCAGCTTCTTGTTACACACATACTTTAAACTGTGTATTCTTCAGTACTCTGACTCCTGTACAGCAGTGGTAAAATTTGGTCCCTCAAATCTCAGCTGCTGATTATGCCACATGAGACATGTAAAGGCATTTTAGTGTTTAACTTAAGGTGAGATTTGGAATTACACCAGATCAGATGTGCATGTGCATGCCTGACTCCAGCTCTTGCTTCCTCCCTTCACCCCTTTTAACAGTGTTCTCAGCACCCTTCCCCCATGAAGATCCATGATATGAATTAACTGAATTCCTCAGATTCTGAAGTCCTGACTACAAGCTTTCAGTGACTGGGAATTCTGCCATGCCATAGTACTCTGAAGGGTTTAGGCAAACATGCTTCACGTACAGCACAGTCACTGAACTTTGAATATCTAAGGGCCAGCACTTTTAGAGAGTTTGGGTTTTGCTGTGTTCACTTAATTAGTGAGAAAAACTTGGTTCGCTCAGCTTCAGCTTTCTGTTAGCATTCCAAGTGAACTGTATCTAGTGGTGTTTTAAGCAGGAAAGGAAATTATGAGTTTATTGTAGACTAGTAGAAAACAAAAGTAATAGGCAAAATAGCTCACCTGATGTGTATGTGGAATTCCACCAGAGCACATATATGCTAAGTATACATGAAGTTGTGGGGTTTTTTTGGTCAGGATTGATGTAATCCAGGCATAATTAAGGGTAGCTCCATTAAATCAGCAGAAGTTAGAAATGCTTATTACAAGTTCATTAGTGTCTGGAATCATTAGAACAGTATGGTATGATGTTAATGGCAGCAGGGGAATTCTCTGGGTGAACAGTAGGTAAAACCAAATATTTTACCAGCCTTATGCATATTTCAGAGCAACACAGATCAGCAGTTTTAGACAACAAAGATAATATAGTCCAGGCTGAATATAGTCCAAGAAATGCAGGCATGATTCTTTTAATCAAAAGGTTATTTTAAATATGCATTATTACTTTAACCTAATAGTGCTCACTTTTTAAATACACCAAGTGTAATGGTAAATGCTGTTAATTTATTTTGTGTCCATTTATATCTATTATGGCCTTTTTTTGGATCAGCACCTATGTACTGTCTCTTTGCGTTCCGTATGCACACTGAAGCACCTCATTTTTATGAGTTTAAGTTCAGAAAACAGCACTGACATCAAGGCCCATTTGTAAGGCAGAAGCTGGGCTCTCTTGACTGAGTCTCCCCAGTGGCCCAGTGTAGTAAAGGTACTTTAAATGTGACTAGCATACACTGACAGCACTGGATTCAGGACAAACATTCCACAGCCCAGCCTTATTGCCATAGTAATTAATGAATGGGTGAGTTCCTTCCATTTTTTTAATAAAAAAACATAAAAAAATATTAGAAAATCTACTCATTGTGGAAGAAGCCTAACTTCATGTCTCTTGTGACTAGTTATGGTTCTAATTCACATGTTAGTGCCACAACCAGACTCACTCCAGCCTTTGTTTGGACTGTAGGTTAGGGGTTTCACTGGTGTTCCTGTGTGACAGCCTGGTCTGATGGCCAAGACTCATCCTCTGATGCTGCCAAGGTACAAATCAGTGCTTTAATACACAGTCGCCCTCAAACTGAATGCAGCAGAAGGACACTGGTTACCGGTCAGGATCTCATTTTCCTGGTTTCTGCCTCCAGAACTGTACAAATGTTTTGTGCAGTTCATCACTAGTTAGTGATTAAGGAGCAGACATCTAGAAATCAGACACAGTAATGTCTGTATCATTGTGGTGATGATACATCATCATATCCAGCTCACTTTGCACTTTGTAGATTCAGCTCTTAGAGATCAGAACATGAACATCTCCACATCTCACACATGCCTTACTTCTGTTGTTTGTTTAGTACTTCTCTTTAATAAGCCTGGTGGGGTTTTTTTGGAGAATCAGATTAAGTTGTCAGAATAATCCATTACTTATTTTGATGTCTTAACATTACCATGAGTATATTTTACTTCCTTCATAAACCATCTCTCAATCACTGTCTGATCAGAAATTAATGTGTTTTTCTCAGCAGTGATGAGATGATAAGAAATATTTCCACATACAGATTGGGAAGCAAGAGAGGCTTCTTCTATAAAAATCAATTCCTGCTGCAAATACAGCATTCACCATGTTGCCAAGGCTTGCAGAGTGGACTCTCTGAACAGGTCAAAGCTACTTCATTCACTTTCTCACATGGGAATTGTTTGGGCTTGTGCGTTGCTGAAGCATGGGGCTGCCATAGCCAGAGGTACCCAGGTACACAAAGGTACCCATGTACTGTCTGTATGATGTTCTACAGCACCCAAAGTGACTGCAAGTCTGATTGCAGAGCCCCACACCTGCAGTAAGGTCAGGACTCCATGCTGTGCATGTGAAAGTTTGCACATAATTTTTCTTTGCAAATCTGGCTGACAGGGAATGATGCCACCCAATGGGGCTTTCATTCCAACCACTAGCTATTGTCTGTTATCAAGCCATATAGCCCCGTTCCTCTTTCTGTCCCAAAATTTAACTAGTGCAACTTAAAACTGGTTTGTTTTTTTTTCTCTCTGCTACTATGATGGAGAAGATGTTCCAGAATCCTGCTTTGATGTTTTGAAGCCTTATTTTAATTATTGTCGGGCATTTTAGTTTGTACCTGTTTTGTTCTTTACCTTAAATAACCTTCCTTTGCTTTTTTTTTTTTTTTTAATCCCCTGATGTTATATTCCCTTCTTTTATATGTTCACACCAAGATGTTGCCAGTAAGACAGCCTTCTTCATCCCCTTAATTGTCCTAGCAGCACCTCTTGATCCCTGGTCCAGTTTGAATCTATCCTTTCTGAACATATTTGACGAGGCCTCATCACTACAGGTTATGAAGATATTAATGCATTGCTTTCTCTGCATTGCAGGATCTTGTGCCTTTTTCCACAGAAATCTGGTTATATCATGTGACCGATACATCTAATTTTTTCTTCTCTTTTGCTCTTATAGAAATTCTTTTGGCCCCATACATCATCATTTTGGATTATTCACCACAAAATTCCATCCCATTTCTGTTACTGCAGTCCTCAAGGTCATGAAGCTCTTCCTGAGTGATACTCTAGTCCTCTTCTGTATCAATAGTACCTTCCAGTTTTGTGTTGTCTGCAGGTTTCACTCTCTCATTTACTTCCTATTTTTGTGCCAAGGTCATTAATGAGAAGATTAAATAAAATTGTTCTCAGAGTGAATCTAGGAAACTCCATTAATAATAACCCTTTCTCCTGACAGACAACTCCTCTTCAGTCTGTTTCTTATATGCTTTACAGTTCATATGTTAGTCTTGATTGTCATGTTAATTAGTGTTATACAAAATACATTCAGGAGCCCAGCAAGACTAGTGTCTATCTCTGTAAAGAACCTGCAATAATTGTATCAAATAAATATATCAAACAAGTCTAGAATAACTTATCTGTGATAAGTGGGTACTTTTATCCCACTTCCGATCCCACTTTATTTTTTATTATGTTTCCCTTCCAAATGTGTCATAAAATCCTGATCATTATTCAACTCAGAGATACATGCTTTGGCAGCTGCCTACTTCATTTATTCTCTTTCTTTATTATATCTAAAAATTAATATTAAGAGACTGGTATCTTACTTTTACTGTTAATAAATTAAGCCAAACATATTTGGTACTTCATTCTAAATTAAAATGCTAAGAATTAAAACATAATAAATTATTTGATAATACTCTATTAATAATTATTGAACAGTGTTTCAGAAATATATGAATGTACAAAAAGGGGAAATATGAAAACAATGAAACAGCTATAAATGTTACTGTGGGTGACATTCACAAATTCTATAAACATTATTTAGCCAACTTCCAATTATGAAGCATGCTATCTCACTGTGGACTGTACATGATAGCCTTGTTGCCCAATACGAATCATCAGACTCAGCTGTGACATTGCACATCCTTAAGATAAATTTCAGCATGATGTGTTTTAGATTCAGAACCGAATGTGAACTGCAGGTGACCCAAAGAGAAGAGGGTTAGAAGAACTGGTAGAATATTAGGATGGGACTTAAGCTGAAAATGTGTAGATTTAACAAAGAGCCTTACTGAAACTGATTGAACCTGACTTGCTCTTGTAATTTGATTTAGCTCATCACAGAGATTACACATAACACACAATCACATCTCAAAAGCAGCCAAAACATTTTATGATTCATGTGGAAATCAGAGACCCATGTACCTTAGGGCATTGGTTCACAGCCATTGCAGAGGGAAGAGTGTCACCTAATGTATCACCATTATGGCAGTTTTTGCTGTCCTTTCCCATAAACTTGTCAAACACATACCAACTTGGTGTAACTCAGTTCTGTTGTGTTTGCAGGATTTGATACCATATTGTACAACTACAGGACACTGGAGTGTTTTATGGAGCAGAAATTAATGTACACTCTAAGATAAAGTACTTATGATTAAGCAAAAGTCATAGCTGTTGGTGGCTCAGAGCTGATTTTGTGGCTGTATGCCTGGGACACAGGACTACATGAAGTCAAGAGTTCAGAAAGATCAGCCCAGACCGGAGGGGGAATCCACTGCCAAGACATATTCCTGGAACTCCTCAGTCTTCAGTGCTACAGTTGGGTTATATAGAGATGTAAAATAAATACAGCAAAGAAACTTTTTCCATGAGAAGTGAAAGGCAAAATTTAAGATAAAACTTTTATTTGGTGCATTTTCAATCAAGATTTACAATGGTGCCTACCTTTCTCCTAAGCACTGATTTTTTCAAAGTGTGAATTCCAAGAATAGCATTGCCTTAAATGCTGGGAAATGAGCTGCATTGCAGGTTTGGTAAATCTGAAGGTTTTGTTCAGCCACTTAGTCATAGCTGCCCCCTCAAGTAAGAGATAACAAAAGGATTTTTTTTTTTTTTTGAGAAGGTGGGACTAGAACAAAATATAATGACTTGAAACCGTATAAGTCCTTTGTGTTCTGCAAAAGAAGCAGAGGTAAAAGGTTTCCCATTGTAGAGTATCATCAAATGACTAGAGCCAATAAACTGTAGATAATGATTTTGATTTCATGTAATCAGCAAAGCTCCATTGACTTTAATGGAAAAACATTGATTTGCACTAGCAGAAGAGTTGCATGGATGGAAGGGCATTACTGACTGTCTGGTACATGTGGGTAATATCCCTGAAATAATTATCAGAAATAGAGGTTATTTAGGGTTGTAGCTCCATTCTGCAGTGCCAAAGCTCACTTTAACAGTCCTAATGCAAAAGGTGCAAGGAACACATTCCAGAGAAGCATCTGAATTTATTCCCTTTTTTCCCCTGGTCTGGATGAGGATGCCTCACCAGTTCTAAGGCATAGCTCCCTGCTCCACTCTTGGTATATATTGCTTCGTGCACTTGTACAGTGTCTACCACAAGGCAGAAGGATAACAGGGAGACCTGAGAACTCAGCATCAATGAACAGGACTCTGAATTCCCTGCCTTTTGCATGGAGTCAAACATTGCCCTGATAGAAGAATTTTTGGTGCCCATGTTATTCCACGTATCAGCGAGATTTGGCCCTACACATCACAGTTGCTGTGATAGTTGTGGTCAGATCTGAACACAGCAGTTACAGGTAACACAGCTGACCTTCCCAAACCCAAACTAATGTTCTGGATTTATTTTTGTAGCTTGGGAAAAACAGATCTTCATCCTAGTGGGAGGACTGGAAGCATCTCCTAGGCTGGTTGAACTTTGTTTGCAGAGCCACCCATGTGGCTCAGCATTGCCTTTGGCCATGTGTAAAACTCTCCATGAGGCTGGTTCACCTGTTCACCATCAGATCCATCCACTCAGATGCAAAAATCTGTAAGTCAAAAGGCATGCATGTAGAAAAAGAACAAAATAAAAGTCAAAGCACCAGTGCTTTCTTTCCTTCCCTCCATAACACATTGACCAGCTGGGACAAAAAGCATCTGTGACACTACTTGATTCTTCTCTGAAGAGCTGATCCTGCTACAGTGCTCAGGTCCTCTCTGAAGAGTTGACCCTGGACCTGCTCATGAACATTACAAGTATCTCTCTGACCATATGCAGTACAGGTCAATGTCTCAAATACCAAACACTTCAGTTTCCTGCATTGCAACACAAGCTTGTTTGTGCTCAAATACAGAATTACAGTTCTGGTTTCTGCCTATGAATATGTAACCTCTCATGGTATCATATTATCAACTGCAACTCAATAAAGTACTAATGGAGACCCAAATGTTATTTCATTAACTTTCATTACAGATTATAGCCTGACCTGGCTAACAACATAAAGTTGTGCAGGCTAGAGGTTGATGGACAAGTGCTTTTGTTATCGGTAGCCATTCATGCTTTATGCAGACCTCCCTTGTGATGCAACCTATCCCAGAGGAATTTGTGCTGAGATGGGCTCAGTGTGTTTGTCTGATGGCACATCCTGTCCATCAGTGAAAACCACAGCACTACTCTAAAACACCACAGCAGGAGCAACGTGAATTTTCCCTGGTGTGCCCACTGGATTTTCACAGCAGGGTGCTTTATTGTAAAGAACCTGAAGCACAGGTTGAAATAATTCATTAGTAATGCCACAAGAGGTTTCCTGATTGGTTTGAGACTGCCTAAAACTGCACTGCTGCTGAAAAGCACTGTGCTACCCTTAATACTCTCCCTATGTTCCTATCATGCTGGCTCAAGTGAGCTTCCTGGAAACTGATCCTGCAAGAAAAGCAGGTAAATTGGGTCAGTCTCTCATCTCTCTGCTCCTGGGGCTGCACCGAGGGAGCACTGGAACAGCAGAGAGAGTAGGGACATGTCAGGGAGAGACATGAGTTCCTCTTCAGCAGCAGCATAGCCTTTGACGGGTGTCCTGGTTTCAGCTGGGATGGAGTTAATCTTCTTCCTAGTATCTTGTACAGTGCTGTGTTTTGGATTCAGTGTAAGAATAGTATTGATAACACACTGAAGTTTTGGTTGTTGCTAAGTGGTGCTTACCCTAAGTCAAGGACTTTTCTGTGTTTTGTGCTCTGTCAGTGAGGAGGTACATAAAAAGCTGGGAGGGAGCATGGCCAGGGCAGCTGACCAAACTGGCCAAAGGAATGTTCCATACCATAGAATGTCATGCCCAGTATATAAACTGGGTCAGTTACCTGGAAGGGTGCCAAGCACTGCTTGGGGACGGGTTGAGCATCGATCAGTGGGTGATGAGCAATTATACTGTGCATCACTGTTTTTTTTTCTTTGAGTCCAGTTCTATGTCTCTCTCTCTTTTTGTTATATCCCTTTTAATCACAATTAGTATTATAATACTTTAGTTGATTTCAATTATTAAACAGCTCTTAACCCAGTGCTTTTACCTTTTTCCGATTCTCCTCCCCCCCCCCCCACCCCTTGACTGTGTGGTACTTAGTTGCCAGCTGGAGTTCAGTGATGATGAGCTTAATCCAAACTGCACTCTGTGGTTGTTTCACATTCAGTTTCTCCAGATCCAGAGAGATGGTGTGGTGAACCAGACAGAACTGGCCTGTCTGGAAGCATGGGCTGCAGCTCAAGTGCTGGTGGTCACACTGTGGGAATCAGTTATTCAGTGCAGCTATTATGATCAACCTGCACATCTTGGCTGTTTGCAGTGAACACCATCAGTCAAGTCAAGCTGTCTCAGAAGATGGTAACTCGAAAGCAGACAGCTGAAAGTAAAACTGCAGTGAAGCCTAACAGTGAGTGCTCTGTGCAGCTCCATTTTAACCCATGCCTCTTATTGCAACAGGCCGTCCAACACAATTTAAAATTAATAAGCGTCTGCATCTACATAGCTGTTAAGTGAGGAAAAAAGAACCAAGAAGGTGATATTTTTGGCCAGTCAATGTCTAATTTTATTTTTTGTCTGACTACCCCTCAAGCCAGTCCTAATGCCTCTGGCTCTGAAGATACTACATAGAAAGGAACACATTTGGATGCAGCATAGAAATTTTTTTTTTTTTTGCTGGACCTCTGAGCAAGCAGGCATTTGAGATTGTAAGTGAAACATAAGACATGTCTTAGGGTGGCTGCTTCCATGTAACTGTGCTGTAATATGAATGTCACAACAGATTTACTTGGAGAAGGAAGCAGCTTTGGTTTTGAGTCAGACATCATATTAGAAGAGCTGCTCCTGGCCATTAAATAATGCCTCAGCTGATTGGTGGTTTAATGGTGGTTGATGGCATCTATCAAACTCAGCTTTTTCCCTGAAAATATGTGTTTCGTTTTTTTTCTTGACTTTGATCATTTTGAATGAGACTACTTTTGTCAGAACATCTTTAGGATGCTGGTCAGTACGGCTCACCTGATATGTGTAGGAAGACAAAGAACACCTGGTTAGTGTTTGGCCAGCTTGTGAATGTTGCCTCCAGCAGAGCATGTTAGTGGTAATCACATTTTCTCAAGCTGCAAGTGATGCTCTACTACTATTGGCATTCATAGGATGTGCTAGGAGACATCCAAGATTTTCAGAGGAGAACTCAGAACACTGTGGCTACATACCAGACATGAAAGAGGGCAATAGTGAAATTCAAGTGACCAAGAAGCCAGTGAGGAGTGGAATAGGAGAACAGAAGACTGAATCTTAGACTGAGAGTAACAAGACACAAAAATGGAATGAGCTGGGACTGATTACAGAGAGGACCTGAAGGTTTGGGAGTGAGGGGAGAGCAGTCATTTTGTAATTAGCTGGAGAGAACAGACAGTTGCCCTCAGTCAAGACCAAAGGAAACCAGGGTGTCAAATGGGGTGGTCTAACAAAAAAAAAAGGAAGAGATAGATTGGAAGGGGAATGAGTATTAGGAAGGAAAAATGCTAAATATTAGAAAAAAGGGGAAAATAGTTAAAAAGAAAAAAGGTACTAGGAGAAAAGGAAATAAGATAGCAGGGGAACAAAAGACAAAGAATAATGACTAATAGTCCCCAACAAAAGGTATCTACTGAATAAGGCAGAAAGTGTCATTCAGTCTGTCCTGATAAAATAAGCAGCACTGTGCAGGCCTTCCTGATACCCATTATTGTACCAGTGACAAGACATGACAAGAGCTGCTTTGTCTTCCCTGCCTGGTGCTGCCCTGCTGGGGCAGAGCTGGCCTTTGAGGAATGATGTGTATGAGGTCTGTGTTAGCAAATCTGCTTTTTATCCTTGGTCACACTTTCATCAACAAGGCTTTATTTATACTGAGGGGTTTTTTTCTATTTTACTAGTCCCTAGCCCTGATAAGAATCATCAGTGCTAGTCCTGATGAAAGCACTACTGTAAATGGCCCTCTGGTATTTTTACCTGAGATTCATCAACATCTGACGTGAAAAGAGTAATAAATTTGTTTTGGAGAAGTCTCCCATAATGCTCTTACCACTGCAGTTACTGATTGACAGAGTTAAGACTACGGGGAGGCTGATATCCCAAAGCATTCCTCACACTGGAGGCTGATATCCCAAAGCATTGCCCTCCACAACCCATGGATTAAACCAGGCAGCATTAGAATTAAAAACCTGAGAAACAATGTGAGAAAAGAATCCCCCTGTTTTCAGCTTTGATGTCACAAAAAAGGTTTTTCTCTTTTGGTTATAATAATGAATTCTGTTACAATAAAAAATTTCATGCCAGTATTTCATGCGAGTAAACCCTTAGTCTGGAGCAAAGGTGAAGCAGGGAATTCTGTCTTTTAAAAAAAGACATATTAAGAATTGGGAAGAATGATAAAAAGGGATTCTCTAAGAATATTCTCTGAAGTACTCCACATTTCAGCTGGTTTATAAAGAAGAAGGGTCTGGAGTTTAGGAGAAGAGATGAGTTCAATTGATTTAAATCCAGAGTAGATAGCTGAAATGCTGATCAGCCTGTGACTTATTTATAAACATTTCTATGCATCCCTGTGAACTAGGGAAAGAGAAACTTCTTTATAGGCTCTTTCCTGGACAATCCTATAGGAACTGCAGGAGATGCAGTCTCCTTTTGCACCCTTTTTTAAAGAATTTGTGTAGAGCAGTGATTGCCTACATTCTGTTATGGAAATATAATGATTAGGTTAATAACAGCACACAATCCAAAGTAGAAGAAAACTTTCAAAAGGTTCAGAGCTCAGAATAAGTGAATTTTTCATGTGTGTACATGTATAATATATTCTTTCCCCTACAGCTTTTTGGCAGTAGTTCATGGCACTGGTGAAAAATGAGCCTTTAGATAGTTCCACTCTCTGCATCAGTGTGGCTGTATATGGACATGAAGTCATTCATGGCAAACAAAGACAGTGTCTATAATGCCATGTAAATTAATTTTAAAAAGAAAGAATCCGATTCTTTCCAAAGGGAAGAAGTGTGATGAACTGCATTACAATATATATGCATACATGTAGTCAGCATCTGGTGCAAAGAGGCCATGATTTTTAAAAATACAGAGTGAACCTTTTCAGGATTCCTGCAGTTTGAATAGAAATCCACACATCCTTATTATTTGCATTTGGTCCTATTATGCTTTGGAATTCACAGAAGTCTATTCCACACTGAGAAACAGATATTTTTTTTCTTTTCTAATGGAAATTACTGTTCTTCAGAGTATCTAGAAGTTACTAGGCACACACTAACTAAGCTATATTTCGCTCTCTTCTCTATATTATACATTTTCACCTCTTTGTTCTTTTAATCCTATAGCTCACATCCTCTTTGAGTTCCTAAAGAAATACGATCAGTTTGAGACTAATCATTTGCTGTAAAGTGATCTATCTCCATGAGAGAGAAAAGGCCTCTTGCTAACTGAGTTTTTTAGACAGGTTTTATAACATGGTTTTGAAGCCTTTTTCTCATTCAGCCCTAAATCTTCTGAAAACATTACACTTAAAAGTTCTAGTTTTACATAGAATAAAAGGTAAATGTTGATTCACCTTTTGAATAATGTAATTAGCTTCTCTGCCACCCAAGAAAAAAAAAAAAACCAAAAAAAAACTCAAAAAGGCAACTTGAGTGATCTGGTTCCTAAATATAGTCTCAGTTAGCACCAACAGAGAAAATTCAAATGAAGTATGCACGGAAATAAAGTATTTTCATCTCAAAGATGAAGCAAAAGGAGGAATAAATCTGTCACTGACATACAGAAAAGCTGGTCCTGCTGACCACAGTTTGTCTGCAAACTGCTGTCTTTGAGCTTCACATGAACGGTACATGAAGCTGTTTGAAGGAAAAGAGAGAATTAGGTGTAGAGAGGGAAGTCGAGAAACTTCTCAAAAAGAAAAAGTGCATGAAGAGTAGTTCCTCACACTTTTAAAAACACCAGCTAATGAAATACCAGAAATACAGGTCTTGTGTACAATGCCTGCCATTGACTCGCTCCATGATGAGTCATAAAGTACAGGTAGTACTATATGACATGATGCCATGGAGTTGAAAGCCTTTAGATCTCTGCAGTGATTCCCTGATAAAAGCCAAATATTTCTTAAATTGTGTGGCTTCTAGTTTTCCAGGGATATCACACTCAAGCACAAAGGAATTGTTACTGGCTGAGTAATCCTCGGCTGAAAAGAATTCCTAAAAATATGTATATAGCACCATCTACTGACATTATGGGTCTTTGCAGGTGGATGTTTTTAAAAAAATCAAAGACCTATGGGTTACAATAGTATAGCAGAGTTCTCCTAACTGGCACAGAATCGGTTCCTCTTTCTACTTACAGCTCTGTAAACTCAGGAGAATGCTGATCTTTGCTTCAAGATTTTAGCAGCTGAAGAAAACATGGTATCTGAATAGAAAAAAAAGAGGAAAAAAGGGAGGAAAAATGAGACTTAAAAGTGAGTAGCTGAATGAGTCAAAGTGTGTCCTGGAGCAAAAGTTAGATGTCATTAGTAAAAGGAATAATTTCTCAATATGTCATTTGAAAGCACCAAGACTATACTTTCTTTTGGCCTCAAAATTCTGCATCCTCCTTTGGGCCATCCATACAGTTTACCAGAGTTAATGCAGCTCACTGTTAAAACAGGTTTCCCCTTCTTCATTCTCTGTAATTTTTCTGCTGGTGAGACAGGCTGACAGCAGTCAGGGCCTGCTGAAGACCAGAGTTGGTGCAGACAGCCAGGTGTGTGGCAGAGGGTAAGAACGTGGTGGTACCAAAGGGCTGTCAGATTGCCTCAGTTACAACATGTAATTTTATTCTTCCTCGGTTATATTTAGTTCATTGTCTTCGTTTATTATTGTTATGTAGAGATAGAGCACAATGTGCAAACAGCCAAGATGGAAACTCCTTAGGTGGGGTGAACTCAGCTGTCAAAGGCAACTGTGACTCTGCAGCTGCCAAGCAGGTTTATTAAACTGAGTCTTGACAGAAGAGAACTGAAAAGCGGTAGTGCTCTTCTCCTACCTATTAGCCAGGGTGTCCCCATGGCATATATGATCCGTGTCTCAGCTGCTGAAGCAGAAACAGCATGCAGCAAGCATTGCTTTGCCAGCAGGGAGGAGCATGGAGAGAAAAGTAGGGCAGGGCATGGAGCTGTGATAAGTTGATCAGGGCAGGACGAAAGATTAATATCATGGATAGTATTGCTGCTTAGCAGTTTTGGTATCAACTTTTAGAGCCACAATACTTCTGATGTTTTGGAATATCATAGAATCGCAGAATCATAGAATAGCCTGGGTTGGAAGGTACCTTAGAGATCATCTAATTTGAACTCCCCTGCCATGGGACACTTTTCACTACACCAGGACCACCATGAGCCTTCATGCCATCCAAAACATGACCAGACTGCTCCCAGAGCTGCACTGGAAAGCCATATAACCTTATTTTTTTGTAAATGCAACTGAGATGGTCATCCTGCTGCATTCATATCAGTCAGCTGACCTACTTACCTCTCCCGGGAAGAAAGAATTGTCTTTTTATTCCCTATGAAGCCTTTTCTCAACTCTTTGACCTGGGTTCTTTGGTCCTACTGAAATGCATCAACAATAAATAATACACATTGAAAAAGCAAACTCACTTTGTCACCAAATTTTATTTTTGTGGAATGGCAGTAGGATACTGAGCTCATATTATGCATAGAGCAGGATGTGAATGCATGCAGGTGAACCCCCAGAGATCAGTTTCTTCTGTGACTTTGTCTTTAACCCTTCAGCATGTCAAGGCCAGTGTTTAAACAGGTCACATACTCTTTCTCAGTACCTTGTAAAATATTTTTATTTTTCTCAACCCCAGTAGTAAGTATTTTGGATGATGTTGCATGTGTCTGTATAAAGACAGAGTACATACAGGAAAATTGTTTTAAGAACAGCTTTTAAAATTATTTACTAAATGCATATCCAAGTACCTCTTTCCACAGCACCAAGAACAATTTCCAGGAGACAATTTCTGAATTCCAAAGCACACTGCTTAGAAAGTAGTACAGAGCTCAGAAAACTTTATCTTCACTTATCTTGAGGCTACATCAGCACCATTTCTCAAGGTGTAGTTTCCTAATTGGCTTAATTCCATCTAAATCCACAGCGCTACTGTGGCAAGTGGTGGTCCTGTCCCACTACCGCTTGTGTAACTATGGGCTTGGCTGTGAAACCAGCTAGGATGGAAACTACGAATTTGTTGCAGGATTAATTTGCAGGTGGACTGGTGCCCTCCACTGTCTTGACTGCAGGCCCCTGGAAGGGCTGATGTCCATCTGCCCGCATCCCTCGGCAACGCCGAGATGAGATTATGCTGATCATGAAGCCCCGCCCTGGGGCTGTTTTTCTTGGCCGTTCTAGCTCTGATTCACACAGAAATGCAGTCTCAGGCATGGACTCCCTACCCTCCACATTTACATTCGGTTTAGTCTGCAGGAGTTGACCTCTTCCACTATCATTAGACACAAGGGCATCTAAGGGCTCCATTCCGGTCTGAAATAGGCAAGTGTCAACCTTAGTCACGTAACTAATAAATGAAAGCCATATTACAAACCACTCGCGCTGTCGTCATTGCACAGTGTCCCACACGTGTGGAGCCGTGGTGGGCCGGCGCAGCCAAGCCCATCTCCCACACGAACGCCGTGAGCAGCGCGGGACAGGCGGAGGCCCCTCGGTTGTGAGGCGAGCTCAGGCACAGCAGCACCACCACCACCAGCAGCAGCAGCGCTCGGCCCGCCCTGCGCGCCCCGGCGGCCCGGCCGCTCCTCCCGCTGCTCCGGGCGGCCCGGGGAACAAAGCCGGTCCCGAGCGCTCCTGCGCTCCGGGAACGCCCTGCGCTCTAAGCACCCGCGGGCCGGTGCTCACCAGCCCCAGCCCCGACAGCAGCGCAGGAGGACAGCGAGGCGCTGCCACACACGTGGCCGCTACCGACACGTCCGGGGGTGGCCCCGCTCCTCTCCGCCGCCGCCCGTCCCGCCCGCCGTGCCCCGTGCCCGGTTCCTTCCCCCCTCAGCGGCCGCTCCCTCGCGAGAGGCGCCGCAGCCCCGCCCCGCCCCGCCCCGCGCGCCGCAGCCCCGCCCGGCCGCGGCCCCGGCGGGCGCAGAGCGCCGCGAGCAGCCATGATGGTGGGTCGGGGGCGGCCGCGGGCCGGGCCGGGGCGGGCGGGCGGCGCGGCCGGTCACTAACCTGTGCACTTTGTCTCTCCACACCCTCCCCACCGCCGGCCGTGCCGCTCCGCGCCCCTTGGCCCCCGCCACCGCCTCCGCCTCGCCCCCCAAGCAGGAAGGCTCGGACGACGGCCCAGATTTCCTCTCGGAGGAGGACCGAGGTGTAAGTGCCGCGGGGAGGCGTCGGGACTCCGGCGCCTGGGGCTGGGCGGGGGAGGGCAGGGTCGGCCCCTCCTCGGGGCCTCCGGGCGCTGGCGGCCCGAGCCCGCCGCGTGGGTGTGGGGAGGGAGGCGGGATGCCGGGCGGTGGGGACGGGGCTGCCTGTCCGCCCGCCGGGACCTGCGCCTGGCACAGCCGAAACCGGCGTCTGTGTGCGGGTGTGCAGCCTTGGCCGCTCGTTGTTCTGTCACACAAGTTTTGGAAGGACGGTTCTTTGGTGCTTTCGTTGGAACGGCTCGGGAGGGGGTTGTGTGTGCCTGGGGATCGATGTTCTCTCCCTGCGGGCCTCTCCCGCCGCACGCGCCCGCAGAGGCCGGTCCTGCCCAGGCTGACCAGCCCAGGTTCCATCTCCAGCCGTGAGCCGGGGCCTGGGTGATGCAGTCCTGCCCTCCCTTCTCCCTTCAGGCCTTAGTGACTCTCCCATAGATAACAATGGGACATTTACATAGCAGGCACATGCTGCATAATTAACTCTGTATTGAAAAGAAGTTCTGTTGTTGGGACAGGATACCACAGTTAAGCTTCTTACTGAGAAAACCTTTTTCTCTGCCGGGACATCTGCCCTTCTGTTTTTTGCTTTCGTTTCTCTTCTGACTGCTGCATCCGTCTTTCCTTAACTTGCCTGCCTCACTTAAGCAACAAATCAGCTAATACAGTATAATTCACTCAGACTGATTACCCCTCTTGCTTATTATCTTGAAAAAGACCAACTCTGAGCAAGATAAGAGCAGCTTCAGGGTTGCTTAGGTTGCCTTGGCTGTTGTGGTTATTGAAGTGACTACTTACAGTATATCACTAAAAAATACAAAAATTGAGAAATACTGTGTTGGTATAAACCTTTATCATGTATGTATACCATACTCAGGTGTCAAATACAATTTTAAGTACTAAATTATTTTTGACTGTATGCATGTGGTAAGAATTCTGTATTTTATATTCCAGTTTATGACCAAAAATTAAAAAAGGCATTCTAATATTGTATCAGACCAGTTCTGGCTACTGTAGAGCTTTTGCCTTTAATTATGCAGCTACTTTAGTAAGAATACTACATAAAAAAGAGAGAAGGTGGAAATTGTTCTTTGAGTGTCTTCAGAAAAAGGACCAAAGAACTTGTTAGTTGCGGATTTGTATTTTATGTAGGTTGTCTCTGGTACTTAGGAACACACTTTGATGTGCACAGTTAAATTGTCTTCATCTGAAGGTGCAGGTAGAACATAACAATGCATATCTGACCTGGTGTGAAACTTGTTTGGTTGGTTGATTATTAGTTTTCCCTCTAAGGGTACAGGTTGTCAGAGTTCACAAGGTAATTTGAAAACCTTAAGAAATCTCTTCACAGTCTTATTTGTACTGTTGTAAAACTTACATCATCTCAGTTGGCCAAGTGCAGTCTTTTTTTTTTTTTTTTTCCCCCCATTTTCATCCACCACTGAGGAATTAAACCAAAACAGTGTCCTTCTCATTTCCCTAATTTTTTTCCAGTTTAGCCTTGGGGCGATGGGATGAAAAGAGAACTAGAGTTTGGACTGGAGTTTATGCTGATGCCACATAGAACAGTAATTCTCAAACAATTGTGTTACACTATATGGAGCCTTTTCTGGAGAACTGTAAAACAGAGCACTGAGAATCATCTTTGAGGAAGTAGCTGTGGGTGGTCTGTAGAAGGAGCTTACTGTAAATGCTCTGCATAAAATGAACTTTTGGGAATTGCTTTTCTAAATTTCACTGGGAAGATACTATTGAGTTCACTTGGAGTAATGCAGTTCCTGTTGTGATTTTTGTGCTCTCTCTAATGTAAACAATATGTGCTTTGAAAAGTGGTACAGTATTGCTCTACTAGTACCATTCTGTGTATTTTATATCTATATAAACTTTAGCTGACTTGACTAACACTCTTGTCTACTCATTCAGGGGAAATGAGCTATCCCTTAGAACAGATCTGCTGGAAACTTAATGCTGACACTTAGTTAAGCTTTTGTTGTAAAAGTATTGTTTGTCTCCTTGCTCTGTGTATATATCTGCCTGTAAAGAGCCCACTGAAGAAAGGGTCCTTTTTCTCTAACATTTTTGAAAGATCTTAGAGCATGAAAGTTGGTGTTAATGGGTGACATTACCTGGGAATGTAGGGCTTGGTTGTTTCCCTTGCCTCTATCAGATTCTTTCTATTATCAGTTGAAGTATAATTGATTCTTAAGCAAGAGCTTAGATGCTAAATCCTCTCCTTGCATTGTGTTCTATTTTAGTAGCTTAGCCTGAGTTTTGGCTTCTGGTCTTTTCTAGACCCTTTGAATAAAACAGGGACTTTCTTAGTAAAGCATGGTCTCAAGCACTGCCAGAGGAGGTTTAGGCTAGATGTTAGGAAGAAATTCTTTACAGAGAGGGTAATAAGGCATTGGAATGGGCTGCCCAGGGAGGTGGTGGATTCTCTGTCCCTGGAGGTATTTAAGAAGAGATTGGATGTGCTGCTTAGTGCCATAGTCTAGTAACTGTGGTGGTAGTGGATCGAGGGTTGATCTCAGAGGTCCTTTCCAGCCCATCTGATTCTATGATAGAAAACTGTGAAATAGCTAAATCAGATTACTTTTTGTTTTGCAAGTTGTTCAGCATGGATAGAGAACATGTATCTAAGCATAAAATTATTGTGTGATTTGTATGTATGAGACTTGGAGGGGTCAAGATGAAAAGGGACCGCATCTTACCTGTTTTTTCCATACTTTAAGGTGCTTTCAGTTTTCATCCATATCAGCATTCTTTTAGTTTTTCACATTTCCTACTTCCTTTATGACTAGAAAACCATCCATTGGTGGTAGTTTTCTTTTGTAGTGATGAAGAGTTTGCTTAAGTTTGTCGTGCAGTGATGTTGTTGGTGAATTCAATTTTGAGTGATGCAGTGTTAACCTGGTGTAGCATGAATACATTTAAAGTTCTTCAACTTTCTGATTGTCTTTGACACCTTTCATAAATGCTTCATTACCATTGCAGACAAAAACGTTCCCCATTGGCAGTCAGGCTACGCAGCATAATTTAACATATGATTAAACTCTTCAAAACTGTTACAGACTTATAACTCAGTATAAATCAAACAAATAGTCCGTTACAGTTGTATGCTGAGTGAAGTTGTCGTGTTTTGTTCTTAGTTTTCTCAGCACAGATAAGAGTTTTGTATCTAAAGATGTGAATAGTGCATATGACCAGGGTACCCTGCATATGCTCTAGTGACAGACTCGATCAACTGCTGTACTGAATTGTAGAATTTTGTGTAGTACCACTTTTTTTAAAAAAAAAAAAAAGTAGGTGGAAAAGTATTTTGGTAGAAATATTTGTGACCTGTGAAAGATGACAAAAATGCCATTTAGATAATCCAGACTATTTGCTGAGATTACCATGTCTGTTAATTTATTCTGGGGGGATTAGAGAAAAACAAACTACCCCGGACAGTGTAACCTTTTTTACACACTGAAAAATGTGGTGTCATGACATACAGGAGATGTTGGTATGTCATTATATTTTTCTTTCCTAAATTAGATACTAAGAACATTGTAAACTCAGTAGGAGCTAGGAGATTCTGCCTCTGTGGAGTGATCTGCAAGGGACTGTTGCATGATAATATGCCTTTGTAGGAGGCAGTGACCCCCTAAACCTTGGGAAAACAAAACAAAAGGCAGTGCCTTAATCACATGTGTGCATATGTTACTGGGCAGTCACTTTAATGATTTCCAACTTTGCTGTAAGGAAAAGCTATTACTACTTGGTGTAATAGCTATTGAACTCTTACATTTTGCTAGCCTAGCAGAATATGCTAGACTGCATGATTTTGGTTTACTTTAATACACTAATTCTAAGATACATTAGTCTGGTTGCTGCTGTATAGACAACAGTTGTCCACACATTGAGGTTAGTTAGAGTGGGATCCGGCCATTGTGATTTAAGATAAAGATTAAGATAATTTAAGATGGAAAGCAAGATGTGGCAGTTGATGCTTCTCCCCTAGTGCTGTTCCAGTGGCTTAGAGAGCTACCTTCAAAATCTGTTCGTGTGTAAGCTTTGTACTGTGTGTTGTCGATACTTAAAGCATTTCTGTACTTAAGTATGGACTTCAAAATGCAATCCTGAAAAGATCTGCGTGGAAGAAGTCTGTATCTTTGTAAGGCAAAACATTTTTATGCTGTAGAGCAGGATATTTGTAGAAAAAAATGCAGTACCAAAGAAGACACAGTGTTTCAGTAAGAAGTATGCCTTATGAGCATGATGCTGAAATATTTTTTGACAGTGAATTCAGAGAAGATTTCAGAGTTAGCCTTAGTACTTGTAAAAACATCCTGAATGTCGGTTGGTCATGATGATGAAATTGTCATGGAACAAATTCCTCTAGAACAACAAGGGTGCAAGAGCGAGGGCACTTGAATTTCCAGCTGGAGTCTAGATGAGGTTACTTACACAAAGTATTGTTGAAGCAAGTTACTGCCAAATATTGTGGTGCTCAGATAGTATTCCAATTTTTCTGTAATTGATTGTTGTCTGATTTTTTTCGATATGACTTTGGAATTACTTTGAAAGAGAGTTTGGGTTTCATGTCTTGTATTAAAAATATGCGTATTCCTTGCACTTTTGCCATTTTGAAGATACTGAAATCTTGGGTTTGAGTGTTTTGGTTGGGGAAAAAATATCTGTCAGAAGACTTAGCTCTGTAAAGTTCAGGACATTATTTTTAAGCTTTTTCAATATATTGTGAGGAACACTGAACAGAAAAAGGGTGTAAGAAAATACGAGTAAGTCAGGACTTTAACAGCTCTTGCTTCTTTGAAAGGTAAGACCACTTTTCTCCTTAAAAGTACCTTTCCAACTGCTAGTATCTTTATAATTACCTTCACAAGTACATTTACTTAGAGCAGGTTGTCAATTCAGAGGAGTGAAGGGAATGAAGAGGAAAAATGAAGAAAAAACCTGCCAAACTTGCTGCTATCTGTAAATGTACTTTGACTGTCTCACTTACTAGCAAGGTAACAATATACAGAAATGAAAATAGTGCACTAACGAGGAGTACTGTAAAGGATATTTTTATTTGTATAGTTATTTGTGCTATAAGGAGTGCTACTGGGATTTCTTATTTTGCTGAGAATAATTTTTAATGTTGGAGTTTTTTGTAATCTATCTTCAGCATTGTGGGATCAGTGTTCTTCTCAAAGGAAAATAAAGGAAATACGATTAACTTTTTTTTTTTTTTAAATTAAACTAAGTAGATTTTTCTTCTCTAGCTTAGAGCAATAAATGTAGACCTCCAGACTGATGCTGCTCTGCAAGTGGATATCTCAGATGCACTCAGTGAGAGGGATAAAGTGAAATTCACTGTCCATACAAAGGTAAAAACTTGGGTTTGTATGCTCAACGCTTTCTTAATTATATACAAAAGAAAGTTTACTTAAACTGTTTATTGAAACAATCACTGCCCTAGTCCTGTAGGCTGCATGATTTCTGCTACAAGCCAGAATGCCATTGGCCTTCTTGGCCAACTGGGCACACTGTGGCTCGTGTTCAGCTGCTGTTGACCAGCACTCCCTGGTCCTTTTCCAGCAGGAAGCTTTCCAACTGCTCTGCTCCCAGCCTGTAGCACTGCCTGGAGTTCTTAGGACCCAAGGGCAGGACCTATCACTTTGCCTTGTTAAACCTTGTAGAACTGGCCTCAGTCCATGAATCCACCAGTCCAAATCTCTCTGTAGAGCCTTCCTGCCCACCAGCAGATCAGTGTCTCCACCCAGCTTGGTGTCATAGGCAAACTGATTGAGGATACACTCGATCCCCTCATCCAAATCATTGTTAAAGATACTAAACAGAATTCCAAGATTAAATGGATAAAATATTAAACATATCTCCAAGGGCAGAGACTGCATAACTTTTTTGGGCAACCTGTTCCAACTGATTGCTGCACTAATTAAGATGAGGGTAATTACTGCTGAATGAACTTTTTTTTGTGCCAAATCCTTACCTGGATGATTCAGTTATTTTTACAGGGACATTTCTGTTGTTCCTTCAAGGTGCTTCTCATACAGTAATGAAAAACACTGGGGTTTTTGTTGTGGTGGTTTTTTTTTGCCTCCCCTATAATTCTACCTCCTTTCCCCCCTCTAGAGTTCCTTACCAAATTTCAAACAAAATGAATTTTCTGTTGTCCGGCAACATGAAGAGTTTATTTGGCTTCACGATTCTTTTGTTGAGAATGAGGACTATGCTGGCTATATTGTAAGTACTGGTGTTCTTTTGGTTTATATGCACCATTTTCTGTGGGCTGTATCAAAAGTACTTGAAACTGCTTTTAAATGCAGTGGAAACAGCAGGTGTTCGTTCCTTCTAAAATCGGATCAGCTTCTCTAATACTTAACTTCATGCAATTACACAAATTTCATGGTTGAAGCAAGCTTGGAGGAAAGTTACAGTAGTTGTAATACTTTCTTCCCTTTTTCTCCTAAGGAATGAGCAGTTTCATCTCTCTCCAAGTGTACGTTAGGCTACTCTGTTAAAAGCGTGAGAAATAGTTGAGCTGTGGTATTGTTTTAGCAAGCTAATGTTTAACTTTGTTACAAGTTTCATGTTGCTTTTGTTTTAGCTGGAATGGCAGAGTGAAATAATTAGACTTTTCCAGTTTTCATTATAAAGATCAGATATTTTTACCATAAATCAGAGCGGGGGAAACCAATACAAATATTGCATGGAACTACAGAGAACTTCAATACACAATAACTTAAGATTGGAAGTTTATTTTGAGCCTCCAGAGACCAGAGGTCTCAAAATAGTCCCCTTACAATGTTGCATATTAAAAATGGGTGCTGCTGTTCATATGTTAATTGCAAATAGGAATATTTGTCATCTTGACATGAAAGGTATTCATTTTGTGTTTGGGGGGTGTCTGCTGATGCAGAAGGTAAACAGATATTTCTAATTCATTAGTGGGTGCATTATAATGAGTATAATCTGTGATGTGTCATACCCTTTTTGAGCTACTCTTTTCTTAGTCAGCAACGCTATTTGAAGTAACTAGACCTTCAGTGTGTTAACAACTAGTTTTGGATAGTTGATTGTCTAGATGCTGGATTTTTTGTTTTTGTAATGTGTTAATGTAATGGGCCTATATCAGTAGACTAAAATTTAAGCATAGTTTAGCTTTGTTCTGTGTCCCTTTCCTGACAGCAATTCAGGATTAGTTTGATTGTGGTGTTTACTGTGTGCTTTGTTATTTCAACAGATGCATCTTTAATCTCAACAGTGCTGCAAGAAAGCCCTAGTGTCTGCAAACAATAGGGAATGATTTTCTTGGTTTAAAGTTTTGGGGAGTTATAAATGGATGGTATGAAAACAGTTGTGTAATACCAAATAAGCTAAGCAAAAACTTATTAGAAAATAATGGTCTCAGATTTTAATTCATCGTCATGGGAAAGCCAGGTATTATTTGGTTTCTGTTGTAATTAAACTGAAGCCATTAGTTAGTACTTTAGTAATCTTCAAGGACAAAACTTTATCTAGAAATGCTGTCATGAATGATGAAAGAGAGAGCCATATATTAAAAAGCTGCAGGCAACCTACAGTTCCTGTACTGAATGGCTGTTGTTTGATTGAGAAGATGAGAGATTAAAAAAAATTGAATTCAATTCCAGATTCCACCAGCGCCACCCAGGCCTGACTTTGATGCCTCCAGGGAGAAATTGCAGAAACTTGGAGAAGGGGAAGGATCGATGACTAAAGAAGAATTCACCAAGATGAAACAAGAACTGGAAGCGTATGTAGACTTGATTACTACTTTATATCTTTATTTATTTATATCCCAAAACTTTTAAAGCCGTTTGCTGTCCCATGTTTCCGATTTCAATGTAATGGTTCTCTGTGAGATACAGGCTTGAGAATCCAGTTGCTACATAACTAGGGTTAATCTTAGTGATCATGATCAGTGCCATTAGGAAAATTATAGAAATAATTTAATGGAAGTTAGGAAAATTGTAGAAATAATTTAATGGAAGATATTCTGAAACAGGAAAAATAAATTGGCTTATTCTTGTATGTTTTCCTGTAAGAAAGAACCTAGATAGGTCCTTTTCTTCACAGAACATCTGCAAAGGGAGGAGATAACCTCTACCTTTCTTAGTTTTGGTGTTCCACATTTTAAAAGCATAATGAGACTTTAAGGTTATACATGAAGGGATTGACGTAGGGAGTTCTGCATGTGGTTGGTACTGGAAACGTACATGCCAACCTTATGTTCCCCAAGAAATGTGAAGAATACTAGAAAATATTTTTGGACACTTTTTTTTTTTGTTGTTTTTGCACAAGGAGAATATACTTCCTGAAAATAGTGTTTTCCTTTACTATGAATTTAATTTATATTGAAATATCTGCTCTGAGGCTTTTTGTTCCGTATTGAGTTACACAGTGAAGTTTCTCCTTGCTTCGTCCATTTTCCTTATCATGCATTCACTTCTTTGATCTTTTTCCTGTCATTGGTTTCAGTTTTCAAGTGTATATTTACACTGCTTCTAGACTGCTTCTATCAAGAGCTCTGAATTGGCAAGAAAAGTACATAGAACTCTTAGAACTGCTGCTTTCTCTCCGAACTTCAGCTGCTGTGAGCAAATGTCTTAAAAAGCTCTGTATTAGTGATATGTACAACATAATTTACGGCAGAGTAGATATACACTTCATATGCAGAAAACTGGAAATTAGCAAAACACTATAGATTTTAAAGAATCTGGTTTTCCAGCGGCCCTGATCATGATTCTCTTGTGGTCTGGTTAGGGGTTGGATAACACAGAAAACTTTGGGTTTCTTCTACTGCCACCTCCATCCTCTGCATCCTCCTTTTTTGTCTTCACTGAATGACTACTACTCTCACTGAGATCAAACATCTCCCAACACTGGCCCTGCTGGTTTGCTGGTATGTAAATCTTAACCTCCTTGCACATAGTGGAAGGAAAAGTGTTGATTATAATTTCACTGTTTGACCTCAGAATGGTAAAAAGAGCCCTTCCTGATTTTTAGATGAGTTACATCTTATTCACTGAATTTGCAAAGCAAAATGAATTATAGCAAACTTGTATTGATAATAATGCCTTCCTCTTAAGTAAATTGCAAGTGAGTAATTGCTTTGAAGTTGAGTTGGCTGAACTGGGCAATTATGTTATGGTTAAATGTGATTTTTTTTTTTGTTGTACCTACCACTTAATTTCACTTTTAGAATCACCACGAAACAAGACATGAACGTAAGCTTCGGCTCAAAAAGGCTAGGGACTAATGTGAAATAAAAGACTATCTAAACAGCTAACAAAACTACATGAACATTTAAATGAGTAAGGAGGGTGCGAATGGGCATGGGGATGGAGATGGGGAGGAAGGAATTTGCACATCAGTACATACTGCTTAGTGACTATAGTCTGTACTTCAGTTTTTTGATTTTTTTGAGCGCTAGGGAAAGGACAATTACATGAGGTTACACGTTCAGCAAACCAGTGTCTGTTAGCTAACCTTAAAAATCAGAGTGTATTTGTTGACTCTTCATCAAAAGTCTCTCTGTAATGTGTTCAGGCTTCAAATTTTTCACTAGTGTTATCATTGTACTATTTATTTATGTACTGTTTATTTATATCAAATATTGGAGTGATAAACTCTATTACATTGACTTAAAATTTTGTACCCTTACTGAGGATCTCTTAAAGCTGCTCACTAGGCTATCTCAAACTTAATTCCTTCATATGAAGTTCTTATGTCTGTCTTATTTCTTGTTTTTAGTGAATATTTGGCAATATTCAAGAAGACAGTTGCAATGCATGAAGTGTTTTTGTGTCGCGTGGCAGCACATCCTATTTTGAGAAAGGATTTAAATTTCCATGTATTCTTGGAATATAATCAGGATGTGAGTATTGAAAACTGAATTGTTGGCAAGAGAAATCACGATGTACTTTTATGGTAGGATGGAAAATTGATTAAGAGGGCATTACCTCCTGGAGCAAATTACATCAGTTCCTTCATACCAGACATACTTGTATTGTAAAAGTTAGAAATTCATTTAGTCTGTAGGAGTTCATTTTCTGCCATGTGTGGAACCAAATGCACTGTACTCTAACCTCAGCATCAAAAGTATTAATGGATTAAAAAGATGAGCTTTTGGGGGTGATTTCACATGACATTATACTTTTCCACTCTGACTGAAGTTTTTTTGTTGTTGTGAGGAAGAATGATACAAGGAAGATGGAACACTAATTTCTAGGATCTGGAACTGTGGTATAAATTCTGTTCCTAACAAAACTAGAGAGAATTTCTAACTAAATGTTTGTGATGAGTAAAGCCTTTTTGTTAATGATGTAAGTGAAAATTTGGTTATTTTTTTTCTAAGTATTGGACTAGTCTGGCCATCCACATGTTACATACTGAGTTGAGATAATGGAGAGGGCTTCTTGGATTCATAACTCTTTGGTGCTGTAGTTAGTGGTTGCTAATATTCTGCAAACAGTTTTTAGTTACTTTTTAAAATTGCAGGAATCAACACTGAATGTTAAAGAAATCATTACAAAGAGTGGTTCAGCTGCATACATACTGGAATCAAAATATGTAACAGAGGTTCCTCTGTTGCTTGACGTAGAAATGCTTATTGCTTCAGGAACTCAGTTACCTAAACTGGGTGAACTTAGATGGACAGGAGGAGTGTGAGGGGGCTGAAACCAGCATTATCCTCTGGAAGTGAAAGATCTTTTATTCTACACCTAAGAGTGAGACTTAGATATATTAACTCAGCAGCTCTGTGCATGATAAATACTGTATTATTGATGACTGAAATGTACATCTTGGTATTACCTGTAGGTGCTAGAATGTTGCCGGTCTTTTTTTTTTTTTAATTCCTAGAACAGTATTTTAGGTGATAAAGTACAATCTAGTAAATGAGTTAGTCTGTCATTCTGGATGCATGGTGCCCTGTCCCTGTTAGTGCAGAGTATAAGACTAAGCAGAGAACAGGAAAACCGGTTTAGGTGTAGCAAGTTACAGTATGTAGTTCTATTAATTTTTTTTTAAAGCTTTTATTGCCACCAGAAAAGGAATGAACTTGATAAATGAATTTCTTTTTCAGTTGAGTGTTCGTGGGAAAAATAAGAAAGAGAAACTTGAAGACTTCTTCAAAAATATGGTTAAATCAGCAGATGGTGTCATTGTTTCAGGAGTAAAGGTGATTATTGCTTCACATATTGAGACTTAAAATGTATTAACATTGTTGTCGCCTTTTTTTTAATGAAGCAAAATTTTACATAGGTACAAAACTGTGACTTTTATAGTGATATCTAAGTTAAGAATTAGTGGCAGGCCATGGGAAAGAAGTTGTGGCCTGGATTCAAGATAACTAAGAGTTTGCATGTGTGAAAGAGGGCTTTCAGTGCTCTTTCCCCCTGTTTTATGAAATTAAGTTTATTTTTAATCCATAGATAATTGATAATCTGGGGTTTTTTTTGTTCCAGCCTGCCATTTTATATAGAGGTAGAACTAGGTTTGACAACTGCTTCAGTTTAGAAGTTAATAACACAGTGTGAATTTTACGAGCCTAGTAGAATGCCTCTACTGTTTCAAAGCTGAGAGCAGCAGTAGAGGTGATATGATGTTTCCCACCAGATGCAAGAATGTAACTGAAACAAAAAAAGAAAAAATTCAATTTCATTTTGACTTTTCCAAAAGCAACAAGATTGGTTTTATAATAAGCATAAATTCTTCAGAGGATGATATTTGATTTCCTTTCTTTCTAGTGGTAACTTTCCATTTGCTAGCAATTTACAGGAGTTAAAGTTTCTAGTTTTAAAATCTTGAGTTTTGAAGCTGCTGGAAGGTGGATATAACCATGGGTTAGTTATGACTTGCAGAAAAATGTAAAGTCCAAATAACAAGCATTTTTTGTAAGAACATTGTTCAAAGCCCATGTTGTAGGCTGTTCCATGGTATTGAGCATCTGTGTTATTTTGGAGTGTTTTTAAAAATAAATATATACCAAGTATCTCAAATTGTAATACAGAAAGTACTAAAATTTACCTGCATTTACCAAATTGAAAGAAGTCTGTCATTAAGATCAGTGTTCTGGCCTAGGAGTTCGTATCATCTCTGCTGTAACCACAGCATCTGTGCAACTGGCTGACTTTTATCCCCTCTCCCTCTTTTCTAGCTAGATGTCCTTTTATTAAGTACTTGATGTGTATTCTATTTTTCTGTCACCCTTTGGTAGTTAGTAATGAAATTATATCCTTCACATGTAGTCATACATTTAAGATGCTTGTTACAATTTTCTATTAAATTCTTATTGAAACATCAGCTCATGATGTAAGTGGAGAAGAAGTCAGTTTACATAAATGGTGTTTTAGACAATAAAAAGAGATTGCATTTGCACACAGCGACGTGCAAATTGACTCTGTAATTGCTCTGTAGAGAGTGAATACTTCCTTTTTAATTGTTCTCTTTTTTCTTTGTAGGATGTGGATGACTTCTTTGAACATGAAAGAACATTCCTTGTAGAATATCACAACCGAGTGAAAGATGCCTCTGCCAAATCCGATAAAATGACAAGATCACATAAAAGTAAGGTTTTTTCCCAGGGTGAAAATAGTACTGGTTAAAGTGGACAGAAGTTGTTTATGAGGTGAAGTAATTTTTAGTTTTCTGTTTGCATGTGAAAAGTGAATGTATTTCTCCCAGTGTAGCCTTCACATAGTCTAAATCTGAATTTCAAAGTTTAGGCTTTGCTGTAGAAGACTAGATGGAGTAAGAACAACAGCCTGGTGTGACACTGAAGATACCTCGACTCTTCATGCTGTCTGCTTGAAGAGAAACATGTTATATGTGAATATTTTTTTGAGTCTGATACTTTGTCATTAAGGTGCAGAGGTGGGTAATACAGCAGTCCATATGATTTTACACGTAGTGATTTTTTATTAGATGAGGTTGATTTCAACACAGTGCAATTTCTTGGCACTCTAGGCATTGCATTACCTTGCTAGCAAAGTTACCTTCGTTAGTAGCAAACTCCTACTTAGGAAATGAGTTCTAGACTGGGTTTCAATTTTTCATCTGTTTAGAGTGGAGATTGGAATGTGTACACTCAGTAGCTTGGTTTGCAGGATCCCTTTTTTTTTACTGAGACAAGATTTTCCACTTGGCTATTGATTTCTGTTCCTGAGCTGAGTGCTGGCTAATGTGATTTATGAAAGCTCTAGATAGTCTTCTCAACTGCAGTGCATTTATTTAAGAAAATGAAAAAGCTTTGGGTTAGGACTATTGTGTTTGGTTTAGGATTACTGTGTTTTGAGAAGCTAAGAAAAGAATTACCTATGTTGCCCTTGATTGTAAGATTTTGTGCCTAGATAAATCAGAATTGATCTACTAGATTCTGTCTACTTTCTTGAAGTTTGTCTTTGATTTACAGATTCTGTCTTTGCTATCTACAGTGATGTAGTTCACACAAAAGCAGGTCACAAATCATTTGTGAATCTCCATTGGTAAGATCTCTAAAGTGGATATTGTTGTATGAAGACTGAGTCTTGAAGCTTTAGTGTCTCTGCTAGCAGATGGAGGGAGTGAGTTATGGGTTAATGAGCTATTAAGGGGCCCTGTGTCTGCATTCAGTTCCCACCTGAAGTGCTTTCTGGTGTTTTTGTTTGCTTTCTTAAAGTGAAAACTGAACTGCATTCATAGTAGTTAAGTGCCAAGATTTATTTACATAGTGAGGAAGCCTTTTACATTGGTTGTAGAACCAGGAAAATCATTTGAAATGCGGTTGTGGAAGAAAGGAAAGGATCGGTTAAACTCGTGACAGAGCTTCACTGGTTTTCAGGCTCAAGTCACATAGATGTTTGTTGACAACTTTTATCAAACTGCAAATTGGGACAAATGGCACCTTTTGAAATTCTGGCTGGTGGAGTAAAGCAGTGGCTTGGGAAGCCCGTTTCAGAAATGAGCAATCTCTAGTTTATGGATAACTTATGATCGACAGAGAACTGCAGGGCTTGCAAAGACACTGACTTGCTATTTCCAGCAGAAAATCGTATTTTTATGTTGAAATGGGAGGAACAGAAGGGGAGGTTAATAGTTTCCTAATACTATTCTTCACTGTAACCGACTGCACTGATGATGTATGGAGTAGTGAATTGGGTGGAAGTTGACCCACTCAACGTTAAAACAAGGTTATGTTATTTAAAAAACCAAAATTCTGCGTAAAGGCATATAAACTTCACAAATAACAAGCAAATATATTTTTCCCGTTCATTGCTTGGGTCTGCGAGAGTTTTCGTCATCCACTGAGTTTATACTAAAAGCTCTTTATAAAAGTCATGCGTGCAGAAATCTGATTTTTACGATTACTACATAGCAATACCTCACTAGTCAAATTATACAGCCATCTTACAAATACTGCTTCTGGTTTCATTGTTTAAAGTGCTTTAACACTAATGCTACTTTAACCAGTGACTGTTGAGGTAAGGGTTTCCTGAAAATTAGGCATGTACTAGAAAGTTGTGTTGTGCATATAGCATTGTATTTTTGGTAGTTTGGAATTTGTAGTCAATTTACTGCTCTCAAGCACACAGACTTTTTGTTGTGGTTGTTAAACTGTGATTATTTTGTTTCAGATAGCTTTAAACTCAGACATAAATTCAGACCCATTGAGTTTGTACATCTTCCACCGAAATGAAACCTAACAAAGTTTCACAGTAAATTTAGACAGCAGGTTCTAATAGTATAAAATATTCCTAGGTAAATTACAGGCTGTGTAATTTGGTGAGGGCACCATTTTTATTGTGTGAAGTTATCCTTCCTAAGAAGTGACATGATTGCAATTTTATTTCTGCTTCTGTATTAAAGTATGTCTTTTTCTAAAAACTCTTGAAGGAAGAGAGGAACTTCAAAATTTTCAGAAAGAAGAAGAATGAAGTAGTAAAACAAGTGCTTGTTTGTTTTTCTAGATGTGGCGGATGACTATAATAGAATTGGGTCTTCATTATATGCACTAGGAACGCAGGACTCCACAGATATATGCAAGTAAGACACTTAATAATTTATGGGGTAATTTGCTAAGTAGCAGTCTTAATGGCGACCTGCTGAGATTGGTAGCTCTTTTTATGAGAAAATCAGAATTTATTACTGCTATATCACGTTAAAATATTTTTCCTCTAGTATTTCATTTCTGTAACAGGCTGCTTTTAATATTTTTGCTTTAATAATTGTCTGTAAATGCTGTTTTCTGCAGTTTGTAGAAAATTACACAGTTGAGATGGAAAATAAGTGCTTGACATGTGCAGCAAGCACAGGTATCAGTCTGAGTATATGGATTTTTTTGAGTGTTCCAAGTACCAACATATTGAAAAACAGTTGTGCTGTTCTGGCACATTTAGGCATATAAAGGAATCTACAGAGCTCCCCAGAACTTTGAAAATAGAAGGAGGTCTTTATGTACAGACGTTTGTCCTTTAATCTTTTAGTGATTTGCTTGAAGATGAAGTTTGGTGTATCTGCAAGTAAAACTTAGTCAACCAACTTAAAGATGTCAGTGCCTGTAAACATTAATGCGTAGTTCGTTCGTGTGATCTTAGTGTGATGACAGGTAGGAGGTGAATATGAAAGTGAACTTATTTTTATTTATTTACCTGAATTACATATTTCCAAATGTGGTGATATCTTACATATCAGTTACCTTGATGAGAGTATTTATATTTGTTGCAGTCTGTTAGGGTCTGTCAGAAATTGCATCTGTCTTCTGTCCAAATAGTATAATTTGACTGTAATTTAGTCTGCTGTTAGACTGAAGCCTTGTATTGTCTCCTGTGATGAAGATGTACCCCCCATGTTTACTGTAAGAGGAAAAGTACATTCAAATTCAAGTAAAAGGCATCTGATAATAGTGTAACACAGTTAACCAGGGTGCTGGTGTTTGGGGTTTAATTCACAGAAGCATAAAAAATCCCCGAGGAGCTGTGCAATTATTCTTTACTAAAACCCATCCATTATGCTTTGTTTGTCCTTTGCCTTAGTTGCACAGTTCCTAGATGTTTGAGGTGCTACAGTTTGAAACTAGTATGTTCTCTGAGTTCTGTGAATTACAATTCTAAGCAGTGCCTTTGCAGTCTTTTTTGCCAGACACAGACTGTATTGTGAGTTCTAGAAAGTAATTAGACTGTTCAAATTAATGTTGTAATATAAGCTGTTTCCTTTGTGCAGGTTTTTTCTGAAGGTATCAGAGTTATTTGACAAAACAAGGGTATGTACTATGAAATGAATGTCATGTGTCAGCTAGACATTCGTATGTGCATGTTTTATGGGTGCTTCTATATGAAACATTTAAGCAATGTGTGGTATGGAATGAGAAAGCATAAAATTTCATTCCTTTGTTTTGTAAAATGATTTTTTAAAATGAACCTTGGAAATTTTCAGTCTACTAAACATTTCTAGGCAGTCTTCCTGTAATACACTAGTGAAGCTTCTGTTCCTCTAAAATGCAGAGAGATCTTCCATAATTGTTACTGGGTGTCACAGGACTTGTTATGGATAAAAGCAATGAAGAAATATAATCCTTAATCCAAAAAATGGTGGTCATGCTGCTTTCTTCTGGAGCCAAGATCTGTTTCTGCAGTTACTTGACTTGAAAATACTACTGCTGATGCTTCTAACCAGATTGTCAAATATCTTCTCTCTTTTGCCTTATTTGTTTGGCTTAGTAGAAAGAAAATGTATGCCGTGTATCAGGAAAACATTCAAATGAGAAATCTGTGCATTTCCTAATAGAAAATTATATCTGCATAAATATGTACTTAAGAAGTACTTGCTTTGACTCAAAATGTTGCGTTTTAGAAATTATTTTTTTAAAATAGGATTTAAAAAATGCACGTGCAAACTCTGTTTCTAAATTCATAGATATATCTGTTGCAAATACAAGCAAGTTAATTTATTGGTCTTTTTAGAGCATTCAGTACAAGCAGTTACAAAATAGTCCGCAAAAGTGCCTTAAAAATAGGTTTTCCTTTGATCTCAACAACAACATAAAACTTCTTGTGCAACTCGTAATACATGCTTTTGTTTCTCTGAGGTTTTTCTAGCATATGATCTATATAGTTGATACTGGGGGGGAGAAACAAAGCTGTGTGTAACATAGAAAGTTAGTTGTCAATTACTGCTCACACAGTAGGTTATTGCTTACAATTTAATACAAAATCCTAATACTGCTTCTCATTTTGCATATTTTCTGTCATTAATGTCTGATCTTAGTTTTCGAAAAAGACAAGCTGTCATGTACTGTATATTTTACATAGAATTTGTATCATACAAGTGAATACCCAAAGTCTGGATGATTTTAAATAGATGCTTTTACTTACTGGTTTTCTGTTTGGTGGTGGTGTTTTGTTTTGTTCTGTTTTTCCAGAAAATAGAGGCTCGGGTATCTGCTGATGAAGATCTTAAACTTTCTGATCTTCTGAAATATTACCTTAGGGAATCTCAAGCTGCTAAGGTGAATTTATGGGTTTTTGTTCAGTGGCACTGTGTTTCTTTGGCATTAAAAAAAAGAGAGAAAGTGATAAGGGATGATCTTGAGAAACACACAGTATAGACAGGTTAAAATGCTGCCACCTCTACCCTGTAATTTCTCCCTTAACTGTAAAACCTGTATCTCTCTTGTATGTAAGGAATAACAATGCAATTGCTGACTCTGGGACTGACTGTATAGAACTGTACGAGGCACTTGTAAAGGCCAAATCATGCAGTATAACAAAAAACCAGTCAAAGAGCTGTTGGTGAATTCTTTGTGTCTTTGCAATGCGTTTGGTGCTTGTAACTGCAAGCAATGCTACCTTTTTTTAAATATTAAAATTGGATACTCCATATGATCTACTACTGCTGATACAAAAACACGTAGCCCAAATTTGATACTCTGTGGCTACAGCAAATTTAATTCTTATTGTTGTTGGATGTAAGATGATGAAATAATATCATAGGATGATGAAGCATTGGATGAAAAATATCTCTAGTTAGATGATCACAGCAATAACTGTTGCGCAGCAAAATGTTACTGATGTTTCTTGGGCCCTCTGTGTATTTAAAATCCGTAATCTAAATGTAGTTTGTTTCTAATCTAAGAAGCTGTGAAATTTCCTATAATTTGCCTTTTTAGTCTTTTTGGAGTTTCATCTAAGCCATCTCTTGCTAGCCTCTAGTCAGACAAGATGGAGGCCAAACAGTATTATGTTGTGGGTCTTGCAGGATGAATTAAGTGAATGCAAATAATTTAGTAAGAACTGAAATACAGCGAGAAGAACTAAAATTAATTTAATTTTTTTTAATTACTTGGTATATAATAAAATCCTTGGGTACAGTCTTATAAACTCTTAACAAACTTTATGGTTTTTTTAAATAGGATCTCCTATACAGAAGATCTAGGTCACTAGTGGATTATGAAAATGCTAATAAGGCATTGGATAAAGCAAGAGCAAAAAATAAAGATGTGCTGCAAGCTGAAACTACTCAACAAATATGTTGTCAGAAATTTGAGAAAATTTCTGAATCGGCAAAACAAGGTATTTGGGTGGTCCTTGATCCTGTTACTAGTTGAAAATCAATAGATTTTAGGATGCTGTTAATGAGAATACATTTTTGTAATGTTTCCTAAGCAGGGCTATTATTTTTTAATCACTATTTACTTATTTTAGAAAGTTCAAATTATACTTCTTTGGTTCCTCATAGCTCCATTGGGCAGATCTAAGTCTAGGAGCAAACTATTTGTTAACCTCTTTTTTCATATGCATAAACTGTGAAACAAAATGGTAACTGCCAGCAGTAATGGCAGTCAAATCTTTGAAGTGTTGTTGAAATTCCCCTTTTGGTTTTATGCATTATTCTGTGAAGGTACCAGTCTGTCATATACATGATACTACATTAGAGAAGGGAGAAATAATGAAATGAGATTTCACTGAAATTTAGTCTTTTTTTAGGTTAATACTTTTGTGAGTTAGTAGTCATCTGACTCATCGTTTGGGGCAGATTTGTTCAAGGTTTAAACACGTGTTCTTCTGTTTTTATCATTTAAGAGTTATTTGAGCCAGGTTGGTGATTTCTGTAAATGAGACAGTGGAGAATGAGTGATCCTGTTAGCCACAAAGCTCTATGAAAAAAGCATTCTAGTTTTAGCTTAGTATATTCCCTAAAGACTTTCACATATCAGCCTGAAAGAACAGTGCAGGTGGAATAAGAGAATTAATTGTTAAAAGCACTCTGTTTTCAAAAGAGCTTTGTGTCCACAAAAGGTTACCTAGAGGTGAGGAACTACAATGGTGGTTTGCTTTTATCCAACTGTGTAGCAGTATTTTTGAGCCCAGAATGTGTGCTGAGATTAAACTTGAGTTTTTTCCTTTTTATTTCTCTCACCCTTTACCTCTTCCATCCTGAGGCAAAGTCTGTTAACAGTTGAGGCCACTACAAAGGATACTGTTAATGAGTCCACTTTTATTTTCTATAGAACTGATAGACTTTAAGACAAGAAGAGTTGCAGCATTCAGAAAAAATCTGGTGGAACTAGCAGAACTGGAATTAAAGCATGCTAAGGTAACTGTGATCTTTCTTGGTCTATGTTTCAACTCATTTTGAATGTTATATGCTTGATTAACCAAAATGGCTGTATTTGTTGTGTGATACACACTTCACATTCAGGAAGGGGAATTTGAATTTAAGCATCATCCAGAAAGGTGAACTTTCTTTAATAACAGAGAAAAAAAAAAGTATAGGTGAAGTACCTCTGAGAGATTGGTATGCTTGAGGTGACTTTGGAAAGTTTATCTTTTTGAAGACAATTTTGGCTTCAGTTTTATGTTTATTTAGCTTTTTGATATTTATAGCTGCAGAATTTGAAAACCTATTTTTAAAACCTCATTTTGACTAAGGGTGACAATTCTTGAAATGTTAACAAATATTGTGACCCGTTGAAGGAAAGAATATTTCATTTCTCGTGATGTTTGAAAGTTCTCTTTTTTTAAAACCTGTGTTTCATATTTAAAACAAGCTAAGCTACTATAGATGGATCAGTTTGGTTGCTGTGTTTTTTCTTTCTATGGATTCTGAGGCTCCCTGTTTTTGGCTGGGTTAAGCTGAGTTGTTTCGAGACACCTAATTCAGTTCCTCTTGCAGTACAGCCAAAAGAGGACTAGTAGAAGCAAAAAAGAAAAGCTGCTTTTTTCATGTAGACAATACATTATTTAAGTCAGATCAAAAGCCCCTGCTTTGAGGTTCTGGACAAAATACTTTGCCTGGTGGTGAAGCAATCTCTGTGCTTCTGCACCTACTGGAGGCAGGCATGTGAAGTTTTAGCAGCAACAAAATGCTTATTGCTTGGTCAGTAGTGTGTGGAGTATGGCACTTGCAAACTTTGAAACGTGGCTTGCTGTTCAGGTCTAAGTGTTTTTTTCCAGCAAAAACGCTAAGTGGGGAGAAGGCCTGTGAACAACAGATACCACTGGTGCAGGCTTTTGCTGGAAGTCTCCTGTTGTGGGTTTTCTTTTGCTGTAATGAGTGTGTCCAGACTAGATGTCATGCAGATGCATCTGTCTCTGAATCAGTCTAGCTGTGTATCTTCTGGCCTTGGAGCTGCCTGGCACAGAAGACATGGAGGTAAAAATACGATGTGGGTGCTGAAGGTCACCTGAGAGGCTGGTTTTTGGAGGAATTCAGCCATAATGAAGGCTGCCGCATGACTTACTGTCAAAAGTTATTTGCTCTGTGTGGAAATAAAAACACAAATCCCAACACAGAGGTTGCTTCACTGAAGAAGTCAGGATGAGCAAAGTATTGAGAGAAGGTTCTGAGGCATGGCTCGCATTTTGTGAGCTGTATCTGGCTGTGTAGCTTTAGAAGACTGGAAGGTGATAGGGAAATAAACTTTGAGTAACATCAAGACACTATATATATATATATCAAAGACACTATATATATACAAAGTGAACCCTCACTGCCCAGTTACAGTTATACTACTTCCCTATAAAATACTTCTTTAAATCTGTTGATATCCTCTGATCCTTTCCTGATTGCAAATCAAGACTTTTGAAAAAAGCTAAAAATCAGACTGCGGGTTGAAATTGCTTTAAGTTGATGAAAGTGCAGGCTCCTGCCAGGAAGTATGATGATGCATGACTGTTCCTTTCCTGTATGTTGGCACAATTATATGTGCAGCTGCATAGTAAGACGGAGCTTAAAGTTGCTCTGGGTTTTTCTAAGCTCTACTTTAAGTCTTGTTTTCACAGCATCCCTTGTACACACAGGTTCAGCTGGGAGGGTCTGGCAAGAAAAGAGAGCTGCCTTCTTACCAGCAGCATGTACCCTAGATTTACTTAGAATAGCTGCCAAGCTGCAGCTTTAGATTCTCCTTGGTCTCTGACCTATACTAAACAGATTGTTGTTTGGTTTTGTACGGCTGTTCCAGCTGATTATCCCCCTCCATAGTGCTTCTGTTTTGCTAGTGATGTGTTTCTTCATGACTTCATGCAGCTGAAGCTAATGTGAGACCTAATTAAGTGTTTGGCCATTTTAATGCAAAAGCTGCCTTTGGTGTACTAATCAGTATTTTAAACAGCTGGATTTTTCAGTGTTCCTGTGTTGAATTTCATGTCCAAGAAGGGAGGTTTGATAGCTGGTGAAACTGTTAAGGTTATAATCATATACTTAGAGCATTTGTAGCCTTGGCTGTACTTTTAGAGTCTTTTGACATATGAATTGTAACTAAGATCGTCACTCCCTTCAAACAAAAACAAATAAAGTACTAGAAACATATTTTTTCCCCAAAATATTAGTATATATGCTCTTGCCTCTGTGGGGTTTTTTTGAAAAATAATTTCTTGTGTTATTAGCAACAGATGTCTGTTTGGAACTGACAGAAGAAGGAAGTAAGCAAAATGCAGTGCTAAGGGATTTGATGAAATGTTTTGTCAGTAATTCTTTCTTTCCTGGAAGGGATGTTTCTGTCACTGTGGTTCTCCCAATAATTTTAATATCTACAGCTTAGGAGTCTGAGCTTGCAAGAAACACTTTTCTGAATTTATCTGAATGTCTAGGACTTCCTTGAGCTGTGCTTATATAAGTCAAGTAGGTCAGATATTGCAGTCAGAAAGAGTAATGTCCTTGATCTATTATAATTTAAATAAGGTGGTTCTTTTGAATTTCGTAAATTTGATCAAATGAAAATTAATTACGTGCCTATTTGGAAAATTTTAGTAACCTGGCTGGCTGAGTTTGGAAATGACTGATGTGTAAAGGACATTTTCATGGTTTAGCCCAGGTGGGCAACAAAAAGTCAGAAGTGGAAAAGTGAGAAAACTCGTGGGTTGAGATAAAGACAGTTCAATAGGGAAAGCAAAAGCTGCACACACAAGCAAAGGAAAACAAGGAATTAATCGGGCAGACAGGTGTTCAGCCACCTCCAGGAGAGCAGGACTCCATCATGCATAATGGTTACTTGGGAAGACAACAATCTGAATGCCCCCGTCTTCTTCTTTCCCCCACTTTATCTACTCAGCACAATGTCATATGGTATGGAATATCCCTTTGGTCACTTGGGGTCATCTGTCCCGACTGTGTCTCCTTCCAGCTCCCGTGCACCCAGAGCCACCTTTCCATGGCAGTAGGAGAAGCAGAAAAGGCTGAATAAGAGCTGCTTGGCAGTAAAAACATCATCATCTCAATGTTATCAACATTGTTTTCAGCACAAATCCAAAACACATCCCCATATTAGCCACTGTAAGGAAATCAACTCTCCCCCAGCAAAAACTACCACAGATATCTATTTAGAACACTACACAGTGGCCTGTAAATTGCCAATATACTTCATGCTGCTGTAAGAACATGGCCAAAAGACTCCTGTCATACTTTTGTTACAGGTAGCATGTGTGGTTCACAAGTACACTTCAGACTGAAGTATTCCTTTTCATTCATTAGTTCATTACAGTCAATAATCAGCTTTTCAGTAAGACCTTATGAATTCTGTAAACCACAAAGATAGGCCACCAAGTTCCAATGCATCTTGCTTATATAGAACTTGTTCATGTCACAGAATTACAAGCCTTCTAAAAAATAGCTTGTATTGTTTCTCTGCCAATATAGGCAGGCATAAAAAGAGAAAAAAACCTGTTAAAGCTGTAACTGAAATTGCTGCCTTCTGGGATAAGACTGAGAAGGATTCAGTAGGCATAACTGGGAATCTTCTGCTTTGAAGCCTTTAAATCAGTTAATTGCTTAATCTGGATTATAAGAACCTTAATGGGGGATAGAACTATGATTTCTTCCCTTTCTGGGCTGAGGGATATGTCTTTTTGCTTATCTATCACAGGTCATTTGGAATGCTTTTAACTGAAAAAGTAATTACAAATTCTTTAGTACTTCTGTGGACTGTTTATGAGGGACATGCAAATTGCAGCTACATACATGTTTTTTACATGTTTCTTTTTGGATCCAGAATTTTTCTTAGACGTAAGCAGCTTTTCTCATGTTCATAACTGGGTGTTCAGAAAACTGTGTGTTCTGCATTTTATCTGAATCTGATAGGAATTACTCGTAACACTTGTCAACAGCCTGACATTTTTTCTTACATGGAGATTTCAGATTTGGGAACAAATCTAGTCCAGCTATTTCATAGTGAATAGCTAGTAGTTTAAAGTGATCTAATCATAGATGAATGCACAAAATAGTGTGAATATTGTGAATACCATGTTGTTTTGGTGTTTTTTTTTCTGTAAAGTAAATCCTGGCTTGTCAAACATTGCTTCAATTCACAAAGGTGTCAGTTCTGTAAATTCATTCAGATACCTGAAAATCAGTCTGTTTATGGTACAGTCAGAATGCTCTAAATAAGATTAAAAACTGTGTTTGGAAAGAAGGGCAGAGCTTTGTTTAGAGTTAAGCTGAGGTAATGTTCTGATAATCACTTCTGTAGCTCCAGCTGTTATTGCTAAACTCAACTTTGATGGCTAAATCACCTGGCTAAGCTAGTAAATCAGTCTGCTGCATTGCAAACAAGGCCTGTCCTTGAACAGAGCTGTGAGCTTGGATGGCTGCAATAAGCAAGGAGATCCTGAATGCTATGAATTGTTTAATACTTGTTGATAAATTCAGTATTCAGTGTAATATATGAATACTTACTCTTGGGGAATCGTATTCCAGTCACAGGGTAATGGTACTTGCTATATAAGAAATTTAAAACTTTGCAACTGTGAACTTCATTGCTGAGAGAATGCTCTGCAGTGAATAGTTTTTGTGACTAGACTAGATCTTTAGGAAGAAACATGAAAAGGGTACTAAGTGCTTATTTTTGAATCTCAAGTTGGCTCCATGACACAATATTCCTACATTAAAAAACTCTTTTAAGATAAAAGTTATTTGCACAAGTATTTTTCCATATTCTTAAAAGTTGTCTGTTCTGCTTTAGTGGTGGTATTGCTATTAAAAAGCCATCTGTCACAAGCGTAAAAGAAAGAAGAGAAATGTGGTGATGTTTTTCTTTATTTTTACAGGGTAACTTACAGCTTCTGCAGAGCTGCCTGGCAGTGTTAAACGGTGACACATAAGCTACGCTCCGTCCTCCCACTAACAAGGGCTGCCCTCCTCTGGATTTTGTTTTCATGACTTTAAATAGGCATTTACAGTTCCCTGGAGAAAACATTTGCAAGCTTCTTCTTTCAAAAGAATTAGAACAAACACCTGAAAATAGCTCCAGACTATATGAACAGCATACTTGTTATACATACATATTCATGTTTATTTAATCATTATATGCTTTCATTGTTCAGAAAACAAATGCTCGGGTTTTGTGAAAATAGCCAATGTAATCATATTCATGTTATGAATACTATGATATGGCTGCAATCTTATTTACCTTTGTAAGTAATTTCTGAAGTTCACCATTTGAAACACATTGTTCAAATGGCCTAAATATTACCATTAGATATTTGAATATTGTTATTATAATGACATTGTATACACTGTCTTAGTTTTTTCCATGTACTGATATCAAAAAACTTATCTTTTTTTCAATTGTGAACATTTCTTAGAAATTTTTGAGAATTTTGTGTAACCTTTATAACTATGATTTAAAAAGAAAAGCAGATGCATTAGTATGTTTGCCTTAACTTGTAGACTAATCCAATTATTGTAAAATAAACCATAAAATCAATAATTTTTCTAAAATTATGCAGACATTGTATCATCTGTAAGCTTAATATTTTCTAGTAAATTAGATTTTTTTTTCTCTACTCATCACGTAGAAACCATTGACTAAGTATTGGATTGGTCTGACACTACTCGCCTGGTACTTTTTCACTTGCATTCTCAGGTTTTATCTGTTTGTCTGTGACTTTCCTATCCAGTGTACTTAAATTGTTGTGAGCTTGGTGGCTGACTCTGCAATTTCTTTGGCAGAAATACTTTACAGAGAACTTCTTGGGGATTTCTTTCCAGAAAGGGGAAGTAGTAGTGGAAGGAAGTTCAGAAAGTGCATAAAATATCTATGAAAGGTAATACTGCCCCACTGTGATACAAATAAAAAGTTTTGCTTCAGAAAAAAAAAGTGAAGGTATCCCCTATGAAGGAATGTGTGAAAAAGGCCTCATTCTGCTAACTGGACTTAGAACTTTGAAGCCAGTTTTAATAGATGTATTGATTTGTGTCTCTTACTTGAACCACAAATTTTTTTTCAAGAGGTGCTGTTCTGTTGTGTAATTTCAGGATGTTGTAAAATTAGGCTTTACTTGATGAATTGCTCTTCACAGTGGGATTGCTGCTTTACATGTAGGCCGTCAGTGGAGCAGCAGAATTTTGGGTGAATGGTACATTTGGAAGTGCAGATGAGCGTAAATTAATGTCTCTGTGATTACAGATGCCCTGTACTGCCACACAGAGGTGAGATTTGTTTGGTTTTGGGGGTTTTTTTTTGTTTTGTTTTTTTTTCCTCAAATAGGGTGAATTGCACAGTGTAGTATATTTACCCTTCTGCCTAGCACATCAGAACATTGCCGAGGAGTTTGCATTGTGTGTTGATTTGTGTACGCATCACCTCAGGCTTCGATGGCCAGTGCCCAATGGCTCTTGGTAACTCGCCTAGTACAGAGTATTCCCAGCAATGCCTACTACACTAATACTGTGCTGTTCATCTTCCAGATATAACAGGTATAATTCCTAAGGAACTCATCTATAAATAGACTATAAGGGACAAAGATGACAATGTATATACAGTTAACAAAACTGTAAATATTTTAAGTAGGATGTGGGAACAGTTTTTAGTTTAGTCTTTGCTGTTCAGTGTTACTAGCTCATTAAATTTTTTTCAATCCTCTTGGTATTGGGTGAGTCTCTTAAAGCTCTAATCCTGTCTCGGTGACGCCGGCGCAAACTGCTTAAAACGTGACCCGAAGCCTTGCAACTCCAAGGAGCAAAGGGAAACGACCGGCGGCGCCGAGCTGGGCTGGGCAGGGCTGGGCGGCGGAAGCGGGGGGGCCGCGCGGAAGGGGCGGGCCGTGCTGGCAGCGGGGAGCGGCGGGTGCCGCCATGAGCCGCATGAGGGAGGAGGACGATCCGTACGTGGTGGAGGAGCCCAGCGACGAGGAGCGAGCGCTCAGCAGGTGCGGGCGAGCCCGGGGGGCTCGTTGTTGCGGGCCGCGGCGTGGCTCGGGCCGGCAGCAGCGGCCCCGCTCTCGCCCGGCGTCTCCGGGCCCGGGCGCTGGGCCAGGCCGCGCCGTGTGCGCCGGGGCTGCCTGCGGCCTCGGGCCGCCCGCGGGTGCAGCAGGATCGGCCTCGCACAGCCGCGGGATTTCCTTCCCTGGAACCGGCGTATTTATGTTTCTGACCGCCCCGATGGCGGTGTGTTTAACGGCCCCTGCGCGGAGCGGGAGCTGCGGGGACACAGCCGGCTGAAGCTCCTTTGCGTTTAAACCAAAGTTTTAATTATTACCAAGCCAGTAAAGTGTTTTAATAAGTACATTTTCCATTAACATGAATAGGCGCTTGCCAGTGCACCCACACAATTCAGGTGTTCGTTCTCCAAGTCATTACGTCCGTGTTTTAAGCTGGTTGTAACAATTAGGTGCGTAACGCTTAAATGTTTGTAGCTCAGAGGATGAGGTGGATGTGCTCCTACACGGCACTCCTGACCAGAAGCGGAAGCTGATCCGGGAATGCCTGACTGGGGAGAGCGAGTCTTCCAGTGATGATGAGTTCCAAAAGGAGATGGAAGCAGAACTGAACACCACCATGAAGACTATGGAAGGCAAATGGAAATCACCAGATATGGGTAAATCATGCTTAACAGCTGCTTGCATATAAAATCACGAGATAAGTGGTGTGGAGTTAACGTAGTATTCTCATGGCTAGAGAGGCTATTGGATAGAGTAACGAAAGTGAAGGTTTGTTCTGGGCTGTGTACTTGCTGTCCTTTTGTTGGTGCATTCTTACCATTTCTCTCTCTAATTTCACCCATAGGTACTTCCTCAAGTACTGGGCAGACTGGACCTGCCGCCACTTCAAAATACTATGATGATATTTACTTTGATTCTGATTCAGAGGATGAAGATAAAATAGGTAAAGGACAGAGGAGAGAGGAGGGCACCTTTATGGTACCGCTCACTTTCACATCCTGTAAATCTTCCTGGCGAGGTCAAGAGGCTGTTCCTGAAGGCAGACTTTTGGGAGGAATTACCAGCCTATATAATCTCAGTATAGTTCTTGTAACTTGATGATGTATCCCAATGTATGTAAGGTGTGTTAATGCTTTGGGGCCATGTATTTGGAGCAGACGTGAGCTAGACCTTTAAGTTTCAATTTAAGTTTATTGTGAGGATGGAAAAGGAAAATTGAAAAAGTATTTTGATAATTTAAGTAGAGAATTATCATATGTCTGATGGATGTAACACACTCTTGCACTAATCTTTCCAGATACACAGGATGTCCGGAAAAACAGAAAACATCAGCAGCGTCGGATTCTTTCCAATGATGAACTGCTGTATGACCCAGAGGAAGACAGTAGAGACCAAGAGTGGGTAGACTCACAGAGGAGAGGGTAAGAGACCATCCTTGAATTGTAGGATGTATAATATCAACTGAGAATTCTAAATTAAAATGGTGGATGTACAGAAAAAGCCAATGCTGTCAAGTCCATGCAGTGAAACTTTATTTTTTTATTTGTAATTTACAGCATATGAAATTTAGAAGCCTGTAAATTGTTTTATGTGTATGTAATGGAAGTTGAGTCTTCAAAACTACACAAAATTTGCAGTTTTTAAAATCAGGATTTCTGACTTCTGTAAGACTTTTCTCTGTAGATTTCATCTAAAGAACCATGCAGTGAATTAAAAGTTGTCAGATAATTTGGTTATTAATTAATATCTGTTCCTGCTAAATACTGTATTTCTAGTTTTGGAAAACTTTGAATTTAGCAAGCCACAAAATGTTCAGATACAACAGGAACAGCACAAATCTGCTTTACTGAGGGTTTTTTGAAAGGTTGTTGAAACTAAAGTAAAATTCTCCAGGTATATCTGTTGAATAAGGTAATATTAATGCATGTTGCCTGCAGAGATTGCACTTGAGATACCTCCTTTGTCAGAGGAGAGGGTTATTAGGCACAAATTCTCATGCCAGATGTATTTGTCTCTCCAAATGAAAATTCTCTGTACAAAGTAAATGAAAAGATACTGGTATGTGCTTTCCCCTGCTTTATTTATGGTATATTTTAATCTAAAAAAGGGTTGAGAGTTTAATTGACATGACCACAGAAAGGGCATGTAATTAATTTTTTTGTCTCTCCTTCCTCTTTTCTTGGATTGGTAGGTACCGTAACCAGAGAAGAGCTCTACAGCAGCAGCGGGCAAAACCTGCACCTGTTCCAAATAGTGATGCTGTTTTGAATTGCCCTGCTTGCATGACAACATTATGCCTGGACTGCCAGAGGTAACTAGTGAACAGTAAGGGTCTTTTTGTAATGTCTTTTTTAATCAGTAGTATTTTTATTATATTCAATTTGATCGCACTGATAATGATAAGGTGGGTAGGTGTGAATCAGGTTTAGGTTGGATGCTGGTTTGATCAGTTTAACCTACAGCGTGGAGATGTGGAAGAATAAGGTAGAACCTTACAAAAGCGGACAAGGTAAACTTTTCAAAAAAATAATAATAGTGGACTAAGCGGGTAGTTCAGGCAGATTGGGGTTTTTTTTAGATATATACCTGTACCTTTTTTTTTGCTTGATGTTTAGAGGTATTAAACTATTCCAGGTTATTTTTGTGTAAAAGAGTCTTGTTAAAGGATTAAGCAAAATCAAGATAGTGAATTCTTACTTGGTTTGCGTCTTAACAGTTGTGGTTTTGAGTTATATTTAAAAGTGCCAGGGGAGTATTTAGGTTAGAATCCACATTGTTTTATCTGCTCTCTAGTGTCTTCATTGCAAATCTAGTTAGTGCTGCCTACCCTACACTAGGGAGAGGACTCTTGAACTAAGAGTAACAGGAGAAATAAATGTTGTGAAATGAGGAATAAGCTGTTTATCATTTATTGAGTATTTTTTATGATTGAGGATGAAATTCCACAGCAGCCTAAAATCATCTAAGTACTGGGTGCTGTTTTTCTCTGTCTGCCTTGCTGTCACTGGTACTTCTTGATCCTGTTCTATAATTATTTCCGTTTGCTAACCTGACAGAAAACTCAGTTTTTATTGCCAAATTGGTCTTTCCTGGCTTTAATCAACTGAAATAGCTCAGCACAGCATTATACAAGCAGTAAAGCTAGCAGAAGTCAAGGTAGGACTTCTGCAGCCACTGTTATGTTGGTTTAAGCTGCTGTAGAACTGCACCCTAGGGACATTGTGTTAAATTGAACAAAAGCCCTGAATTTTGCTACATACTCCAGATATACAGTTGTTAAGACTAATGACAGTTGAAAATGCATTTTATATTTTACTATAGACATGCATTTTCTAGTGTGATGTCTTAATGCTTGTTATTTATAAATAAGGAATTTCAGGCTTGCAAGACATTTTAGGATGTCCATGCCAGTAGCTGAGTCATTTGCACTTCTGATCTGTCACCTATTGCCAGCTATTAGTAGCAATGCATAATTCTCCAGTACCAATACTATTGTATTCCAGGCTGGTTATTTCAGCAACAGCCAGCATTTTTTTAAAAAAAGCCTTAAAAAACATAACAGATGGCTGCAATTCTATAATTTTATTATTTTTGTAGTTGTGACTTCTGTTTATAAAACTTCATGTTTATTTGGCTTTCAGCTCTTTGTCATGGCACTTTAATCCCATTTTCAGTGATGGTAAGAGACTTTCTGGAAGCACAGTTGTATAAATGGTATGACTTGGATTTTCTCCCCTTTTCCATAGACATGAATCTTACAAAACACAGTATAGAGCAATGTTTGTGATGAACTGCGCTGTTAACAAAGAGGAAATACTGAAATACAGAAAGAAGGTAAAGAGAAGAAGCAAGAAAATGAAGCACAGCAAAGAAACTAGCTCTGTACAATCAAATCAAGAAGAGGAGGAAGTATATCATCCAGTATTATGTACTGAATGCTCAACTGAAGTGGCAGTAATGGATAAAGATGAAGTTTTTCACTTCTTCAATGTTCTAGCCAGCCACTCCTAATGTACAAATGCAGGGGGAAAAAGTGCTGCACTGTTTTAAGAGTGTGGGAAGTGTCAGAAATGCAGTCATGTTAGCCTTTTTAAACTGTGGACTTGTAAATGTGCATCGTCATCAGAGAACTTTACAATGGTTGGACTTTCGCAAACTTTATGAAAGGAATACAGTTAACTGCGTGCATTTGAGAGCAGTGTTCTTTTCTACAGTCAGGTGGTTGCATCATTGGGGATTTAAAATTTTGTAAATATCATGTAAGATCTGTATATGATGATCATTCCTTGTATATATACTATCATTATCTGAGTATCTATTAAAACTGCTCCTTGGAATAAACACTGTATAGTAACTGGTTCTCTGTAGCTGCTCTGGTCATGTTTATGGCACGGGATAAACAACTCTTAAGTCAGGATGTTGGGTGTCCTTAGGCTTTTGTTCTTGGTAGATTTGCACACAGGTAGGTTTGTGTTGTGGTTTAACCTCAGCTGGCAACTAAGCCACACAACTCTTGCTCACTTCCCCCCTCCCTCAGTGGGGAGGAAAAATTGGAAAAACAGGTAAACCTCATGGGGTGAGGTAAAAAGAATTTAATAGCTGAAACCAAATCTGATTATGATGATGATAATAGCAAGAAGGAGAGAGAAAGTAAGTGATGCACAACTGCATGGCCAGCTTTTGGTAGTGGTGATGGCTTTTGTGAGAAGCTGGTAGAAAATTCCTCCGTGTCTGACAGCCAGTGCCAGCTGGCTCCAGGATGGACCCACTGCTGGTCAAGGCTGGGCCAGTCAGAAATGGTGGTAGTGCCTCTGTGTTAACATATTTAAGAAAGAAACAAAGTTACTGCACAGAAGTAAGTGTGACCAGAGAAGAGCAGGGTGAGCATATGTAAGAGGAACAACTCTGCAGACACCAAGGTCAGTGGAGAAGGAGGGGGAGGAGGAGCTCCACGTGCTGGAGCTGATGTTCTGCAGCCACGGTGAAGCAGCTGCCCCCCTGCAGCCGACGGAGGTCCGCGGGCATGCAAAGATGCAGCGTCAGCCCATGGAGAAGCCCCTGCCAGAGCAGGTGGGTGCCCAAAGAAGGCTGTGACCCTATGGGAGGCCCATGCTGGAGCAAGGTCCTGGCAGGGACCTGTGAACCAGTGGAGAGAGGAGCCCACGCTGGAGCAGGTTTCCTGGAAAGACTTGTCACCCTGTGTGAGATCCATGCTGGAGCAGCCTGTGCCTGAAGAACTGCACCCTGCAGATAAGTGACCCATGTTGCAGAAGTCTGTGGAGAACTGTTGCCCGTGGGATGGGCTCATGTTGGAGAATTCCATTAAGGACTGTCTCCTATGGGAGGGACCCCCCTCTGGAGCAGGGGAAGGACTCTTCTCCCTGAAGAATGGCAGGAATGTGTGATGAACTGACTGTAACCCCCATTCCCCATCTCCCTGCACCACTGGGGTGGAGGAGGTAGAGCTCAGAAAGTAGGGAGGGGTGGGGGGAAGATGTTTTTAAGATCTATTTTACTTCTCATTATCCTGCTCTGATTTTGTTACTAATAAATTCAGTTAATATCTCCGAAGTTCAGTCTGTTTTGCCCATGACAGTTGGTGATGAGTGAGATCTCCTGGTCCTTAACTCGTGGATCTTTTGCTATGTTTTCTCTCCCATCCACTTGCAGAGGTGAGTGATAGAGCAGCTTTGCTGTGTGCCTGGCATCCAGCCAGGGTCAGCCCACCACAACACAACTCTTTACCTGCTGACCTATACCCAGCTTGTCCCTGGACAGCGATCGACCCCCTTCCATGTAACTCCCCCAGTTTATATACTGAGCCACGAGATTCTGTTGGATGGAATATTCCTTTGGCCAGTTTGGTCAGCTGTCCTGGCCATGCTCCCTCCCAGTTTTTTGTGCTGCTCTTCACTTGCAGAGCATGAGACACTGAAAAGTCCTTGACTTAGGATAAACACCACTTAGCAACAACCAAAACATCAGGGTGTTAACGAGAACATTGTTCTCATACTAAATCAAGCTACTGAGAAGAATATGAGTTCTGTCCCAGCCAAAACCAAGACACTTTGATAAAGAAGGAATTGTCACTATATTTGGATTTCTCGTTCATTAAGATCTCAAAAAGTTAAAACTTCCATTTATACAGAGTGGAAAATGAGCCTATATTGAGTTTGCTGGCATAGATTGTTCTGCAATGGATCACTTAAATCAGCATATTAATGCCTAATACAGCTGAGTGTTCTACATGTAAATATGTATATGAAGAAAGTACTGAACTTTATTGTCCTTTTTCCTTATGGTGGCACATTTTAAGAAGAAATTTATGGTCGGATCTATTAACATAGAGCTAGTTTGTATGCTTTTTCTGTTTCTTTAGTACATTTACATCTTCTTTATGGAAACATAAAGAGCTTCTGCTACTTGATATTTATGAAGCCACGGTATTGTTAACAATGGATCCTTCCCTCTCTTCCTCCAGGTGTACGCCCAAGAGAAGAGCTGTTGTTTTTTATTAGTAAATCTCCTCTCTATAGCCTGATATCTTTTTAAGTCTACTTTGAACAATGGTCTGTCTGAAAAAAAAAATCTTTGTGCTTTTTGTTGTAATAGTATTAGAAATAATTTGTTACATGTGCTTTGAGGAATTGTCAGAAATAGTTAAACTTAGGAGATAACCTGAAGAACATACTTCTTTTGTGCCTTAGATTATAATAAAATCTTGTCACTCTTTGGTTACCTTTTGTATTCCCTGGTGTAGTACTTTACTAATCTACACAAACTCATTCTGCACTGTTAATGAGACTAGGAAGAAATAAACATGTTGTTTCTTCTGTCAGGATTACATGAGAAAACTGCTGAATTACTGTTTTCAAATCAGCAGAAACTTAACCTCTGCTTGGTGAGGTAGAGAACTGTTGATGCAGCTGCTGAACGCTTATTTGGTTGGCCAGTATGGTATGCCTTCCTCTGCATGTGCAACCTACAAATAAAATGGAGCCGTACTGGTTCTGAGGTTTGGGATGTGCCTGAAACAAGATCTCAATCTCAGCTTTGCTACCTGCTAGTCAGACTCCTTAGTGGACTATCCAACTTGCAGTATCAGGTAAATATGGGGTCATCTAAAGTGAGAGAAATTGTTACTGGCCATGACCCAGAAGGTGCATAAAGAAAATTTTGAATGTACAAGGAACTCTTTTTTTCTTGGTAAAAGTATGGAGGAACAGACGTGATACAGAGGATATGGTCTATGCTTTTGGGCATGCTGCCCTCTGTGTAGCTCTCTTCATGTTCCAGGTGAAGCATGAAAGCTCTCTAGGTTAAGGGTCTTTGCACTGACCTGCTGGAAACATGAGCATGTGGGAATGTAGTTCAAGGGCTCAAGAATTTATGCAGGTGGTATCAGGATTATTACTAGGTGATGACAGTTCCTAAGCAGGGGTAAAACGAAGCTGGTGAGTGAGGGGAAACTCTGTACAGAGGAATATTGTCCATTTTCTGAAGGGGCTAACTAGCAAAAAACCTCTCATGAGTATGCACCATACCAAAAAAGTGTAAGGGGCCACCCACATGGGCAGTTAGGGCAGATGCAGGGGGGGATTATGAAGACAGCACAGCTCTAGATATTACCTTTCCTCTCATCCCAGGTCCTTTCTTGCTGCTGGGTATTTTTTGCCTTACCACTTGAATTGCGGAGCTTCTTGTTAGGAATTATAGGAGCGGACAGGACTGGGACTTGTTTGCTCCATGTTAATGCTCTTGCAGCTTTGAATGGGAGTAATGCTTTACTTATGCTGAATACCCCACTTGTCCTTGAACTTTGGACATATTTATACAGAAAGGCGCCTTTCATGATTACCACTGCCTTTTTAAGTAGCTACACCAACACAGGGCTCCTCCAGCAGCAATTGCAACAAGCAATAGCAGTCTTGGGTAGGGACAAGAGCTCCTGTAGGCAGTTGCGTAGGGGTATTAACTGAGTGTTCTCATTTCTGCTTGTGTTTTAATAAAGCTGCAAAATGTCTTCTGGGTGAATTAAATCCCTTTTCAGATTCCTGCCACATGAAATAGTACAGTCTTAACTTGTGTCTGCCAGTTGCTTTTCTTTTTCACAGTTATCTCCTGGTCCTGTAGTTGTATTTTGCAGCTGTGTCAATAACTATGTGCATCCTCCTGTGGTTGTATTTCCTTGTTTTTCATTGTACAAATAGCACAGGTGAAGGTAGGGATGGAGTGGCTGCAGGAACAATCACTGCTCAGTGACATAATTGCAAATTGATTTACCAACAGAGTGAGTATAGTGGATCGATTCCAGTTTCTAATCAGAAGCTACGGTGTGCACACTTGGCAAGTGAGGTCCTGGCTGTTGACCTGGACCTGCTGCCTGGTGGTTGCAATGCATGCTCTGCTTAGTTAAGGTGCCTGATCATCGTGTACATCCCTTTCCAGCTGGCTTTCAACTCGTGCCTTCTAGAGTGGCAGTATAAACTGCCAAGGGCCTTCCTAATCGTGTAGTCCCAAACTGCTCTCTGTGAATTTCTTCTTATCTTAGGCATATTAGCAGAGAGGACACGGGCGTCCCACACCCTTCAGTTTCTGGCTCCAAGTGCCTTCGGGAAGTGAAAAGTTAGCAAGTCACAGTAAACAGTTGATCTATCCCCTCTTTGTTTTTTCTATTAATATGGATGAATGTCATCACAGTTGGCCGATTTTAAGATCGCATTCATCTGAACCATGTTTTTGGGTGGGCTTTACCCTCTGACAACGAAACTGAAGGCCCGTGCAGAACATTTTTAAGATGCCTCCCGAGGGCCCTGCCGAGCATAGGCTTCGGGTCTGCCGTGATTCCCAGATCAAATCTGAACAGGAGGTGTGACTCGGGCTGGCAGGTTACCAGGTTCAGGGCCAGTCGCGTAATGGAGTGCGATTGGGCCCGATGTGGGCGTTCCTCGGGGACGGCGTGCCGGGTGTGCCCCCGCGGTTCCGCCGGGCCGCAGCATCAGCGCTACCGCCCCGTGCGGGCCCCACAGGCCGCGGCCTCTCGGTTTCGGCGGGCGCGGGGCGGGGCCGGGGGAGGGCGGTCCCGGCTGCACCGCCCCGGCTGCGCTCGGCCTGGGCCCGGCGCGGGGCCGCTGGCGGCGGGGAGCGCCATGGCGCTGGTGTCGGCGCTGAAGCAGATGTCGTGGCTGTACTACCAGTACCTGCTGGTCACCGCGCTCTACATGCTGGAGCCCTGGGAACGCACCGTTTTCAGTATCCTTCTGGCGGGGGGTTTGTGTGTGTGCGCGGCGCCGGGGGCTGCCCTCCCTCCCTGCTCTGCCCGGCGGCGGCTCCGGCGCTGCCCCGAGGCGGCCGGGCGGGTGTGGCGGGCCGGGCGGGCCTGCGGGCGCGGTGCGGGGGAGCGCCTGGGCCGTGGCCGTGCCGAGGGCGCTGCTCCGGCGGGGCTTGCTGGGGCTGGAGGAGAGTCGGGCCGGGCCGGGCCGGGCGGGGAGCGGTGTGGGGCCGGGCCGGGCCGGGGGCAGCCGGCCTGAGGCACCGAGCGCGGCCGGAGCTCGCAGTGGGCAGAGGAGCCGCAGCCTCCGCTCGGGACCGAGCCTCCTCCCCTCCTCGCAGGCAGGGGCTCAGCTCCTCTCCCTGCCAAACTAACGTGCTGCCCGATCTGGGAATAGTCTTCACTCCACTGTTTCCCATGCCGTGTCCAGGCGTCTGGCGATCTAGTCCGTTTCTCCTGCAGCTCAAGTTTATATCTCTAGAGTTGTGGCAGTTCCGGCTTTTGTACTGAAATCCCGAGCTTTCTGTTAAGGATAGGTGTCTTTAATGTTTTCTGTTGTATTTTTGCCTAGAGAAAAATAAATGTGAACGCTGCAAAACCTTGCAAGCCTAGGTTTTCATGGTGCTTTGTCACACGGGTTTTATTACATAGATGTGTAATCCTCGAGCTGCTAAGTTCAGCTGCCTCTTTTGGAGGGGAAGAGCTTGATAGATGCTCATGTAAAAGCATCTGTATGAAGACTATTTACAGGTTTTCTTCTTTACGCGGTCCTTTCTTATCAGCAGTTTATTTTCTCAAGTATTGTTATGGCATCGCAAAAATTTTTGTCTGAAATGGGGCTTTTTTGATGTTGACTTAAAACGATATCTCAGTGTGAATGACCCTGAGCCATCTCCAGTTAACGCTGAGAGGCAAAGAGAAATGACTGAAAACGTTAACAAAGAGAAGGGTGTAAGTAGTAGTGAGAAAGCGCTTTTACTGACATACTGCTCAGTTCTGTAAAGAAACTCACTTTTGTTATGTAAAAGTGGTTGCCCAAGTTGCAGTGGTGTGATCAGACATTTATTTTTTTTTCCTGTGTCAAGTCAGTAGAAATGGAGATTATAAAAACTGACTAATTTTCTTTTTACCATGCACAAATCTTTAGCTAGGAGTTCTTACCTTCAAAATGTGTTCCTTGCAAACTTACCTCTCTCCTTTCATGCCATGTCTGTTTCACTGAGGAAACTTAATTTTTGTTCTCACTGCAATAATATTTGTCGTATTTTTTCCTTTTTAACTTGTGCAAAAAATTTAAGTGAAAGTGTATGCATATTTACTTTCATAAAATGCTCATATTGCAATTGCCGCATAACTGACAAATGTAATGAGTGGCACAAGCATTGCTTGTGATCTCAGATCATCAAAAATGTTTTTTTTTCCTCAGACAACTAAAATGTTTTTTGTCCTCTTTGGCCGTGGGTGGGCCATGTCTGCCAGGTGCTGTATGGCTGCAGCGCAGACACAGTGGCCTTGGGAGCTAATGGTGTGTGGCTGTGCTGCGTGTCACGCTGCTGCTTGTGCTCCAGCATCAGAGGAGAGCGCTGATACGGAAATGCGGATTTATGTGTTGACCTTCATTTTAGTATCTCTTACTGTATAGTATATGCTGGGACTATAAATACACCAAGCAGCTAGTATACTCTAATAAGCACAGCTAATACCTCTGCTCTGCCATGGGGAAGTCAGTCATAGAGCATTTGTTACACTTGTATGTGGCGACTTGATTTCATGAAGATGCAGAGCATGCACAGCTCCTCTGGTTTCACCTGCGGAAACTGAATACTGCCGTCTGGGGTTATCATGCTTGTTAATCTCAGGTGCCTTTTATAGTGTCTCGGTCTAAGTTTACTGAATCTCTGCAGGTAGTTGGATGAAATCAACAGTTTTTTATTAATTTCCAGTTTTTTTGAATTTCTGAAACCTTACACTTTCAATGGTGTAATCTCTCAGTAATTTGATGTCTTTAGACAAAGCTTCAAGAGCCCTAGAGCTTGACAAAAGTCCAGTTGTACAAATCAGCTGTTGTCTCACCTCTCCCGTTAGACGTTCAGCTAATAAAGTGGACATCTTAAGATCTTTTAGATGATAACTTCATGTAAAGTTTGGTTTGCAGTGTGATCTGCTATAGTAAAGTACTACCGATGGAGTAACGGACCAAATATAGTGACTTAGAGTCCTAGAGGACACCGGCAGCTAGAAATGGATGTGAGGTTTCCTGACTATTATGCTAACAGTACAACTTTCATACCAGATGTGCTTTGTGCATCGTAAATTGAATTTCTTGGGTCATTCTATTCCAGGAAGTTGAGATCAGCATCTCTTGCTGTCTGCTTAAGAATGAGGTCATCCAAAAATAAGAATGGTAGTATTCAGTACAGCTATCATATTATTGTGGTTTTGGTTTGTTTTGTATTTTTGTGATGGTTGACTTTTTTCTGCGTGGCTGCATGGGGCTGGCTTCTGCAGACTTGCTCCACACCTAGGAAGATGCATGTAAAAACCTGTGTCTTCTCAATGCCCATTTTCTGTTCTCCAACATGCTTCCCATCCTCTGGCCTGTCCTCTTGTGTCCGTGACAAGGCAGTGGATAACTTGCAAATCATCCTTTGCAGTTCAGCTAATTGTTTCTACCAGTGTTCTGGTTTTGGGTGTTTAGTAGGTTCTTCCTGTAGCTGTAATTTTTGAATACAATTGACCTTGTCTGATTGCAAAACATAACGGTATAAGATAGTAATCGGTAAGGTTTTAATGCTATAGTTTGTGATGTCTCATGCACTTCCTATTTCAAATGCTTTTTTCCTCAACTGTAATTCAGATTCCATGCTAGTTTCCATTGTTGGAATGGCACTGTACACAGGCTATGTGTTCATGCCTCAGCACATCATGGCAATATTGCACTACTTCGAAATTGTGCAGTGATGAAGAACATATCATCAAGAAGTAACTGGGCTTTTGAAATCTGTTCTACAAAGAAGAATGAACCTCTTAGTTTTAACAAGATTTCTACCAATGTCCAAAAGACACAGAAGACTCGGAAGACTAGAAAATGAGATATGTAGAGCAGGGACATGAGATGTCCCCTATGTTGTGTTCATTCCTTTTAATTTTACAAGATATGCCCTTGTATAGTAGTTTTGTCTACTTTAACATTGTGATTGTACTTTGATATCAGTATTTTCTTAACTTTGTGACAGTTTCAATATTGCACTGTGAAAGCTTTTCTTAATTGTAATTTTGAGTAAATCTTAATTGCCTTCTATTTTTAATCTGAAAGTCATCTTATTAAATGGGGCTTAAAGCTTTTGCTATTGTATGGTATGTATTTGCCTGGATATTTCTATTAATGAGTTTTGTAAGAAAATACATCTAGATTCATATTAGAGACATGGATATATTCGTCTAACACTATTTACAGAAGTTAGTTTGTATGACTGAACTCAGGTGTACTGTTTGCTGTCCAAACTTTGTTCAACAATATATTTGTGCATATCACCTAAATTTGGAATTGGCAGTTATTTCAATTTTCTGTATTCTGCCTGTTGGAGGAGGTTGGGGGAGATGAGGCATTGAAGCAGAGTGAAGACTGCATTTGTTGTGTTTCAAGTAGTTGTAGTTCTAGGCTTTATCTAGTGGGAGAAAATGGACTTTACTGGCATAGGCCCACATAAGGCTTTGGGATAGCATTTTAAATCAACCCTGTTTTTCTAGCTACCAATTCAATTGTAATTTTACAGGATACTTTATTATGTTCCAGTGGTTATGGTTTCTGCTAATTTTCACTGAACAGTGTAACTATGTCTAGGTTTTAAAGGGGTTTTCTATTGCTGCTAGTATTCCAAACATGTTTTCGCTACAAACAACCAAAACATAAGGGTTTCAATGGACTTGAGTTACAACTACAGCAATAAGTAGCTGAACACTTGGCTGAAGTCCTGTCTTTTTTTTAATAGGGAGTTTTTTCAGTTTTGTATTCTGAAATGTAAGATGGTGACAACTTAACTTTCTTAAGTGGATAATTTTTTGTTGTTGTTGTTTAAAAAATAAAAGTTTAAAAGCAGAGTTTTGATGCAAAACTTTCTTGGAGAAGTTAATATGTTTCTGAATGCTGCTTGCTTTTCTCAGAACTTTCCAAAAGGGGAACAGTGATACTTGACCAAAGTACTGTGATTTTAATGGCCCAGTAATAATATGTACCTCTATATCTTTTATGCAACTTTTGTTTAAATCAGAAATTATAGATGTACAGTACCTATAGAAATACTGCCTTTTAGGTTTATTTAATTTTCTCAATATTTTTCTTATGAGGAAATAGTGTTTTCCCCCTTTATTTAAAAACTTCATGTGTATTTGATTAAAAACCCTATTCTTTTGGAAGCTATAAATAGCCTTAAAATTCTTAGGTGAACTTGAGCTTTACTGAAGTTGGTAGGAATCTCCCTCTAAATTAGTGCTTTCACTTATTAGTAACTGGCTATCAAAACTTGGGTAGGTTTTTGAGGTGGTGTTTTTTTTGTTATTGTTTGTGGTGCTTTTTTGTGATTTTATTTAAGTGTATCCAGAGTTGTATGTGTTTTAAGCATATATGGAGTTAACATAGTCTTTTTGAAGTAACATAGCATAAATCTGATCTCTCTGTGGATTAAATTGATACTGTGATATCTCTTTGCAAACTACTGCCGTGATTGATAGCCCCTTTCTCAGCAGTAGATGTATTATTTGTATGAGGGGGAAAAAGCCCTTCTGTGTAGTGGCATTAGGAATGTTAAACATGATTCTTAATTGTTAAAAGTTTTATAAAAAAGCTTTGACATACTGACTTCTGTTAGCTGTCTGCTTTTTGTTGAGAATCAATTTCCAGTCATTTGCGTTATGTTTGCTTGAGCGATATGCTTGAACTCTAATTTGAGTACAGTCTTTTTCAGCATTTCTTTTAGTCTAAATCAAGAATCTCACAGTCCTGGACTGTCCTTTTTAGATTCTGAATACTTTGTTAAGGTGGAATAATTTATTTAATAAAATTTGATGCATTACTAGAGTTTGAATTTCTAGAAGTAAGTTTCTGCAGTATCTCCTTTTCTTAAGGTTGATGTAGTGAAGAGGTGATTCAGGTGGTGATAATTATGAAACAGAGTAAGTTTTCTTTTTTTAAGGTATGGGCATTGGTAGGGATTTAATTAATCATTAAATTTGAGTAATAAATTAATCATACGACTAACAAATTGTTTTCCGCAGTCTGCTTTATTGTCATATTAGCTGGGGGATCATGTCCTCTGTGATAGAACCATCAGCTTTTTTTGTGCAAGCTGGAGGTCAAAGGCAGTTTAAATATCATTTGGAGGCAGCTGGTCAATTATGCTTTTGTTTAAACATGTTGATAACAATTGAGCCATTAGTAATTTAGATAAGGTTGGAAAAAACCAATTGTGAGAAATGAGAAAAAATATCACCTGAGAAACCTGCTAGTTTATGTTAGTCTTTTAATAGTAATAGCTCTTGGGGTTTAGATTAAGTAATTAGAAATAAGCATTTTAAAGTGCATTAACTGTATCATTGCAGAACTGATAATTCCAGCAACATGGGCCAGCCCCACCTGGGGCAGGCAGACTCCGTGCCAAGGCCACCCCACCCATGCAGGGTGACTTGCTGTGCTGGCGGCCCTGGGGCTCCCAGAGCCGGCTCTGCAAAGGCTCCTTGGCTGCCTCCAGGGCTGGGTACTGTAGAATTACTCATTAAAAACCTTTGCAGAAGGAGCTGTCATAACCAAAACAGGTATAGTATTGCAGGAAGTCAGGCTGGAGCCGGAAACAGGCCCAGGACCTGTATGTATGTATGGTTTGAATCAGTTCTATCTTTTTAAATAAATATATGCACACAGAGAGTTTTTTTCTTATATATATATCTATATATCTATAGATATATATAGATATATATAGATATATATATAGATAAACTTTATTTCTTGTCAAAAATTATTACATAGCAATTGGTTTGGAGACAGAAGCTGTTGAGTTTCTTTTCTGTTTTCTTTACCATGTGAAGGAAAACACCAGAGAATCCTAAAGGGAGACTTTCTTGAGAAAATTTAGCAAGAAATCCATTTATATATCTATCAGTATTAAAAAGAAATAGATGTGAAAGGAGCATAGGAGCTGTAAAGGTGAATCTTGTGTGATAGGTGGGCATTACGTTACTGCAAATTGGTGCAACTGGTATGTTGTGAAGTGCTGCCCAGTTCCATTCAGGAGCAGTAATGAAATGTGCATTATAAATGCTGAAGAAGGGGTACCTGCTGTTGGCTAACAACAAGTAAAGGTTATATTTAGGAGAAGAGACACAACTTGAAGAGATTGGGTACCATGGGATGAGTGGGCTGTGCACAAAGCTGTGGAGACAGCAGCTGTCCTCTAAAATACCAGAGGAGCATACTCTGGAATTGGGACCCCAGTAAAGGTTTTCAGTGCCAGAAGTTCCTTTCATCTGCTTATTCACCCATGTTTTCTACAACAACTGTTGTTTATTTTAGGAAGGCAGTTTCTTCCCCTCTTGCCCTGTTGTTGACATGTTATCGTGATACCACTGTGGTGTCGTTTTTTTTTTTTTTCTCCAGACAAAAGCAAACGAAAAGTTTCATGCATAGTTTCTCTGTTTGATCTTCTAGGTCCTCTCTGGACAGCAGTCATGGCTGAGAACAAAAGCTGATGTCTTTTCTGCCTTTTGTTTGTGTAGTGATGGTTTAAGAAGAAAATCTGGCATCATAGTCCAGAGCTGGATCCACCCTCCTCTCCTTGTAATGGGGAGAGATGAAACTTTAGATCTAATCTAGATTTCAGCCTAGAAGTTTAGCAGAAACCCTTCTGCTTTTCATAAATCAGTAAATCATCACAAGATGATCCATCTAAGCTAGCATTGCATGATGGAATACTAAGAAAGTTACGAATATTCACTCTCTCTGAGAGTTTAGCTGGGTAAGAGTTGAATAGGCTTTGAGTAAACCTGATTCAGTTTCTAAAGTAAATGCTGATTTCTTAAGTAAAATTAAAGTTGAGCTTTTTCTTCACAATAATTTTGCAATGGCAGCCAGTGTCAGTCTCAAATGCTACAAATACTTACAGTTAAATAAAATGGAGAATTGCATTATGCAACACTTTATCACTAAGTGTTTAACACAACTGTTCAGAAGCTGGGAGGTGGCCTTGGCTGAAAGTCAGACAGTGCTGTTACACCTCTTGTGCTGCTCTTGTGGTGTCTCTGAGCTATCCACCACATATGCTTGACAGAATACACCTAATTCATGAGTGGACTTCCCATTGTTTAAAAAAAAAACCAAAAAACAACCGCAAAACCAAACTACCTTTAAGATACTGTCTAGAACTTTATTTTGTTGGTAGTACTCCTTATTTTATTAGTGAAAAAATTATACTATATATGTATAAGCTATAAGCTGCATGTGTTTATGGATCAAATAGTTAGACTTTATAATATGAATTTAGAGGCATGCTTTATCTTGGAAAGAGCCCCATCAAGTATTGGAGACTATTAATTTACACTTACAACAGTTCCGTGTGATTTGCTGTTGCAAAGGTTTGTGGCCCCAGAAGCGTGTAAATCCTTGACATTTTGGAGCCTAATAAAGAGATTACACTTTCCCATGTGGAGAAGACCCTCTGTTAATAGCATTCTTAATTCTGGAGGAATTTTTTGATTCTAATCTAAAATTGCTTCATCATGTGAAATGAAAGGGAAGGTTCATACAGTGAAATATTGATACCAAAGAAGAGAGGCTGAAAATGAAAATTGTGTCTTTGAACAGTGAAAGGATGAACTGAGGGATGAAAATTCCTCTATAAAACCTCTGTTTTTTGAGAAACTTAAAGCTATATGAAATACTTTTTTTCCTGGTGTTTTGAGAAATGTAGGAGTTATTTCCTTAAATAGAAAGCGTAGCCTTGTTTTGAAATCTGAAGCTGGTATCTGTGCTAAACCCCCAAACTACTAGACAGGCAGTAAATATTTCATGTAAATATAGCAGTTACCAAGCTAGGAGCTACCTAACATTACAGAAGAATTGGTTTAAGAGGTGATAGTATCTCATGCTTAGACTGTGTGGACCAATGGATTCAGTTGGGTTAGAGATCCTTTGTGTCATAAAGGCACCTGCTAGTACCAGTAGGATGTGACTGATTTATTTATTTAGAGGTTTAGAGTGATGGTGTTTGGTATTAAAGACAAAATAATCATTCTAAAGGCTTTACTGTTAGATCTTGTGATACAGAAACAGAAGTTTTGATTAAATAAATTAATGGAAAACCTGGAATAATAAATTAGTGGGAAAACCTCAACACCTGTCATAAGCTAGACAGATAATTGTGGAGCAGTAATCACTAAATTGGATATAGGACATGCCAGTTGCAGACAGATAATCATGGAGCAGTAATCACTAAATTGGATATAGGATGTGCCATTTCCGGGTACAAAACAAGCATGAAAAATCTTGGAATAGGCTGTGTATCTATGCAGGGAGCAGCTGTCCTCTGTGTTGGTGATTGTGGTGGTGATTTTCTGTCACAACCTATAACTGGCTGATGTGTACCTTTACAGGTTAACAGAAGACTCTTTTGTCCATCTTCTGTTGTTCTTTCTTAACATTTAAGGGTGTGTTCTGTATACAATATCAATCTTGTCACTGCAGTAAGTTTCATTAGCCTGGATTTATTTTGAAGGTTCTTTAATGGTGAAAAGGTGACTTGTTTTTGTAGGTGTCTTTTTTAGGCTTTACTGCTTGAAGTTTGGAAATGAAGCATGTGATTGATAAACTGCTTACTGTTATGATTAAAAAAAAAAATCTTACTATTTCTTTTACCTGTTACAGATGTTATCCAGATAATGAGATGTTTGAGGAAGAAACATGAGATTCAATTTATAATCATAGTTGGTTGCTTTCTTATTAAAACTGATAGTTCTTGGATGTGACTTCCTAAGCCTGAATGTTCCTGTACAAGCTCCTTGACCTACCTCATAGTTGGAACTAATAGGTAATCAACACTTTGCTAATATTCACACAGTTACAAGCATCATGTCTGACATATCTGGTTTTTATCCATGCACATATCTGCAGGTGGAATTGGCATATTTTGTGTTTTATGTTCTCTGCAGTTTGAGATGGACAGCGTATTTCAGGCCCCTATTTCACAATGACAAGAAGACATACTACATAGCCCCCAAAAGAACTTTTTTGGGAAAAAAATTGTCTTGGCAATGATTGATATTTTTTATCTTTTCTGTGAAGTTTGTTTGTGTCTACTGAGGCAGAAAAGCTGAGTTTTTATGATCACATAAGAATTTAAACCAAAAATCTTCTGTCCAAGGTTTATCTTCCTTTCCTGCTTCTGTAATGATTGGTTGTTGTCCTTTCTTCCATTTGGATTGTTTTTCCTTTGAGATGTTCTTGCTTCATATACTTCAAAAAGAAAGAAATTAATGCCTCAGAACACATTTTTCAGTGGTGATATTTAATACAAACTGATAAGGTTATGAAAGTCTGGAAGATGTCTTTGAGTAAAATATTCTTTCTGGCAAAATAGGATTGTGCTATCAGATCATCTGAAGAGCAATCCAAAGGCATGCATGGGCTGAATTTGACTATCTAGTTACTACTGACAGCTTATTATTTTGCTTATGGTATGTTACTAGCTCAAAAGAGACATTCTTGAGAGCAGGCCTCCTGTGCCACATCCCAGGGTCCGAGAAGTTTATATACTTGGGTAGGACTTTGAATTTTAATCAGAATAAGCAGGTAGTTCCCAAACTCAGGACTGAATTAGGGGGTGATTATGTGAACTGGGGTACTTTCTAAAAAAAACATTTTCAAAACCCCTTCTGTATTGTTTTAGAGTATTTCAGTAGGCTGGGCAAAGCAGTAGTGCTGAGCTTAGAGAGGGACTGAAGATAAAATGTGCAGTCTGTATGTCTTATACAAACAGGGACTGCTGAACTGATGTCTGATCAAATGGAAAGGTGGGCTCCACTGGAAAGGAATCAAGGGGCAATCTGTACCCAGAGACTAGGAGACAAGTTCTGCAGATATGAGGTTTTCTGGGTCAGGACACAGCTGCAGTCTGTCTGCTCAGTGTGATGGTGCCTAATACTGAGATCAGAAGTACCCTGCAGAAGGACTTGTGCCACTTCTCTGCATTTCCTTGGAAAAAGAGTTATATTAGGCCATAGAAAAGATTGCAAGTATTTGAACAAGGTGAAGTAGAGCACAAAGAGACACCAGTTCTGGTGTCTGCTTTGTGCTTTGTGAACCAAACAGTCTCTAGGTATCTGCATGACATCTGGGGTTTCAGTACTGCTTCTGCTTAATGTCATGTGCATATGTGAGCACAAATGTTCTGTCCTGTGCCTTTCGAAAAATCATATGTTCAGATGAGTGGTAAGAGTAGTTCAAGTCTTTTTTTCCTCCTCTGGCTGGCGACTGCAATCTGGAGAATGGATACTACAGTAATTGGTAATCTCTAATTTGATTGATGATGGTAGTGTTCATTCCTTTTAAAGCCAACATATATGCATTGCACGATATACCAGTGTCATGGATGTCTTTATCTGCTGCAAGAGCAGTTTTACTGGAAACCCCCCTTTAGTCTGATGTTTCAGCAATATTGGAACTCTCCATAAAACTACTGATAAACCCTTACATTGTGCATTATACTGGTATCAACCACGGGATGCTTTCTCAAATGGTGTCAGGCCTAGACAGGACAGTACACATAAGAGGAAACATGGGTAAGAGAAACGGAAATCAATCCATGTCTATTTTATTTCACCAGCTGAGTTACCAGTTGTGTTTTGACAGAGGGAGATTGGAATTACCAAGGATAAAGCACTGAATTACAATAACAAAGATAAGTCATGGAAAGTAACAGTGTTGATGCTGTGGTCAGGGTCTGCTCAGACCTGTGAGGGTAAAGGAGTGATTTTTTTTTTTTTTTTTTTTTTTTAAAGGCTTACTTATATAAGCAAGTTGCTTGTTAGTGAACTAGAAGGCCAAAAAAGAACTGGAAATAAGTAAGGACAGGCTATAAAGGAGATGTGTAAAAGCATTACTTAGACAATCAGATGACTTCATATGATTAAATGACTTGTTCTGTGGATGAGAGCAGTGGCAGATATTCTCATATGTTGACGTTAGAATGGCTCTTGACATAATCTCCCACGGTGTTTGTAGCTGGGCCAGAGGAAGTTTGAGTAAAGTGAGGGGACTGTTTGGTGGTTTGAACTGGCTGGATCACTGTACTGTAATTAGTTGCTCAAGGTTAATTTGTAACGTGGCTAAAAGTGGAATGTTCTGTAAGGTGATACTGGGGCTGATGTTCAATTCAATCAGAAGACCCTGATTATTCAACAATGTTCCTCTATGGGGGAGGAAGTTAATATGCTGAAGGATAGAGCCTGGGCTCAGAATTTGGCTGACAGAAACCTGTTTGACAGGGAGAAGTGCAGAATTCTCAATTTTGCTGAGAGAGATCCTGAGAATCAATGGTGTGTGCTAAACATGAGCCAACGGTGAGTTCACAACATAAATATGGCAGCATACATGTGAGAGTACAGTAGGAGAATGTGGCCACCAATTCAAGAGAAATCATTATCCTCATCCTGCTGCTGAGGCAGCTGCTGCAGTAGTGTGTCTGGTTTTTGGCTCCTTGCTTCCAGAAGGATGGTGAGAAACTATCCAGAAGAGGCTATAAAGATGGCTGGGAGTTAAGAACGTGTTTCCTAGGGAGGTTGCAAAACCCCTGACCTTGAAGATTTTCAAGACTCCTCTGGACAAGGCTATGACTAACCTGATTGGAACTAGTGCTGGCATTAGTCCTGCTTTTAGTGGGAGGTTGGACTATGTGATCTCTGGAAGCACCTTTGAACCAGCTTTTCTATTGTTCTTTATTGACTAAAGAGGAAGTCAGGTGAAGGAGCAATACAAAAAAATGTACATGGATCATAATAACAACTGAAGCAGTAGGCATTAGGAGAATTATAGAGAATCCAAAGTGTTAGAAATGCATAGGGTGACAGAGTAAAAGAAGAGGGAAGGTGCTGAGATGACAGTGGTCCCAATATGATCTTGAAAGCAACATTGCATTTCCCTCAATGCTATTATTAGTCAATAAAACATTTTTGTTAATAAGACTGAAACCAACACAACAGAAAGCACTATTTTCTGAGTTTGAAATGAGAAAAAGAATCAAGAGAGGCATCTGCTGCAATAATTTGCAAGTATGTTTCCTATAAAACTGAACAACTTGCAAGCTGAGCAGAGTTATTTACCCTTTCATTAGCTCTGTTTTCGGAATAGGTGTCTCGTGGACTTGTCCTGTAGTTTGTTGACGTTTTTTGCTTGGAATACATATCCTGAATTGTCTTCTGGGCTTTAATTCACATTCATTCTTATTCACATTTGGGGACTTTTGTACTTGAGACTTAACATGTCATAGCCTTGAATGACTCTGCTGTTAAAAAAGTCAAAATATGTCCTCTCCCTTTTCTATAATGAAGAGAATGAAAAGAAGAATCTAATTTCCACTAATTGAGTTTGAAGCTGTTCCCTGTGGAACTTGAAAACAGCTTATTTATGGTTCTTTCCATGAAAGGCCCCAAACCATAAACCAGAGAAGGCAACCTTGTTTTTGCAGTATTTATGGAGTAATTTTTTTTCATTTTGGTTATTACAGAACTGCTGTTGATGTTCTTTTGTGAATTCCTGACTGATATGTGGTGAAGAAGAATTGTTAAAAAGGAATGCTCTCTTGTCTCCCTGGTTCTTCATCAACAAGAAAAAAAGTACTTTGTAAAGAACTTTTTTTTGTAGAGGTCAGTACATTTAAAAAGTGCTACTTAGGTACCTTCAGTCAGAGACTAGACCTTTATTTTGTATCTTTTTACGGTAGTTGAAAAGGGAGGGGACTTCTCTTGTTAAAGATGTTTTTTTAGTTCTTTGGACTATAAGGTCTCTGATATATTGGCAAAAACAAGGATCCATGTAACCTGAATTCCTCTTACCATTATGTCCAGTTTAGCGGGTATGGGATGTGGTTACCCTTTCTAGCCAAAGTTAATGCCAGCTTTACTTATGTACCTAAAATGCGGTAGTATGGTCACTCACTTGGGGGAAACCCAGCTGCCAGTCCTTACTTTCACATCCAAATAAATTTAGGAGAATATCAAGGGGATGATAGTATCCTTCTTAGCATGTGTCCAGGCTAGATATCCCTCGACCACACGGTGTGTTTGACCTCAAGTACATCAGCTTCCAGCTTTTTTTTGCACCTGATTGAAAATTTCACTTGGAATGAGATAGATTTTTCATTGACAACTCAGTAGGTAACGTCGGGGCACCTACACCTGATCCCTGCAATTCCCCTGGAAACAACTCTGAATGTAGTGACTTGTTTTGAGGAGTTAAAGCTCACCTCTACCATGTGAGAGAAGCTTGTGAAAATAGTCTCTGCTTTCTATTTAATTAGCCTGTTTGTCATACCAGCTTGATGTACTGGTGTCAAGCGGATTACAATCATCAAACAACTGCTATGCTTCTCAGTGAGCTGTAAATTTAAGGTTTCTAGTCAAACCAACCTCCCAAAGCCATCAGCAAATGACAAGCCCCTAAGAATTACCCTTTAGCAAGGATGCTGTCAGTGAGCGAGGAAGTTTACACTGGTGAAAAGGAAAAGGCACCTGTCTGTCTCCAAGGGGCTGATCCCCCAGCTGTTCCCAGCTGTGTGCTTTTGCAGAGCTCTGTTCCATTTAAGAGAATAATTTTGGGAACTGCTAGTACAGCAAAATCAGTGCATGGTTTTGAAGAGAAGCGAGTCTGTTTTTGTGATCAGCAGGGTCGTCTGCAGTTTTGGGAGCCAGAAGGTGGTCTGATTGTTCTTGTCCTTATGTGTCTTTTTAGGATACTTTTTATATGGATCATATGCTTGTAAAAATAAATGAACAAACCAGGTAATCTGTTGTGGGGTGGAGCTGCTACCCTTCCGATTGTAAAGATTTTCCTTATTTCTAACCATAATCCTGCTTCCATCTAAGCCTATTGCTACCTGTCCTGTCTGCCATGTGCAAAGATGAATGATTGTTCCTTTGCAATAAGTTTCTATATACTTCAAGGCTGGACGGACAACATGGGGAATTAACAATCTTCTATAAGCTAAATTGCCTCAAGTCTTTTCTGAAACGGGATGTTTTCTCATCCGAGGCCTTATCAGTGCCAACTAAAGTAGAAAAATTGTATCCTGAAAGACACATGAAATAATCCTGTTTATACATCCCCTTCTGATGTTTCCCTTTGTGGGAATTATATAGTGACTTGCCTTTTGCTTCATATCTGTTGCCTTCCCATCCTCTTAACAGCTGTTATCTTGCTAGTCATTTTCTGCTCCAAATTCATTAATTTGGATGTTATTATGAAAATGCAATGCTTGATATAAATTCCTGCTTGGTTTCGCTCCTTTTTCCTTTACCTGACTGCTTTTCATTTTCTTTATTTTGAATTCTGTTTGCCATTCAGTATACTTGCAGTTCTCTCTACTTTCTCATCTGCAGATTTAATAAGGTTGTTTATTCAATTGTCCAGATCATTAGTGAAAGCACTGAATGAGGCTGGAAGTGGTGCACTTATCCGTGAAATATCCACCTTAATGCATCTTCTTTTTTGAAAGGGAACCATGGATAATTGCCCCTTAGTAATAGCGTCTGATGACTTTTTCATCCGTCCTATGGCTATGGTTTGATCTAATCTTTGCTTCTGCAGCTTACTTACATGATTGTAGTATTGGGTAACATCAAAGGCCTTTACTGAAATTTGATTTTGACATCGATTTCTTCTTCTCTCTCCACAAAGTCTGCTGGTCTATTGTGGAAGGAAATTAGTTTGGTTTGGTATGCTTTGTTTCCTACCATTCATCTGCTTTAGTACCTTTCGTGGGTTTACAGAAGGTGTGATTTATTCCTTTGGGCTTTTTGTTGATTTCTTTTTTTTTTTTTAAATTAACCTAGAACAGACAGAATCATGCTCAACCAGTATGAAAAAGGATGGCCAGGTTATCAAAACCTATTCTTCTTATTGAGACTTTTGGGTTAAAAATTCAAGCAAGCTGTAAATATGTTTTTATTTCATTATTTTAAATTATTATTCTTAGAAATACTTAAGTAACATGCCATATGTAACCTTACCCTTTTTGTTGTTGATATTAATTGTATTAACCATCTGCATACTGCTAACTTTTCTAGTGAAGACTCCTGTGTGATGACATTAAATATTGTGGACTTGTGGCATTTTTTAATGTTTTTCTTCTTTTCTGAATTCCTATTCTGAATTTCCTATTCTTCTAGCTGATTTTGTCTCTAGGCACTTCTGGTATTCTTTTCTACTCATTTTAGTAGTAAGACCTAGATTGTTTTCTATATACTTTCTTGTGTTTGTCTGAGGTCAGTAAAGAGCTTTTGTGTAATTTCTTTGAGGAACTAGCACCCTAATTCCTCCTTTATTTATTTATTTATTTATTTTTTTAATTTCCCTAACACAGAATAAGAGTTTGTAACAGACTTTTTTTTGTTTTTAATTTACCTTGTACTGACAGTTATTTTCTTAACACCTTTTACTCAGCCTTCCAAAGGATCACTCAGTCTATCATTTCTTGGTTGCTGTCACCTTTGCTTTTCCAGTTGATCCCTCCTTATATTTAATACCAAATCTAGCAAGACTTCCTCATGGTGCTGTACCTTTCGTGTCAGAAAGAATTCCTGTTATTACCATTGACAGGACTGTGTCCTGCTGTGCTCCCCTCCCAAAAGCAGCCTGGGGAGGTAGTTCCCTGCCGTTACTGCTTTCTGTGTGATGTTGCTGAGTAAGGGGGGAGTGTGTTCATGGGATGCCTTGTCCATGTCCCTTTTGTCAGTCCTTGGTATGACATCTTCATCTTTCTTTTCCTCTTCAGTCACCACTGTTACCACAGGGCAGATTTGACACCTGATGTGGTCCAGACCTCATGGCATTCTCAAAATAAAAGACAGCGACTTTTCTCTTTAGCTTACCTGTCCTTCCAGAAGAAACTGCCCATTCACGTGTGCGTGATAGAGCAAGCCATGTGGCCCATGGACCAGTACCTCTCCCTAGATGCCATGCAGTCCACTCCATGCTCCTTTGGAGCCATTTACAGCTCTTGCCGGCCCTGTTGGCCCATACCAGATGATGGGAGGAATACTAGATGGGGAAGAGATGCATATCAATTATTAAGGAGGGGAGGATATGGTTGCCAGGCCACTGAATATGCAGCAAGTAGATCATGTGACCTAGTCAACTATGGAGCTTGATCATGCATGTTCCTAAAGCCTTATATGTTTGAGATAGAAGCAAAATTTTCAAAATTATATTTGGTGAGTGGTTGTTGTTGGTAAACATCCATACGTGATTTTCCCTGCTTTTGGTAGGATGATAGGATGATTCAATCCTGACTTGAAGTATGGACCATTTTATATGATACAGTATTGAAAAACTGGTGATAACCTGAAAGATGAGATTGCCTGCTGTTGAATGTTTACATCTTCATGACTTTCTGTTCTATATCTCTACTTATCGCAGAGTCTGTGTGCCTCTTTTGTTGCTGTTTTGTACTATGATAATTAATTTTTGTACTCTGTGAGCAAACTATTTCTGTGATATATTCTACCATACACACTACTGCCATATTCTGGGTGTCTTAGGTCTCTTCTTGTGTACAAGAAACTGAAATAATCCTTTTTCTATAGGAAAACTTCTTAGTTAACCTCCACCACCTTGCTGTCCCTGGTCAGCCTCAACTCCTGTTTTTGTTGTCTGGAACTGGCTTCAGAGGGTCTTTGGGGACTGGGAAGTGTGGGGTCGGTGTCTGTGCCAGTAGTGCAACTCTGAGCTGGTGGCCTCAGAGACAGACCTGTTTGATATCATCCTGGCACTTGTGAAGGGTGGGAGGTGTGCTGCATAATGGGGTGGAGAGTTAGATGTCTTTTTATTATGGATCTAAGTCTGGGCAAGTAGGCACTAAGGAGAGCCTAGGTAACAACAGCATGGAAGTACGTAACATTGCCTGGTAAGGAGTACCAAGGTGAAGAGTAAATATTCTGGCTTCTGGCCTGCGAGTGCAGGCATAAGGTATTTGTACACTGTCTTTAATTGTGCTTTTATCGCAGCCAGTGAAACCTCAACAGGAGAATATGGAGCCAAGGACAGCTCTGTGCTCAGAGGACAGTGGAGCTGAGTGGAAGATGGCTTGTGCCCACAAATGCACTCAGCTTTTGAGCAGTCACAGGAGTGCATTCTCTGTGTTTTCTTCCTGTGATGCACAGAGAGCAGAAGTGTTATGATTATTTTATGGCTTGTGGGTTTAATGATAGCTTTAATAAACCTGGTTTTGTTTATCCTACTTTAAGCTGACTTTCAGTAATTTTTGAAAAGATTAGTTCCATTGAAAAATCTTATGTTACAGAGGCATGAACCTATACAGTGGTTTATGTTTCAGTTCAAGTCTGGACATAGCCACAGTGCTTAAAGGGTAGATCTGAAGGTAAGTTGCACACGGTATTCTTTCACATCTCTCTGCTCTTCTTGACCTGCCATTCAGTAAAAGGGACAGACAAGGATGGCTATGCCTGGGCACAGCACAGAAGAAAATACTCAGGTCTCATTATCATGTCTGTTTTGCAAATATATCCAGAGCACAGCAGTGACAAACTCTTATTTATCCGGTTCCTAATTCCCCTTTGAAATGTGTTACATGCCAAAGTTTATCTGAAGTCTCCAATGCCTCATTTGAGGTCCAAACAGACGTTAACTGGAGACATTAAGCTCTCTGCTGCTCCTAGGTTTTTCATGCATAACAGCTGGAGTTTGTTTATATTGCAACTTAGTGCCAAACAAGGCACACCCAAGTGCAGGCTTTGCACACAGTCAAAATCTTTAATAAACAAAATGAGGTTAAGAACATTCTTTATTAAAAAAAAAAAAAAAAGGGAGGGAAGTCCTTTCAGTCTTGAAATTCTGCATTTTTTAATTTCTTTTGTTTATTTGTTTTGTTTTTAATTTAATGATGTTTCGAAGCTAGAATCCTTATTTTTATGAAGATGAAAGTTGACAAGACAGCTCTTTTCTGTTGTCCTCCTGCTTTTGTTCTGTGTCGTCCCTCTTTTCTCTCTTTGCTCACTCTTTCTTTTTCTTTCAGTTTCTACAATGTTTTAAATTTGTGCTCTTTATGATCATACTGAAAGTCTATTTCGTGGTTCATCCCATTTCCTAAGTCTTTGGTTGGTTATCCTTTTCTTGTTTTAAGGCTATTGAGGCAAGGGCATTCATACTGTAGGTTATGAATTATACCTTCTCTGTATTTATGCCCTACTGTTCTGGTTTTATTTGGTCTGATTTTCAGCATCTCCTATAGAATAACTTTTTCTGTCTGCTTACCCAGGCCTCTTTTAGCTTTCTCAGCACCTAGATTTATACTTGTGTTGTATTTATTTGCTGAAGTTGTTTTCATACAATAGCTGTAGATATTTTGGTTAGGAAAGAAGTGTGGAGTGCTAGTTACAGATTATCTAGGAGGTCTGCTGGTGCGACAGACTCCAGATATTGTTCTGGCTTGATCTGCCATAAAATCACTCCTGATTAGTACTCACTGCCTACTCCAGACCACAGCTTTTAGATATTAATAGAGGTTTCCCCTAATTGTCAGGAAAGGCTTGTACAACCAGGTTGCTGACTCTTTTTATCAGAAGTGTTTGGTGTAGGGAAGGAACAGATACTTGCTTTTGTAGTTTTCAAAAGTTTGTATGAATCTTAGCTCTGTGGTGAAACCTGGCAGAAGAAGTATGTGGTTTTACTGTGTCAGATGTATTGTTGGCCACCAATAGTGCTCATTTTTAAAATACAAAGAGCAAATGACTTGTACAGCTGAGACATATGCCATTCCATGTGGGAAGTCTCTTGTTGGTTCACCTTTTGCTGTCGTAGCTGGTATGCAGAGTATGATGATGGCAGTGCTCAGGTAAGGCCAGGTCAGGTGTCTGTTTCCTTTCTTTTCCCAGAGATTGCTCCAGCAGTGCAGGTCTGGCTTGGGCATGCTCCTACCACACCTCTAATTGCAATGTGGTTTTATGTCTAATCTAGAAGGTATTTTACCTGAATACTTGATCTTAAGTGTTTCAGCTGCTCTTGGGCAATACATCCATGTTATTTATTGCAGACGGGACTGGTACGTGATACTGTTCCACCCTGTGGTGGGTGCTTTCAGGGGTGAGGTAATCTTGAGCAGACTGGCTGGTGCAGTCCCCTTTACTAACATTTCTTCAAACAGTGTAAAAATCAGCTTATGAATGGTCGAAACCAGTTAGTCTGGTGTAAGAGGAAGGCAACCCTCTTCTCTGCATGTCTGTTTTTTTTAAGTAAATAAGATGTTTATTTTGATGAATAGACAAAAAAAAAAAGTCAAGGCAATGCCAGGGATAGCAAGATCTGAGATTCACTGAGAAAATTATGCTGGACATTGCCTTACTGGTGTCCCACCCAAGTGCAGAACCAATTGTGCAGATCAGCAGCATCCGCTGTGTTGAGCTAGACTGATGCGTGTCTAACCTGAGAGACTGCCAGTGCTGGCAATGTCCTAATATCCCTGCCCAGCCTAGGAGGTTCCCTTGCTTAGGGGAATGGCATAATTTTAAATTAACAAATCACTATTAATGAATAATCTTAGTGACTCCACTGTCACCTTCTCTTGGATTTTGTGATGGACATGGAGAAGGGAAGCAGACGTGGGTAGTGCTGTGCCTGGGCAGTGGTTACCTCTCCTAAGTGCATCCTGCAGTCCCTAGGGATGGTGCTGATGCTCCATGTGGAGTTAGCTCTTAGCACTGCAAAGAGTAAGTTGAATCTGCAATAGCCCATGATTTTAGATGTTTACTGCTTTTTGATCTTAATATTGAGGGACAGTATTGCTCAGTAATAATGAACCTTGCAGCATGTCATGAAGCTTATATTCTGGAGGCAGATAGACAACACGTGCGGACTTGTCCCCTTGTCAGCCTAACAACAGTAATGGGGTTACGATGTCAGCGATGTTAATTGAAATGCAACAAAGCCAGGTGTATAAAATACAATGCAATAATCTATAGCCAATTAAGCTTCATTGTAAAGTGACAATGAATCTAGCTGCGATTCAAAACTGCAAACTATGTGACAGTGGGATTAGTTTGTTTGCATTAGTACCTCACTGTGTTTATTAGACTGGCATGAAAGAACCAGTTTTGTCTGAAAAACAAACAGCATTTCCTAAGTTTGTCTTTGGTTGTTGGTTTGTACCTCTTGAATGAGACTCGCCATTTTTTTCAGGATGGTTGAAAAATATGTATAACTTTCTTGGCAATTTCTCACACACTGCTCACTGCCTAATTCTTGCTTTGATAAGATTATTTATATACAGACTAATCTCCATCCCTAGGTTGTACTGGATGTACAGGAAAACAAAAAGGGAGGCAGCAATCCACAACTTTTAAATGAGATTTATCTCATAACACATGAGATGTGAAATATACTGCCCAGGTGAGATGCCAAATTTCTGACAGTTCTTCCTCTTTCCTACTTATACAAATAGTCTCCTCTCTGGTCCAGGTGCTAATTCAGTCACCTGAAATAGTCCTACAGGATAGACCCATCTAAATGATGGTGGAAATGCTTAATTCTAGTGTTTCAAGGTTAGCATCATTATGCTTCTGTCTCAGTCCCACTTACAGTTCATAAGGATTCAAACCTTTTAAAATGGAGGATGATAGCTGTGACTCATGGCCAGTGTATCTTGCCACTTACCCTCATGAGGAGATTTTTGTGACTCATTTGAAAACAGGCTGAGGTGCTTGATGTGCAGTCACTGTACCTCTGAGAATGAACCTTATCCTCCTCAAAATAGGTTCCTGTACAAATTGTTCCTGTGAGAAGTGCCTTGGTGCTTGGGTGACTCAAACAATAAAAAAACCAAGCCTATTCAACAGTAAGTGCCATAAAGATGTCTCTCTGTTGATGTTCTGTCTCATGTTATTGCTAGGAAAGAGCTCCCTTGATAAAAGTTCAGGAGACACCAAAACTGCAACTGTTACTTCTCAAAAATACATGAGAGGCAGCTGCTTGTCAATAGATTTGTCTCAACTGTAATACTTGTCATTTCTCCAGAGTATCAACACACCATAGTGAGCAAAATGAGAACAACTTTCAAAGATATGCCAGGAACAGAAGAGCTTGTCCTTAAATGAGCACCTCTTATATTGGAGGTCAGTCTCATGTGCTTAGTCATAGGTGAGGTGAAACAGAGCTCTTCCTTGTGTTCCCGTGGGCCACTGCTTGTAGTTACAGCAAAACTGAATCCATTACAGTGAGGCAGCATTGGTGCTAGGCAGTTGTTCGGCTGAATGGTCATTGCAACTACCTAATGATGTCTTTCCATCGTTCAAATCCTTTAGTTCTTTATTTCCTTTTCCTCCCAAGAAAGTAAAAGTATTTGATCTGACCCCAGGTTTCTGCTTATTACAGATTTCTATGCTTCTGTCTCTTTGCTTATGAACCAAGCTCCATCACAAATGTCTGCAGTTTTAATGCTATGGGAATAGCACTCTTGGCATATTGTTGTTGCAACAATATATACTGTATATCTCAGAATATCCCACTTTACACCACTGAAATAAAATATTTTGTCTCCTATTATGTACACAGTATATGTAGTGTTGTAAAGGATATATTACAGGACCCATCTTCTTTCTTAGATAACAGGTCCATGTCCTTGCACTTACTCTTTACTTCCTAGGTTTCTAATCATCCATAGCATTTGTCCCAGAAACACTCCCTGTGTGACACATCCCTTTTGTAATGGAATGATCAGAACTGTGTGTGCTTCTATGGCAAAGAGTGAACAATCGATTCATACAATAGCAGCAAAGGAGCCACTTCCTCCTGGAGTAAATGTGTGTAAAAAAAATAAATTAATATTTGGAGTTGAAACTGGGTGAGACCACAGGTGAAGTAAGCTTATTTCAGGGGAGGATGGGTTGCATGGCCTGAAGTTCACATTGTACTTCAAGTTACTGGGGTGGAGCAGAAGTGATGGCAGGACCTCCAGTGCTCTGACGAAGGAAGGTAAGAGGAGGTTATACTGGTCCTTCCTGATTCTTCTCCGTCCTACGGTGAGTGACCCAGGGATTTGCTTCGGCTGTTTTTTTTCTGCAGCTAAGTCTCCTGGCTGTCAGTCCCGGCTCTGCTCAGCCCAAGACAGCCCTCTGCTGTGAGCAGGTGGCAAGCCTCGCAGCCTGCCCTCAGCCGATCTGCACGAGCCCGATTTTACAGACGGAGTTTGTACTGATGTTGTCCACCTACGTTTCTTTCTTTACCTCAGGCTGGTATATACTGTTTGAATATCAGCTCAATGCTATGTTCTGTTTGGCTTGAAAAAAAAAAATCCATCAATTCTCTTAAAATTTCACAGATAAGCATTGTCCTTGCTTTCACCCCATGAAGGAACCTCCACAAGGAGAGCCTGAGCCCACACTTGCATGAGCACAGGTAAAGGACACCTCTTACATGGGGACTGTTTTTACAGGCTCTATCAAAGTACCTCTCTGGGGAAAGAACTGTAGCTGCAAATGGTATATTTCCATTTACAGATAAAGTTACTTCAATCATTGCAGTTTCTGCCAGATGACACCTAGTGGAATTGTGACCTTCTCAATACTTTTACCATTGAAAAGAGACTGTGCTAATAGATACCTGAATTTACAAAGGCTTCATTTGCGTCTGCTTCTGCATGTTCACTGTCGAGGGGCAATCCCCACTGTGTGTTTATGGGAATTTGCTGCAATGGCCCTGTTTCACATGGCACACCTTTTTTTTTTTTTTTTTTCCTCTGGTGGAAAAAATAATAAAAAAAGAATGATGTGTGGATAAATTAATAGGTTAGAAGGCTTTTGAGTCCTTTGAAAAGTATGTGGATGAATACCTCCTGCCCATGTTCTACTTTTGTATACTTGTAACACAGAGATTAAAAATCTGCAGAAAAGCAGGGGGTGGACTAGATAACCCGCAAAGGGTCCCCATCAGCCTCAGCATCTCTTTGTGTAAGAGGCATAGTGCTAAAATCAATTTAAAGCAATACAAGGGGAAAAAGCAAATCTCATATATGTGCCAGGCTGAGGTGGGGGGGAGGGCAAAACCAAAAAGGAGTGAAAGTTCCCTTGTTTTGTATGTTATTTACACTGATGTTATTAAACCAACCAATGTGCACTGCTTGCAAAAATGGGAGACCCTGTTGTTAGAGAGAAACGAAGGGCTGGTTTCCAGCAAGGCACATACATAATAGTGCTTTCCTCTTTCCTGAACAACACACACAACTGTACTTTCATCCCAGTGCCTGTTTGAGGCATAATGAACCCTTCTGTAATTCACTTCAACTAGACATCTTTGAAAGGTCACATCAACAGCAGGCAGTTGTGGAAACTGGCAGGCTTTGCACAGGATCAGGCTGGGCTGAAGAAGTGTTTGTAGGAATCTGCTTACAAGTTTATATGGAGTTTGTTTATGTCACTTCAGTGCTAGTACTTTTACTTTGATAAGCATTGCAATTAAAAAAAAAAAGAGTGATTAAAAAAAAAAAGAAAATACTGTCACAACGCAACCCCCCCCTCAAACTAGGGGATATCAAGTCCTCGAATTATTTACTACCTATGTAGTAAGTATGTACTTCCCTCATCATGGGCTTTGTTACACAAAAGGCTGTAATAACATGCCCTGTCTTCTCTCTGAATGATGCATGATGGTGTGATCTGAGTGCTGGCCTGCAGACTGCATGGGGCCCACACACACTTCTGCCTGTTCTGTTGCTCGAACTGCCCAGAAAGCGAGACTCCTCCTCTGGCACACACCCAGGCTAGAGCTTAGTCTGCCACCTCTCCCAGTATAAGTGGACAGGAGGTTGATGCTTCCAGGTCAACTGCAAACTGCTGTTGCTGCTTTCCTGGTGGTGGGGTAAACGCTGGAGCATTTTGGTCGGTGCTCTGAGGCTGTGTCTGAGGGAGGGAGAAGATGAAGTGTTTAGATGGTGCTTGTGGCTGTAGGTGTGTGTCACAAAGACATGTTTGTGTCTGAGAAAGGAACTGTAGTCACAAGACCATTGCAAGACAGCCTGGAACCACCTCTTCCAGCGAGAAGAACGCAGCAGAGGTAGTAGCCTGAGTACTCCAGCAGTGTAGCAGAGCTCTTGGGCTAGAAAGACATGGGTAACTACGGGGCTACAAAGATAGTGAAAGGTAAGCTGTCAAACTAAAGGTTCAGTTAATTAGTATTAACATATGACTAGTGGCACCTTTGAATTTACATCACAGGTGGATGCTGGAATTAAGTCCTACTATGTACTTAAATCCCTTCTGTATTCCAGAATGTTGCCTGCAGGGGTTCGAAGGGCTCCGTAAGGTCATTAGGCCTCCTCTCCGATCTCAGTGGCAATATATACTTGTAGTCTAGGTGCCATTAGAATGATTTGTAAACTGACTTTGCAGACCCTTGAGCTCATGAGTTAATCTTAACTCCAGCCAAATACGGACCTAAATTAGAACTTGAGTTTTAGTCCCTCTAAATTTGGGGGAAGTTTGAATTTAGGTCTGACCTTCATTTCCAATCCCAGGATTTAGTGAGCTGGGAATCCTAATTCTGTATCTCTCAAAACTTTGATTTCTTCTTGTGTGCCTGGCACATGGCAGTTATGCAATCACCCTATCTGTTTGTTTCACAGTCATTCAAAGTGGTCAGTAATAGATGCTTTGGGCAAGATGTATGAAGTTCTGCAGTGGAGTGGCTAAGGCTCTTTTTGACCTTTGTTTTAAAAGTTTGGATGTGGAAACCACCTAGCTTCCCTACATGATTTTTACTACACAGCCCTTGCTCAGTGTTTTCCTCACTGGATTCAGCAGGACCTTGATGAGACTGTGGCTCTGCTCACTCAGCAATCCATCCCCAGGACATGCTTTGCTTGTTTTGTGCCTGAATTGTTTCTGTGGCCTGCTGTTAAACATCTAGCATCAGTTTTCTTCAGAAACAATACAGGAAAAGTGTTTGAAAGGTAGTTTAGAGGGAATGATTCTTAGGCATTGTTGCTTTTATTGCATATCTCTGTTCTGCATATGACTTTCAGCATCTTTATTGGTTTATTAGGTGTAGTAAGTCTCTTTGTGCATAACCCGTGGGGCTCTTGTCCTGATAATTGGACAGTGTTGTCTTCTGCATAAGAAGAAAACTAAGAAGAGTAATTATTTATTCGTTGCCCTATCACAATTTCGTTTTATTCTATGATGATAGGAAATGTCCTGATTCTCTAAAATTAAACAAGAACTGAGAGCGGTTTTAGAATACATCAGACTGTGGCCAACAGATGTAATTGTTAGTGCTTTCCTCTACCAAATAGTGCAATTCAGCCTCATGCACATTGTAACAGGACAGCTGCTTACATAAATAGAGCAGGCTAGCAGCTGAACAATTTCTGGAAAGATGTAGCCAGTACGATAAACACAAACCACTGATATTAACTCTGAATAACCTTATCCTAAGATCTGAATGGCTTATGTTTCTGCTGCGTTATTTTATTTAGCTGAGACCCACTTTTAATGCTTTGTTTAGAGAGTATCTTGTCAGAAATTCTCCTTATTGTTAATAAATACATGAAAAGAAATAGGCTGCAACAAAAAACAGATTAAGCCCAGTTTCATGGGAAATGCTATTAACTCCTGTCAACAACTGCTGTCTGTTCATGCAAGATAATAGGTACCCTCTCTGGATTGTTTTTAACTTGCTTTGGATGTATGTTTTGTAAAATAAGATGGAATTTCTGCTTGTGGCTGTAGGACGTTATCTTGGTCTTTTTCAGCTTCTGTTTGAATCAGTTATCATAATTTTTGTTGCTTTTATTAGGAAGTGGATCAGACCCCTGGTTAGAAACAGACATGTGTTCCTGAATACCCGCTTGCAGCTTGAGGGGAATCTAGCAGTGGTTTTGACAAGAAAAACCATTATTCATCATGCCTCATTTAGCAGGCATCAAATTTTACATTTTCCCTCTGCCAGCTATTCACTCTCCCACCGCTTTTTAGCAGTCAAATACAATTAATATCACCTCAACTAACTGTTGACTTTGATTACCCAGTCTAGTACTATTACTAGTTTTGTTTCTTGACATTAGCAAATCATGAGTAATAATTTATAAATCAGTTAAAATGGTGTTGTTGGCATGTCCGTATACCTGAGTTTATATTTTCGGGGTTTTTACCCCAAATGCCTTCCAGACTAATTTATTGTTACTGTGCTGTTTCCTTATGCTCTCTACCAGCCTTAGTATTCCTGACCATCTTTTACTGTGAATTTCTTTCTCTCATCAGTTCTTCTGTCGCTTACTGACTGCTCTTCAAGGAAAATCCTATTTTTTTTCCTATTTCATTATCCTTGTTGCTCGTGTACCTTTCTTGGGAGTTTCAGAAGTGGACTGTGACCTCTAAAGTAGCGTCTTTGACATTTAGTCAACACCTTGTACTATCTCAGTTCAACAGAGCCCTTCAGCTGGCGTTCCCCACTGCTCAGAAGCACCAAGGAAGGAGAGCTGTCAGTCTGGAGTAGATGGTTGCTGAGTTTAAAATTATCCAATCTGCTGGACTGCCTGCTGGTAGTATTGCTCTGCTTCTTCAAGCACACATTTTTGCTATGTTTGGCCTGAATTCAGCAAATGCTCCTGAGGTATTTTAGTAGCTGTTCAGCATGAATTGGCTCTGAGACATCATTGCTGGAATCAAAAAAATCAGATGTGGGAAAGGTCTGAAGGCATGTTTATGTTCCTCAGCCTGCAGCTGAAGTAGGGTTGATCACAGCAATGTGCTGCCTTTCTCTGTGTCCCGTAGAGTTTTCAGTGTCCTGTGACACCCTCCCTTCTGTGGGTTACCTGGGTTTTAGAAACAATGGTTCTTGCTATACCATGTAAAGAGTTAACACATGTATCCAAACCTTTTATTGCAAATCTAGGAAGAGCATTGCACTATCTCTATTTGAATTAGGATGCTAGTGCAAAAGCCTCTCCTGAGTAATTAGTCATCCTGCCCTCCTGGAATGAGTTTGTGTAGTTGTCATGGAGGACTACCAGGCAGTCAGGAGCACTGAAGCTGTGTATTGATTTATTTGGCTGATACCTTCTTAATCTGCAGCCCACTTTGTCTTTTGCCAGCTTGCTGGCTGTGGGCTTGCAGGGTTTCATTTTCCACCGTAGCACTGATGGGAGCATGTCAGATAGGAGTCCTCCACAGGTCATGTTCACCAGCTTACACCTTTCTGTCTTCTACAGTTTTTGTGGCTGACTGAGTAGGAGAAGTCACCTCACTGCATTGTTGTTATTATTATTTTATTTTTTATTATTACTTTTTCATTTTGTTAATTGGCTCTATCAAGTGTCTTCTTGTAACCACATAGTAATGGGTGATAAAAGCAAATTTCACTTCCTGCATGAAAGTGATACGCTGGTATACTCATAAAATGTGGGAGTGGCAATATCTTGCCCTCAAAGATATCTTGCAAGATGTTCTAGAAACTTAAAAAAAACCTATGCTCCCATATCTGTTTTGAACGTGGCTTAAACTCTGTCGCTACAATGCACATGGAGAATGTCTTGCACCAAATGACAATTTAATCATTCTCTAGTCAAAGTTTCTGAAACCTTCCTAGAATGTAAACTTTTCGAAAACACTAATTATTTTGTGGAGATCCTGTATCTGTGTTTCCTCATCTCATCTATCCTTTCAATGGCTACCAACATTTTTATGACAGTAGCTTTTTACTTATGGGGAGAAGTAATATTCAGAAAGGCTTTTAAGATCTTGTAGTTGGCTTTAAACACAACAAGTAATATTAACGAATTCCTGCAATCAAACATCTAAGTATTCATTAGAAGAAGAATTTGTTCCTTTCTTTTGAGCTGAGGCTTTAAGGATGGAGCTGGAGTTTCTTTTCCTCCTGTGACCGAAGGAATATTTAAGTATTCCTTGAAAAATAGAACGTCTTCAGTCTGGTGGCATTGACACCATCCTGGCCCTATATGCTGCACACCTGTGATGTGAGATGTGCGTTTGAATTCTCAAGGGACATGAGAGAAGCTGTACCAAAATCCCTCTTGTGGTAGGTGAGAATAGTGGTCATGAGTGTCCACCAGAAAGGGCTTGGTTAGCTCCTTAACTCAGGGGACAACTGAAGGTTGGGTATCCAGATCAGAGAGGAGTGCTTCTTATGGCAGGTCTCTCTGATTTAACACATGCAATACTCTTTTGCATTTCCCACCTCAAGACACCTACCTACTTGCAGGTTCATTCCCTGAGCAAGGCAGAGGTTGTGGGGCTGTGAAACAGCACTGCTCTGCTTGAGCAGAACCTGGGCTCAGGGCCTCCTTTTTAGACACAGTTTGACATTAAGTGAGAGAACTCTTTGAGCCAACATAAAACACAGGGCAAATCTGTGATTGTGCATGCTTTGGAGTAAAGTGCATGGTCACAGCTCTGTCAAGGCTGTTGTCAGACACCCAAAGTAAAGGCAGATTTGCCAGGGGGGTGAAGAGATCTGCAGGGTCCCATTAATGCTTCATAGAATCACAGAATTGGAAGAGACCTTCAGGATCGTCCAGTTACTGACTAACATATTCTTGGCTAAATGGTGGCACTGGTCCATCATCCATGCTGCAACTGCTCCTGCCCAGGCCAGCAGAACCTGGGCACCCGATTTAAGTCTCTTCATTCTGCAAGCTGGCAAAGTAGCTAGGAGTACTGAGAAACTAAGTACTGTATGCTCCAAATTCTTTGGTGAGTCAAGCTTGGAGACTCTTATCACTTGTATATTTTAATTTCATGAGTTTCTAGTGGCCACAGGGAGGATTAGGATCTCACTGTGTTAGATGCTACACAGACATGTCGAAAGAGTCTTGCCCTGAAGGTCTTCCAATCTACATACAAGAAGATTAAAGATTAGAGAAGTGGAAATATCATGCAAGAACAATAATCAGATGATAAGTGGTAAATGTTGCATTAGTTCCACATTAGATTTTCCCCTTGTTTTTGTGTTATATTCCTTTACTCTTACCACCAAAGATAAGCAGTAAAGAAAGAACTGATGCTTTCCACTCCCATTAATTTATCTCACCTATGGAAAAAGAACAAGTGGCATTTTTCTCAGTCTACAGGTTTGGGTTTGTTTTTTTGATTAAGATATGTTATTATTAAAAATATTACTATTAATAATGGCAATTTTTTTTACTATTGTGGTGCCCAAGGTCTGCAGAGATAGGAGCCATATTGGAATGATGCCCTATAAGCAGGGGAATAAATCCACTTCTAGTTGGTTCGGCAGCCCTTATTCTGCTATTTACAGGGAAAGGTAGATACTTTCTAGGGGAACAATTTTCAGTAATAAGTGTTATCCCCTTGAGCCCCAGCCCACTTAAGGGACAGCTGAATTTTGCTGTCAGGACAAGCGTTTTCCAACTCTATAGCTATGCAATGATTTCTATGCATAGACTTTCTATGCATAGTCAATAGGCTTCTCTGAAGATTTTGCTTCACTTAAGTGAAATACAGCAATCAGCTGTCAATACTGAAGCCGTGTGTGAAAGACAGTCAATTTTCTTCCTATGTTCTGCCCTCTAACACTGCCTATAGCTCGAGTAGATTGCATTATTTGGTGAATTTAGTAAAGTGCAGTACATATGATGGGAGGCTTTGGGTAAGTTATCTTGGCACCTGGCACTTGCCATGATGAGAGGTAGGAGAATTGAAAGAAATCATAGTCCCATTGAAATCAGCAGTAGCACTCACTGTACTCCAGTGAGGGCAGGATTTCAGGATGTCCACTGGTAAGGACATGTCCCTGACTTCTCTTAAATGATTCAACCTCCAGAATTTCTCTTTTATGTCCTGAGTGGAGAGGGTCTTAAACTTAATTTTGGTTTATTATTGCTCAGTGGTCTGCTGAGATTTAAACCTAACAACCAATTTACATAATGACAAGGTCCCAAACTTCAATGATGACCAGAGAGGCATCTTTGAAAAGTTAAAGGAAGGAAAAGTTTTCCTTCAAAAAATGGAGTGTCTAGGATGCTCAGTGGTACAAGTCTTTTTCCTGAGACAAGTTTCATACAGTGTCACCAGTGTGAGAACCAAAACTTCGGATTTCGTTGCTCTAAAGAGCCCCACATTTTCTTCCATTTCTGTCGCTGAAGCCCCGTTTTCCTCTTCCTCTGCCAGAATTTTCCTTGGCCCACTTGGCTATTGTGAATTCAGATATTTAAAATGATCTAAAGGCCTATTCTTCAGCAGGGTCTGGCATTAGAGAACACAGCTTTTGGAGCAGTGTGGGAAACGCCTGTATCTCCTCTCTGCTTTCCATAGCTGGCACTAGATGGTGCTGTGGCATTGGGCTTCGCTTCGGAAAACTCCACCAGTTTCAACCTGCAGTTCTCTCCGAAGCATTCATCCCACGCTAAAACGTTGGTACAGTAAAAAGACCCTTTTCTAATCCAGAACATGAGCTTTTGTCAGTGCAGGGTCTGTTGCAAACCTGGGCATTGTTCAGCCCAATCTGCTTGTTTCCTTTTCTTACACAAATGGAGCTGCTGTTCCTGTGTTTCCTTGATACATGTGGAGTATGCAACATGCATCAGAAACCTGCGGTTACTGGTAACCACAATATCCCATTTATCTCTCTAATCTGTTCCTGTAACTCCCCATTTCTCTCCCTCCTCCTTACGTGCTCCCATTTCTTAACTTACTTTTTCAAATGCCGTTCAAGAATATGCCCCTTTAAACCTGCTTTAAACAGATCTATTTAAAACAATTTGCTGCATTTTTCAATTAAAAAAATGGATTGGATAATTCAAAAGAAAAATCAATATTCTCCACCACAGAAGACAATACAGGCAGGCTTTTCAGTACAGTGCAGACAGTGCCATACAAGGACCGAGTAGAGAGATTTTTCAAGCATCTCCTAGTTTGCTGCCTAAGTGCTTTAGATTTGTCTTGCTATGCTTCTGCAGTTCTGTTCCTGAGCCTGCTTGGAGCCAAATATGATGATTGAATGAGGGTAGAGGCCTTTATTTGGATCCCTTCTATTCCCAGCCTCCTGCCATATGATTTCTGCTGGTTTGAAATATCAGGCTTTACTGTTGTAGTGAGATGCTGTTTGTTTGTGTTTTGCTTAAATCAACATGAGCATAGAGGCTTTCCTCATGAAGGTGGATGTGACCCTGGATCCAGGTGATGAAGGGGGAGGGGCAGATCTGGTGCCATTGTGAGACTTCTGCTGGGGGCGTGACTGGACCTCTCACCATTGATGGTTGGCTCCTGGTCTGGCCATGAGGATGGGGCATGGGCCAGCCCAATCTCCTCCAGGAGATACCTGGAAGTAAGCAGTGGGCAACTGTGGGGGAGGAAAGGACTGTCTGAGGTCTGTCAGGATCTCTCCAGTCTATATCTCAATAGACTTACTGGAGTTATGAATAAAGTAAAGTAAAGGATGATGATGCATAATGGAGACAGAGAAAACCATTCTCTCATCGCATTCAATCTGAGGATGAGGTTGAGCCTTGAAGAAGGGGCTGAAATAGCCAATGTACCTGGGAATCTAAACCAAACCTGTGGGTGACAATCTTTGGCTGTCCGTTTGGGTTTTTCTTTGTGTAATCCAAACTTGTCTATATCTCCAGCAAACAAGCAAGCAGAATGAGACACAGGTCCCAAATGTAGAGTTTAAAGGGCTTGAATCTGTCTCTACTCCCTATCCAGAGGAAATATGAAAGCTCAGCAGGAGATGTGGAGGGCTCCTAGGCGAGATCCGTGTCTCCAAATTTGCTTCCTCAGTCTTTCTTGAAAGACTTCGGGCGAATCTTTGCAAAATGTAGTGTAGGTGTCTGTTTAGCTCTAAAATATCATTTAACATGAAAGTATTTTCTCATTACTGCTGACTGAGGTTTCACACAATGTTAGTTAAAATGGATGGAAAAGAGACATTGAAATGGTCTCAGCACAGAAGTTTGGTAAAATGTATTGCAATGGGACCATTATATTAAAGAGGAGGAAAAGGATGGGAAATTTTCTGTGATAGAGGCTGTGCGTGAGCTTGAGGTGCCCTCAGAATTACCCAGGCAAAATTCAGCTGAACTGGATATTTCAAAACCTGAGACAGGAGAAAGAGCAGTACAGATTAGTCTCTCATTTGTGGGAAAACAGTTAAAATGACAACAAAGACAAGAAAACCTACATTTCAATTTCAATACATCTGTTTGAATTATGGCTATTTGGTACTTTTGAGAATAAATTGCATTTGAAATGGAATCTTTCTAATGACTTATCTTTCAGGCAGGTATTGTGCACACCTTTTAAATGCATTTTACATGTTTGGAGGGGGGAAGAAAAAAGATGAATTATGAAAAAGTTAAGAGGAAAATAATTTCAGGAGGTAATGGATGAGCTCTGTCTGGAAGATTAATCAAGGCAGTTGCAAGTGAGTGCCAAAAGCATAACTGAAGTAGAACTAAATATCTGATTGTAATTAAAACTTTAGCCTTCTAATGGCTCCATGAAAGATATTTTAATAAACGTGAAATGCACTTTCTAAATGGCACGCTAACTTTTAATGACTTGGGTGTTTTGTTTGATTAGTAACCTGGACTGTTAAATTAAAGCCAACTGCAAATGCATGATAAAATATTGATGGTTTCAGGCAAATGAATTGGGGGAGTTATGCTTGACAGATTTTTGGTATCATTAAGGATTTTAACTGGTGGAAAATATATATTGCTGGTGCTTAAAGATAGTTAAAGAGTATCTCGTCATTTATATGCCCTAGTTTTAATTTTGCAGTAATAATGGGAAAAAAATCTGAATTATTCACAGATGGTTGGTCAAGAGAGGTCACTTAATTTAAAAAGTGTTATTTTAATTATACCTGTTTCTCATTTCCGGCACAGAAAATTAAATATTTGGTGGTATTTGGTTATTTCTTCTCTTAGAGTACCTGGAGCTTTCCTGAGGCTTCTGTGTGTTTTGTATGTGTGTTAAAGATGGAAGAGTGACACGGTAGAAAGAGTTTTATTGTTTCCAGTATAAGCAGCTTTATTGGAAGTTAATTAAATTAAAAAAAAACATAATGGTGTCTGCAGGTTCAGAAATAGCACATGGGATTTCCAGAGGAAACAGGGATGATCCAGAACTCAGCCTCTTCTAAAGACAGATTTATTGTATTATCAAATTTCAGCAGACTTTCTGATATCTGCACATGACTGAAAAAGAGAGTCAGAGGATTATGGGGAAACCACTTGAAGTTTACCTGGCTCCTATTAGTTTGCATCAACTAAAAACAGGTTCTTACACCTTAGGTGTGCTCTGCTTTTATTGTAATGCCTTAGACTTTACACAGACTTTATTTCTACTGTACTGTACTCTATCTTCATGCAAAGAACAGAGATCAAAATAAGGCACAGCACTCACAGCAGGGTTAATAGAACAGTACTTCAGAATAGTTATAATAGGTGAGATTTCACTGGAGAGGAGGGAGTGTAGTATCTTTTGCATGCAAGTGCCAGAGTGGCAATTGGAGTGAAATCATACTTCCACTGAACTCAAAGGATGACTTATCAGTGATTTTCATAGGACTAGGTTTCCTAAAGCTCTGTACCACCTTTACATCTTTCTGTTTCCTTCCCTTGTTCTGGCTTCTGCTCCCTGTGCCCAGGCAGCTGCTGGCTGTGCTTTGGATATTCCCATGGCATTGCTCCCCTCACCCCGAGAAACTCACAGGCTCTACAGCTCACAGGCTCTACCTCATTTTCTGCTTCTGATTTCCCTCCCATGGGCAGTGGCCAGCCTATAGAAAAGCAGCAGGAGGTAACAGACAAGTCTTTGGATGGCTGAAAGTGGCCTAGGGTCAAGAAATTATTAAGGGAGGAGTTTGGTGAGACTTTGGCCAAAGCTACGTGTGAGTACCTCAGTGGGGTCTCATGGAAGAGTAATGGTTCCCTTGGCTTTCCAGGGTTTCCAGACCTGGGTTAGGACCAAATTCAGTCCCTGATGAGAGAGGGAAACTAGGAACACAGCAGGTACTGACCCCTGAGGATGCCTGAGGCAGAAGTTGGGAAAACATTCAAAGAGAAACAGTGTAAGCCAAGGCAAAAGTAGGCAACTGCCATCTAAACCAGAATCTACAGTCATGAGAGTATTTGAGATACCTTATAATACCACCTGGAAGTAATGGGGAAATACCACAGCTGAAGGACTGAGGGGGAAGCTCCAGGGCTCAGACCCTGGAACCCCTCATATGAACCTACATATGAGAAGCAGGAACTTGCCACAGCCTTTAGGTAAAGTCTACTGGCCGCATAGTGCTAAGTAGCAGGCTGTGTGGCTCACTAGACTGTGAATTGTTTTGCAGTCTTTTGGCCAATATAATTTATCCTGGGGAGAAAGCATATCTGAGTTACTGAGAGAAAAAAAGTCTCTGAAAGAAAGCCTTGGAGACGCTGCCTACTGTTGTGTATCTATCTGAAGACAATTAGTTACCTGATGCTGGTATCCATTGCTACTAGAGGAACCTTCAGGCTGCAGAACTGTGATGGTAGTTCTGAGTTTCACGTTATATTTCTGTTGCTTTGTTTCTGCATGCACATTAGAAATCACCCAATCCACCAGAAATCTCAGGATAATATTATGCCTGTGAATAGTTCAACCAGAGCCTTTCCAAAATTCAGTACCTTGGATTGCAAACTCTTCTGGGCTGTCTTCTCATTGAGTCATGTGTAATACTGAGCACACTACTGGCGCACAACCGATAAATTATAAATCCCTGGAGACTCCCATTTGTCAGAGAAAAATGCATCCATGTTCAATAAAAGATTCTGTCACTCTATTGCTGTTTGCAGCTCTCTTGGATTTATATATTCAGCTGATGATGAGCCATTCGGTATGATGGGTGTGATGTGTCTTTCCAGTTGGACAGAATGACCAAAAATGTTATTAAATTCCACCAGTCTGCTGATGGAAGACAAAATCTGTTCCCACACAACATCACTAGTAGCAGCATAGGAGATAATGCAATATTTATTTATGTACAGGAGGCCATAGATAAATTTTCCATATTGTGAGCCTTGTGGAATGCTGAACGCTCATAAATGATGTACCAACTTTATCCTGGCAGAACTGGCAGATTTAAACATAATGATGTTCCTGACTGGCTCAGTTTTACTATCATCCAAATGGCTTAGTATATAAGTAAAAGCACGTCAGAGTCAGTGAATGCCCATTTTTGAGTGTAGCCAGATGGATGTCTACTGTGCAGGCCCTTGTTTGATGTCTAAATTTGTCTCCCACACAGTCTCTGTATCAGCATGCTTGGAAGAAAACCTTGATTTAAGCTGGTTATGGAGGTTCCATGCTTGTGTTTACAAATCTTCTGACGTTCAGCCAAAAAGCTGGCTTTATTTCTTACTAGGTGCAGAGAAACACATTTTTAAATTATTTCCCTAAAAGCCGCAGACTAAGTAGGGAGTGGAGTTTCTGCCTATTGGTTTCAGCAGGGGTGGTGTAGGCAGTGTGGCCTTCTCATATTTCTTCCATTGGAGAGATGGGTTTCTCTGGCTCTTCCCTTTGAATAGCTCATCTGGATTTTTTTAAAACTACCCATGCAACTTTTTTGTTGCTAGGTACGTACCCCTCTCCATCTCAAGGATGATGGAGACCCTTAGAGCTAACTGGGAGGAAGATGAGCTGTTCCATGATCAAGCAAGGATATCAGAGCAAGCTTTGACTGGGGAACTTTTGATACCTTTCAAGCTAAGGGAAATGAAATTCACAGGTGGGATTGTTAAACTCAGTGGTTTTTTTCTAAAGTGCATTGTTGAAATGTTGGTAGGATTTAAAATCCATAATGTTGATCCTGAATACTTCTTGCCCTGTTCTTTTAGCCTTATTTTTCTTCACAACAACTACAGGATGGACAAGGGATCAGACCCAGCCAGCACGGGTTTAGGAGGGGCAGGTCCTGTCTGACCAACCTGATCTC
>JAWWES010000168.1:37379481-37434654 GCA_035583135.1 Lophotriccus pileatus | reverse complement strand
GTGACCCGCCTGGTGGATGAGGGGAAGGCTGTGGATGTGTCTATCTGGACTTCAGCAAAGCCTTTGACACCATCTCCGACAGCTTACTCCTGGAAAAGCTGCAGCCCATGGCTTGGACAGGAGCACTCTGTGCTGGGTTAGGAACTGGCTGGATGGTCGGGCCCAGAGAGTGCTGGTGAATGAGACTGCATCCAGCTGGTGGTCGGTCACCAGTGGTGTTCCTCAGGGGTCAGTGTTGGGACCAGTCCTGTTTAATATCTTTATCGATGATTTAGATGAGAGGATTGAGTCCACCATTAGCAAATCTGCAGAGGACACCAAGTTAGGGGGGTGTTTTGATCTGCTGAAAGGCAGGAGGGCTCTTCCCAGGGACCTGGACAAGATGGAAAGTTGGGCTGATTCCAAAGGGATGAGGTTCAGGGCCAAGTGCCGGGTCCTGCACTTTGGCCATAACAACCCCCTGCAGAGCTACAGGCTGGGGACAGAGCGGCTGGAGAGCAGCCAGGCAGAAAGGGACCTGGGAGTGCTGATTGACAGGACTGGTGAAGCCACACCTGAAGTGCTGTATCCAGTTCTGGGCCCCTCAGTTCAGGAAGGATATTGAGGTGCTGGAGCAGGTCCAGAGAAGAGCAATGAGGCTGGTGAAGGGACTTGAGCACAAGTTCTGTGAGGAGAGGCTGAAGGCGCTGAGGCTTTTTAGCCTGGAGACGAGGAGGCTCAGGGGAGACCTCATCACTCTCTACAACTACCTGAAAGGAGGTTGTAGCTGGGTGGGCATCAGTCTCCTCAGTCAGGCAACCAGCAGTAGCACAAGAGGGCACGGTCTTAAGCTGTGCCAGGGGAGGTTTAGGTTGAATATTAGGAAGAAATTTTTTACAGAGTAATCAGACATTGGAATGGGCTGCCCAGGGAGGTGGTGGATTCTCCATCCTTGGAGGTTTTTAAGATGAGACTGGATGTGGCACTTGGTAACCACAGCAGTGTTGGATCAAGAATTGGACTTGATGATCTCAGAGGTCTTTTCTAACCGGGTCGATTCTTTGATTCTGTGGTTCTATCATTCTCCTTTCTTTTTCTAGGTCCACCTGCCTTTCCTTTAACCCAGTTATATTTTCTTTCCTTTTTCCTTTGCTGTGCTAAGTCCATCTGCTCCAGATTAGGAGAAGAAAATGGTTAAGTCTTAGCAGTCTTTGCTTATCTTCCTAACCACTGTATTCTCTTTTCTGCCTCGTCAGGAGTATCTGGCTGTGCTATCATATATTGTTCTCAACTTCTGGAAAAGCAGAAGGAAAGAGGCCCTCAATTAGTCACAGGATAACACACCTAAAATGGTTATAGTACATGATGCCAGTATTGGTAATATTTTGCTTCTTGAGCATTTTACTCAGTCTCCTACTTTGCTATGTAATTTATATGAATTTCTAATTGAGACCTTTTATCCATTTTTCCTATTTCCCTCACCTGTTCCTAAGCATATGTTTCTTTCCAGCTAGATTCCTCTTAATTTTCAGATGCTGAATATTTTCTCTTTAAATTCTGATGTTTTTTCTCTTCTCCTTCTCAGTCTTCTCTCTTTCTCTTCCTTTCATTTTCTATGTCCTGACTTCTCTTTGCCAACATATTTCATCAGCTTGACCTTGCTTTTTATCACACGGATGCTGCAGTGTACTCTACCTGTTCTCCAAAGTCCTTCCGCATTTACCTTGCAGTGAATACCACATTTTCAACCCCTCTGTATCCTTGACATAAGAGGACTTGGTCAGGCACTGGAGCCTTCATCTCAAAGATAAAAAAAAGGCTGGGGGTGGAGGGGTGGCGGGTGGAGGGTGGATCAAAGGTCCCACCTGAGTCTGGGGGAGGTTTTGGAGAGTGCCAGGCTCTGTGAGCAGAGATCTGCAAGGAGAGATGCCAAGATTTACTGTACTGGATATGACCTGGGGAACTGTATCCCTAGTCTTCCTTTGGCTCTTGCTGTCTAGGGAGCATGCCACCCAAGCATGCCAAAATGTGACCAGGGGGAGTGGTTTAACGTCATGTGAGTGACGGTGATGTGATAAGCATCACATCTACCCATTTTGTTTTGCCCAGCCTAGAAATTCTGCCAAGACTTAGAGACAGGGACCAAAGTCTCAGTAGTGACGCGGTCTCCACTGTTAGTGCTTTTTAAAGAAGGACTTAGAGGGTAGTAGCACAAATGATCACTTTCCTTCCTGGGTTGTATTGATACACTGATAGACCCCATGTTACTTTTCAGGCTTATCAGTGCCCAAGGTAATATAAATATTGTAGGCACTGGAAAGGAGATATAGTGTGTCTTATGAACCAAGCTTTGCAGTCTGAAGTTACTCTTTTGCTTTCATTTAGTGGGAGTACAAAGCCTCAAATGGCAGCAGCTCTGCCAGAATCTTTTTGCACTACACTATCTGAAGGCAAATTCATGAAACACATGAACAAAAGATGTTATGTGGTGGCTATTCTCATGGTGAGAGTAGTCTTAAGGGACAATAATCATGCAAAGAGATAAATTTCCAAAATTTTGGCATGTAACCTTGGTTACTCACCTTGCACACTGGCATCTACTTACCTAAAGAAAATGAAGATTGTTTTTGCCGGGGAAAACATCTGGAGATGGAGTGAGAGGGCACTATCTGAGGCCAGTAAAGAGCCTATAATGACATCTAACAAAGCCAGAAAGAGACTTTTGCAATGAGCTCTAACCTCCTTTTGCCCTTGTCCATGCTGCATGTCTGGAACCAGGAAATAACGCTTCAGTATCTTGTCAGAACAACGGCTCTGTAATGTTTGGACTGAAGCTGCTTTAAAAGTGTGATCCTTCATAGGATTGTTTTTTTTTTTTAAAGTAGAATGAAAAATGTTCTGTCACGTTCCAGGTTACAAACTGTAGCTGGAGTAATAAAAGGTCACTTTGCCATTCAGCATCCATTTCCTATTCCTTTGAAGTCCGGCATTTACTAGCAAGTAAACCAAGATACTTCAAAAGTTTCACAGCAGTATGGTGAGGCAGAGACATAAGTACATGAGTAAAATAACTGATTATCTGGTACTGCCTTTGCTGCTAAACAAAATGGGGCCTACCCTGATTTTCTCTACATCTGTGCTCTGTGCACTCTTCAGAGTTGTTTCTGGCTGTCTCTACCATATCTTTTATACAAGGATACATGTCTTTGAAGTGTGTGGAGAGAGAAAAAAAAGCACCCCTTCTTTTGACATCTCCTTTGTTGTGCTGCTTTCTTTTGCTTGGGAGAATTAGAAGATATTTCATCACCTATTCTCTGTCCCCTTCCTCCTTCCCCCTCTCTTCCTCCACTTATCATATTGCGAAAAGAGAGAAAATACCTAGAAAAAGATGTTTGCTATCCACAAACAGAAGAAAAGAATACATGAGGCTGCAATGTTTCTTAAAAGGTAATTTCTTTCCCCGAGCTCCCCTTATATCAGGTAGAAACATCTAGAAATAAACAAGTCAAATAACTTTCTCTGGTTACAGCCAGGAAGGAAAATGTTATTAAAATGATCGCAGAGCCTTTTGTCGTGGATCGATTTTCTGTGCCGTGCCGTGATGTGAGGCCAGCCCTGCGCTGGGGACAATGCGACCTGTGGGCTGCAGGGGGCAATCCAGCACAACCCAAGCTGGTCCGTCAGCCCTTGAAATAACTATTTCTGACAACAAAGGCCGAAACTGTGCTCACGGTTTGGGGACTGTCAGGCTACATTCTAGTTCAAGGATCAGTCTCCTTTGTGCTCTAAATATGTATTGGGCAAAACCCCCCTCATAAGCCACTGCTGTGTCCACTGAATGCACCAGAGTTGCTTGTTTTCTCATGGGCAATATTTATTTGCATAGAGAACTTGTGTTGATGCTGAAGTGCTGCTTTAGAGACCGGCTGTCCTGACAGGCTCCTTGCTGGTGCTCCCATGCTGTGTCATCAGGAGGCTCAGTCAACTGGTGTTTTGTTTTCTCCTCCTGTGAGTCCTGTCACAGCCAAAATAAAAGGTATTTGGCAAACAAGCTTATAGTAAGCACAATTGCTGGGAACAGTTTTGTTGGGTCCCCCAAAGTGGTGAAAGCCTACTGGTATGATGGGACACTGGTCCAAGGGCAAAGGCACGAGAGCCGGTGAGGAGAAGAGGGGGAACATCTCTGACAGCAGTCGCTTTCTCCGTTTAGCCCCTGACACACTTGATGCAAGTCAGTGGAGAAGTGTCTTCTCCTGCTCCAGGTTTGCAGAGGATGATTTATTGGTGCTCAGGGACAAAGCAACTGTGTCTAAGGCAGGGCAGCCATCTGTGCTGGTTTCAGTTGGAGTTAACTTTCTTCACGGTGGTTAGTATGAAACTGTGTTTTGGATTTGTGCTGAACACAGAGCTGGTAATATAGAGGTGGTTTTGTTATTGCTGAGCAGGGCTTACACAGAGCCTTTTCTGCTTTTCATACAGCCACACTGGCAAGAAAGTTGGGATGCTTGCGAGATTGGAAGGAGACACAGCCAGGACAGGTGACCCAAACTGACCAAATGAATATCCCGTACCATATGATGTTGTGCTCAGTATATAAAGTGGGGGTAAGAAGGAAGAAGGGGAAGATGTTTGCAGTAATGGTATTTGGCTTCCCAAGTAACTGTTACTCTGCTCTCCTGGAGATGGCTGAACACCTGACTGCCCATGAGAAGCAGTGAATTAATTCCTCGTTTTGCTTTTCATGTGTGTGCAGCTTTTGCTTTTCCTATTAAACTGTCTTTATCTCAACCCACAAGTTCTCCAGTTTTACCTTTCCGATTCTCTCCCTGATCTCACTGGTGTGGGAGTGAGCGAGTGGCTGTGTGGGGCTTGGTTGCTGGTTGGAGTTAAACCACAACACCATCCCAGTGTTCTCCACAGGTAGACAAGGGGATTTGGGCAGGAGACTTGTTGAGAACCTCCTCACTCATTCATTTTCTGCATCTATTTAAGGACTGCAGGCAGCTTTCTCCTGAGCTGCTGCCCACCTGCTGCCTCTGTCTCTGGGCCACGCTGCCTGATATGCATTGGACTCAATCTCCCAATCTCCATTCTGAGGATGTGTTTTGATCCATACCTCAGCTTACTCACTGCAGCTTGGTTAACATGCCGTGCCATGTGAGCACTGCCAGTGGCAAAGCACGGTGGCCATGCGGCTGCCTCATCTCTCCCACTTGAGGCAGGGTGCAGCCAGCAAGATGGTTTGACGTTCAGCAGGATGTACAGGAAAGTCAGAAGCAGCTCAGGGAGGGAGGAGAAACTAAAGAATGGACTTTGGACAGAGGGGAAGGAGGTGTAGTGCTGATTGTGTGCCGATGGAATAGCCACAGGTTGATGTCTGTCGAGTAAAGGTGCTCAGCGAGGTTCACTCAGCCTGCCAGCTTTGGCTCCTCTGCCTCTGCAGTATGAGGCATCTTGGGCCATGCTGTGGAGAGCATGGCTGAACTCTTGTCATGGGCTGCCTTCCAGGGACCACCGGAGGGTCAGCCAGGCCTGCAGCTGGCCTGTGTGGTTTCCCTGGTGGTATGGTGTTCGGGTAATATGTCTCGCTTGCCTTTGCTCCTGGGTGCTGCTCATGTCTGTTGAGTGCTGGGTGCCCCGCTCACCACCACTCCTGCTGGTGAGCAAGACATGAGCAAAAGTGGTCAGATTTTAACTGTCCATAGAAGTCCCTGTCCAGTCTTCATATTTTCTGAATGTGACACCTGAAAAGCCCTGCATGAGACTCAAGAGCCTCAAGATGGCAATAGAGAGAAAGTTGGTAAGAAAGGTCTTCTGAACCTAGACAGGTTGGATAGGGAGGAGGGCTCAGTGCCTCCTGGGTGCTTCCCTCCTGCATGGGGGAGTGGAGTGGAACTCTCTGTAGCAGCTCTCATGCTGCAAGATCAATGGAGTTTATTGCAGTCCATTTGCTAAGGAATGGCATCTCATGGTAAGGTTCTCTCTTGTCAAACAAAGTGCAGAGATTGATCAAAACTTGTTCTGTGGTTATAGCATGTTCAAAGCAGTAGGAGGCCAGCAGGTTTTTCTCTGGTTATTTGCACTAACCAAGCAATGTAGAAAAGTTAAGATTTGTGAAGTTTTTTATGACAGAGAGCTTGTCTATTGAATAACAAAGAAACACTATTTTGTTTTTAAATTAAAGGAAATGGATTTATTTGTTTGCTGTGTGTGTAAAGGAATTAAAAAAGAGAAACAGTTAGAAGTAGAATTAACTGAAGTTTGGCATCCATAGGCAAGCCAGGCTGCTCTGATAAAATTTATGAGGAGGCCACTGTTCTCATCAAAACTTTTCTCAAGTCTTTGAAGTGCCTATAAAGGAGAAAGGATTACATTTCCAAAGTCAGATTTAGTAATGAAACATTGATGTTACTATAAACCTTCCAACTTAGAAAAAGAAAAGGAAAAAAAAGGCTCTTAGAAAGGTTCTGAAATTTCAAACTCCTCGTGTTGGGAAGCATATGGGACATCTTACCCAGCTAAGTACTTTCCTCACCCACCATCAATGAGTGGCTCCCAGGACCAAGTGGTGCCTCTGCCTCCTCTTGCTGCCCCTGCTTCATTCTGGGAGAAGCAGCTTGCCCCTCCAGCACGATTCTGCTGTGCTTCTCTTGGGAAGCAGTCACTTTGCCTTTGGTAGTGTTTTTGCTTCGGGTTTTATAAATTGCTACCATCCCTGCACAGGGCTGGCAAAGTGGAGCTTTTTGTTTGTATAGCTGCCCTAGGTACAGTTTTATTATTAATCACATCAAGGGAGGCTCAGAGGTTTTTAGGGCTAGAAGAGACCATTACTATAATTTAGTTTAGAAAATGTCTTCCACAGTGGTCTTTGGGTTTTGTTTTCCTTTGCCCTTAGGCCCTAAGGTGTAATTTAACTTTTTCATAAACCAAACAGAACCACAGAATAATCTTTATCATAATATTCTAAAAAAGTTTTTTCATTTACTGGGTAAGTTTCTGAAGATCATTTTTGAGTACTGAAATAAAAATTTACCCTAGTTTTGAATGGAGGAACACCCCCCCACCCTTCTTTCTGATAAAAATGCAGACAAACTCTTTGACTGAGGTGCCTCAGGGACATCCAAGGATGGGAGCATGGACACAGCACAGCAGGGTATGTCCAGTGAAACTGAGGAGAGTTTTATCTGTATGAGAATAATAAACTGCAGTGGAATAAGCAGAATAGAGGAATTCTGCTCACATTTCTGACAGAAGTAAAACTTTCAGCTATTCTTGATATTCAACTCTCAGGACTTGTTTAATATTCAGCACTGGTTTCATCATCAAAGAAATTGAGGCAAAATTAAAAATTCTTTTCCTGGGTCTGTTATTTTCACAGCTTCTACTTCCTTTCAATTTTGATACTGCCATCCATTTTGATAAAAGAAAATGATGTGTGAGAAACAAGGCAAGCAGGAAGAAGACAGAACGAGAAGTGCTTTTCAGCACTGACTTCACCTCTGCAGAAGTTTATAATAAGGTGTCTGCAGATCACTTCCTACTGAAAGCTCTCACGAGTAACACCCTGCTTACAGAAAGTCCCACTGTGCATGCTCTGATCTCCAAAGAGTTGGTCTCTCTTGTCTAGTGCCGCACAATTTTTTTCTGCTATTTTCTATTGAGCAGAGAATCACAGAATATGCTGAGTTGAAAGGGACCCACAAGGATCATCAAATCTGATTCTTAGCCCTGCACAGGACCATCCATAACAGTCACACCATGTGCCTTAGAGTATTGTCCAAATGCTTCTTGAACTCTGTCAGGCTTGGTGCTGTGACCACTTCTCTGGGGAGCCTGTTCCAGGGCCCCATCACCCTCTGGGGGAAGAACCTTTTTCTAATATCCAACCTAAACCTCCCCTGACACAGCTTCAGGCCCTTCCCTCAGGTCCTGTCACTGGTCACCACAGAGAAGAGATCAGTGCCTGCCCCTCCTCTTCCCCTCATGAGGAAGTTGTAGACTGTGATGAGGTCTCCCCTCAGTCTTCTCCAGGCTGAACAGACCAAGTGACTTCAGCTGTTCCTCACACAGCTTCCCCTCAAGGACCTTCACCATCTTCATTGCCCTCCTTTGGATGCTCTGTAAGAGTCTAGTATTTTTCCTATATTGTGATGCCCCAAAGTACACACAGTATTCAGGGTGAGGCCGCAGCAGTGCAGAGCAGAGTGGGACAATCCCCTCCCTTGAGTGGCTGGCGATGCTTTGCCTGATGCCCCCCAGGTTCGCCCTCCTGGCTGCCAGGGCACTGCTGACTCCTAGTCAACTTGCCATTGAGCAGGATCCCCAGGTCCCTTTCCGTGGCACTGCTTTTCAGGGTCGCTCCATTAGAGGTGCAGAATCTGACATGTACGACTTCTGTGTTGTTTTTCTGTGTGTCTTGTCTGCACACTCCTTGAGAGCTTTTTGTTGGAAGAAAAGCCTTCCAAAAGCTTTTTAGGCTTATTATTCTTGATTGACTCTTGAGGCTGGCTCTTAGGGTCCAGGTAAAGGCTCTTTTCAGGGAGCTCAATTTGCAAAAGCACCCTCTCTGCCATTTGTTCCCTGAATGAATGGGTGAAGGAGGAGCCCAGCCTGTGTGGGCACCTTGAAGGGCAGCATAAAGATGGTCTAGGGCTTTGGAGGGACTTTCTGAAGCTCTGAATTAGTATCAGTCCTGGCTACCTCACTGCTTCCTAGTGTGACCTTGAACAAGTCATGGTCTGTACCCATGTGCTGTGGTCAGGAGCTGCACAAAGGATGTGACGCAACTCTAACTTACACTGTCAGATTGTATTTGTGATGCCATCGCAGGTGAAACACCTCCATTGCATCAACCTGGGCAATGCAAACCCTGGTAGCAGCACAGCAGCAGCATGATGTGCATGGATTTCTCTTGTGGCACATGCAGTGTGGTGGTGATGGCTGCATAGGTGTAGCCAGTGGAAGAGGATGGAACTGGGAGGTTTTCTGTAACAAAAAGAAAATTGAATGAATTTGTGCCAGTGCTCTAGATTTTAGTAGGCTAAGTACAAAAATCAATGTTAATGTACATTATAGCTGAGCTTTTAAACCTTTTACTTAACCTATGGAGTTCGGCCTGTAATGTCACAGCCCTTGTAGATAGGTCAGTATCTAAAAAACTACTTACACAGAAAAATGGTGAGGTATTTTGCTTTTCCGTTACTCCAAAGAAGTTTTGCAAAATGCTAAGTAAAATTTGCCTCAGAACAAATAAAATATATGGGAAGTCTTACTTTAGGGACTGAAGTTTTCAAAAAGTTTCCACATGTTTTCCAGAACATAGAAAGAAATTCAGCTCTTGTCTGTTAGATGTTTGTTAGTATTAGAATTTTTCAAAGCCCTCCAGCAGAAGAGGGTAGATCTCTGAATGTATCTTTGGACAAGATGCTCTTTAGCTTAAAAATGTCCTTCTGCGTTCATACGTGAATGGGTATGACAGGCTGCTGGTCCCAGCCAGGCCAGAAGGCATCACTGCATTTGCTGGTGTTGCTGTTGGAGTCACTCTTGTTGCTGGCAGTTAAAAGTTGGTTCCATAATTATAATGAGTATTCCTTCTCCATGTGAACTACCAGCAGCTTTGCAAATATTGTTCTTTACATGATGCTGCTCTTTGCATAAGAAAAAACGCTTCAATTTACATAGTCTCTGGGGGAGTGGCAAACAAAACCTGTAGCCTGATTGTTTTTCCTGTCATTACCTATTTTTCTGGCAAAGTGTCACTTTGCCAGTATAACCTGATAATATACTGCAATTAATAGACATGAATTTACTAGCAGCAGAACACAGGCAGCATTTGCTGTTCTAGTGACCCTTGTCCTCTCTTTCCTTAATAGCTCATGCAACTCATACAGTCCCAACTGAAGCTTTGGGTTCTCTGAGGCTGCAGAGGAGATAAAAGGCTGTGTAGCAGCCCAGAAGGGTGTGCTACATCCCCTTTGATGTGATCCATTGTGCAGATGGGCTCAGATGCACTTGCCTGTGGTTAAAAAAAGAAAATATTTTTAAAGCTGTGTAGACATTATCATAGCTCATATGTATGGAAGGGTCAAGCTAGGGTTGTCATGGGGATTGCATCTGAAATCCTGATGGCGCTGAAGTCTGCCAGAGCTTTGACAGCACCATTAATTGAGTTTCTGTGGTTGGTAAGCCTTCTCTCCTAATGTTATTTTTAATGCCACACAGAGAAATCAGAATGCAGTGGAGTTTCCGGAAGGGGACTGAAGTGTCAGTGCCCCTGTGCCATTCAAACGGCTGTGATGGGGTGGGTGGAAGGGGTGAGGGCAGATCCTTAGTCCTAGCTCTTAACTGGTGTAGGCTGGGGGGCTGCTGGCATTGTCCCAGCCTGCCCAGTGCCACTGGGGAAACTTCTGTGAGGGAGCTGGAGGTCCAGGCTAGAGATCATGGTCCCATTCTTCCCCTCACTGGGATGCTTAGGGATGCAGAGCCCTGGGGAGTGGAACCTATCCTCCCTGCCATGATGGCTCTTTTTGGGGTGCTGTGGTTTGGACTTTGACGTGTGGACAGGCTGTGCAGTCCTCAGGGTTAAGGACTGTGTTAGCTGGCTGGTGGGTTCTCAAGGAGAGGCTCCAGTTCTGAAGGGGATGCTGTAGAGTGGTTTCCTGTTTCTTTCTTCTTTGAATTTAAACTCCTTAAAAACAAATCCCTTCACTCCCCAAATAAGCTCTTTACTTCTGCCTTTCAACCCTAAATAGCTTAGCATATAAGTAGCTTCTTTTGGAAAAAAAGGTTGATGCTGTCTGTGTTTCTGTGATCAGATGCTCAGAATGAATTTCAGTCTAATCCTGGTTTTGAAATTGATTCAGCTCAATGACCTTGGGCAAGTTACTTAACCTCTCAGTGCCTCAGTTTTTCCATTTGTAAAATAGAGGGCTGGGTAAACATCTCCTGAAGTTTAATTTAGATATACCTGTTTTAGAGGGCTTTGATTTCTGTGATTGAAAGCACCATGGAAGAGCAAAACATGCTTCTCGCTAGGGAGCTTCATCTCCCAACCCACTCCATGGTTCTGGTGCACAACAGAGCCCAAAGAGAACCTTTCTGTAGCCATTAAACACAATGCCAGCAGGAGGTTCATACTTGCTAGGAATGGTGCTAGAGCATCTTAATCCCATCTCTGCTTGGAGATGCAGTGGAGTAGCCTTATACTGCCCCATCTGGGCATTAGGCTAAGGAGGAACGACTAAAGCAGAGTGTCAGGTGTACTTGACCCTCCTGATTTCCAGCCCTATTTGATTTGCAACATGACACGTGCAGGCTGGATGAATTCTGGAAGCAAAGTGGAAGTGTTGGCGTGCCCGTTTGCATACTAATACAATCCAAATGCCATTATTTTTCCAGCTTCCACAGCTGTGTTATGACTGTACTAGAGCTGAATTCTAACAACCAGCCAAAAGGTTTGTTTGCATGTATATGTGCACCGAGATTTTGCAAGCAAAACTGGAAAGCTTTCTAGTTGTTGCAGTTGGGTTTGTTTTTTTTTTTTTTTTTTTTAACCCAGCACACTTTTGTGCTTACATTAAAAATTATGGATCAGCTGTATTTTAACAACTGTCTGTTCACTGAATTTATGCAGTTGATGGCCTCAGAGGTCAGTTTGAAAGGTTTCCCCCTCTGTATTGCAACTGGGATTTCTTCCATAGATTTTTTTTTTTTTAAAACAGAAACAGTGTTTTATCTTTGTATCTTTGTCTTGTATAAAAGATAAAAATCTATAGTAATTCTTTCCTATGTAGCTGCTCTATTTTTCCCATAAAACACTCTTGCAAATAAGTCTGCAGATCTTTCAACACAATGCCTGAAGCATCACACATGATAAATCCTTCCCTAGTCTCAGTTTTCTGTAACCTTCCCCATTCCTCACAATGACACACACTTTCTCTCATTCATCTTTTATTACAATTCAATATTGTGCTTGAATATAATTAGTTTGTATGCAGTATACCCTTCCCCCCATTCTTGTTGGTTTTTTTTTTCCTGAAAAAGGACAAACTACTTGTTCCCATGCACATTTCATCTGGAAATTGACTTCAGTGTTATAGGTTCCAATATATTTACACAACAGGTAGGGAAAGGTATTGGGGAAAGAAGAAATATTTTTAACATCATAAACCTCTAGCAAAAATATGTATGTAATAGAATCTGGTACTGTGGTATTACACACATTACAACTGTCACTGTGACTTACAGCCTTAGTTTAGCTGAAAGAAAATCTATAACCCTAGAAATGCAACAATGTCCAAGTCACAGTTCAGAGTAATAAATGTTTTTCACAGAATACTGTAATCCATATTTCCAAAGCTGATACAACAAAGGCATTTCTACTAGAAATCTTTCAATTTCATGGGCGGAGGCTCTGAGAGGGAGAGGGAATGGTTACAAGAAAGGATAAGCAATAAAATGCTTGTGTTCAGAAATATTGGCCCTTTGGCTACTGTCTTTCATTGATTGTTCTTGGCCCCGAATTACATCTTAATAAAGTATTGCCTGTCTTTTGATACTAGTACAAGAAAATCAACTTTTAAAGTCCCTGTTGACATTTCAGGGCAGTGAGGGTATTGGGTTGCAGGCAGTTATGGGATGAGCACCTTGGCATTTCCCACATCAGGGACATCCTATATGGTGACCACTGGTCCCTCTGGGGTAGATGATGCAAGGTGTGCTTTACTGATGATATGGGCTGTTTTGTCCAGTCAGGGCTCTTGAACATGCTTCTTCATGTCTCAGTTCTGGGAGCTGCCAGCCACTGTGTCTCTTGGGGTCCCAGGTATGGAGTCTCACCGTGCAGCCACTGCCAAGCCCTTCACTTCTGTGATGCCTTGTTATGGGTGTATTAAAATTCCTGGCTTGGGAACTTGAACTGTGAAGACTTATCCCAAACATTAACTTTTGATTCACCTCAGCTACATTTTCACTAGGAAAGGTGTTCTCAGACCAAAGGTAGTGAGAGCCCTGGGGCGTCCTTGTGTCTCTGGCTTTGGTTTGACTTTGTGTGTGTGCCAGAACAGTGAGGCTATCCTGGCAGGCCTTTCTGCCGGAGACAGCAAACAAATATATCACACTACATATTTCCTCTCTCAGAAGGGTATAGTTTGAGCAGCTAAGTAGCTCGTGTTTTGGGCTCCCAAGACCTTCATTTGTCTCTGCCTTCAAACTTCCTGGCAAGCTGGCTTATGTCTATTAATTTTCTAAAACCCGTGAAAGCAAAAAAAGAGCAAATTGCATTAAAGTAATCTGTAATCACTGGAGTTACAGTATGAGTGAAATACTCTCATAGCTGAGCAGTTAAAATGGAAATGCAGTATTGAGAAGCTATATGTGCCATAGTTTATTGCCAGCTATACACATTGCAGAGTATCAGGTTCATTCCAGTCAAGGTTAGTCAGATGCTTGTGTTTGGTTTCATGTTAAATTAAAAAAAAGAGTGGGGAAAGCAAGGAAAATGGAGACACTGGTAGCACAAAAAACATCTGCCTTATCAGCCCCTTCATTTGTTTCTTTTCTTCCCTGGTGGAGTTGAGAAGACATGCTGGCACCCAGAACTGAGCAGGGTGTGTTTTCCAGCAAGCATGTGGGTGGCATAGAAAGGCCAGTAGGTTGGTCTGTGCTAAAGAACTAAGCTTTTAATCAGAAATGCAGAAGCTCAGCATATCTAGTTGTATTATCATCTTGAAGCATTGCAAGTGCTTTGTATATAATAGCACTAACATTGCCACTACTATGCTGAGACATCATGCTTGCTTTAATGCATAATACTAAAAATTTCAGCTTCACATAAATTAGCTTTATTAGCTACTTTACTTAGTCATAATTCCTATTACTGCTTCATTAGATAACTGATTCATAATCATTGACTTACAAAGAACAGATTGCAAAGAGTTTTCCCCTCCCGTCTGCTCCTCACCTTCCCATGCTTCAGTGTGCATTCCGAGTAATGCAGTGGTACAATGCATAACACCGATCCCTTTTGAATCTTGATGTGGGACAGCCTGAAATGCTCTGTCCTTGTAAAGCTGTGTTTCCTCTCAGACCCTACTGTAGGAGATTCTATAATCTTGATTAGAGTGTCTGACTCACAAGGATGAGCTAATGTTTTTGGCAAGATCCTGCTTCCTTGAGCCAGAACAATCATTTTTTCTGGTGCTCGGGTGGCTGTGATAGGAGTCTGAAATAGTGCACGTGTGTAAAATAGTCAAGGCATAAAAATATCCTCACAAAGTGGTGAGGCTCTGTAGAGCTCTTGTGCCCTTGGTGCACAGAAGACGTCGTGAGTGCTTTTTTCCATCTCACCAAGGTGAAAAAGCAGTTAATTGTCTGGCACTTATTCAGGAGACTACATGGCTCTGAGACCAATTTTTACGTCCACTGAGGCTTAACTTTAAAGTTGGGTGAAAGATGTGGTCTTTCTGCTGAAACACAGTTATCAAGCAACTCAGGTCTCAAAAAAGTGCAGGGTTTATCACACCTGTTCATTCAGATGTTATGCTCTTGTAGGCTTTGGGAACAATTTGAAGCAAGAAGTTCGATGTTCTGGAAGGGGAAGGTAGGAATGTTTTCATGAAAGAAAACTTAGCTGGTTCTTTATATTGCTTTTGTTTGCTGCTATCCTTTGTTATTTGATTGTTCTGTCAGCACTATTTTCAAGTGCTGCAGAGTTTCTCTAGTGACTCCTAACTCCTTGACAGCATATATGTCACACCAGCAGTCCATGTGTTTCTTGCTTGGAAAGAGGTGGCTCTTGCAGTTCTTACAAGAAAAGATGTGATTTTCCTTCAGATTTCTTGGAAGGAATTTCCCCCCTCCAGTCTATTCTTTCACAGTGAAACGGGCAAGTTTTGCTAAAAGACTCGTGTATGTAGTGGAAAAGGATTCTGCCGGGACATGAGCGTTGCACAGCTAATGCTTGCAACTCACTGGGCCCCAGATGAGAGGCTCTGGCCTTGTGAAAGGGTTTGTGCTGGTTTCCCTTGCTGCAATGAAGAGAAAATTTGAAAATCCCAAAGGTCTTGTAGAATTCCTGTGACCTTTTGGTAACTTTTTTAGACACCTGCACTTGCTAAGCTCTAATATGCATGTGGTCACTGAACTGGCACTCCTCAAAATTAAATAGACCTAATGCAAATTGCTAATAATCTGAGAAAGCTTTGTGCTAAAGAGGCTGTAGTAAAATTTCACAGGAGAATCCTCTTCTGCAGGCTACGTTAAATGGCCTTGTTAGACATTTGAGTATTGAGTGTCATTATGTAGTGATTTGAGAAGGACAGAAAAAAATTGTAAGACTGCTAGTAAGATTCTTGCAGCAGATCTATTATGGCTAGTCTCTCTAGTAATAATTTAGAGTTTTAATTTTCTCAAGTGTCCCACAGGTTTACTATAGCCAGCCAAATGCTTCACGGACAAATTGGTAGAATAGAAGTTTTTATGACCTGTCCCACTGGTGACTTTTAAAGCTTCACCCCTCTCTGCCTCCGTATTTGTGTACCACACTCATGCACACACGTGTGCACATCCACATAGACACATATATAAGGGAGACATAGGAGTTTATCAAGTCCTGCACAGTTCTCTGCTTAATTCACACCTTTCAGATATATATGAAAAAATTAAAGCTAAGGCAGATTAATTGATACAGAAGCTTGAAGAGTGACAGTGGGTTCCTGATTTCAATAGCCTTCCTGAAAAAGCACCTCTCTCTGTGGGTTCATTGATCAATATCCATCCTTTTGAAAACTGAAGAACCTGCTAAAAAGCTGGTAAGACCCCTGGAAGAGAGTGTAAATACCCTGAACCTTGTGTCTTATATCAGCAGGTGCAGTGCAGACAAAGTTCTCCAGGCTGGTTTTATGATTTGAATCTGTTCCTGACAAATGGGGACAGGAGGGGACATGCCTTGTCATCTTGGCTGTAGGGATACAGTTAGCTGGTGCTCCTTGGGTGGGGATGTTGGAGATTTCCAGCCACTTCCCATGAGCAGAGCTGGCCGCAGATGTGGAAGGGTGGGAATCTTGAGCTGGAGATTTTAAACGGAAATGTTGAAATTAGCTTCAACATCTGCAAAAACTCTTTGACAGAGCCTCTTGCTGCAAAGTCCCCAGAACATGAATTTTGACAAGGAAAGAGCCCATTATTATCAGCGATGTTTCAACCATTATTTTATGAATATATTCAATGACAAGAACTAGCTTGTTTCCAAGACAACAAAATTCAAACCCGATCCATGATTGCTCTGAAGGAGGCCTCCTGTCATTTCATTCCTTTGAAGAAACTCACAATTTGATGGGCAAAATGCCAGAAATAATTAGACAGAATAGCACCATAAGCCCCAGTGGAAGTAAAATATCTGCTGGAAGAATTTCCCACCAGAAATCCCGAAAATCAAATCAAAGCCTGGACAAAATCTTTTCTGTCGAGTATAAGAACGAAGGGGGGAAAAAAAAGAGGGTGGGAGAAGACAATCCACTTTTCTACCTCATCAAAGGGAATACTAAAAGCTGTCTTTTTGACTTGCTTGTGTCTTCTTGTGAAATAAAAAGTGGGCAGGGCAATCAAATTTAAAGCAGTATTCCCCAAAGCAAGGTCAAAACTGCTAGAAATGTTCATTTCATTTTTATTTGCTTTTCCTGCGAGGTACACACCGTGGCTATAATTTCCCATTCTTTATGGGGAGATCAAAAGATTTGTGCTGTGCTGCGTAGGAATCAATTCAGTCATCCTGGCAGCACGCCAATCTTTTTTACAATATTTGTTAACCCGCGTTATTGCAGAATAGAATAACTGTTCCATGGGATAAACAAGGGAGTTCTTCTTGCTTCCTTGACCTTGATTTCACGCTCATGCCTTGTCCTCTCAGCACCCACAAGCAGATAGTGATCATCTGTGTTAGACTGAATGGAATAACACTGAGATCCTGTGCTGAATCAAATCACTGAATCAGTGGTGTGTAAGCAAACCAGTAGCCTGCATTGTTTGCTTCTGCTTTTGCAGCATACAGAGTCTCAGGTATTTCTTACGGAGGGAGTCTCCTCACTTTACCAGCAGTAAAACCAGGCTCTGGTTTTACTGACAAGAGGTGTATTTGCCCTTTTAGAAATCACAGAATATTCTGAGTTGGAAGGGATCCGCAAGGATCATCAAGTCCAACTCTTAAGTAGATGGCCCATACAGGAATCACACCCACAAACTTGGTGTTATTAGCATCATGTTCTAACCAACTGAGCTGATCTCAGGGTTAGTTTCTGCCTGCTAGGCCATTTCTGTAATGCTTCAAAGCTAAATGTATCAGTCAAGCCATCCTCCTAGGAATATTCCTGATTTTTTTAAGGAATCTTTTTAATTAAATTTTTGAGCAGTGACATGTTTTGGTAGTTCTGGGGACGTGCATTAGGGGCATGTTAAAACCAACTTTTGAGTTCTGCCTAAGTAAGTATCACAGTTTTACATCTACTAATTCTGCCTGGGAATGTTTCACTTAAATTTTCTCAACAGAAAGTAGGCTTTGCACAGCCATATTTTTCATAGAGAAAAGGGAGGGTAGGTTTTGTTTTGCATTGAACTGTTCTAACTCAAAATGTGATTGATCAATCAAAGCAGGTAGCTTTGAGATTGAATCAGCATTCATCTGTGTCTCAACAAGCTGCTGCAATGACCTCTGCTAGTGGAAATTTGTGGACATTGTGCCCCACTGCTGCTCTGGTGCTACATAGAACCTTCTGACTGAAAGAGCCATGCTGGAAGTCATGGTTTTTTTGGTCATGCTGGAGAATGGAGTATGGTAGAGGAGAAAGGGCAGCCTGGACTGAATTGTCTAGGAATCTAAGACAGACATGAGGTTTAATTTCAGTGAGATGGAGTAGCAGTATGTTGATATGCAATCTGCACTGCGAAGTGTCAAACTGGGTTGAAATCCTCCCTGGCTGATGTAATTCATCACTAAAAGAAATCAGATTTCAGTAAGGAAATATTAGGAAGGGTGAGAGAAGAGGAAAAAATTTGCAGATTTTTTTTTGAATGCTTTACACAGCTAAAAAGTGGATTTTTAACCCTAATTTAAAATAGAAAGTTTTGTTGAAATCTTAGGATTTTTTATAGGACAAGCATCCTTCATGACAACAAATCCCAGTCACTAAATTGCAGACCAAAGGTGATGGCATTAGTTGAAAAAAAAATTACAAAACACCAAAAAATGGAGGGTGTGGAGTTGATTAGACTCTGAGACCAGGGAGTTGGTACATGCTCAGAAACAAAGAAGAGGAAATAGCTGTCTTTTGTTGTCCCACCCCTAAGAGCCACATGGTGGCTGGGAAAATCTGGGAGCCAGTTGCAGGGACTGCCAGTGAAGGCCAGGCTGTTGCTGTCCAGTGTTGCAAGCCTGGGAAGATGCAATGGTGGTGTGTGGGAGAAGAGCAGGGGCAGGGCTCTGGAGACCTTTCAGGTTTTCTCCTTTCGAGACTTCTCTTCGAGGCTGTGTGCTGTGGTTGGGTACAGAAGTTGAAAGGTAGTCCTCCACCTGCCTGTCAAGGGGACTTTTTAAGTTACTGGAAAAGTGCTCAGCAGTGCTACCACCTCATTCTCCTGACCAGATCTTGCAAACCTGCAAGAGGAGTCAGACCAGAACTCGGATGCTGTTTTCTGTTATGATAGTCCCAGTGCCTTCCTGATGAGTTTGGGCTGTGCTGCTTACACTGAGTGGAGTGGTGCATTCAGAAAACAATATTCAGTGAGACTTTGTGGTGGGCAGGGCAGGTTTGGGGAGAAAAAGAATTTCTGCCTTTGCTGAAACACCCAATAAATGGCCTCAAACGCTGCTTTTCAGAGTGGTATTTTTCCATTCTAGTCTTCCACATTCTGATGCTATAATCTGAAAATACCTCTGCCTGACAGTAGGTTGAGACAAAGATGTTTACAAAAGCACTAAGCTGAGAATCCAGCCACCCAGCATCACAACAAGAACCTTAAATTCATAAGCTCCCTCCTTTAAACTGATGGAAATGGATCCAAACAAAACAAAGCAAAACAAAAGCAGTAGGTAAACATGTTGGAATGTACAGTGGATAATGGATATTGAGGGATGATCTAGTCATGCATGCTAAACAGATACATTTATGCATATAAATTTAATTAGCATCTGGAAATTAACAAGGCTAGAAAGAAGGGCAATGTGTTTTTAAGTGAAAGCGATGAATAGGTTCTGTTAGGTGCATATAGATAAACGCAGATTTAATTTGTAAGACATAATGAACCAGGTGCCTATAAAATAGTTTGTGGAGTTTTTTTCCTGCTGAATATCATAGAAAATAATGATGTAACACTTCAAGGTCAGTCTGTCTCTACCTGTTTATCTCTTTTTGGGGAAGTATTTTTAAAATAACTAAGTAAAATTAACTTCCTCTGTAGAAAACTGCTGGTTTGTTATTTTTTAAAAAAATTATGGATCTTTCATAATTTTACATTTGAAACCCCAGCCAGCCTTTGTTGAAGAAGGATTTAATTGCTGCTCTGATTTTCATTCTTCAGTGTATATATTGATTGTGGCAAGTTTTTGTGGAGAAATGCTACTCCAAGACTGTGTCCCCTATATGTGCCATGTGGAAATGGGGATGCATTTCCAAAGGAACTGGTATTTCATAATGCTTGAATCTTCAAACATTGTTTTGAAACCAGAACATCGCTTTGAAAAGCAGAACATTGGTTGAAAACCAGGACTTTATGTTTCCTTAAAAGAAGCCCAGTTAAACTGAGTACTGTATGATGCTGCGAACTGCTTTTTTTCCTGTCACCTATAGGATTTTCATCCATCTCCTTAAGCATTTCAGCAGATACTACTACTGCTTGGACTGAAAAATTAATCATAGGAGAAGATCCTGTTGTCCCAGTGATGGATAGGACTGTGAAGGTTACATGTTGGGTCTTGGTGATGTTCAGCAGAGTGAGGGAAGATTAGGGCAGTCTTTTTTTCTGTTTTCCCACGTTTCTGGGAGTGCATCTGCTGTCTCTGGGTATTGTTGGGGTGTAAGCTGCACAGATCTTGTAGCTGGGCAACAGAGTCAGCCTCTTTGTCTCCATACTGTTTTTTCAAGTGCTGCAGCAGCTTCTTGGATTTCCAGCAAAAATTTGGTGTGCTTGCTTGTCTTTTATGCATTTTGTTGCAGAGCTGCTATTCTTCAGAAAATGGAAGTCAGAGAAGAGAGGTTTCTCTTTTCAGCTGCTACACAAGCAAAGCACAAGTGAAATTTTATGAAAGAAAGTAAAGCCATTTTTCTTCAAACCAAATGTCACAAGTCTACTGCGAAGTAATAGCTGCATGCAAATTTACTCAGGAAGAACGATTTCTTTTTCTCTTTCTGTCTCTTTTATAAGGAAAGGTGTTAAGTACCCTACATAGGCATTGCTCCCAGTGTCTCATTCAATCAGTAACTAACTTCAGCTTGAACAGAAATGAAAGGGATTTCAATTCAAATTTAGGTTTGTCAATTCCACTAGGAATTCAAAGGATTTGAGGAGGATCAGTATTTTGATCAATTTTTGAACATAGAGTTTTGGATTAACACACCAGTGATGGAGTTATCTGCTTTAAATGGCCTAGTGGTTGCGGGGGAAGACTGAACACCCTCTTACTGACAGTTCTTTACATTGTGATAAATTTAATGTGGCAGTAAAGAAGGGTTTACATTTGTATAAATGCCTTTTCCAAACAACAGTTTCCATCCATTTAATAATGACCCCGCTTTTCTCATGAGAACAGCACCATTACCAAGCTGTTGGTATGGTTTCTGTAGCGCGAGACAGTACTTCCCGCGGTACTTAATTGTCTCGCCCATCTGTGGAGTGTGAGGCTCGCCAAAGACACCTGCTTCTCAAATGTTGTTTTTAAGGATCAAATCCATTGCAGTTGATTGCATGAGGCCTGTTACTTTGGTTGTATTCTAGGAGAAAGCTGGGTAAAGCAAGGCTTTCCTACTGGGCATGTGACTTAGCAAAACCAGCCTCTGATTAAATACCCAAGTGGGACATGCACAAAAAGCCCACATGCAAACATCTCTTTCTTTTCATAAAGTTCAATAAAGCATTTGTCATAAATTGAAGCTAATGATTAATTTAATGTTGCTTTATGCTCTTTTGGATATGAAGAGTACCACCTAGACTTATTAGGGTTAATACGAGTGGGGGAGGGGGGAGTTGGATGTTGTCTGTGGTTTAGCTCATGAAGGCTTTATTTCACCTTTTTTTTTCCTTTGTTTGGGAAACCCCCAAAGTTTCAGGACAGACTCAGGCCTGGCAGGCCAGTTCTTGAGTTAGAAAATGATTCCAAGTCATTGTTGTTTGGCCAGATCCTGCCAGTCGGGGAAGTCCATACCAGCCTCCTTCCAAGCCCAGGCCAGCCCCTCAGGCACTGCTGGCTCATGCAAAGGCACATGGAGCTGCTGGCAGCCCTGAAGGTGCCCTGGTGTCCCTACCTTCACATCTCCTGGCAAGGGCATTTGTAAGACCACCTGACTTCTCACAGCTAATGAGCTACTTGATCTTTTAGCATAAGGTTTGCTCCAAAGAGATGCTTTGGGCAGAGATTTGCCAGAAAACTTTCCCAGGCTTGCCTGCCTGTGAAAAAATCTGATTACAGGGAAAGCGAAAAATTTCTCAGGGTGGTGCTACAGGCCCTGGGATACTTTGTGTTTGCTCATCAAGGCGGTAACAGTCAATTTATTCAACAGACTGACCCAGGAAAAGCGTTTGTGGCCAAGAATTGTGTAATGGGAGTGTCTGTGGGGTCCTCTTCCCAGAGTGCAGCCTCTGCCATGTCAGTGGCACCACCAGCAGCTACAGCGCCACAGGTGGCTGCAGACCCTATTGGGACAGGCACCCAGAGAAAGCATTTTGTACAGGCTGCATCAGCTGTGTTGCTTTCCTGCAAGTGTGATTCATTTCCTTACTCCTTACAGAGCTGGAGAGGACAGACTAGGTGCTGAGCTCTGTTTTATGCTTCCTCTACACTCCCGAAAAATGTATTTTAAAGCCAGAACCTTTCAAATTATTTCTTGGACTTTTTTCCCCCTCTTTCAGTCCACTTTACCTCTGAACATCTGGCTGGATAGAGGGGTTCCTGCACTCTGCTGCGGGGAGCAGAAACACTTCAGTCTGCCCTTTGCAAACAAATGTAGAAGAGGTTTCTTCATACTCAGTGGTTAGCCCATCCTTACTGCTGTTTGACGAATGCCTGGCCCCTTGCCCCCAGTCCCTGCCCACCTTCTAAACAAACCCTTTTATCTACAAGGTGCAGCTTGCCCCATTATATGTGTAAGTTGTTATACATGGTCCTTAACTTTTTCATGCATTTCTGAACTGTAGGTCTGGCAGAAATAGGACCCAATGAATCCACTAAGTCTTGCCATATAATATATTATATTTTAAAGCTACTTATACCAACCTTGAAGCTTTGTATAAATGTTGGGTAGGAAGTCCAAGATATACTTACCTATTCCTGAGCTTTGGAACAGTATGCCACCAATTTAAGAAGAACTGTCACACAGGTGGAGTACGGTGGAGAAGTGGTATTTAAGGGGGACTCAGATCCTGCACCCATTTGTGTCAATGGTAAAAGCTTACATTGGCTAAAGCAAGAGCAAATCAGAGAAAGAATCACTAGAAATTACCAATAGAATCATGGTATTGGCATTCACAGTTGCTGAAGCTTCCTTTCATTGAAAAGGTGGCTTCTTGCTTCTAAGAATGAAGGTTTTACTGGCCTGTGCAAACCTAGAATGGAAAGTTAAAAGAAAAACCCAGAAAGAAGGTATGGTTGCTGAGTTAATGGATTTTTTTATTCATGTTCTGTTGGCTCAGATTGCCAGCAAAGCCTCAGGAACAGTGATGAATACTGTGTAATGCAAGATCCTAAAGCAGCATTGTGGCATGGGCCAGTGCTCGCACTGCATAAGGCAGGATAGGACCAGGCTGGTGGCACTGTCCTTCTACCAGACCCTGTGCAACGGAGGGCCTATCCCCTGCCAAGTCCTGACACCCAAAAAGCTTGTAACAAGACAAATAGGTTTGTCAATGACCCACACATGCAAGCGTCTGGTTAGCTACATTGAAAGAAAGTTTTGGGTTGACTTGCTCATACTTTATAAGACAAAATGGAAGGTAGCCAAATTCAAATCAAATTCATATAGATTGCAGTGGGTTTCCCATCAGTGGTGATACTTAAAACCTAGAGAGTACGTTTCTAAAAAGGTATTGTTTAGTTCAAACGGAATCCTGCCAAAACCTATGAGATTTGTGTTATTTTGGGAAATAACACAGGAAAAAGGCCACATCTGTAAATTTTAGTATCTGTGGTGTCTCAGTGAGTTGATTGCTGGCTGGTCTTTGGCAAGTGTGAAGGATAGGAGTGTGCTGGGTTTTGTCACTGTAGGAGAATACAAATAAATTACAACATTTAATAGTTCTTCAGGGAGGCAAAGGGGTGTAAATGGACCTATGCTAATAGGAATAATAGGCTACTAAATTGGACTTCAGTCGCAGGCAAGTTCCTAGAGATTTTAAGAGCTGAGATCACAAAATATATGAGGAAGTGTGCTCTGATAAAAGTTACCAGTGTGCCTTCAGAGGCAATAAGCCTTATATGGCAAGGCTAGGAACATTATTTTGTGAAGCTCACTGAGAGGGAAAAATGTGAAGGAAGAGAAAACAAATGTCAACCATTTTAATTTTACATTAGGTCAAATAACAGTGTCTAGAATTGGGAAAAGAGACCCATTTCTGAAGGTATAGGATCCATGTAATAACCACAGATAAGCAGAAGAATAAGAGGGAGTAAAGAAGTTATTGAAGAAAATAGAAACAGGATCCTTAAGGAAGTAATTTTATGTTTAGTGTGCTAAGTTAGGTTCAAAAGTGCTTGGTGCTAGTTGGTGCTTGGTGCCTCTCCAAAATGCTGACAAGTAAAAGGTAATTTTAAAAGGAAACACTGCCAGATTAACACTTGGCACCTTTGGAAATTCTGTAAACGGTATCTGGATCCTGTGAACTGAAAATACATCTTGTTTGCAAGAAACATGACTGTAAACTGAGAAAATGACAAGTGAGGAGGATTTAGATTAGCCTCCCTGTACAGGCACACTGAATGTGCAGCAGGTGCAACTGTATCTTTAAAAAAAAATTAATTGTCCCCCCCTCAAAACAAACCAAGAAAACAACCCTCAAACAAAACTGTAAGACAAAAAGTAATGTGTAGGACAAAATGGAGGGAAACTATAAGTTTATGAGACATTTATCAGATGTCTGCTGAAATAAATTCAAGACTCCTATTTTCTGCTCAAAATTTACAAGTAAACTGCAAAAAGTATGACTGAATAACGCTATACTAAAGACAGATCAGGATCTTTTGCCTGACATTAGAGCTGCTCCACATTAGAGCTGATCCATGGAAAGCAATAAAACTCATATGAATCCCTCTCCAAAATGTTTTGTCCTAGTACTAATCCATCAGATTGATTTCATTGTTTATGATTTTCCAATTTTCCGAACAGAAACTGTTTAAAACCAGGCATATTACTGCAACCATTAATGTTCACAATTACAAGCTGAGTCAAATTACTGATGGACTTCAGATCTTATTTCTATCCATTTTTTTCTTTGTTTTCATTTCCATCCACAGATCACGTTTATAGCATTTATTCAATTAATTAAAATTAAGACAGGCACGAGAAGTAATTCTACCATGTGTTTTTATTTAATCTAGTGTTTTTTTCATGTAAAAGAAATACCATGATGAACATGAAATCAATTGTTCTAATAGGGAGGTTAGTTCTTGCTGCCAGTTTCTCATTCTAGTTGGACTTACTACACAGTTGAACCATGAAGACCTGTTAGAAAGCATTGCAGAGGCAATTAAAGGGAATCTGAACAGGAGAGATTGACCCATAAATTAATTGCAGTTTTGGACTATGCATGTTTAGAGGCAGACGGATTAATTGTTGTATTGCCTGCAAACAACCTGCTTACCACTCTTCACACTCTCTCTCCTACCAAGGCATTTCTGTGAAGAGAGAAACCTCCTGTTCCACTGGTGGCCAGGAGCTACCGATCTTTCCCTGTCTTCTTGAGGCGGTTGATAGACTCTTTATCTTGGGTCTGGCAGCTTGATCAGTGCAGGAGTGGTGGTAATGAGACATTGGTTCAAACCAAGTCACCACTTTGATTTACTACACTGAAATGGCTGTATACTGTACACACACTCCCTGGAGCAATTACTCAGGATTCTCGTCATCTGCAGTGAGTATGTTAAACCTTTCTGAATTTTATTTGGGCCGTGTTTTACCAGTGGAAGCTCTCCATCACTGCTTTGATTGCCTGAGCCTTACAGTGGCCATGAATTGCACGTCAGACAATTCTGCGCTCTGTGAAACCGTAGTGGTGTTTCCAAAGCACGCTTGTACTTTGCCTGCATCTGTGTGAACAAGCGACCTGTGTAAAGTATTATCTACCTTACCAAGGCACTAAAAATAAATAAGTACAGCCTCAGCCATAACATATAAAAGGTGACCAGGAGAGAGAGGATTAGTGGTGACATAGCAACTCTTATAACTCTCTGCAACCAAATGAATAGTGTAGGAGCACGATGTATATGACTCCCACTGTTATGGCTCTAAATCTGTCCGTGCAGCAATGTCCACACAAGCATAGCTGAAACCCAGCAGAATATAACGCTTGGCAAAGCTGCCCAGCTGGAGAAAAGCAATGAGTAATACAGACTCTGTATTGGCATCATCAACACTGCCTGTGTTTCAAATTTGAACAATATTTTGGCCTGCTCATCACAAAAGTTTCACTGATTTCCTTTTTAGCTTTTTCTCCTATTTTTGTTATTGGAGATAGTATTGTTGAAAGAAGATCAGGGCAGAACTCATGATAATGATTTGAACTGGAAATTAGAATGTTTTGATAGATAAACATATAAGTTGAATATGTAAATTGATTTTCCAAGCTGGGTCATTCATATCCATACTAATTCTTTAGACAATCAGAAGTGTAATTCCATGGTTATATTTATGGCTCTGTAATGGGTTACACATTTTGCCAATATGTCTAAAACATCATTAGGAAAGTCAACATTTCTGTAGAGTGGAGATACATGAACGAGAAAGCAAATGTTCATGTAATTCAGGTTATATGTTTATATTGGACTTGCTTTTTGATAGTTGCTAAAAGCTCCTGGAGCTGTATGAAGCCAATGGGAGATAGTTCTCACCAGTGCTGTAGCTTCATTTGAGTAAGCTGTGAAACTTTCAGGCAGGAAGTAAAAGAAATTTCTTGTTTTGTATAGTTCCTAATTGAATTGTGTGTTTACTTTTTTTAACCTAACTAGTGAATAAGATTTTAAATGGGCTCGAAAAAAGGATTAGGTGCTTTTTTAGAGGGGTGAGCCAACTGGTGATTGTCAAGTGCAGTGAGACTGGTGTCACTTCTGGATGCAGAAGTTCCTCACTACCCATCCCCAGGAGCAGAGGCAGTTGTTGGGGATCCAGCAGCTGCCTGCCCCGGCCCCATCAGATTCCTCCCATTCTGAGGACCTACTGCTGTCAGTGTTGTTCATGTCTGCCTGCATGCTTTCTCTGCTGCAGTGCTGAACAAGTCACTGTTCCCATCAGTCATAGTGAAATTCACCCTATAAAGGGCAGAGCTCAGTCAAGAAGTAAAAGCAGGCAGTTTCAGGTTGCTTATTTATGCACTGTTGTAATAAATGCTGCAAAGGGCTGTAAAGTTGGGCTCTACTGTTTGACCCAACATTACTGTTAACTCCATCAAAGAAAATTGTTGCTCATGTCTCTTGTACTTGGTAATTAGTTCATAAAAAAGCTGTTCAAAAAAACATTAAAATAGCCCTGGATATATGTTACAAATTTGCCAGAGAATTTTGTTGCAGAGGAAAAAGAAGGAAAGATTATATATTGGGCAAAGCCGTAGAGAATATCTGTGCATTGGCACAGGTACTGCAAATACTGAAAAATTAAACCTGGCCTTTTACCATTATCAATGTTTAAAATTCTTTATGATTTTACTAAATGATATTTCTTTCTAGACAAGTGATTGCCCCTTGAATTTGGTTTACAGCAAAGAAAGAAAAAGTTTTTTTTGTAAATCACAATTTTTATGTCATTGCACGATGTCATATACAGCTGTCTTATATTTTAATTTTTATTTGCCTGTGACTTGATGAGATATAAAACCTCAAAATGGAAGATACTTTCTGGAGTTTGGTGTCTGAGGTGAGTGTTTTGTGAAAATTGGATCTACAGCATCTACAGCATCTACATTGAATCAGAGTATCTTTGATAAATGTACATGCTCACACTTCAGTCTTGGAATCATTTTGAATGCTGTCCACCAAAGTGCACACCCAGGCCATCAGACACTTGCTCCTCAATATAGAAAAGTGGGATTTCAGTGGCACTGAGGTAGTTTTAAGTCTTCTGGTTAGCTTACAGAGACACAGGGTTAGAGTGACCCAGCTACCTGTTGTTAGAAATTGTGAAGCTGTGACAGAGTGCAGGACTGGGGCAGCCCTATGCCGAAGGAGTCAGGTTTACTGTGAGACAATTGTGTCCCAGTTATCACGTGCCTGTAAGTGGCAGGCTGCTAGGGCACATTCCCATCCTCTGAAAGACACAGCCTGCTCGTGCCTGTGCAGTGTCCACTGTGCAATTTTCTCCAAATTTCTGTCTCATGTTTTACCTCCTCTGTTTATATGTCCATGGGCTTCAGAAGCCAACTGGCCCTTTCTTGTAGCAGCAAGTTGTGCTCCCTCTCCTGGGAACACTTTTGGCTGCAAACTCAACCAATTTGAGTGCGCCTTACAGCAGGGATGTTTTCTAACTCTACCAGGGATTGTTTGTCTTTAGATTTTTGCTTTCTCCAGCATTCAGAAATAATTAACAAGTAACAAACAGAAAATAAAAGGTCCTTGAACAGCACAGCAGACCGGATAGGCTACAGCACTTCTTTTCCTGGTTCTTCCATTATTTTGTGATCATGGGGGAGTTGTGCTGCCTCTTTCCCTCCCAGCCTTTATTTGCCTTATTTGTTCAGACATTGAACATCTCATGTTAGGACCTGTCTCTAACATATCAATACAGTGCCTAGATCAAATGAGCTCCAATTTTTAACATAGATTTCAGGCTTTGCTGATGAATATACCAGATTCACAGACTGCACCTGTGCTATCCTAAAAGAGTGATCTTGATGGAAGGTGATCTTGGCAGAAGCTGGCTGAGCAGACAGGTGTGTTTCTGGCATGCTTGTTCATGCAGAGGAGATGTCTGCTTCCTGGCTTGCTTGGTACGTGATCTACCCTGTGCTACCTCTGAAAATCAATTGATGACAAAGAGCCAAGTACCAGTGTCTTTTTATGTATCTTCTGGTTCAGGAGAGAGTAGTTGAAATGGGATACTGTAAAAGGTATCCACCTTTTGATGATCAACTGGTGAATGATCAGCCGATTGATGATTACGTGGATACGTCTGTCTGAAAGCTGATGATATTGCTGAGAAAATTCTGAAATGATGTTTCAAATGTAACATTTTACTATTTTTGTAGCTGAATGAGCTACTGAATATCATGATGGGCATCAGATTTCAAAGAGGTTAGTCTGGTTTTACTTACATTTAGCTGTAACTCAGAGGACAAGCAGAAAGCAAACGTCTTAATTGTGTTTTTGACACAAGTGAAGGCACCTGTGTATGCAAGTCACCCTGCCCTCCTTTGCCTGAGGTCTTACCTTGAGGCCCTAATCTTGCAGCCTTTCATAACATGGATAACCCTTCTGTGTTGTGGGAACACCATGTGCAGAGGATTTGCAGATCCACAGCCTCTGTTCTCATAGGATTGTGAGTCTTTTGATACCACTGGTGACAAGAGGATTGCTTTGATTCACCTTTTGCAAGGTATGAGGTAGGCTGGAACACTTTGTCTCATAGGGGCAACACTTCCATAGCACATAAGTTTTCTCCTTACCATGCTCAAGTTTTTTCATATGCTTCCTCTTCATGATATGGCTGCTCCACTCTTTTACCATCCACTGTGGTTTATTGGTTTCTACAGATATAAGATTTTCTCTTGAACTGCATGCAGTTCATTTTTAATAACAAGTAACATATACTGAAAGCATTTATAAGTGTTCCAAGCCTGTGATTCTTAATTGTGTTGTGTGTATTTTGTGCAATACTGCTATCTCTCACACCCTTTTTTGCTTGCTGAGTTATAGTGTGTTATGTGATATCATAAATGTTAAATAACCTGCCTGCCACCCATCCTCAGCTTGTGGCACTTGTATAATTATAGAGGGGTTTGGAAATCACATTGTGAGGCTCTGATTTGCTGGCAACATGCAAACATTTCACTGTAAACACTCTTTCGTTACATGAGATTTCATTACCAGTGTTTCTGCTCTCATATCCTCTTTCCTTTGAGAATCAGGCCAACATTACAGTAACCATATTGTTAGCAAGAGCAACCTGAGATTAAGACTGTGGACTTCATTGATCTGAGACCTTCAGAGTAAGGGTGCTAAATATTCTTTGATAACTATGAGCTCAGCCTGGCTCTGTGCATCATGACTGCACAGAAGCATTTGAGTTATGTTGCCTTGAGTCTAGTGTAAAAAAGAAAAGTGTAAGATTGATGTCAGATTATTTGCCATTTATTTATCCCTGTTATATATGGGTAAATTACTAATCTCCTGTGGATGTCTTCCCTGAAGACTTGATATATGCTAGCTGCCACTCTGCCTGTGCATGGGGCTATGACTGCCCAGCACCTTAGTGGTCTGAGTTTTACACTTGGAGCCAATATTCAGGCTGGAAAACAAACACTCTTTAAAGCTTGAAACGTGCAAATATATGTCAGAGGCCAGTTGTGTAGCCACTGAGTGTGTGAAAAGCCACAGACCCCCACAGCTCCCCATGCACCACGCAGGCAGTTTTACTGAGCAGCTGTGTGATGCAGACAGTGCTGAGTGCTGAGGTCAGATCCACGTGGGCTTTAGTTAAATGCTGTTTGCACCAGCCCAGTGTTGGGCCCACTGGGTGCTGGCTCTTTTACAAAGCTATCAAAACCAGATCTCTTGTCTACTAATAAAATTCTATTAACATCCTTGTTACTCTAACACGTGCATCTTTGTAATTAACAGCTCACAAATGCGGTATTTTTTTTCCTCAGTGCTTCACTCCCCTCTGTTTTTGCCTTGTTTCCTTTTGTGAGTTGGTGAGGCAGTGCTGAGCTTGATATTAGCTTCATTGACAGTAAGCATTAAACAGTTGCAAGTGTCTCCCTCAGACTGTTAATGATCTTGGCATAATTCATTAGTGAACGTGCTTGCTTTATGCCAGCTACATTGCATTGGTGAAACCCAGTCTGAGCTCGTGTGCTTCCTTCCAGCCTGCCCGTAGCACCAACTGTCTGTCCCATTTGGTGGAAGAAATTGTTTTCCAGTTCATGTGTTAGAAAGACTGTGGTGTTGGTGCAGGAGAGGGAGGGCTGCTGTCACCTCAAGCAGTAGGTGCCAGATGGTGTTATGCTTTGAAGGTAGCTGGGAAGCACTGGTTGGTTTTCTCTCTGGTGTTTCCTAGGCACACTGGGCATTGTGAGCCACATAGCTGCCATAGCATGCCAGTTTCTGTGCTTCAATTGCTTTAGTAGGTTCATGTATTTGGCTTGCCAATATTTAAAGCAACACAGATTTTTGAATAGGGTTGAGTGAAAGCTACTGATAACTGTGGATGAAGGCAAGTTGCTGGAGTGCAGATTCGAGATTGAGACCATGTTCCCCTTTTCAGGGCTGACCTCCTGGGTTTTGATTGACATCATGATCTATAGAAGCTACTAAACTGACACTGCCTGGAGTTAATTTCATATCTGTCCCATGGGAATAATTTTGGGGACTTGCTCAACTCACTTAGAGCACAAATTGCTGTGGCAGGTGGCTTTGTACAAAAAGCGTGGGACAAAAAGTCAGAAGAGGCCTGAGACTGCAACTCAATCTCCACAGCCTCTCACAGAGCTCTGTCCCTTTGGAAACATATTTTGATTGTGCAAGGGTGTGGGGCGCAGCCTTCCTGCCTCCTCCTCCTCTTTCTCTTCCTCCTCCCAAGACACTGCAAATGACTCACCCTGGTTCCTGCAAGAGCTGCTTTTCTGCAAGTCAGAGGTGGGCATGCAATCTGTTTCACTAGATGCCCTGTTGGCTTTTAAGGGAGCCTCTTTTTTCATCAGACTCCTCACAATCAGATGTGGTAGGTTCAAAAATCCTTTGTGACGTCTTGGGACCTCTCCCCTTCCTTCACCTCAGAGCCATCCAATCTTTCTGCAGCTTAATATCAAACTACTGTGTTACAAAGAGGGTGAAAAGAGTAGGATGTATTGTACCTACAACAATTGCAGCTCAGCTTTTATCCTATATGTGCATATATTGTTTTCAAATCCGTGTGAAGGAGGAAGTTCTAACGAAATCTAAAAATACAAGGACCATTGACCTTCAGGAGATGTTTCCTATTCCAGCAGCTCAAGTCAGTCTGCAGTTGCTGCTGCTTTTCCTGGCTGCAGACAGAGAGAGAGACTGAAATGAGCAATCAGCATGTTTATGACAGGTTTTAGTACTTCACTGGTATAATAAAATGGCTTTCTCGGAAGGGATTTGGTTCTCATGTACTTCAGAGTTTTCTGCTCCATTTTGCTCCATAAAACCCAGGCTCTTGTTTACAAGAATTAGCAGCTTCCCAAGGTTTCTGCTGATTTTGAGGAATCAACCCCTTGCAGCTATGTGACACCACCATGCCGCTCCCACTCCACCCGGTGCTTGCAGAACGACTGTTCCCTACGTGCAGTTGAGCACTTGGATTAAACACCTGCACAAAACAATTGGCACAACCCAAAGGGCTGTTAGAGGCTCCATATCCTGTTTGGGAATCACTTCAAGTGAAATTAATGATTCTTCTCTGCACGCAGACTTTTTAAAAAGAAATCTGTTTTTATACGTGCAATTAATCCGAAGCAGTTGGTGTGCACTGTGTACTGTTACACGTCAGTAAAACAGCAACTTTATGATCTTTAATTCCATAATATGTGCAGCATTTAACACAATGGCATTTAAGACAAAAAAATCCTCACACTGTTGGTAGCTGTGACACATGCCTATCCCCCTGTCCACTTAACTTTTCTCCATTTTGGAATGAGAGGAACAATGTCTTATTTGAAAGGCATTTATGTATGTGGTCCCTACATTGCATAGATATTAGAGCTAAATTATTTTCATGGCAGAGATTCAAAACAAAATTTTCAGTAGACTTTTGTGCTGATTCATACAGTGCTGCTAGCATTTGTGTTATATTAACACAAGCCTTGTGGTAGTTAATATTCTATCCTAAAACTTTAGGTCCTCTCATCATGTGATTGTTTAAATCCCAACTTTTCTTTAAAAAAAAGAAAGGGGCCCATCTCTCCCCTAGCTGTAGAGAACAGCTTGAAATATAATTTCACCCCCGAAAAGCCAAAATATCAGGAGACGGGTAAAATTTTCCCAGTTTGTTTTATTTTTGTCTCTGCTGTTTTTGATTCTCATTTAGCTCTTTCTTGTCTGGAGTTTGCTTCTGGATTTTGAGTGACTGCATTTGTGCCAGGAATGAACAATCTACATTTTGTTTGTGTTTGGATGCTTCAGATGAAGGCAGAGTCACTTTCTTATAGCAAATAAATTTTGCATGCAGGGATGCTATTTTCTTACAATTAATTGCTATCCTGCAGGTTGCTTCACTGCAGCCCTCTTCACACTGAACCAGTGCTTATTCCAGTATCTTCTAAATGTATAGCAGCAATTAAGTTTCTTTTGTTTTGTCAAGTAATTTATCAAATAATAGTCTCCAGAAAGAGATCAGCCAGGTTTTGTGCTGTAGAGAGTTCTTTTTTCTGTGTCAAACAGCTAAAGTTAAATATAATGGATACTGGTGGATCACCTGTTCTTATTGCTTTCCCTTATGTGGCCCAACAGGAACAGTAAGTCTATACTACAGCAGTAAAAATCTATACTTCCATTTTTAGCTGAAATCTCATTTCTGTGTTTCTGCTTTTCTTTCTTGTAGTTCAGGTTCAACTGTTCTAAACAGAACTGTATAACAAAAATGCAATTTTAGTTGAATATTTAAGATAAAAGGGAGCTGATGGACTCTAACACTGTGCTTTAGAATCAAGCCATTAAAATCCAAGGCCACTCACTAATTAGCTACTTCTTGTGAAGAAGCAAACCCGTCTGTCATCTGTTACCCAACTATTTTTTCAGCCCAGTCTAATGGCATTTTGCCCCGTTTACACTAAGCTGGACTGTGCAGTCTGTCACTGCACTAGACATGCTGCTGAAGCCACAAAATATTTATACACAGATAGTGAAACAACCTGTCTGAGGCGAGATTTCCATCAGGAAAGGCCTGTAGATGGTGCTGTAATCTAACTGGAAAAAACAGGTTTACCATGAGGCTGGATGGAGTTGTCTCAGTCCTTCTTAGAAGCTGAAGTCAGATCTGTTTTGCTTAATTTCATACCTGTAGGATTTTGAGTTTGAAGTAAGCATGGCAAACTCAGCTCACTGGAGATGAATAGGTACAGGAGCCTGCAGATGGGCTGAGGTGCCCTGGCACACCACCCTCACTATCTTCCCCATACTTTGTACAGCTTGAGCCCCACTTCACCAGACTGGCACTAGGAAGATTTTTGAGAAAACTGTGCCATTGACTGATCTGCATACTTCCACCTTGGAAAGGGTTGAATGTCCTAAAGACCTGGAGCTCTTGCAATAAGGATAGACTTTCTCCAGGGGAAGGAAATAGGCAAAAGAATAGAGATAAAATTATCTGGGTTTTCCACCACCCTCAATTTTCACCAACTCAGCCCTCTCAAGAAGCCTTCCATCTCTAACCTACAGGCTACATTGTGGTGGGGTCAGCTGTGGGTGTCATGCCTGCAAGAGCTGTGGAGTTCCAACTTTACCAGTTAAGCAGGTTTTTGGAGAAATAATTTTGCCAAAGAGTTGCCTCCCTCAGTAACTGCAGGCTCAGTGTCTCCCTCCCCAACTGTGAGTTATTATTGGATTCTTTACTCTCTTTCATAAACTGCTGATTGGTGGCAGATTGTTTAGCAGCTGCCACCTGCTATAGTGCTTGTTGAATAAATTTCCCTTTTCAGTTCTAGAATAGCTTTGGTCTGCTAACAGCTCTGGAGGCATTTCAGGGGTAAAGGGACAGAGATAATGTTGGTTTTAGGCAGAGTTCATTACTGGTCCAGTGCAATTATTCTGGGAGTCTTGAGCCCCCAAAAAGTAAAGCATGTAAACATGCATTTTAAATGTGAGCAATATCCTCTCTATCCAGGGAGGATTTAGATATGTACTTAAGTTCTACCATTTTTCCAGGATGTAAGAGCTTTCCTGACCTGCAGTTTTTGATTGTCTGGAGACAGGAGAAACTAGGGAAAACACTTGACTTCTGTGGATATTTATTTTGGGATAGTACAATTGTGGAAGACATTGATGCTAGAGGGCAACACTGCTCTGCAGTCACATCTTGGTACAGGGAGCATTCCTGTGAACTCTGGTCTTCATGCTCATCTCAGTGGGCACAAAGCTAATTACCATTTGTATCTGCAAAGTCCATTCTCAGGAAAGATCCTGGTGACTTGGAGTGCAAAGAAAAATAGTGGAGCAGCACACATGTTAAAAATGGTATGCATTTTTATGTGGCAGGGGGTATGGGATGATTGAGGAGACACCCATTTTTTTCTCCTGCATCTCTCAGTATGTCTTGGCCGACAGAGTAAATCCTCCCAGCAGGGTCACACCACTCTAAGACCCCACTCTGGACCCCCATCTTTTGAGAAATTGATGGATCCTCTCTTACAACAGCTGCTGTTGCTTTTGTCAGGGAGCTTTTTTAAAAACGAGAATAGGAGAGGGTGGGTAATGCCCTTTGTTCTGGTCAGAATCCAATTTGGATAATTTCATTCTGCCTACCTAAAATTGTAATGGCATGTTTATGCTTCCCATTTCCATAATGCCTGAGGATCCTTTGCTTGAAACTTGTTTAAATGCGAAGTTATTAGTTGAGTCATCAACATTAATTTTTTTCTGTGTTTCAATCAACAAATAGTTCTTATTCAGGTAGTATAGATCCTTCACAAGAATACTATTTTAGTGGATCCACACTAATATTATATATTAATATTATTTAATATTATTAATATAATTTCAAGATGTCTCTAATGGCCTGGGTTCCAAAGATGGGAACATGCACTGGTGTAACTTGTGGTTTTTACTTCATGACAATCTGAAAATCAGGCCGCTTGCACCTGGTAGTTCAAAACCACCGTGAACTATCTTGGATTAGTGTGTTACAACTGTTCCACATTTTCAGTTAAGCTGTTTCTTAAAACACATGCATTTCAACTTACTGAGGAAGTAGCACTTCAACAAAGATCTAACTGGAATTTAATCAATTATATAATGCCTTGATCAAGATCACTGATTTTAAATCTCTCTGGACTTCCAGAAAGGTGTATGGAGCCATGTTGAGACTCACAGGTTGGTTAGTTTACATTTGACATTAAACAAAAGTGAGGTTGCACTGAGCATATCTTCATTTTTTATGTGGGTGTATGGAGGGAAATGTAAATAGAGATTTAGAGTTTGCAGGTAGATTTGATACTGATTTAAAACTTAGATCCAGATCAATATATGGATCTTAGTTTTAACGTGTCTCTCTAATGCATCCTTTTGGGGGACTTGTTGGGTGAACCATACCTAGACCCATCCTTCAGGAGCAGATTCAGGTTGTGAACCTCAGTGAAACATACTCTTCAGAATAGCTTCTTTAGGAAGACCATTCTCACACTCACTGAAGTCTCTTATCCATCTGGGAAGTCCCTTCTGGACAACAGATCTGTCTCAAAGGGCCTGGTAGGCTTTTTGCCATGTCCTGTCCATATCCTCTCCTATAGGTGAAGCTTGACTGGTGCACATCTTGTAGTGTGGCTCTGAGCTATCCCTCTCATCGCCCAGAGAGACCCTGCTCTCACATCTCCTGCCCTGTAAGGTCAGTGCTAGACAGACATTCATATTCTTCCCTGAGTGTGGGTGGATTGCAGCATGTGGAATTGCTCTTCCTAATCCTTTTCCAGACTTTCAGCCTCCTCATGCTGGCTCGGATTCAGGCAGTTGGAAAAGCAATCTGCATAAAAGAGCGAGGAAGCCTGTCATCCTTGTTCATCGATCAAAGATTATGATCTTACTTTCTCATTGTTTTATGGAGAGCATTTGTTTGTTTACTACTTTGGCAGCTATTGGTACGAAAGCAATGCATATACTATAAATATACCCATTATCCAAAGGCCCAGCTCTGCGAGCACTGCCAGGCATCGCACTCAATGCCATCAAGTTGATAGAAGCACTCCAAGCAATAAGCAGTGAACTCGGCAGGGTATTCATATTTCTGTCTTTCTTTAGCATGAAAGACAAAAAGATGAAATCTGTCTTATGCACACACCTAAGAGAGAGGCCAGTTATCCACTGCTGAAACATGTTGGCAAAGGGCAAGTGGATGGGCAGCAGCATCAAGCAAGGGCATGGAATACTGCTCAGGCGTGGATATCAGTAAAGCGTAGCAGCAGCAGCAGTGGGTGGTGTAGGAAAGGGCCATTGGAGAAGTCAGTGCCCTGTGTCAGAAAACAGGCTTTGAGGAGAATGCAAACAGCTGAAACAAAGCTCAGAAAGAAGGCAAAGAAGAGAGAAAGGAAATTGGCAGGGAGATACCTGCACAGTCGAGTGAGAAAGGGAGTTAGATCAGGCCAAAGTAGGGGGGAATTGTGGTGAGTGAGAGAGGAGGTAATGGGAGAAGGAAATGAACACCTTTGAAGGGTTGTACCCAATCCTGGGCAGTGTGGAGCCAGAGGTCCTCCCTAAGCAGTGGGCACAATGGTGATGCCCCTTTCATGGGACTGCCAAGCCCAATGCTGAATTCTTTGAAACCATTAAAACTCAGAAAAACTTAGTTCTTTTTCACGCTTTGTATACTTTTTCAGAGGGATTTTTCAGAGGGACATTTTGTTGTTGCATGAAGGAATAAAACCATACAGCATGGCCATGAAGATTAGTAGTTAGACCTGTTTATGCACAGAGCCATCCAACTGCTGTTATTTGCATCCATATAAACAGAAGCTATGCTAAGGTCTGGCCAAAAATCAAACCCATTGTGAGCTGCCTAGAAGGCTTTAGCAGATGGGAGCCATATAAATAAAATGTGGTGTCGTTATTAACTGGCCTAGCAGTTCAGTGCATTTCTAACAATGATTATTTGGAATGGCATGATGACTGTTCTATCTTGAAGGATGGGTTTGTCTAATCTATCAGACTGAGGCATTTAAAAGCATGGGCTTTTAAAAGCTCTTCAGAGGCAATGATGCTTTGAACCCCATTGTTTCCTACAGTGTATGAAAGAGGGAACTGCTGCACAGGTTGGATTAATTCAGCACCAATTATATGAGAAAATTCATGTTACAACTCTGTCAGGCTGCTTCAGTTTACTTCCATCCTGGTTCAGCACCTACTCTCTCAATCCTAGCCCCAATAACAACAGGCTGTGCTTTGCTCCTTTGAGATAAAGATGTAGCTGAGTTCAAATGAGGAGAACTTTAGTTGACAGTGATCTGCCTGGCTCTTTACAGCAACACTATGTCCTATATCAGAACAAAATACAGACTTGAACATGCAGTGCACCAGGTTGTGGAAAACCCAAGCTGCTCATGTACATGTGAACCCAGTGAGCAGAAATAAATAGTTCAGTTTCCTTAGCGTGATCCATGTTTCCTGTCCAGTTCTAAAGTCCCCACCTTACAGGCTCTTCCTGGAGTGGTAACCAGTCCTTTAAACTGGACATAGGCAATGACCCATGCCTCCCAAACAGAACAGCTGTTTTCAGTTTTCTCATGTATCACAACTCCCTCTCCTTCAGTCCAGCCCTTACATGTTTTCCCCAGGCTTTCTCTTACTTATTCATGAGGGGGTTGTTGCCCTCCACATTCTCCTCTCCATCCCACTAGCGGGAAAGAAAGCAGTTTTCTAGGTTTTTAACACTTTTTATTGCCTGGGCATGGTTGCTCTTTGTGCTCCATTTCCCTTTTTTACCAATGGCAGTGCTTCCCAGCTGATGAGACCCTGTTTGTGCTGGATGGCTGCCACCCAACTTTACCATTTCAAGCAGCTGTATTGCCTTTCTGGAAGATTTCACAGTTCCCTTTTCTTGAGAGAATTGCCTTGTCAAAATACAGACTGAGAAACTCTAACAGGAATGGCAGGCTGCAGAGGGAGGCCCGCCTACAGGCTGAGTTCTCTTTCCTTGGTGCCACTGGTTCTCAGAGGTGTTTGTTGCCGTGCCGGGAAATGTGGCACTTCTGGATTTACAAAGGCCTCATTTTGGTGGCTAAAGTTAGACAACAAATGAGTAATACAGGTGTGTTCCCACATGATGGCTGTGAAGTCAATGATGGCAACACATGGGCTTGGGGAGAAGACACTTCTGGAGGTGGAACTACCTTGGACTCTGCTGCTCTCATGTCTTCTTCTAGAGTGAATGTCAGCTGGATGGAAAAAACCCTACCAGCTCTTGAACCACTGCCCTATCAGTCCAGTACTGAACTTCATCCAGTTGTCTCTGTATTCTCTCCATGTATTTACCCATGCCTTTCTCATGCAGCTTGATGTGTATAAAGGTCAGATAATGGGGGAGTTGGTGTGTAGGGACAGCAGAATAGGACCCAGCCTTGGACAAGGCTGTGTATTGCTTAAATTGGCATACCCTTTAGCCTGGAACTTGGTTGGGTTTTATCATTTTTCCAGAAGTGCCCCAGAAATATAACTAAAAAGACTAGTGCTTCCCTGCTAATAAGAAAGCGGATCTGACTCTCTACTACTAAAGGTGAGTTATGTAGAGTAATTAGATTTTAGGAGATCTGTTTATGAGTTACTTTCCCAGACACAAAGATATTAAAGCTCATCCTCACAGCACTGCATGCCTGTTATTTTCTCCAAGGCTATGGAATGCAGCCTGCCACACTATTTGCACTACCACTGGCCTTGGCACAGGCATAGCGTCTCATGTGTGGGCACACACCAGCACACACATGGACTACAAAGGTGAAGAGTATTTTTATGATATTATTTTTATGATAATCTATTTCAATGGTTAATTTAGTTTAGGGCACTGATTTATAACAAGTTTATAGATCTTCTTTACTATTCTTTGTTGAATTATGGAGGTGGCATGTGTGAAATGGAAGTACTTGGCCTATTGTTCTGCTTCTCACGCAACCAGTATAGTTGAGACAATAAAAAGATCTATAAAATTAATATATACAGAGAGAAAGGGACAGAGACAGAGAGAATATGTAATGCTCTGGAGTCTGATATCACATTTATCTCTCCCAGAGAGGTTAAGACTCAGAATTTACATGTAGAAATACCAAAAAGATCTTACCCAGTTGTGTGAAGAGAAATGACTTCTAAGCATCTGGGCTATTATCTTCTTTATTTATAAACCCCATTTTCGTGGAGTAATTTTTTTTGTATTTTTTTAGGCTAGGCTCCTATTGCTTTACTAGCTTGGAACTAGGCCATCTATTGCTGAAGGCTCACTGGCCTGGAGCTATTAGACAGGCTTTTATGGAGACATAACTGTGCTAAGATTTCAAGTCCCAATTTTTTTCATACTAGTTCATTATATCATATTTAAATATGCCTGCATGTGAACACACACACACTGTAATGGACAAATATTTATACATCTCTCAACAAACCCATTATATACTCACACTTACTAAATGTGATAATAGCATTTTTATCTTACCTATGCTAAGCTGTGTTCAGTGTATATTACTAATTACACAGGTGCATTTGACTCCCTATTCTACCTCCTCTGAGGCTCTTTCTACTATTGCAGACCATTCAGAAGTGATGTATCTAAGGTCTGGTATCTCAGGTATTTTAAGACTTACTGTTTTTTCTGTCAGATTTATCATAAAGTAGTATTTCTTCTATCTGTAACTGTGTAACTATGGAATAGGGAAATTTTTACCTAATTTTGCATTAGAATTTTCTTTCGTTATTATCTTTTATGAGATGGTGGGCATGAAAGCAGGTGTAAAACTCAAACCAGTACAAATCACATTTTGTATGATTAACAGTTCCTTTGAATGACTGACTTGGTTTGCTCTTGTGCCAACAGCAACAGCAGTGCTCCTTTTTCTCCCTTGGTCAAAGGTATGCTAAAATAATTCTTAATCAAAGTTTCAATACAACCTTGCAATGAAATATGAGTAAGTCAATTAATCCATATTAAAATGGATGCGGTATCTTGTCCAAGATACACAAATTTCTCAGCTCTCCAATGATGTATTTGCTAACTGCTGCTGTTTTAAAGCCTCCTCTTTCCTCAGTCTCTCCTCTTTGATTAGTTCTTTGTGTGCTAAATTGGGTAAACAAATAGGTAGTGTGTAGATAATTGTGGAGCTGGTTGATGCTTTATCCTTTTATGTGTGTAAAGGACAGCAACCTTCTTCAATAAACCTATTCATGTACCATCACTCCTTCTACAGAGTATAAATATATGGTAATATGAGGTCTGTCTTCTTGTCACAACACGTCACCACTTCTATTTGAACAAAACAGAATAAATGCACCAAATATAATATTGCAGTCAAATGGAAAGAAAATTTCTGGTTTCTACTGTCAAACAGAAAAAGCAGAACAATGATTTGAATAGAATTGCAGTTTATCCTGTTAGGTGTTAAAGAATACCAATTTATTTTATAAACTGTGAATCATTGAAGGGTTTCAAGAGATTTAATGAAGTTTAACAATTTTGTGTTATGTGGATATTTTTTCCTTCATTTGGCATCATCCCATGCAATAGAAACCAGTGTTGTCCACAAAGGATAGGTCAAAGGTTTCCAACACTGACAAATTATCCAAATGCTGATGTTTTTGCCCAGCAAATTATGGAAGAAGGCTATTTGGTAATAACAAAGGAAATATTCTTGGGCTCCACATTATTCAAAGATACAGATCAGAACAGCCAAATATGGCTTCTTGGGGGTGGGTAGGGAAGGGGGAAGGGGGAAGGGAAGAGGAGGATATAAACTAGCAGTTCTGTAAGGAAATTCACCATAGTGAGTGCTGATGCAGACAGGTGGAGCTAATAGTGGTACAGTAGAGCTTCCTAATACTTTTTTAGCCCAAGTCGGCTCATTATTTCCATCAGACATTGGATTTAAAATATTTGCAGTAGTAACATCACAGACTACAGGCATAAGTAAAGTGATATTCAGTTATGCAAAGTTTTATCAGAGGGTAAATACTTGTATGTGGCATCATACTGGGACAAACAGTTTAGATTGGCTTTGCCTGGATTATTTAATTTTATTTGGGAACATCTCCCAAGAGAACAGCTTTGGCTTACTTTTTGAACATGTTGTGTCCCACACATTCAAGAAAAAGTTTAATTTTATTTTCAAAGTTGCTGGTTGTTGGGATGCAAAAAGAAGAGTTGCACTCACACCACCTAGGGATATAGTTTCTCCTGTATTCTGCATTTGAATCCAGTGTCAGCAATTGCTTTATAGTATCTCTCCATGTCACAGGGCCTCTAGTAAGTAACACAAGGGGTTTCTAGTCAGAGAAAGGACAGACTCTGAGCCTTCTACATCCCAGCTGAAGTGGATGGGCTCTTATAAGTTTTTGAAGCACTGATAAAAGCTAAACTTTCAAGAGTGCTCTAGCATTAATAGGTGTGTCTCCAGTTGCAGTGAGGATCTACAGTCTGTATGGGATGTGTACTTTGGCAGCTGGGCTTTTTGTGAGTTTTCTGAGCTGTCTCACCACAGCAATGACTGTGACTTGGATCAGCTGTTGGAAGGAGTCATCAGGGAAAATGAGTAGGCTCACTAACAGCTGAGATCTTCAAACTAAGGTGAGTCTTTCAAAATGATGTATACTTGTCTTTCCCTTCTTGCTTTTCTACCTTTTTGCTTCTGAAAGTGGTGGAAAGTATTATTTTCTTGTCTGTAGCAAAAGTTTTTGCGTGTGCAGTGGGAGGAAAATGGCAAAAAATGAATCAGTTTCACTCTGCCAAGGAAAATTGATTAAAAATATCTGAAGAGCACTTATCTGAGCCTCTCTTTAGCCAGTTCATATTGTAAAGAGCATGATCCGCAGAGCAGCTGACAAGTCTTAATCAACTGTTTTCTAGCAAAGCCTTTACAGAGGAGCATGCAAAGATAATAGTTATTTTCTCTCTGATTCTGGCATTACTACCTTTGGTGTGGTGTCCCAGGTAGCTGTCTATCCCACCTGAACCTTACCTAGCCATGACAAGAGCTGCCAAAAGCTTTCCCTCTGGCTAGGTCAGAAGCTTGGTTCATTTACAGTCTGCATTATACTGATTGTGTATGATGATAATCAACACTGTGAGCTAATTACTGTGCACTTAAGTAGAAAACCACATACTGGTCACACCTATCTGATTTATACTGGAACTTTCCTGTTCTTACCTGTTGCAACTTTCCTTTGTACTAACAGATACAAATGTCTTTCAGGGTAGATGAATGTTGACTGCAACGTGTTTCTTTCACAGACAGTCTTTGCAGATGAAATTAATGCCCATTGTTTCAAATTTCTCCACGCTCCTCTCTGTAGAATTCTTTGCAGAAGCCTTTTGACAACAACTTTGGGCCTGTAAGGGGCAAATAATGTGAAACACGTTTCTAATGAGCAATAATTACAGGTTTAAATAGCTGGCACAATCAGTGTTCAGTGATTTCATTATTAGATGGCACCGTAATTTATGCTAATCCTGATAACGGTTCCGGATGAGAGAGGTCCAGGCATAAGCGATTGCACTGCAATTATTTACACCCTGTATTTCTGAAACAATAGATATGGTAATTTGGAAATCAGATGACTATGATTTCATTTATTCTGGTAGGAAACACATGTAACAAGTTGTGTCAACAACCATAAAATTAAATAGGATTATTTGATTTCCAATTCTAGGTTTATTCCTTGTTAGCTTTACTGCCCTAAAAGACCCATGAATCAAAGGAAGTCACAAGAGGGGGAAAGGGAGCTTTATTTTGGAGACCTGTAATTTTTAAGTTTTATCTTGTATTTGGCTACAGGTTCCCAGTGCAAGTCAAAGAGAAGGATTGAACTGTATGAGTCTGCTTTCGCCTAGCTACCACCGTAGTAATTGCTGCAAACAAAGCCAAACCTCTCAACCTTCTCCAGCCATTCCTGACTTGGGTACCCACTTGTGCCTTTTAACTCCACTGGGCTCTTTTGCAAATAAACTTTCAGTAAACTGTGAATTTTCAAATTAAATTATGCCAGTGTGGTGGGTGGCAGGGCATCCTGCCAGCTCTGTTCCAGAAGGGTGTGGCAGACTGCAATGCTTGGCAGAGAACATTCAGAGATGGGCCTGTCTGCAAAGGTTGGTGTTTCCTCATAACTTTCTTCTGGGAACTGGCAGGGAGTGAACTGTGTTATTTCCATCTGGAGGTGACACCTGTGATGAGACATGCCCCTGGCTGCAAAGTCACATCCCTGCATCCAAACTGTAGACCTCCAAAGATAACTGAGTGCTAAACAGCCAAGGTGTCAACAGAAATCTTTAATGATTAAGTGAAACATATTAACAACTCCCAGGCAGTCCCCTGGAACCAAAGTGTCAGGGCTCATCTTCATAACCTTCTCAGTGTTTCCTCTTACAAACTGCTGCCAATGGCACCTGCCTCCCTCTTCTTCAGATTAATCCTGATGGTAATCATTCCCACAGTCCTATGGTTCAGCTAAGCAGGGAGTATATTACAGATGTTTTAGGGGGGAAAAGAATGGAGGCTGGAGTGTTCTCAGTACACAGAAGACTGAGAAAGCCTTTATCAGGGGAACGTGTGCTTGAGTTTGTGGTTCATTCCTCAGTACCCCAGTCATGCCAAACAAGTCAATTAGACTGTTCATGTGTTTAAAGCTCACCCTACGTACTTTGCTGGACTGGAAAATCGTGTCTCTGTTGTAACTAAGTGAGGTAATAGTCACTTAGACTTAACAATAGATTGCTGGAAGTTTCCTGGAACAATCAGGACTCCAGTCACTCTGCCAAAGTATTATTCACTGTAATTACAATGCAAATTACACTGTAAGTATATTGAACATCACTAAAATTCCATTCACTGCACCTCTCATATGTTCCTTCTCTGGTGGACTTGTACAGGCTTTCTTAACACTTCAAATTTGAAAATTGCTGTTGATATTAGTGAAATAGACGTGCATTTTTTTAGGAAGTAGTTTTTTATCCAAAATGTGGTCTGGACACTAAAGACCAGTGTGTATAGATTGTATTTCCTTTCTGTGATTTCTGGGTCTTTCCTGCAGGATCCACACTGGAGATGGTGAAAGAAGACATGCAAATACTTTACTATTCACAAAGGAGAAAGAATGTGGGCTGAAGAACTCATCAATTTGCAATATTTGTATCCTGGTACATCCATAGTCATCAAGTGTGTTTTGTGATGTGATAGAAGAAGGTATGGGGTGACCCTTGTCTTACATAGGTGGTTGGCAGTGTCACAAGTATGGGGAAGTATCAGGGCAACTTTGCCAACAGCTCAGCGGTGTCTGTGCTAGCAGAACTCCTGTGTGTTACTGTCTGTCTGTTTGGTGTGCTCCCTAGTGCTCTCCCTTACTTTCTTACTCACATCCAGGCTGTTCAGGCCTCCTGTCACTGCCCTCCCCAACCTCTTTGGGCAAGTAGCAAGGTGAGGCTGGCCTGGGTACCATATTTAGGTATGATTACTCCTGGGAAGCTGAGAGTTTGTTTTGTGAAAGCTGGATGTAACTGTCAACTCCCAGCAGAAAGGATGGGAAATGACTGCTGAACAAGCTAGTCTAATGCACATAATTGAGAGTAGGCAGATGTGGAGGCTTGGAAAATCAGATCCAGAAGCTTTGGTAAACTTTATCTGGACTGCTCAAGGTGTTTAAGCTGAGATGTCCCACAAGGATGGCTCTTGCTATGGTTTTGACGCTCACTACTTTCAGCATAACTGGGATTTCTGATAATAGACATTCTTTGTGGTATTTAATTTTCTGTTTCTGACCATAGCCTGACCTGAAAGGACACAAGCACAGCAGCTGCAAAACAAACAGACACATGAAGCTATAAACCCCTCTTACCCTAGCTTTTTATTTCTGTCAGCCTTATTCTTTTAAAGTTTTGGGTGGGTGAAGTTACAGCTTAATTCCCTCTTTATACGAAGAAATTTGCCTGTGTATTTAGTAGAAATATAAATTGCTAGAGGAGGACACCTGACTGTAGCGTACAATATGTTGTCAGTGTTGGAATGGTAGCTGTCAAAAGCAGACTTCATTGTAATCAGCTTGTCTTTAGCTTCATATGCAACCAGTTATCATACCAACTTTGACTTTTATAGTGTCTCACACTATATTTAGAAAAGAAACACTCCAGTGTCTTAGTCTTTTCCAGGCAAATTGCTTCATTTACAAGCTTAATTTATAAATACAGAAGTTAGGTCCATAGAGCTCCTTCTTCATTTCACAGGATAGTATTCTGTGTTTACGTGCTGAAACCAGTGGATATAAACCACTACATGTTGGAAACCTACAGCGTGCAACCTTGGTAAAGGGGTCTGCTTTCGTCATGGTTAAGATAAACAAAGATCTAACTGGAGGAAATATCTCCGCTCTGGAGTTGTTTTATGTGGAAGTTACAAATTACGTTGTTGCTGTGTAATATAAATAGTTTTTAAAAATGCTGGTGTTGAGCTATTGATATTTAAGATCTCCACATTTATCATCTTGGGGTGTGACAAAGTTATCTAAGTTCACGGGCTTACTTCTTAAAGTGGATACTATTAAAGAGCAAAGAAGAAATAACATTTAAAAGTACAGTATTAGTAAACCAGTGGACAGGAGTAAAGATTGGTTTGAAAGGACTAGGTACAAAATAAAAAGGTTTCATAATGTTGGAGAAATGATCTGGTCAAGGGTCAGGTTTACTGCATGGGGAGCAGAAAGGAAACATTGTGAATGCAAGTGATGGCAAGTGTCATGAAGAAAAATACTCTATGCTAAAATGGCAGTAGTAGATTATCTTATTTTTGTATGCATTTGAAGAACCAAGATGGAAAGCAGGATTAGGGTGGCCTCTTGTAGCTGTGAGTAAATAATGTGAAAAGCAAACCATTTTCTTAGAAGAAAAGGTATAAATCTGACCCTTGCTGTCTCTGCAATTTATCTGAACTCTGGTAGAAAAGAGCTACAAAAGAAAAGCTGCTCAAGGAGGTCTAAGATTACTCAAGCTGGAGAAGACAAGGCAGCTGTCAGGGTTAGAAAGAGAAGCTCATCTCGCTCACAGGAAAGCAAAGGAGATAGTCAAGAGGCTGTGGAAGCGTACAGAGATGTGGTGGGGAGGAGCAGTCATTTTTCAGTATTTGCCTTTGTCCCTCATGTCACATAAAGATACCAAAGTGTTCACGTTTGCCATACACAGTGGTCAAGTTTTCCACGTGCATCAGCTTCACTTGGTGTAAGTGCAAACAGCTGTCATGAGGAACTGGCAGTAAATTTAGATATTTAGGGATGTTCAAGAGGTTGTGAGAAGGAGAAGAATAAGGTCTATATTAAGAATGGCATAAGTTGTTCGCTTCTGACCCTGAATACCTGTTCAGTCTATGAAATTAGTAATATTGCATTATATTCTCATTTGCAAGGTTTCCTCAAAGAAAAAATAACAAAGATTCCCAGGAGTAGTGCCTTCAGAAACGAAGCTGAAGCTAAAAGGGTTTTCTTAGCCACTGAAGCAGTATCATGTAGTACATTTCTGTCTGTTTGAGTGATGGGAAGAATCCCTCTTTGCTCTCACAGTACTTCACAGTGAGTAAGGAAAATGCATAATATAATACATTTTATATGAACATTATACGATTGAAAAAGTATAATAATGCTCAGGTGTTGGTCATCAAAACTGCATGTTTACTTTTTTGGGGGTGAACTTTCTCTATTAAAAACAGAATGATAAAGGCACCATCTGAAATGGCTGAAATGGAAGGAAAAAAGTGGAAATAAATATTTTGTTTCTCTTTTCCCTGATAATTTTCAATGGCAAGAGCTGCTATTTGTGAAAGGATGTCTAAGTCTCCATGTCTCAGATGCACATAAGAACCTGACCTACTTCTGCAGTGGGCAACATGGAGACTAGTTTTATTTGTCTCTGTTGGTTCTCTAGGACTCAGATGCTGGGTTTGGCACTGGAAGACATTGGACAGGATTTGAGGAAGGTCTGGCAAAAAGCCCTCTGCAATTCTACAGATAGGTCTGCTTTTGCTACAACTTAACCTGGCATTGCTTCAGTTTGCTTCCACATCAGTTGCTGGTTTTCCTCATGCACAATTTAGGCAAGAGCAGATTTGAGCTTTATGTTCAAATTGTTTTGTTCCACAAATCTGTTTAGTTGAAATGGAGATTAGACTACTGGGAGAGGAAAACCCCTCATCCTGCTGCTTTGACCTTCCTGTGGACAGCATTATCTGGACAAGAAAATGAAACAAATGTATTGCTGGTACTTGAGAGGAGATCTCTTTTGTTCTCTTCTATAGTGGACTTGAAGAATTTTATAAGGAATTGTTTGAGTTGATCTTTTTCTCCTGAGTTTTTCAACTCTTCACAGTGTTGCATAGTCTCATTCCTTTCACTGAAGGCAACTCTGTTATGGATCCTGGCTTCCTTACCCCTGACTCTCACTCCCGTCATAGTCTTGCTTGGATTGTAGCCCTTTTGAGTAAGGAACATCTTTTCATCGTGTGTCCCCAAGTGTCTGTCACAATAGGATGTTTCCACCTGACTGAGGTATCTAGAAGCTACCACAATGCAAATAAAAAGTAGTAGCAGGAACAGCAATACGCATTTATCCACCATTGTTACCTGAAGGAACACTTGAAAATATGGCCAGCATATATCAAATCCTAGCCTTGGGCAACGTCAGGGTATCATTGTTGGTGCTAGAAGTGTTGCACAGTGCACAGGAAAGTTTAATACATGAGGCATCTGTCAGGGAGGAAGAAAGGGAAGTGTTTATGAATGTTGTGTAAATGAAAAGAAAAGAATGAAGGTGTGGTATAGGATTAGAATAAGTAAACACAATACCGTATTTGTGAATATTGTACAAACAAAAGGTAACAATTGATTCTACTTGGAGACTTTATGACTTTTTAAAGAGAGAACATTAATATTTTTATGGTGTTTTAATCACTGGTTTAGAGCAATTCAACAGGCACTCCAAAATACAGTTTATATTATTTTTTAAGGTGAAAAATGTATTTATCTTGCAATTTTTTTCTCCTAGCTGTCTTTAGGAACCTTGAGAGAAGTTCAGAGCTGTAGACTATCTCACAAGCATGAGAGCACTGCTGCTTTAAAAACAATTTAGTTTTAATACAACTTATTTTTGATGCAAGATGTACTGAATAGCTCAGAGACCTAGTAAAACAAATCTGAAGCCTTTAATTTCTTTATTTCAGCATCTAATAGGGCCCAATTTTATAGAGATGCAGGTTTGTGTACTTCATTAAAAAAATAGCAGACCCTATAATTAGCATTAATTATCCTTTCTCGAGAGGTCTTTGGAAAAAAGCCAAGGATTGACTGAAAAGAGAGACTGAGATGTCTTCTCCTCAGGGGTTGCCTGAGTTCAGCATGAAGAGATTCTGCTGTGTGGTGTGGGACCCTGACACTGGGCAGTCCCCGCAGTAGCTGCTTTACTGGAAGATCTAACTCCATCCTAACATCTGGGCTTTTGGTTTTGTTCTTTTTCCCTCAAGAGTTGGCTAGGCTGGAGGCCTTTCAGTGTGGAGAACAGCTGTCCTAATTTCCTCCAGTTAAGTATTCCTCCTTCTCTATTGGGATGATTATCTATAAAATTTCCCACATGGGTCTTACAGTATTTATTTATAATTATATTTCCTGTGTATACCACTGGCACAAGTCATATGAAAGTAATTGATGTAATTTTAAGGAGATTAATAGTTAGAATTGTCTACCTCCGGGAAATGTATTCAACCAGATTCTTGCCCCTTAAAACACTTCTGTTAACTTTTGAAAGTGTTATTTATAATTACACCTTCAACTTTATTAAGTTGAAGGCGTACTATACAATCAGAAAACAAAACCATTCAGGACTGCAAAGAAAAGGGCCAAAAGCAGAGCTGTGGTATAAGCACTGATGCAATCTACTATGTGAAAAGTTATTTTGAATTATTTGTGGGATTCTTAAATTATGTAAGAGGCATTTGTATTGCATGAACTCTACTTAATGAAGGAAGTAATCCCCCTTGCTCTGTAATAGTAGCTCTGCTCTAGAAACCTGGTGGCATTCTCACTGCAGGGCAGCAAATGCTCAGAAGAATTTTAAGGATGAGACGTAAATCTTGTAAAAGCCTCTGTGTTCGTATCACCTGTGCTTAAGGGACTTGAACTCTTACACCTACTGTGTTTCTCAGCAAATAAATCACACTGAGTGATTGTATAGATCCAAAGTAGTTGTTTGTATGGCTTCTGCACCATGCCCCCTCCAATCTCCATTGTCACTTGGGGAAGGAGTGCCCTAAGCCCTAGTGCAGCCCATGGCTGAAAATTAATTCCCTTTACCACTTTTGTTCACATCACTTAATCAACCTTTGTAGAGCAAATAGTGTAGTGTAACAATTCTCTAAGTAATAAGTACTCTTTTTTTTTTCGTTATCCCTGAAGGGATATTTTGGTTTTGTTGTTATTTGGGCACATATAAATTCTCTATATCAGCTTTTACAGTGCTTCAAACATTATTATTCCTGGAAAATTGTCATGACTAAGCCTACCCACTCTGTCTGTGTTGCCTCAATAAAATGCCTCTTAATTAAAGCTCTTGTGAGTGGGGAAAAATTATCTGCAAATCCTTCCACAACAGGGCTCAGAGGGTTCAAGAAGAGCCTTTGAGAATGGTGTCCCAAATAAATTATTCTCCTGAGATGGCAGTTACATTTCGCTACCTCTAAAAATGCTTCTCTAGCTCTGATCAGGTTCCTTATGGATATGGAGTCCCTCTATCCCTAACTCCTTCTTTGTTTTCTGTCTTGAAGCCCTGCTCTGGAGAGGTCTAAAATGAGAGTAGCTCCATATGAGAAGACATCTTTAGGCCAGTATTGAGACACTTTGTAGGACAAGGCTCCAGAGATATCACTCCACCAAATTTTTCATCTAAAGGTGAAATGTCATTTCCTTGTTGATGGTTGTTGTTTGGTTTTTTTCCCTCCCTCCTACCTCCACCACCTTTCTCCTGTCTACTTCTGTACATTTATTCTCATAAAATCACAGAGCAGCTCTATGCCTCAGATATTGACAAGGGCCCTTTCTAACTAGATGTGCAAAAGTCTTTCCAAGGGCTGGACAGAATGATGAAAGACAAGCAGCTTCCATATGGAGACTTTTGAAATCTCATGTGTCTTTTCCTTCTCTCAGGCTGTCATCTCATCCCACTACATTCTTTACCCTTCCATGGCTTTCTTGAGGCCTATTAGATACCTAATATGTAGATGCTGCAACATAATTTTCTACACATTAAGAGTATGATATAAGACCATGCTATTTTGAAATTTTTTTGTTTGTTAAATGATGTGTGATAAATATTATAAGAAGATCACTGCTTCTTTGCCTGATGCAAACGTCTGGATATCCATTCTGCCATCAGTAATAAGGTATTTTCTGTGTGCTATAAATAGGGTTTGCTATCTACTGTGGAGTGACTCCTTGCCCTTTTCTTTGATGCCTATGCTGAATTTACAACCAGCTGTCCCTAAAACACAATGAAATTTGCCTGAGGCACTTCCGAAAGCTTTACTGGAGTTTGGTTTAGTTTGACCAACAGAATGGATGGTACTTATTTGGATTTCTCTTTACATATCTCTTAGTATGTGTTGCTCTCTCATTTCCTTCATCAATTATAAAAGTACTGCATTTAAAAACTGGATTCTTATCCCACGTAGGTAACTTTGATCTCATTAGCAAATTTGATTTATTTTAATATCCAGCTAGTTTTTTTCCAGAGTGGGTTTGTAATTCTAGAACAGCTCATAAGTTTCCGTAAGTAATGTCTATTTAGCAGAAAAGAAGATGGAGTAAACATAATTGTTAAATGGTGAGTGTGTGCGCCTGTGAGTTTGCCAAAGGGGGAGAGGCAGAAGCATAAAGGTGTGAAAACTAGTACATACCTTCAGGCAATTTTTTAGTCTAACTGTGTAGGTTTCAGATGGTCTTGGCTTTCATCTTACAATTTTCAGTCATTCCAGTAGGTGAAAATTGTTCTGTTTTGCTCCTGGAAAAGTGAATGTCCTCGTTGTGCTAGATATAATCAGCACAGGGAAGTGAAAAGTATCTGGAAATAGGAATTATTCATGCTGTTAGTCACAGCTTTACTTGATTAAACTGATTCTGAAACTGATATGATGCAGCAAAGAACTCTGTGTGTTCTGACAACAGAAGCTGACGGGAATGTTTCTCTGCTGTATAAAGGCTGCCTTTTAAGCTCATCCTTGGTTTTTTGAAGGGGCGACATCCTCATCATCTGAGCAGAGGGTTGTGCGGCAAAAGGGTGTGATCAAGGCCTTGAGCTGACACTAAGCCAAACTCTGTCAGTGCACATGGTCTTCTGGAACTCACTGTCAGGTAAGGCTGGATGTAGCTGCACTGTTGACAGAGATGTGAGGGGCAGCAGGGTACTGCCAAGAGGAATATAGGCTCTCTTTAATATGCATGTTGTTATACACTCTTCACTTTGCTAAATCTGGATTTGAAATTCCTCCAGCTGAATGCCTGTGTGGGTCTCCTGATTAGATCTTTCATGCTGGTCTATCTCATAACAGTGTCAGTGAGGCCTGACAGAGACTCACTTCTTTAATTCCTGCCTGCACTCAAATGCAAAACTTTCCTGCAGTAGTTTAACAAATAAATAGATATTTACCTAAGGGTTACTGAAAAGACCCAGTGTGACATTGCGGGGAACTGGTGCATTTTGTATGTAGTGTGAACAGTGTCAGTACCAACTTCTCTTTGCCTTCTCTGCAGGGGTGTCCATATTTTGGAGGTCCTAGAACATCCAACCCTCTAGATGAATCAGAGATCAGCCTGCTGAAGTTTCCATTGGGACAGGAAGTTTCCTAACTGGAATTGTCACACCTGTGTTCTTGTCATGGCTTTTGTAACAGCTTCAGAGTGATCGATTTGGGCCTGAATCATTCATTCTCCTACTTCATACCTCACAGAACAGCTTAGATGTATTTTCCTTCAAATAGGTGTTTATCTTACTCACATACAAGGAGGAAGTTTCTTAAAAATTGGTTTTGTGTTGTGGCATGGAAGACAAGCTTATAAATATTTCAACAGACACTTATCTCCTTTGATAATGTTGATGGGTGTTGCAAAGTTGGCCTACAGCTGCTATTTGTGAAGCCTGGGGGTGGAAATCTTGTTTCTCAGGAAGAGTGAGAATTAAATTAGATGAGGTGTAACTCCATGTGAATGGAATAGCTTTTGGTAAGGAGAACACTAGTATAAAATCTTCATCCAGATTGAGTCAAGACACATAGGAAAACCAGTAACTTCTTTAAGGTGGTTTATGTGAGAATTCTGTATAAGTACACAATTAACCCAAAGGTGACACAATGGTATCACCTTTGACTGTCAGTTGCTTCCTGTCTATCCTGGGCACAATTCATACTTATAAATATGCCAAAGTGCTAAATCCTGTGGGAAGAGAAAGAATGGCATAGTTCAGTGTTGTATGCATTTTGGAAGCACCCTCAAATGGCATTAAGTGACCTAAAAGCCAATCTGTGATATCTGTCAGGATGCAGAATGTGTTTTGGTAGCTTTTTCCCTCCAGTGTTGTGACTGGAGGTCCTATCACTTAGTATCTTGTTGGTTCCATATGTAAGCCAAAAGGGAAAATCTCCTGGAGGAAATATTACCTCTCTCAAGGGGACAGAACACAATTTCACATTTGTCAAAATAATGGCTTGCATAGCTATGCATGCGAGATAATGCTCTGGTCAAGTTGTGAAATAATATTTTTCAAATATTGACTTCCACTTCTATAGCTGCTTTGGAGTATGAAATGTATAGAAAGTTGCAGGGGCCTTTTTGATCTGAAATTAAATACAGCCACCATAATAAAGTAGTTATTTGTGGTGGATGCTACCTACATGGCTGAAAGACAGCATATTATGGCCTGAGGTTTCAGCTTACTTTTCTTTTTAAAGATTGCTGGTTTGGTCTTTCACCCATACCCTGTGTGACTTGACTTCTCAGGATGTTTTCAGACTCCAAGAACTTGCCAGTAAAACAGCTCTACTTTCTTCCTTTGTGACATGACATAAAAAATTTCAGATTGTTTAATTTCAATATTTGTATTTTGGTTTCTTTGGAAGAAACAAGAACTAGTGCAGGTGTTCAGGTGCTGAAATTATTTCATTTATTTCAATCCAATGATTAAATGGAAGTGAATATCCTTGTTTCCCATGAGCACAAGATAATTTGGTTGATGGCCAGAGGGTTTGGCTAATACTTGAGCTTGTGGTGAACAGAAATAGAGTACTGCAAGATGCCTTAGAGCTATGGAAGCTATTAAGACAAAATTTCTATTAGGTTTTCCTTCTGGATCATCAAAGCCCCCTGAAGGAAAAACTGTTGCTCTTGAGGCCCATCAGGAGAACTGTGAAATAATGTCTGTATTTACTGCATGGCTCTGATGCAATATCTTGGGAAATAGTAAGTATTACTATTGTATTCATTGCTACAATAGGAAAACAGTGAAAGTATTCAGACAAAGCATCAAAAAAAAAAAACCCAGAAGAAACTTGATTTTTCAGGCATGCCTTTCAGGAGTTAGTCATGAATGATAAAAAATTCTTTAGCATATCAAACTGAATACTTGGCAATTGCTAGTCTTGAGCAATTTTGAATTTTAAAACAGTGCTGAAGATGCATCTAAGACCAACACTCTCTTTGAATGGTCTTGGCTTCTTATGACTGTTGGAAGAACCCAAATATTTGGTTTTAGTAGCTTTAGTGCACTTTCTTCTGTTTGGGCCAAACAACGTCCCAGGTCCCTGAGCTGTAATTTGCTGGCAGCAAAACTTTGATGTTTCCTCAGAAGGGGTAAGGAAAAGTCTGCCTAAAACATGGTTTTGTTCCTGGCAGACATCAATGCGAATATCTGAGTATTTCAGTTCTGTCAAAAAACATGGACTGAATTGTCATCCCCTTGGAATAAATCAAGTCTGTATATGGCCTCATAAAAATAACTGCAGGAATTTTTAATTCTTGGCACAAAGCCATGCAAAAGGTACCTGAATCTTTCTTTTACTTTAACTGCACTCATTCCACACCATTTGTTCAAGATAAACTCCCCGTTTTTTTGCTATTGGCCAAAAGCCTATAATTTGGTTTTAAAATATGTGAATTGTTGCCAAGCTCCTCTATTTATCTTTCAGTATTTTATTTTCTTCAGCTATGCAGTAAACATCTCATTACAACTGTCACTGAAAGTTTTCAGCTTGACTTTTGTCCTGGGTCTCTATGAGGAATAACCTTAAGCAAATATTTTATGTAGTGTCTAATACCTGGTACATTATCCTATGTTGTTGTTTCTGGGGTTTATTCATTCCAAAAAGTTCACCTCTTCATTTGACTGTAATCCACATTTTCTAATATAGATTTTTATAATTCTTCATTTCCCAGCTATGCTGTTTGATTGGTTTTGCTTTTCGGATTGTTCTCTGTTCACCCTGATGTGGTTGAGAGTGAAAAAGAACAATAACCTCAGAACCTGGCTGTTAGCTAGATGTCGTGGGTTTGTCCAGGATGACAATTTTTCCCACTCCCCCCAACCAAATTGGTCTAAGCTGTGAGAGAAGGTTTATGCAGACAAAACTAAAATCCAATTGGGGAAAAATAAT
>JAWWES010000168.1:37280138-37379381 GCA_035583135.1 Lophotriccus pileatus | reverse complement strand
ATTGCAAAAGGCGTTACCAAAACTTTTGATTGGTTTTGTCCCGGAAACCAACCTGGACAAACCATCTCACAGTCCCCTGGGGGGGGGACCCTGCTAACCCACGACACTAGACTACCTGTTTTCTTAGTTGTAAAGGTAATTCTCCTGATTGCTTTGCATACCTCTAGTATGTTTTAGGTTGTATCAGTGTGGACTCCAAAACACCAACTATAATGAAGTCCAAATCTAATGTACCATAGAAAATATTTTATTTATCTAACTTTTATCCTTCAGTTCCACACCCTTATCTCCTGGGGTTTTGAGATAACTGACTTCCTATTCTTCCCTCTGCTGCCCCTCACCTATCTTGATTTAGAGAAACTTTTTTTTTTTACCTTTACCTGTTTTGTAAAATTTTCTCTATCCATTGCCTAAATATGCTTGTCTTTTCCTTTTAAGATAATATTCTAAAACATAAACTTTTTTTTTTTTTTTTTAGATAATCTGATGTCTTGGAGCTTGCCCCTGACACCACTGATTACATCAGCTCCAGCTTCACTTGTACATACACCTGTATGCTCATTTGTTCCCATCTGCACAGGTTTGCTGCTATGTATTTTCATGATTTGTGCTGCAACTCAGCACACCCATATCTCAGGTTTAAAGACAAAGACAGGAGTGTCATTAGTTTAGAAGATTCAATTCTACAGCCTAAATGATATAATGATTTCCAGAAAGATTTTGAAAATAATTTTACATTTGTCCTATGTGACTTCTTTTTCTTTCTTAATTAAATGACCTTAATATTACAAAAATGACCTGCATGTTACATGATAAAAGTTGTATTGTAAGTAATGTTGGTAAATAAGCCAACAGAGAGTGGGAAATGGGCTACTGGTTAGTTAGTTTACAAGTGGCAATGTTTTGTTACATTTGTTGGAATAACCTAGACCTAGGATACAGTATCATTTTCCTGTCAAAGTTTGACATTATGGAATTTCAGGGACTCTGTGTGCTATATGTTTCCATAGGCACAGAGCAGGAATATTTTTCTCTTAGTGTCCCTTTATTTTTAGAGAATGAGACAATAGAAGTAGTAATAATGTGTGGAAGAAGGCCAGGTGACAAGAATAAAAGCCAGGGTCATGACAGAGTGCACCAGTTTGAAGCAGGACCTAAACGTGACACGTACTAGTAAACTACCCCCTTAATACTCCAGTAAGGAACAATGAACTCAATGAGAAAAGGACATGTTTTCTGAACCCCTCACCCCCAGCTGGCTCTTAGCTGACATAACACAAATCATCCGCTTCAGAAAAAGCATTTTAACTTCATGTCAGTGCCTGTTTTTCAGGCTCCAAGCCAGAGATTATGTGTGGGACCCCAAGGCTTTTGCTAGTCTGGGAATTTCTGATTGTTTCAGTTTATCTCTTCTTTCTCCTGCTCAGAGAAAAGGCTCCTTCCCTTAGAGGGAAAACCACCCCCAGTGTAGGGAGAGGAACTGGCCAGTCAGAGAAAAATCTGTTGTGCTTCTGTGTGGACATTTCCAAAGGCTGACTATGTTTAAAAAAAAAAAAAAAAAAAAAGAACTGGGTTCACTCTTAGACTCTCCTTAGCTGCAATCCGGTGCTGACATGATCTCATCTAACTTCCAACCAGTTAAAGTTCTCCTGTTGACTCTGTGCTCATCAGTGATTAGGAATGGCTATGGTTTGAAGTTACTGAATTGGTAATTTTTCCTATACATATATCCTTCCTTCTACATTTGCATTAATTCTTAAACTGTTTTTGTCTAATTAAATCAGACCTATTCAAACACTGAAATAGCAGAGCAAAGGTCAAAACATGTCAGACACCCTTAACAACCTCTATTAAGTCTTGCTAAACTGAAAGTGCTCTTACTTTCAATACAGATATGGCATCTTAGACTAAAATAATTGATTTGACCTCCACATAGATACATACTACCAAGTACTGTGCTGAGCAAAACGAGTAAGAAAGGGATAAATGAGCTTAACAGACACTGGCCCAAGTCCCTATACAGCACTGGGAAGAGAAGTATTTTATCACACTGTGGACATTTGAATGTAAAGAGTGCAAACAATGAAGCGTGACAAATTTACCACTTCTTCTGTAGGGTTTATTTTTAAGCTGGGGAGAGAAAGCAAAAACACTGTACTGCATTCAGTCAGCATATCAAAATTATGCTCTGTATGTATGGAGGGATTTGATATTCTGTGAGGGGAGTCAGTCAAGCTTCTTGGACCTGAATAGCAGCTAGTAGGAAATTCTGAGACGTCATTTAATTTTAATTGGCAAAGACTGCCCTGTGTGTGAAAAATAGAAAGTTAGGTAAATTGAAGGCTCTTGCACCACCATTTGGTATGGATGATTTCCTGACAAGTCTGAGATTTGGGGTTCAAGTTGCTTTTTTCTCTTGTATTTAGAGAGGGAGAGATCTTGCATTTGGAAGTGATGCCTGTGCCTGCAAAGATCACAGAAGGAGAATGGATAGGGGTCTTTTAATGGCTGGAGCTTGAGGCTGTGCTGCAGTCAGAAATGAATTAGAAAACATGATTCTCTTCCCTTCCGCCTTCATTTCCCCAAGTCCTAAAGCTGGAGTAGAACAGCCTTTACACCTGCTGCTCTCTGACTGGGAGCATTCCCAGCTTCACTGACAGAGCTACTATTGTTGGGTGTCTCTAGAAGCAGCGAAGTTTGCTTGAGTGTCACAAGTCTCTGAAACCAAGCAAGGTAATTGCCACGTATGTGTGAGCAGAGGCTGCAAGGGCCAGCCAGCTGAAGTTCGAGCTTAAGAACTCCTCCTTCCTTTGAGAGCACAAGAGCTTGTTCTGTCCGAAACACACCCATAATGAACCCAGTGTTTCACTGTTTAAAGTGTTAATGAAATGTGATGAGAACATGGGAATGGCATCAGCAACATTGTGCTTGACAAGCTCTAGTCTGCAGAATGAAGACCAAACATAAGCCATGGATTGAAGCTGATAGGAGGTTTAGAAGTAGAGACACCTGGGACTTCTTTTTGTCCTATTGGAACAGAGAAGAACATTGTACCTACCTGTCTGTCATAAGAGACAGCTCAGGTTGTGTGGGGAGGTCTCATCCCAAAATAGTCATATATGCTCATATGTCTTAGATCGTAAGACAATGCTGCAATACCATTCTTATATTTTTGTTTGTTTGCTTGTTAGAGGTAAATCACTATATGTCAAAATGTTAGTTAAAAATCCTACTGAATAAGGTTGGGGTTAGAAATAGATCTGGACCATAAAAATATGGGAGTTTTTTGTTTGTTTGTTGTGTTTGGGATTTTTTCTCCTTGACTTTGATTAATAGACACTTTTATGGGGTTAGAATTATATTTCAATGATGTGAGTAATGAAGAAACAGGACTTAGAACATTTAGGCTTCAGAAAACAGTGGAACAAATTTTTGTGAAACACTAAGTTGCTTTTCCGATCTTTAAAGCCACAGCATGGCACTAAGGCAATAAATTTGTTGTGATTCTCAAGACTAGCAGGAAGACCAAAAACATCACTAGTGAATAAGGAAGAGTAGTGATAAATTCTGTAGGTTTGTGGCGGTTGTATTAACACCCTCCTTGGTGTTTTTACTAGATGGCGGTGGACTGGAGGAATCCCTGGGAATTTACTAAATTACCCAGATGCTGGAATCCTTTTCAACTGGAAGTAGTGACAGCAGAGAAAGGAAAGACTGAATATATCAAAGAAAATAATTTTTAGCCCAAGCAGTCAGTGAGGTGTGTGAATGATTGGAGTAAAATGAAAATGTCTTCTGACAGAAAAGGAATGGATTGGTTATGTGCAGAAGTAAATCAACTGCACAGAAGTTGAGTATACGGTGAGAATCAGGTACTCCCTAAATGACCTTTACATCCTCATAGCTAAAGGTTCATTGGTTTGAAATTACTTGGATGAAAATGGCAAACTTAGCATGTGCCTCTGAAAATACAAGAGTATTTAAAAGTAGCTTTCTGAGCACTTGGATAGAGGGCTGCTTGTAAAGAGGAAACCAGCTTGATAAAGGAGAAATGAAGCTACCTCATCCAAGCATGTAAAATAGCTATTGCTATTCAGTACGGCTGAAAGGTTTTTCCTGCAGCTAATGGAAAATTCAGCTTCTAGAGTGTCACTAATTTTGATAGAGATTTCAATGTCTTCAGTTGTCTCATACTTATATGGGAGGTGCAAAATAGTTTTTCATAGTTTTTTGTTTTCTTGTGTGTTGCATCCAAAATTACTGACCCTTGGTGCTAGTACCGTGTTGCTGATAAATGCTTAAAAATTGCCTATGGTAAACATAATTTCTGTCTTGACTTTAAACAGTCCCATCATCTAATCTAATGTCTTTTCCTCTTATCCACATATTTTGTTAATCATCATTATGAGACCCTAAATTTTTTAGTTAAAACCTAACCAAACAAAAAGCCCAAGCAAACACCCCACAACTTATTGCCTTTTGGGTATTGAGTTTGCATGGACAGGTTTTTGGTAGTGGCGGGGCTACAGGGCAGTATTCTGCTGCTGGCCAAGGCCGAGCCAATTGTGGCAACATCTCTGTGATAACATATTTAAGAAGGAAAAGAAAAAGTTATTGTGCAGACGTAAATGTGGCCAGAGAAGAGAGGGGGAGGAGATGCTCCAGGCACCAGAGCTGAGGTTCTCCTGCAGCCCATGGTGAAGCAAGATGTGCCCCTGCAACCCATAGAGGTCCACAGGGGTGTAGAGGTCCACCTGCAGCCTGTGGAGGAGACTCACACTGGAGGCTGAGAGGAAGTTGTGAACCTGTGGGAGGCCTGAGCTGGAGCAGGCTCCTGGCAGGGACCTGGGGACCCATGGAGAGAGGAGCCCATGCTGGAGTAGGTTTCCTGGAAGGACTTGTCATCCTGTGTGGGGACCCACGCTGGAGCAGCCTGTGCCTGAAGGGGCTGCACCCTGTGGTAAAGTGACCCACGTTGCAGCAGCCTGTGCAGAACTGTTGCCCGTGGGATGGACTCATGCTGGAGAAGTTCAGGAAGGACTGTCTCACATGGGAGGGACTCCATGCTGGAGAAAGGGAAGAGCTCCTCTCTCTGAGAAGCAACAGAAACAACTTGTGATGAATTGACCATAAACCCCATTCCCTATCTCCCTGTGCTGCTGCGGGTAGGAGTTAGAGCTTGGGAAGGAAGAAGGGGTGTTTCTAAGATTTATTTCACTTCTCATTATCCTGCTCTAGTTTCATTAGTAATGAATTTAATTAATATCTTCAATTCAAGTCTGCTTTGCCCATTATGGTATTTGGTGAGTGATCTTTCCTGGTCCTTTTCTCAACCCATGAACCTTTCCTGACATTTTCTCTCCCCTATCCGTCTGGGAAGGGGAGTGATAGAGAAGCTTTAGTGGGTGCCTGGTATCTCCAGGGTCAGTGCACTAGACTATTCTTCTCATTCTGCATTTTATGTAACATTTCCTTGGGTTCCATTTGATCATAAATGGAATTTTAGGTGCCGTGGAGTAGTAATTGGTTCAGGTTCAGATATGATTTCCACCCTTGTGTCTAAGGGTCCACTGAAATCAATAAAATTTCAGTAACATTAGGAACTTTAATACTTTTAATCTAGCCCCAAGTGTTCATACGTTATGAAGGACAATAAAGTCCAAATATTTATTATAAGGTGTCAAAACATGAATGCTGTGGGATGCTTTGAACCAATGTAAGCCCCTTGAAGCCACTGGCATAATGCTAACTTTCACAGCGTGTATCTGGCTTATTACTCAATACTTTTGCAAAGAGAGGGCCATGTCAACCAACTTCAGACCCCTTTTAATACTTCTATTCAAACTCTGCGCTCTGGAGAATTGTGTTTATTTTGTTTAATTTTTGACTCAATTATCTATTGTTTGTGCTATTCAGGTACACCACTCTGAACACAGCATTAACATGAAACACTTGTTACTTCATGCATGCTGAGCACACTGTTAAATTATTGCATGCATTGTAAAGCTCAGTATTATCAAGAGGCTCTGCTCCACTTGTTTTTTTACTTTAATCAAAAAGCAGAGCTATCTTGATAAAACTCCATTTCTTAAATTTAAAAATACAATGTACAAGATTCATCTGCCTTTCTGTGAAGCCTGGAGTGGGATTCCTGGAAATATGAGACCAATTATTTCTTAGTGGCTTAAGAATAGGAGCCGTGTGCAGCAGCATTTAGCTCTTAGCCTTCTCCATTCAAAAGTTTTATGCAGGGCCTCAGCTTATGACCACAAGTGTAGCGAACCAACACAGGTTTGATGTATTCTGGAGCACAATGATCAAAGCTTTAGTTAGACATGTAATTGCTAAGAGTAGAAGCAAGGGAACCAAAGAAGCTCAAAATATCCAGAAATGTCCCAGGAATATCTTACCATGACCCTTCCTGCAAAGCAAATATCATATCTATCCCTGCTGCAGGGTGCTAGGAGAAGTGACAGAGTGTGACTTCACTGCAGCAATTTTATTGATTTATTTATTACCTGCTTTTAAACAAAACCTATCAACTTTTCTGGATTTTCTTCTGCCTTTTTTTTCTTTGCTTGCTTTTCTAGAGCAGGATGCAGATTGGTTGTCTGTTTTACACAATGCAGGGACAGTGCTGCCATTGTTGCTCATTGGTAAGCATTTTTTTCCATAATTCTCTTGTAGACAGTTTTCTTTGTTAGGGGTCTGAATCAGAGGTAGGTGTATTTTAGGAGATGAATATAAACTTATCTTGTGATATAGCAAAGATCAGATATCCCTCTCATCTGCAAGGAATATAATGTCACCAAGGAATGCTGTTTTCCTTGCTTCATCCTTCTGATGTGCCAGGGACCTCATGTTAAAGCAAAGTATGTTCTGCTGCTTGTATGAGTTGCATGCATTCACAAGTTTTTAAATGTGCACTTAATCTCACATTAAATATTAAAGTTCCTCATAACAACTGGGTTACTGGGTTTTAAATTGCACATCTCAACATTACAAACTGGTTCTTTCAATGACTGCACTTTATTGTCTTGTTATGCAAAGAAAATGACAGCAAGCTTTTTAGAGCCCTGACTGTCTAGGAAATCTGTGAGCTGATGGGTTTGATATCCCAGATTTTGTTCAAACAGTTCTCTTGCAATTCAAATAATTACATTGCCCAATAAAACCGGAGAAAAAAACAATTTTCAGAAAGAACAATCTTAGTTGGCCAGAGGGTAACTACTTTTATTATACACAGGGGAAACATGAAACCTGCTTGTATTCCATGAAAAGAAAGGGATCAGAGTATTCTGTCATATGGATGTAATACTGAGAAAACAAACTTGGCTTCAGTTTTCTTAGATGTCAGCACAGGATTTTTTTTCTCCATAAATGTAATTAATGGGGCTCTACATAGTCACAAAAAAGGATCTAGTACTTGTCAGTGTGTTCTAGAGGAAAACAGGGAAAACCCCTTAGAATTGAGGCTAGTAAGACATGCTTTCAGAGTTAAACCTGTTCATCCTGTGTTATACTGGGATGAATGTAATCTGGTTGACTGGAAAGGAATTTGAGAACTGGCGTTTCAGCTTTGGCAACAGAGTTAGACTTCAGTTTTCTACAGTCTAGAGCCAAAGTCATCTAGTCTAGTTTGTCTGGAGGATTAACCCCATCTACCTCTTGAAACAGGCTTCCCAAGAGCTTTAATTGTCATTGTGAAAGGCTTTTTCATGCGATGTAACAGCTGAGAAAAACGCCAGACTTCTTTGCAGTGGATCTAACAGAGGTGTATGGATTTTTGATGGATTATTTGGGAATGATAACCCTAAGAAATCAGGAGGAATTATCCTTCATTATCATTATGATCATCATGTGTCAGTGATGGTTCTTGGAAATATCCAGCATGGCTGGACTCTGACCACTATACATAGGGTGGTATAGTTCTTGCTTCAAAGATGTTACATTTCTGGTTAATGACATTGCACAGGTTTAGGGAGGGAAAAAGTTATGTGATTATGTGAGCATGTTTTCGTCTGTGATAACTGTATGCGTAAGGTAGCCTTTTGTCTTCCTGACTGCTCCAAGTATAAATGACATGCCCAGAGACAAAGGTGCATTAAGAAAGAGAACCAATAGAAGGACTTAAAGAAAAGAGATTGGGGGTGACATGATTGATACAATGATGAAGGGAAATTATTTTGGTAGTTGGTGTTTCCAGCAGCATTGACAAGTGAGTGCAGAGTTACTTTGACAATGTAGTTTTAATATCTTGGCAACAGCTCTGGTAGGCTAGCTTAAAAGGGCATGAGGAAAGGGTCCCTCAAAGTGGAAAAGGAAAGCAACAAGAAGTGTTTGCAGTTTGACTAGAATGATCCTTTCAGTTTCAGCTGGCCTTAGACATGCATGTAGAGTCAGAAAAGACAGGTAGAATCACAGAATAGAGTCATAGAATCATTAAGGTCAGAAAAGACCTCCAAGATCATTGAGTCCAACCTTTGACCTTGTCAACTCAACCATAGCACTAAGTGCCACATACAATTGTTTTTTGAATGCTTACAGGAATAGTGACTCCAGCACTCCCCTGGGCAGCCCATTCCAATGGGCTGACCAATTCCAATTCCTGACCACCGCTTTAATGAAGGAATTCTTCCTGAACCTCCCCTAGTGCAGCTTGAGGCCATTTCCTCTTGTCCTGTCACTAGTCACCTGGGAGAAAGGGTGAACCCCCACCTCTGCTACAACCTCCTTTCAGGTAGTTGTAGAGAGTAATAAGGTCTCCCCTGAGCCTCCTTTTCTCCAGGCTAAACAACTCCAGCTGCCTGTCTGCTCCTCATGTGACTTACAAGAAGAAATGGGAATATATGGAGAGAGATAAATAGCTCAATAGAGGTGAGATACATTTGCAGCTCCTTGACACACAGTGCACAATGGCAGCAGAGGGACTTCAGCAGCAGACTTAAAAGGATGTATTTTGCAAAGGGGAAGAGGCTAAACGCTGATGACTTACCCGGGGTAGACAGTCTGGGCAACCTAGATTTGACTAACCTGAACCACAAAAAAGCCAAACATTACACTATTGCCTGGAATACAATCGTCTTGCGTTTAGATCGGTTTCCTCAAAAGGAAACTAAATAGAGGGTGAGAGTAACAGAAAACTGCCTTTAAAATAACCTCTGACAGTCTGCAGATTTCTGTGACATCTCAGTGTTCCTACTGCACAATGAACGGAGTAGATTATAGCTATTAATGTGGGCAGAACTATTGTTAAGGGTTTTAACTCTTGTTGTGGTGCAGCAGATGCTTAAGCTGCAGTTATCTGCATATTGTAGTTTGTTCCCTCTTCTCTGCCATGGGGAATACTGTTAGTGTGCTCCTGGGGAGAGCTGGCCCAAGGGCCATGAGTGGCAGAGGAGCAGGAACTCTCCAGTATGGCAAGAACCCAGCTGGAATCCCTGTCTGGAGAGGGTCCAGCACACGTGCAAGGCACCACTTCCCTGTGGTGTTTCTGATCTCCATACACTGAGCACTCTCTCCTGCAGAATTTTGCTTGCATCAGGCATCTTTCTATTTCTGCAAAGCATCTTAGGTGGCAGAGGGGACTGCTTCTTGCTTCAGGCTCTTCTTCTAAGATGAGAAGATGAAAGAATAACATGTCCAAGATACTGCCATGCTTCTTTTAAATGTAAATCAAGGTGGTTAATTTATTTGCATAAAAGATGTCCACCTAGAAAATCAGGCATCAAGGGGTTGTTCAAGTGAAGCATTTTCTAGCAACCTGGCTTTGAGATAAAATGGATAATTGTAGCTGAGCTGCAAGCAGAAAAAAAAAAAAGGCAATGCTCTCCAAATCAGTGCCAAGTGTTGTTCTCCTTTTAGGGGTCAAGGAGCATCCTCAAGTTATTACAAAGATCATGGACTTGACTGATAGTGGATCAATGCATTCCTTCAGTTAGAGACTCCTGTAAGACTCTGTAAGGAAGCACTGACAATTTCTTATTACTTCTACTTTGTTTAACCAAATAGAAACCTGACCAGTTCTCCTTAGGCTCCCAGTCAGATAGGTATGTAGGAGTGCTAAGCTGTGTGGTCTTAGCAGATAGGTTGTGATGAAAATATACCAAATCAGGTGTAACGACAATAACACCCATTATCAAATTTTTTCCATTGATTCATGAATACATTTTTGCATGGGAAATCTCAGCAGAAGAAAATCCTTGCTGTAAAAAGATGGTTTGCACAGAATCACTCAGATTTTACTTGAATTTGAAAACTGAACTCAGAAAACTCTGGTGCCAGCAGCTGGCTGGAAATATGTTGGTGATGCTTCTCAGATGGGAGTGCAGTAGCTTTGGATCTGCTTAGGGAGCACAGGTAATTCAAAGGAGATATTGAAAATTTCAAATATATACTGGACTCAGTGTTTCCTTTCTAGACTCACTTACTGAAAGGAATATTCTACGACTTGAGGCACCTCTATTCTGTTGACCTGAGGCACCCCTAGCATTTTAATAATAGCACCTGTAGACAACATAAGAAAGCCTTGTTTAATATTTTTTTAAATATTAGTCTCTCTCCTTGGAAGCATATGTGATGATATCTAAAATATTTATTTAACTAAAAATTATGAATAATTTTAACTGGAAGAAAATTTCGGTACAGTAAATCCCTCTATGTGAAACTTAGTGAATGACCTGGTAGAGGAGAAAACCAACTTGTTTTCACCTCTGTACTGCATGATTTTTCAAAAAATCTTGATGTTTAAGTCAGCCAAATTCAAGTGAATACATCTATCAGCATTTGGTCTTGGTCATCTCTTATTTCATTACTTCCTGGGCTCAATAACCACAATCTTAAAAGAAAAAGCTAGTGAAAAAGGCAGTTAGAGATGTCTAGTGAGTTAGGAGGAAGAAGAGCCAATTAGAAGACCTGCCAGCATAATACTTGGTTAATTCTTTTTTTTTTTTTCCAAGGCTATCTGTGAGCTTTTATGTCTCCCTTACTTCATAAGTCTCTGATGAGAGGAAGGCTTTCCTTACCAGGGCAGAAATAGTTGTACCTAATAGTCCAGATATAGAAAAATCCTTTCACCCACTGTGTAATTACGTATAGGTATGCTAAGAGGATGAATATACTATAAAAAGACCACTTTTGTGGAACTCTGCATAATATTCTGCTTTAAGTCAAAATTCAGAGAAATCTGACAGGTTATAAAGTACAATTAAAACTGAGTACATCAGTAATAAGAAGCCACAAAGCATGCATAATCATGAGATAAATGACCTCAATGGACAGATGATGATGAGCCAAGGAGAAGCCAAGGTCAATTATCAGAACTTCTAATTTTAATGCTATAATTAATAATGAATATTTCAAGAAAGAATGTTTAAAGAATAATTGTATTCTAGTATTAAAACCTGTTAAACATTAAACTTATGCAATTTATGCAAATTAATCTGATAAGAAGAGACAATTAAGGTTTATAATTAACAGATAAATACAAATGATCCAGTGATGAAGGTCTTGGTTTCTCCTCTGTCTTAGGAGACAATGTAATTGATTTTTATAAATGCTAATTTATATGCACTGCTAACCATTAATACATTGAAGAGCTCATTTATTAAATTAAAGATGAATAGTGGTGTATGCAAAGATAGTACCTGAGTTTTCAACATCCTAAAGATGAAAAGGAAGCAGAAAGAAACCAAAGCTTTGAATGTGATTTTTCTTTGTTTCTTACTTTTTTCCTACAACTTTTGACATGCCAAGTACGAGGTATATGAAAAAATAGTTTAGTGGAGACAAACAGTCTTTGTTCAGTAAGTCTTTACGTGACAGTGAGAGGGATTTTTGGCACGATCCTTGCCTTTTAACATTTGTTCTCATGGACTAGAAGTAATGTGCATTCCTATTTTGCTTTGCTGTGCTTTTTCTTTGTGTTCTTTTATGAGAAGATGGCATGTTTGCCCTGGAATGAAGCCGCTTTTAGCAGGGCAAGGGAAATTTTTCAGGATGAGTGTGCTAACTTGGTATTCTCTTACAAACAGTCACCTGCTTGCTTTCTGAGGTGCTACATTGACTTCCTGATTTTTTAAGAATTACTGACTTCTCTTTTTAAAATGTATTATGGCATTTTGCCAGCTCCTGTACTTATGAGTAAGTGTAATAAATTTCTCTTCTCTCTTATGTTTAAATCTCAGTATTAGTGTTAATTTTGAACCAGCTATAAAAAGGGATGCATTTCACATTATATTTTGCATCCACCCTCAATACTTTTATGTAATGATATTTAGCTTTGCAAATGCAGCTGAAAACATTAGTTTCAGCCAGTTAAGTATAGCTTTATCTTTCACAGCTCTTCCCCTCTCCTCCTTTATTTTCCAAGAGGTTATTTGCTGACCTGCAGCAAAGCATGTTCTTGCAAAGCAGCTCCAGGAAAGTGGCTCTTGATGGCCCAAAGAAAGCCCTAAATTGTCAAGGAAAGGGAAACGAAGCAACCGTGCTGTAGCAGATTTGATTACTTCTAAGATTAAATTTCAAACAAAAATATGAGAGATCTTTGTAATGTCTAGAATTGCAATTAGTTAGAATTAAAAGAAAAGGATGCTTAGTAATTCCCCCCCCCATTTTTCTCCTGACTTCTGTCCTCGCTGTTGTAGTCTGTTCTGAATTGCACTCTGTGGAACTGGCTTGGAAGGTCATTGCTACAGGAGCTTCAGTAAGTATGGAGACTTTTGCAGGTATAGGCAAAATTTGCACCTACTGATACAATCAGTGGAAAATTCATGCTCTTACATCAGGGAGTGTTGTAATCTGCTGGAACCAGTGGGGCTTCTTGATCTAAATCCATGCAGAATTTGACTTAAAAAGACATGCATTAGTTTTCTGCCCCCAGCAGATATGATACAGCCCAGGGTATTCTTCTGAACATATTTCCTGTGCTATCACAGCCAAGCAAGGAAAAGCACACTTATCCTGTCTTCTCACACAGATCATCTTCTAACACAGATTAGCTGGAGATATTCACCATAAATCAGAATTATGGCCCTCTGCTTCTAGATGTCAGTATGATATGCTTCTCCCTGTTTCTGATTTCTTTGCCCAAAAAGCACTGTCGACCCTTTGTGATAACTCCACAGTATCTAGTGTGGTACTGATGTAGGCATTATAGAATAAATGTGTCTGCTTTCAGTGGTGCATTGAAGAGATGTCTGTTCCCTAATTGTTGGACAATGAGATCAAGTGGTAAGGTGGAGTTTGTGCAGTCAGATGCTGATTTGCCTTCCCCTGTGAGGATCATATTTTAGTCATATTTTAGGCCCCCTTGCAGAGTGCGGTTGTTGGCAAATAGCAACCTCTCATGATTGTTGCCTGCTCATCAAGTACATCAATACTCAGAACAGCAGAAAGGAAAGCTACTTTTAATACATTTTCAGAGGCCTTTTGCATTGCCTTTTAATCCTAGGTAGCCAAATGTGCAGACAGAAAGCACAATTAGAAGGAGATGTGAGAGTTGGACTTGCTTGAGGCTCTCGAGGCTTCCTAACTCACTGGTGGGGCCAGAGCCAGCTGTACAAAAAGTGTAAATGAAAGTGGACCGTGTCTATTGGCTGGGCATTGGAGCAGCCTAGCAGGTGGTAGGCTGCAACATTTTTGGTTCTGTCAGGGTTTCAGCATTGCTTTTGTTGTTGTTGCAGTGATTCAGCATTTTGCAGTGAAACCTGCTTTACTGGGAGGTTGCAGATTGATTCTAGCAACAAGTCTCCATAAAGGTCTAGAGAACAATTATCTTGGAAATATTGACTGTAAAGCCTATTTTTGCCGCCCCTCCCTTCCCCCCCCCCGCCCCCCCCCCTTTACTGAGTCTTAATATAATTAATTTTTAGTTAAATTTTTAGTTTAAATTCTGTAAATAATAGATTTAGATTTTTAGTAAAAAACTTGTTACCTCTGATTCTGGAGATGGAAGTCCATATATTTCTGAAACATTTAATTATATAACAGGTGCTGCCCTTGTATTAAAATGCTAAAACACGGCTTTGATTAAAAAAAGGGCAATTTCAGGACACATTTAAAAATTATCTACTACGTTTGGTATTCCTCCTCTCCTCTCCCAAAAGGTACTGGTTTTATATCTATCCATATTCAGCTGTGGTCACTTTTACAAACAGTCTCAAGCTCTTAGCTTCTTCTAGAGGCTGAGTATTCCCTGAAAACATTCCAGCAAAGACCAAGCTGAGGCTCCTATCCTGTCCTAATGATAGAGGTGGCAGCCACACAGAGGATGTCTCTTCCATTTCAAGTCTCATGGAAATCACTTAGTAAGGACTGCTTTTAAAATTATTTTTCTAATAAAATGATGCTACAAGATCAAGTCCCTGACAAATACATGTCGTGTTGAGTTCACAGTGTGGGTTCTTGATTACTTCAGAAGCCTGGAAATTTTGTCCTTAGCTGCTCAGAAATCTGATGGGTGAAATGATGATTCAGGATGCCGTACAGCAGGAGTATGGATGCAGGGGTCTACTAGAAGGGAATAAAATCTCTGGAGACATCCTTTCCTATACTCAAACACCTTCTTTATAAGTGTGAGAGGTCCAAAAATAGCGTGTTTTCCTGTGGCAACTTTCTACGTTAATATCGCCTCATATAGATGATGTGGTAGAATCAATAGATGAGGAAGACTAGAACAAAAACTCTCAACCTTTTGTGTGTGCCAGAAAGAGTTTTAGGGCTGCCTGCTGCATGAAATAAAGGAGAGAATTATAAAACATTTTTATAGGACTAAGACCAAAACCAAGTCTCAGTAATGAGATATAAACAGGAGGGCAAGGCCCTGGTGATGGAAAGGGCTGTTTAACTTTGTGGCAATGGCACAACTTAAATGAGACATAGTGGGACTTCCAGTTTGTATACTTGATGGAATTCAGGGGGATGAAGCTGACTCGCCCCAGCTGAGCACCTGTCTAACTCTGGAGTAACGCCTGCAAGCCAAAGAGAGGCAGTGGTTCAGTCTGAGCATGGGAAACAGAGTGAATATCAACTGTGTATTTTCTAGGAATGAGGAAGAGTATGTTGGCAAGACACCTAAAACAAGGAGAAATAGATGGGGAGTAAGTGTTAACTCTTTTTATTTATCCGAACTGCTATGCAACAATATATGATAATATCCCAATAGTCATAATGAAAGCATTCAAATAATTTGAAAGGTATTTTCTGAACCTGTTGAATTCTTATATGTGTATTGCACCTTATCAGTCCTTTACATGATTTGTCACAGTTTTTAGTTACATGATGGGAATTAAAATCAGAGGTGTTTAATTTGGAAAACATTGACATTTTGTCAATTTATTTTTGTGTTCTATAAAACAGTATTTCAGAAATTTCCTAGGAAGTTGAAAATTGATTTAAATGTTTTCAGAAAACCTCTTTTTGAATTCTATGAAGGTAGGGCAATTGCTCATGTAACTTCAGTTTTATAGTCTACATAATCCATTTTGAGAAAACATCAGCCTTCTTCCTTTCAGCCACCAGGAGACACTTGCTGTACAGAAGTGATAAGGTGTTTTTGTTAATATAAAGCAAAAATTGACTGGAATGATTTGAGGAATAAAATACAGCTGACAGCATTGAAATTGTTGTATTGGGCGATATTTTAGCCACCAAATAAGCTGGAGGGAACATGCAGGGAACATTTAAGTCTGACACACTGCCCAAAGCAGGGCTAACATCATGGGTAGCTCAGATTGCTCACCCTGCACTGATCAAGCATTAACATCTACGCACAGGGAGATCCTTGCAGCCTCGCCAGGCAGCCTTTTGCAATATGTTAGTACCCCACTGATGTTTTTTCCAGCCTTGTACCCCACTACCATTTCTCTTATTGCAGGCTTGTGATCTTTGCCTCAAGTCTGTCGCTGTGCATCTGTGGGAAGCAACTAGCTCTGGCTTCTTGAGCTCCTGTAGGTGATGGAAGCAGGTAGAATCTTGCTTTAGCACACCAGGAAGAAATGTCAACTAGTACACCTTCAGTGCAACCAACAGGAGAGCTTTTCTAGGGTAGTATTTTGAATAAGATTTTTCATTTCCAAAACAATATTTACTTTTAAATTCTGTTTTTAAAAAATATGAAATGGAGTCTTAGCATTTCTGAACCCTAATTGGGCCTCATTCCTCTTCTCATCTCCTTACTAGCAATAGACATGATGCTCTTCTGCTCATACCGGGGACACATGTGAAGAAACACACAGAGATGAAAGTGCTGGGCTGCTGAATGTGGGGCATTGGGGCTGACTTCGGCCACCTTTCGGTCTTCAAGGGGATGGCACTGAAGGCTGGGGTCAGGCAGTCTGAGCTCTGACCAAAAGCTATAAGGGAAATTTAGAGAGGGGGAAAGCATAAAAACTTTACCCAAGAGATTGTTCTTTGTCAAACAGACTTTGAAGCAAGTTTTACTGCTGTTTTTGGTGAACTTCCAAAAAGCCTTTTGGTTTTCTAAACAACAGCCAGCTATTCATTGTAAGCTACCTATTTAAAAAGTAATATTGAGAGATGTTGCCTATATGGCACAGAAAAGCGAAAATGTGTCTACTTACAAGGAAATAACACTTATTTCCACAGTGAACATTTCACTCTCGTTGGAGGATGATCTTCAGAGCATGTTTACATTTGTGTTTCTGTCTAAACATTGTGGTTTTGCATGCAAAGAGATTTTGTTCTCTTTTTGGCGTGAATGTGCCAGTCTATTCAGCTTCAAGCAATTTTGCTGAGCTGCAGCACAGGTTTGACTGACTCTTTCCTCCTGCAGCGTGGCTGTAAATCACTGCAAGATGCTACTAAATGCACGTCAGCCGTGCAGAGAGGAAGTTCTGTGTGTAGAGGGGGAGAGGAGTTCGCTTTGATCAGTCTGGCCCCAAACCCCATGGTTTCAGCTGGGAGGCCACAGCCGTGCAAAGGTGGAAGTTCAAATCCCTCCTTCCCTTCAAATCTCTCCTTCCAGGGGATTGCTCTTGTAGCTGTTTCACAAATGTTCAATGTTCAGTTGTTAAAAATTTTACCTGCTGCAGCAGTGCATAATTTGGGATACCACTGGAGATCCTAAATGCCGTGGTAATTTATGTAATAGCGAGCTCAGTGCTGTTATGTTAAATTCAAAATGAAAACATGAATGGAAACAAGAACCCTTGAGATGAGCCTGAATCAGATGGGCAGTAAAAAGAGTATTTGATTTGTTCCAAGAGATTTTATGAATTGTACTACATCTCACACTGATGATATAATCCAATACCTTGTTAGTTTTGCCAGTGAATTAAATAGGCAGTTTTCAAGAAATGAATGTCTAAAGAGGAAAAATTGTTGATAAGATATTGATACCTAAGTAACTAATTAGTAATTTGACATGGGTTTTTTTTGCATTTAGTAGGGGAGAGAAATAAGGCCAAATTGTCACATATTCTTCAACTTAGTTTCAACATTTTCTCCTTAAGACTGCAGATGGTTCAACCAGGCTGGTTGTTTACTGTTTGCTTTCAGCCAGTCAAAACTCAGGTGCATATATTTATTTACTGTATTTTAGCAGTCAAGAAACATTGCAATGAGGAAGCAGAACTCTTGATAAATACTAGAACCCAAATCCTTCTAAGTTTCAAAACCTAACACATTGAAAGAACTGGATTTTCTTTTCTCTCCTACAGTTAGATAACCAGCAGAGATGTGGAAACATCCATAAGGAAGTTTCTAGCTCCAGTCACATCCCAATGTTGTCCTCCCTGTTGTCTTTGAAATAACTGGTCTTTGCAATGGATCAGGAAAGATGATAAGGGCAGAAAATGTAGAAGTGCAATTTTTTATTTGTGTGAAAAACTAGGAAACATCAAATAAATTGGACATTCAAATACAGTTGTCTGTCAAACGAGTCTGACATGTTTGTGTTTAGAGGCAGATACCTTCGCCTCTGTTCCAGCCCCACCTTCACCCTGTGATATGCAGGTCTCTGAATCTGCAATGCTGTGCCACATTCTCCTAAGTGCAGTTTCTAAACCCTAGCACTTAGTAACTTAAAATGATTGACCCATGCATGTTCTGTTCCAAATTTCCACAAAAGGTGCTTTCCTTAGTGATGTGGTTTTTTTTTATCTCGGTATACAACCTATTGACTTTCTTCCAAGTAGTTTTTAATTGGGTTGTTTGATATCCAGGACTATTTAGCTTAAAGTACTTGAGCAGATGATTGGATTCTTTAAAGGTTAAAGAATCTTATTTGTTCCCTTCCACAACAGATTTAAATCTTTACTCTTCTTTATATAACCAAGAAATAGTTTTCTAAAAAGCAGTCTGTGGAAGCATTATTAATACTCACCAGGTGTGAAGCATATGGTGAGGGCTTAGATATCTGTAGATGCTCAAATGATTTATATCACAAATAAAAGCATCAGTATTTGCCCTTAATTTTTCATCTTGTCATTTTAGAATGCCTAAAGCAAATAAAAACAAGACGAGGAAACCTCTAAGTGGGAAAAGTCAGAGCTCTGTCTCATTTTTTGCTCAACAGCTGCAAAGAGTTGTTTTCAGTCAAGGAATTAACTGCTTGCTTTAAGATCCCCTGGCACCATTGTGTGTAAGTACAGGCTTCACGTGTGCCTCTGTAGTCACTGGGAACTGCCAGTTGTCCCAGGGATTTTCAGATTGAAGGGAGTTTTGCTGGAAAAGTTTGCAAATTGGTTGAAATGGCTGAGATGCCATTTTCCTCAGGTGCCAAAACCCAGAATGACACAGTTTATGTATTGGATCATAATCAAAAACAGAGATATATCTTTCATTAATGAGATTGTAACAGTGGTGTTTGTTGGGTTTAACACAGAAAATATTGAAAATTTATGTGAGGATATAGTACTAACAAAAGAATTGATATGAAGAATGCCTTTTGAAAAAAAAATCTGTTTAAAAGTTGCCCATGGTATTCCAAATACTCCTCATTATGTTGTATGGTGTTTAATAAGAAGCAGAGAGTTTAAACATGTACTGAAAAGCAGAAACTTCCCTGTGTTTTGTGTGCGACAGTTTTGAATTCTAACTTGAGGAAAACCCCCCCAAGTGGTTCTGGAAAGCCAGAACTTTGGCCTGCATTGCAACTGGGAGGCACATGAAGATGAGTTAATATTTACACAGAATATTATTCAATATTCAGTTATGTACAGTGTGTTAATCAGCTCTCAGATCCTTCTCACCTGTTTCTGAACTCACCTGAATGCCTCCATAGTTTATGCTTAACTAGCCTTGTTTGGCTTCCTTCCTTGGCTGTAGGTTTCTAGCCATCCCTAATATGCTGCATCTGCTTTTTTGCTGGAATGCTGTTTATGATGAGTTGTCACCTGAGGAGATCTGGGAAAAAATTATGAAGTTTGCACTGTAAGTGCTGCTTCTAGATACAGCCTATATGTGTAAGTGGAGCCATCCTTTTGCTATGGCACTACCCGCTGTAGTCCTGTGCGTGTCCGTAGAAGGACTGTGCTGTGCAGAATGAGAACAGCACCCCAAGAAAGGGGTGGACACAACTGCTATGTCTTTGATCGTGGGAGAAATATACCTGACGTGCTCAAAACTCTCATGAATTCCTGACCTTTAGAAAAAGAAAGTAAGTTTAAAACTGAGATATGCAGTAGATGAGTGGCAGCTGAGGGTGCGAGTTAGGGATACCACAGGCCCATTTTGAGTTTCAGACTGAAAAGTCATTTTCCTGTGTTCTGATTGCAAAGCCTAGGAAGCACTGTGGTTTGTGAAGCATCAAATCTGCTGAGCTAACTGTTGGAAGATATATAGTAGACAAATCTTACTGTATTCTTTATGTGTTCTGTAGGGGTGTTAGTGCTGTTTGCCATGATCTGTTCATCCAGTCAACCTTGCCATTTTATCTGTTTGTTTTCTTCCAGTAAGTTGCTGATAGAGGCTCAGAACAAATGGCTGTTTTGCAGGGATGGGGGAAACAAATCTGTTCAGCCACTCCATTAAATGCTAATGAGTTCAGCTAGATCCTTTGGTTTTTAATTCAGAGGTACTGTTATATGCTTGTTCCCTGGGCATACTTGTACAAATTTATCTACCTTGGTAATAAAAAAGATAGTAAAATGGGTGTTCTACTTGCTAAATTGCTACAACTGCTGCTGTAACAACTGAATTGCAGCAGGTACAAGCAATGGTGTGTGCTGGCATGGCTACTTGAGCTTTAGAACTCCCTCAGACACGAAGGCAAGGTGCCAGAAAGCCAGTGGTTGCACCTACTTCTACAAACTCTACACCTAAAATAGAAGTACAATAATATAATTAAAAGAGTTATTGAAATTTGGCACTGAAATCATCCAGGTTGGAAAACCTCTATTTATCCCTCTATATACATAATTTTAAATGGAATCTGGTGCCATGCTTCTCATGTGAAGCTTGAAAATGTCGTCATCCTCCTTGGTTAGCCTTTTGTGCTGCTAAACCTCAACATTAGAAACAAATCAAGGCAAAGAGGACCAGGACACAATTCGTAAGTCTGACACAGGCAAATTGTTTGAGTCAATGTTCCTACTAGCTGTGAATATTTTGAAGCTTAATCATCTGGCCAGAGATGTCTGCAGTCTTGCTATCAGCAGTTGGGTTATAGAACAAGCAGCATTTTATGAGATTCTCTATTCTTTCCATCTCTGCAAAGAAAAGATTGAAGTGACTTAAATGAGCTGATTTGTTTGTATGTGTGTGTTAAAGTTTATTCTCTGAAAGATAATGTCTTGGTCATTACAGGTTGAGGATGAAGTTGCCAAATTTTAATTTCAATTTAATGAAATTTTTCTGGAAGGGGAAGATGTCAGATGAGACAAATGAGTTTTCACTTGCAGCCATTCAGTGGTTTCAGCCTTTGGGCAGAAAGGGAAGCCTTGGGCTCTGTTCCTAGCCCGGGCACCTGAAGCATGTTTTCCTTTGGGAGTGAAGGGAGGAGGATGCACCATGGTGGGGCTCTCCCTCAAGGTGGGCACTGCTTTCTGCCAAAAGAGCTGTCAGGTGTCGTGGCTGGCAGTGTTATCGCAGTGGCTTCAGCAAGGGGCAGCCCTGGCCCTCTGCCTGTGCTCTGGTCCACGTGAATATGTGAACACTTGAATATATGTCTGTGTGTTTGACTAGAGGGTGACAAGTTTCCTTTGCGTGTGTCTGAGTGGGTGCTGGGACTGGTGGGCAGAGTCAGGCATCTGCAGGGAAGGAGGATTCAGAGGAGCAAGAGAACAGGGTCCATGGTCAGGGGAGGGGTCATGTCCATCCATGTCCATTCAAGAGTGGGGGAATGTGGGGTGATTAATGGAGGGAAAAGTAGCCTCGTGCCTTCTTCACGGACCTTTTCTTTTTACTACCTGTTTGAGTGTAGCTATCAGTTTCTGTTGCAGTATTTCAAATGCATCTAGTATTCTCCATTTTTTAACTGAAAGTAAGATTAAATTCAATCCCCTCCCCCCCCTTTTTTTTTTGTTACTTCAGCAAGAAAGGAGGTTTTTGTGTGTTTTTGGGTTTTGTGGCTTGATACATAGCAGCTTCTCCCACTGTCCCTCTTTCACACACGTACTTGAAGGACGGACAAAGTAATTCTCTGTACATAAACGCAAAGCATCTCCAGCTCCACTTACTTGCAGCTGGAGTGGTCTGCACCTCCAAAGTACTGTGTAGGAATCACAGGCTGCCGTGATTCTTGAATGATTACTGAATGCATCTCAAAGTGAGCTTTCACAGCTGTCCCTCAGTTTCCCTACCCATAAAATGAAGATAAGATACCATAAAGATGGAACAACATTTCTGGCAGCTTTGAATAGAAAGCACTCATAAATGGCAGTGTTTCCTGCCTTTATTTTTTTCTGCTGAGGGCCTTGTTTTCAAACTTACTGTTACCTATTTTTTTTCAGCAATTTTTCCACTTGTCAGCCATTTTAGCTTAAGCATGGAAGAGTCAGGTATAACAACAGTTCTAAAGTAGTTTCATATGAGAAATAATGTTGAAAATTATTAAAATGAAGGACACACATTGTATACCCAACTGCCAGGTCAAGGCCAGAGCTACAGGAAACTTTAACATAAATATTAATGTAGCAGGCACTTTAATTAGCTGTGCCCTTCAATCACTTGTTATTTGCCCCCTCGGTCTCCATCTTGAGCCTTCACAGAATAGGATGACCCCTACTTGTCAAGTCAGATTTCATTCAATTTATCTAATTACTTTTGGGATCCTTTTAATACATGCTCCATGGAGTGCTAAGATTGCCCAGCTCTGGCTCCATTCCTGGACTCAAATGTGTAATACAGGATGCAAAATGCGTATTAGAACTCCTGCTCAAAATATGCACAGTCTGCTTTAAACTGCACCTCTTATTAGCAATTCCTGGCTTCCAATCAATGGAAATAGCTGGGAGCAACTGTACTTAATTTTTCTCCTGTTAATGCTTTGCCTTTTTATTCCCCTTCTTTCAAGGATGCTTTTGCTCCAGAGTTAACGGAAGGAGAACAGAAAAAACTGTCTGAGAGTGTACCATTGAAGCATAGCCTTTAGGGAAGTGTTGGTACTGGTGCAAAACCTCTTTTGTAGATCTTAACTTGCCACATGGCAGTGATAGCCCCGTGGGTGAGCTGCAGTCACAGTCCCATTGGGTGGTCTCTTCCAGCTTGTGGATGCCTCACTGCTCTCAAGTAGCAGTGCACATTTCAAATTAAAATAAGGGTTTATGTCTTACTGTCACACAAATTCCTTAGGAGTAGACCACAGACCTCAAGCACTCTGCAAATCCCGTGTTAAGAATCTGATCTGCTATAAAAGTTAAATACTTGGGCCTTATGTAACTTTCAGATTTAAAATGCCTTTCTCTGATTTAGTCTTGGATAAAGTGATTGGAATCATATGCTGAGTTTTAACAATAACATCCAAACATCCCTGACTTTAGTACAGTTGAAAACCCACCTTTGGCTATTTTCTAGTGTTCCTCCTTACACAAGATTAGAGCTGTTTTTAAGACAGGCCTAGTGTGAAAGGGAGAGGTAAATGAGTCAGATTTACCACAAGGGCTAAAAAAAATAAACCTTGAAAGCAAAGGGTGATGTCCTCTGATACGCATTATTTCTCTTTCTAATCCAAAACCTCTTGTTTCTAAAAATAGCAAGTATTGGAAAGAGAACAATTTGCTTGCTGTGAGGGGAAATGGGCCAGCTGCTTAACAGGACATGGCAATTCTAAACAGTCTTAATCAAGAGGGGAAGTGGAATGTGCTACTCAGCTGAAGTTCAAGGGCAATTTGTAGAGACAGAAAATAGTATCTGTTACTCCAGGCAGAACATGACTGAATTATAAAGGATTATACCTTGAGTGTTTGAAAAAAAAATCCAATAGAATTACTGGCAGCTGGTGGTAATGCTTGGAAACTCATACCTTTTGTTCTGGACCCTTTTCTTCATTTAATATTTTAAATCATAAATTTGAGGCATTCAGCTGCACTGGGCAATATTCTTGGGATGCTGGACTTGCTTGGACCCATGAAATAACCAAAATCACTTCCTGCAGAGGTTTCTGCAACCCGTTACAGGCCTGCATAATTATTAAGGTCACATGTCCTCACATCTCAGGGCATTATCATTGCAGTCATATTGTTGGCTGTAATTAAGAGGAAACAGCAATGTGTTAATACATTTATTGCTACCTTCCTCTCAAAAATTTTTGTTTTTTGGCTCCTTCCCCATTTTTCTCCCAATCCCTCACCCCCATTAAATACACACACAGATACACAGAGCTAACCCCAAATCTCTGCACTTATTTTCTTAACAGCTTTGGGAAGTGATTGAACATGTAGGAACTGAAATTCAAAGAGTGAGAACTCCTGCAAGTGAGGCACAGACATCTGCAGAACATATGAACTATGATCTAAGAAACCTCTGGCAACAAAGCCATACTCTCCAAAACATGGTATTACTTAAGGTTTCTTTTGATACTTTCTATTACTTTAATGCATTTTCTAATGTGTTAATGGAATAGAAGAAACAGAGGAACATCAAGGGATAAACGGTCTTCAACAGTCTTTTCAATTTCTAGTTATGCATAATGTATTTCTGCTGTGATGATGCTATTTTATTACCGTGATATTGAGGCTGGTTTCGTAAGTATGAGTATTTTGCACAGAGCATGTATGAATATTTTTGCTGGAACTTCATATTTAGTAAGACGTCAGGATTCTCTGAAGTAGTTTTAGTATTATATTCTGCATTCAGACAGTCCTGCTGGTCTTTCTAAGGGAAAAAGGGGAGATGGGGCAAGTAGAGGCATTATTATATAGTCTCTATAGAGAAATTGTTGGAAACATGGATCATCTTTTCTTCAGCTGAAATTTCTTGAAATATGTAATAACTGAGTGAAATTGGTCAAATGTTCTTTTAAATGAAAAGAAAGAATGGTTTCCCAAAGATCTGGTTAAAATGAAAAAAAAATCTGTTTTCTGTGGAAAAGTGTTGTCTTAAAAAACAACAGAGAGCTTTTTTTTTTTTTCTCCAAGAAACTAGAAATATTGCTATGTCATCTTATGGGCTTCCTCAGCTTCTGTTTTGTCTTCTGTAAGTCAGTGCCTCCTCTTCTGCCTGCAGCTCCTGCTTTACTGTTGTATAAGAGTCTTCATGTGGAAGGTCCTCAGTTAACAGGGAAGACCACAGAATATAGACTTACCTATCATCTGAAAGATGAAGGAACAAAGAAATACTTTAATTGATCACTTAGGCAGTGTTTTCACACCACCCTTTTTTTTACATTTTCAGTTGTTAATTTCCAGCCTACTACTGAGGTTTTTGAGAGGTGGAAACTGAATGTCCAAATGCCCAATGGTAGGCTCATTTATACTCCTATGAGAGCAGTGGTGAAAGAACTGATTCAGGTCTGATTCAGTTTATTTAGGAGGAGATGAGTCAAGCCCTTAATTAAAAGCTTTGAGACTTTCCAGTGCTAAGGAGAACAGTTTACATCACAAATGCATCCTTCACAAGGGCCAGTTTTGCCTTTATTTCAATGCCGAAAGTCAAACCATCAAATTCCAGTCACAAAAAGTTTCAAAATTATCCAACCTCCCTTGCCATTTTATGGAATGCTGCTAATATGCTGGAATGGGCATGAGAAGACTTCCCTGTGCCAACTTGAACAAAAAGGTTTTGGCTGCCTTTCAGACTGAAAATAGTAGGTGCTTACATTTTTAATCACAGAATGAGCAAGAGCTCACGTACACACATATACACACGCACACAACACACTTGCTCTGACGTGTGAATGTGGGTCTGGAGGTTTGTTGTTGACAGCAGAGTCACATTCAACAGTGGCTGTCTGATTAAACAAAAGTAGGCTACAGCATGGCAAACAAATTGTGCTCTGAGTTTCTGATCTATCAGCAGCCTTGCCAAAATGCCAGCTAGCTGGAAAGGAGATGTCATTGTTTTTAACGAAACATGCTGTGCTCGCTTGTCTGGTGCGTGCTTTAGGAAGCAAATGCAACTGGCCCCCTTTCATTTGCACTGTTCTGGCTGTACTGGGGCTGCCTCCTCATCCTCACAAACTAAACAACCGCATTTGATCTTTCCCAGCAGCTTTACATATAGTTTAATCTTTAGGTGTGGGGAAGTAACTGTTCTGTCTTAAGATGTGCTGATTTCTGTGTAATTTGTGGTTACAGAAATGCTAATCTCTTGGGAAGAGAGAGATCTAAAAAGAAGTATTGTGTCCTCCTAAGTAGCCTCATTATTATCTTGAAAACAATTCCTTTCACACGTGGATATAAATCTATGTGTCCTAAGATTTCTGAGTAATACAGTATATAGTATATACTGCTTATTATGTTGAATTTTCTTTTTTGTTGCCTAAAGGCAAATGAAAAAGTGTCACTTCTTGCTACCATAATGTACAACTCCCTGCAAAGAGACTTGTTGTAGACCAAAACTCTTATGCTTAATACAGTAAATGAGAATCCTGTTAATTGAAGTGATTCTTACTTAACTGTGGACTATACCATCTGCCATAGAAGAGGCATGATTAGATCTCCCTGTGGCCTCCAGGCTCAGTCGACTCATTTCTAAACCCTGAAAATTCTAGATGGGGAAGGAGATAAGAAGCAAGCATGCATGAACAGTAGATGATACCAAAAAATCTTGCAAGGAGGGTCTGTCCCTGTATGTGCTGAACAACTGACACTTGTTGGAGGTGGTCAACAGTGACAAAAGAAGAACAGCAAGACCTTTATGAGGTTTAGTAACCAAGATTTGTGTGGAAAGCTTGGAAGAATTGAGTCTGCCTAATCTGGAGAAATGAATAACAACCTTCAGGAAGATTCAACGTGGTACAAGTGCAGAGGGGAAGGACCCACATGTGTCCCTGTCTGCTGCAGCAGTATGGCTAAAACACAGCAAGGGGGTCTTGTAGTAGACAAGAACACTGTTTTTCAAGTTATGTATAGACAACTATTGGAATGGATTCTGTTCAGTCCCTGTCACTGGAGATTTTACAAACATCTTTAGAGTCCCATAGAGAAATGAACTGATCGTTCTGGAATGGAGGAAAGTGTAGGGACTAAGTGTCCTCTTGAGAAACTCCTGGTTGTGAACACGGCTGTGATTTATATCTGGCATTCATGTGACTGCCACAGCTGTTGCTACCACAGCAAAAGGATCAGAGTAATTTGCTTTCCCAGTTGTACCATAGATGTGTTTCCAAGTCAAAGAGCATCTTTAATACTTTCCATCAGAAGAATAACAAATACTGCTCAAAGTGACAGCCTATGGCAGATGGTAGGTTTCTAGAGGTGACTGCAGCAAAAATCAATCTGTCTTTACTGGAGGGGCTTTAACAGTTGCAAACAAATCAACTTGTAGTAAACATTAGTGATGTGGAAAATACATATTCAGGGGTCACCATTTAGAATTGTTTTCCTCTAACAGGTGGGCATCTTTATAAGAAACCTTCTAGTGCCTAGCTAAATTCACAGTGACAGCAAAATACAGCATTTACTGTTTACTTTTATGACTGATTCTGGCTTCAGCTGATGCTCTTGAAGGGTCTTCCTGTGGTTTGTTATAGGACCAGGTAGACCTTATCAGGATATATTCAAAGCAGTGTACTATTTTGTTAAATGCACTGTGTTCTTCAAAAGTGTATTGGTTATAATTAGGAGAGATGAAAACTTTGACTTTTTCTAGTGCTCTGTACTTGAGTCATGAACTCACTGGCCTGAGATACGAGAGACCATTTGTTGGGAATGAGATGCAGAGACATAAACTTGACTCAGCAACCTTGCAGGTCAGTCCCCTAAGCAAATACATTCCTCTGGAGTTTTTCTCTGGGTTTAAAAGACATCAAAATACTTTCTCTTTCTGCAAAAGATTGTCAGTTGTGGTTGAGAGTTTTTTCCCCCATTGGGGGTGGGGGGGGAAGAAAAAATAGTTAAAAATTACTACAAAAGATAGGGACATTTTCCGCTTAACAGCTTGTGAAGTACTTGATGAGCTGCCTGCTTTCCCATGACATTTTATTTCATTGCTCCTTATGCAGTGTTTCTTTGTCCTTTTTCTTTACCCAGGTCTGGATAGAGACAGTGTTTCAACCTTCAGGGTTATGCAAGACATATAAAGTCACTATTATGCGTTTCACAGGTTGCAAGTCAGATAGTGTCTCCTGAATGATAACTCTATATAATGTAAATTAGCACTTTGCTGTAAGGAGAAGTTGATGATCATTTTTATTCCTCTAGTGATTCATATTAGACTACTGGCCCATCTTAAACCCAGATCTTTACTTTTTTTCTGGACTCTCCCTTTTCTACCCTCTAGCCCCTACTTTTCTACTACTGCTCTTGGATTAGTAAGAGTACTCTTGTTTATTCAATAGGTTTGATAGCCCACTGACTTGCAGCATGATTATATTACCTTCCACACTGGATCTTGTCCCAAAGCATGTGGCCATAGGAAAAGGAAAAGGTTGCTTGTCCTCACCTCCCATCCCACATTTGATTTATGTAGTAGGCTGTCAGAGTACTTGTCCTAATCCCATAGCTGGACTAAACTGTAGTCTGGGCTACATACTCCACAACATACTTTTATAAATACAGCATAGACTCCTGTTTAATTACGGTATACATTTTAATATAATTTCTTCTTTTGTCTTTATCTGACAGATACTTATTGGCTGTATGGTTGGGATGCCACTGTGGCACCTGTCACAGCTCAACAGCATACCTGAGACAAGAGGTGAGAAGGAATAAAAATCATGCCACTCTTTGGCTCAAATGGCTTTCTGAACTCCCTCTTAAGTGAGGACTTAGAGCATTAGCTTTCTGCCTATATCAAGCAGAAATCAATCCACTTCTTACCTTTATTCCCTGCTGATCTTGTTTCTGAGCTGTGGCTGTTTTGGAAAACAAAAACTTCTTTACAATGTGAAAGGCACAGACATTGTATATTGTATGTTTTGTGTGTGTGTCTGTGTAAAACTATTCAATCATGTTGTAACTTGGAATCCTGAATAATATTCCTTCATTGATGTGTTTAGAGAACTGATGTTTCCCATTGTGTTATAGCATACTGTCACAGGAAGGGTTTTATTATTTATTCAATTTCTTACTGAATAAACACAAAAATCCAACAAAGTAAGTATTACTGTAGAGATAGGCAAGTGATGTTTATAATAAATACATTGCCTGCAGGTCACCATTCAGGGCACTGCTTTCATGTTAGTATTTTCCTGACTTCAGGAATAAAAGATTATTTCAAAAATTTTATTCATTTCTTTGTCTTATCACATAGGGCTAGTCTACATATAAGCTGGTACAAAGAGCATTAAAATTATTTTGGTGTTAAGTCTCCTTGTATATTGGTATTTCCCCTTAGCTTTGAAGTCTTGCCTATCCAAAGAAAATTACTGCTGATGGCCTGTGAGCAATGTATACAGTTGATTTGGTAATAAACATAACTTGTTTGCAAGTGTCAACCACAATCTTCTACTCCTTGAAGGAACTGTGGCTGAAATGCAGTTAAATACAGAGACTTCTTAGTACAGGCTTTACAAGCTTAGTTTTCTAACTGCAGACATTTGAGGGGCGGTCTGCTTTTCCCATAAGTGCTTGTCTTCTACTTCCTCTCATGTTGTTTGGGAAGTGTCATGGTCTCCAAAGCCCTTTGGGAGGCCTTTCCAGTGTTACAACAGCATGCAGACTGGGATGGGAAGTTATGTTCCTGGCTCCACAGATGGACATCCCACAGCTGATAAGAACCAGGTTCCCTTGAGACCGCAAACACGTTGCTTAGGTGATCCATTTTCTAAAGTTGCTCTGGCAACCCAGGTAGGCATGAACAAAAAATATGGTTCTTTCTTATTAGACATATTTGGTTGCCTTGGTAACCAGAGAATAATTCATCTGACATGCAACCGGATAGGATAATTGATATATTTTGAGGAATGCCTGCAGGCAATAATAGGGATTTGTCTGCCACCTTTGTTCCAGTGTTCAGAAAAAATAAGGTTAGGCTCTGAAACAGGAACAAGTGTGTTTTCTACAAGTCTGGAGGTAAAGGTAATACTATTCTTCCTCATGCCTGTGAGGGATCCTTGATGGACTTCTCTGCAACTTTTGTACAGATCAAACTGCAACTATGATTTCTTTTGAATATATATTTTACACAATCCAAAGAGTTTACAAAACCTCTGAAGTAATGAGTTCCCACTATTTGTTTTGTTTCTTTATTCTATGAATGAAATGCCTTGCAGCAGTCTTGGAGGTTCCTGTACAGGAAATTCATATTGACACTGATGATCCATTATTATAGATACTAATGACGGACTACTAGGCCTTAAAGGCATTAAAGCCTCTGGTTGCTAAACTAGCTCACTGTACTCCAGTCTCCCTGAAAAATTTATTAATCCTGTTCACCCAGTATCTGACATTTACTTAAACCACCTCATGTTTTTAACACCTTGTTAATTTTTCTCCAGTTCCTGTGCAGGACACAGTAAGACCTGTTTCCCAGTGAATGTGAGGTTAAAATCTGATCTGTGTTCATCTTCTTCCACACAAAGACTGACAGGAAGGGGTATAAGAATGGCATGGGAAAACAGATGGCAAGAGTGCCTGCGGGAAGATTGAACAGATGACCCTGGGGTCCTGAGACTTGCTGGGTACATGCTGGAGCACAGTTCTATCTGACTTCATAGCTATCTAATTTCCTTCTTGTAACACAAACCTCTTCAAAGCAATCATTTTCCTGCTAAGCTGTTCTGCCCAAGACTTTTTGCTCTCACCTGACTCGGAGTCTGTGCCTCCATGACAGGTGTGAGACTTCTTCTTGCTGGAATCCTGGTGGTTTCTTCTGCTCCCAAACAAGATATAAAACTGGCAACTAACTTCAATGAGGAATGTTCAGCCTGGCTTTAAGGCTATTTATGCAAATTCATCAGAAGCCTGACTGTTAAATAACATTTCTTGAATATAATATCAATTATCGCTGACATTTTATTAATTTCACTTTTTTCATTCTTGGTATGGAATCTGATAGCAAGAAAACACTCTATTCCTTTTAAACTAGCTCTGAATCAGGTAGAGCTCAGAAGGATCTGTATTCCTGAAGACTATAACTTCTCAGAGTTCCTAGGAATATAAATTCCAGTGGTGAAAGATCACAAGGTCAACATGATTAGAAAAAGAAAGTATTTACTTTACTATGGTAAGGCACAAAATGGTTATGCTTTCACCTTGAGGACCCTAGAAGGAGAATGTTTCCAGAAAAACAAAGTATAGAGCCCTAATGAAAGCAGAAATACTTTTCATTCCCTCAAGACACTGTTTATTGTGTTAGTACACAATCCATCAAGAGCAGTAAATAGACTCAATAAATAAGGTAGTCGTCTAACATACTTCAAGATTTTGTGCTAAGGGAAATATGATTCTCCTTCCAGCACAGGACAAGATCTTTCTTTAGTCACAGATGAGGACAGGCTGAATGCATAATGTCTGTACTTGAATCCTTATAATGAAATGTGCAACTGGTCAGCCACTGAAAATCCTTGTAAATTTATCTGTGCAGAGCTACAAACTACATGAGTCTGCAGACTTGTGACTTTCAGAATTCACAAGTAACTTCTGAAGACATGCCGATAGGTTATATTTATTCCTTTGTGAGGGAAAATGCTCAGTTCCCTCTGGTTGAACAATTATGAGTTGGTCAGTAAATAATAGTAATACACAGTAGTAATAAACAATAGTAATAAAAAAAGGTATCCTGATTTAGGAATTCTAATACCAGAAAAATCTCTGATACTAATACAGAGGCAATAAAAATGCATAACCACTTTGAAAACAGAAAGGCTTATTGTGCAGATGAATCTTTTTAATTTGTGTATTTTGGTTCACATTTTGCCTTCCCCGTCTGTCAAACACCTTTTAATAAGGAGAGAAATAAGAGAGAAGTGGAAGAGGAAGTAATAATAATAATAATAATAAAAAATCAGGACTAGATCTAGACACTCTTAAAATAATCAAATAGAAGGTGACTCAATGATTGTGCATACATATTTTTGCTAGAAAAGGATGTCTGGAGCTTTTCAACCTGCTGACACAAGTAATAAGTCCTAATGACTGGCAGTTGAACAGATTCAGCCATTAAATTAGATGGACTTCTTTAACTGGTAAAGTAATGAAATAGTGGAACTCCTGTCCAAAGAACCTATCTGAAGTCACCAGACTTCAGTATTTTTAAAAAGGACTATGCAGGTTTTAATTCAGGTTCTGGCAGACATCCGACAGCTTCTTGCATGGATGTGAGCTGGATACCTGCATAGGCAAAGCTATCCACTCTGGGATGAGAGTGTCTGAAGTTGTGTTTCCAGCACTATAAGAAGGAGACAAGAGGAAATAACCATCAGCACTTCTCTGAACACTCTTCAACACTTATAGCATTACAGTATTGTGGTAAAAGATCAGAACTGTATAGTGCTGTTTTAAGATGGTGAAGAATTGATGAGGCTGGTTGAGAAAAACATGAGCTGGATCTCCAGTGACAGGGCCCAAGGAAATGGCCTGAAGTTGTGTCAGGGGAGGTTTAGGTTGGGTATTAGAAAAAGGTTCTTCACCCAGAGGGTGGTTGGGCACTGGAACAGGCTGCCCTGTTCATTGAGAAATGGTCACAGCACCAAGCTTGAAAGAGCTCAAGAAGTGTTTGGACAGTACTGTTGGGTGCATGGTGTGACTCTTGGGGATGCCCTGTTCAGGGCTGAGGGTTGGATTGATGATCCTTGTGCGTCCCTTCCAACTCAGTGTATTCCGTGCTTTTGTGATTCTCGGTTTATTTTCTGCTAAATACCCATATCCTTAATGCATAAAGAACAACTATAATAAAACTTCATAATTTTTCCTATTGTGCTACCACTTGGATGATTTACCTATTGAATCATTGACTATATGTTAATTAAGCAATTTTGCACATGTTGCCACATGATTTTTGAGCCAGGTTGGTTTGGTTGTTGGTTTTGGTTTTTTTTCATTTACCAGTAGCACATAAGTCCTAAGCAGAAGAGGAGTAAAATGATTAGGTTTAACTAAGGTTCTAGGATTTAGTATGTCTGTGAAATATTAAGTTGCAAGGAGGTCAAGAGGCCAGATTAGACAGTTTAATTTTTCTCTGCAGATTTAGACTTTAGGAAGCTGTAAACACTCTGTACACAATGCTTGTCTGAGCTGCACTGCCAGACAGGCAGATGGCCAGGCACTACAGTCCATACAGCTCTTCTCTGTGTGACAGAGAAAGCACCTCTGCAAATGCGGTTTGCTCTGCTCTGAGCTGCTGTAACTGTTACTGGTAAGTAACTTATGGAGATGTGACCTTTGTTTATTCCTGTTGATTTTCCCCTTGAGTCAAAATAAATAAAAGTTGTTGCCTTTCACTGCTGTTGAATGTCTCCCTTCTGGAGAGAGCTGGTAAAGAGCAATTCAACAACTCTAGATGTTTTCTGAGAAGATGAGGTGATCTGGAAAGAGGGAAAGTGAGTGCTCCAGCTAGTGTCTGTAACCACAAAAGGGGACAGAAAAGAGAGGCAAACTTTGCCATTATTTTTTCAGGCCCAAATTTTTTTTGCTCTGAGAGCAGGTCTAGTGAAGGGTATTAAGTTGGTCAAGGGTCTGGAAAATCTCTCTTACGATGAAAGGCCTGCTCAGCCTTGAGAAGAGGCAACTGAGAAGGATACTCATTAATGCATATAAATATTGAAAGGGTGGGTGTCAAGAGGATGGTGCAAGGCTTTTCTCAAATAGAACAAGAGGCAATGGGCAGAAACTGATGCACAGGAAGTTCCACCTGAACATGAGGAAGAACTTTTTTACTAGATGAATGACTGAGCACTGAAACAGATTGCCCAGAAAGGTTGTGGATTCTCCCTCACTGGAGATATTCAAGAACTGTCTGGATGCAATCCTGTGCCACGTGCTCTAGGATGACCCTGTTTGTGCAGGGAGGCTGGACCAGATGACCCACTGTGGTTCCTTCCAACCTCGTTAATTCTGTGAATAAGTAGCCCAGGGAGGCTGTGAAGTCACCATCTTTGGAAGTGTTCAGGAGGTGTCTGGATGTTGCACTTGGGGACATGGTTTAGGGGTGATTGTGGTGGTGCTAGATTGAGAGTTGATCTCAATCTTGAAGGTGATCTTGAAGGTCTCTTCCAAACTTGATGATTCTATGAAATTGGTCATCTAAATTTATATTGAGATTGAGACTGCAACTAAAGAAGCAAGGTGAATTAACTTGGAATGAGATATTAATAGTAGATATAATGAATCCTTTCTGAAGTCTGGGGAAGAAGGCTCAGGAATGGCAGATAGAGAACTGGTCAATTGCCAAGTAACCCCCAAATATCTTCCAAGACCAACAGCATGGTCAGCAGAAAAAAACCCTTGCATTACGGATTCCTTTCCTGCTGAGATATGAATTCTCTATTCTACTCCCACTCTAATATTTGTCTCATTTTGTTAGATATTTTGTAGCATCTGTTCCCCGAGGAAAACCTGACCTCTGAGTTCATGTGTATTCTGATAAGAACATTACGCATGCCTGCATGTAAGCGTTCACCTGTCTGTAAGGAGGTAACAGCAGTCTACTTGTCCTATGCAATTAGCAAAGTATGGTTATATACGCTCGTCTCCCTGAGCTGCCTCCTGCCTTAGAAGCAGAGATGGAAACCCATGGGCTACTACCTGCACAGCTTATGGCTAAGCTCTTGGCTGCTGTCTGTGAAATGGCAGAGGATTCAGACATGGAAGAAATACTGGGTGTAAGTGTGGAAGTGAAGTTGTTCTTCACCCTAGAATAAGACAACCTGTTGCATAACTGTCCCAAACTGTCCACAGCTCAGCAGCTCGCCTATGCAGAGTTCCCAACCAGACATTATTGCTGCTCAGCCTGAGACGAATCACGTAATTTCAAGCAGGATTATAGAAGTAGGCTTGGGGGAATTCAGATAATAGGTCTCCTTCACTTGTTAACAGAGCAGTGGAGACCTTATAGGGGGAAATGAGCATTCTTTACCTTGGATCTAAGACAGAAAGGGTTAGTCGCCTCACAAGTAGCTTGTTAGTTGCAACCCTTTAGCTCCTGTTGCCATCTCTATTATTGTATCTAATCCATTGGAGTATGTTTTCCTGCAGTAAATAAACATCTCATACTTCAATTTTCCTGCAGAAAAAAAAGTAACTTTTTTTTTTTTTTTTAGTAGAGATAATAATCTCAACCTAAAAATACTCAGGGTTTTCCTTGTTTTATCTGGCCATGGACAGTCCTTGACAGGCAGTTTTATCTGGCCATGGACAGTCCTTGACAGGCAGTTTTATCTGGCCATGGACAGTCCTTGACAGGCATGTAAATGAAAACTGGAACATCTTATCATAGAGAAATCTTACCCTGAGAAGCTACAGCATGCTAGCCTGTTGCTGTAAAGCTGAAAAGTTCAGTTCTTCCTTCCTCCCTTGGCAATTTCAGAAGAGTTCCTGACATCCAAACATCTGTCCAGTTGCCACAGAGCAGAATTATTTCAAGCTAAATAGCAGTCGACCAAGTTTCATTTATCTCAGGAAACATTTGGCATACTGTCACAGGCTATTTTATGGACTCCTTAAGTGCACTTGTGACAAATATTAATTTGTGAATGGACAGGTGTAACACTACTTTCAATTTATTCTTCCTCAAAAGGAACATATTATTGATAATGCTGAGATGTATATGGTATGCTAAGTTATAACAACATACTTGTTATTTTGTCATTATCTTCCCCTTCCAATATATTTGGAACTGATTGCAAATTTCCATAACAGCCTTTTACATAGCATGGAGTTTCCTGGGAAGTTGGTAGGGCTAAAGCTTACAGAAACTTACAGCTTCTTCAAAGATGAATAGTAAAACAGTTATTTTGAAGTTCAGTTGTGCTGCCTGCCTTTCTTATCTCTCACAGTGGAAAAAGCCCCTGACACTCTATGGGGATCCTCTTCAAAGAAAGTGGAACATGAGCCACACATGAAATTGTAGCCTGCATTGAATTATTAAAAGTCTGCTCCTTTCTGGCAGCAGGGTCAGAAATCTTCATTCCTACTCCATATTTTATCTTTCTAGGCTTTCTCTCTCTTACTACAGAATCTGCAGCTAACAAAATTCAATATAGCCTCTGAAAGGACTCCTGAGCACTGTTATAATTGTACTGTGTTTTTTGATTGTTTTGGAGATAAGAGGAGAAACAGGGACAATATCTGAAAAATTACTAAAACAAAGTCAAGGGTGGCAATTTGAAATGAGCAAGTCCTTGACTTTTTTTCCAAATTGCTTTCTGGGTTTCCATTTTCCCTCTATAGTTTCCCATTCTGCAGAAGATGTACTTTTCTTTAGGATCAGGAGCACGGTCTCTTATTTTGTGGAAACTAGTTTCTGTGCATTAGAGGTAGAAAAAAATTCACTTGCACTGCAGGGTTTTCTTCTACAACACTGCAGAGCAAGAGCTGTAGAAAACATCCTGCCCATGATTTACCTGCTTCTGGAAGTCCACTTCTCTTAAAAAAGAATATACTGTGTGTTGAAATTAGGCCAATACTAGCCTTATAATTAGGAATGTTGATCCAGAGGGGAACTTCTGAGTCACTGGAAGTGCTATAGGCTGTCAACCAAATTATGTAAACTCTTCCAAACATTCTGTTAGAATCCAGCTTTTCTTTGTAGTTTTTAATTCCTCTTGCAAGGCTATGTCAAGATCTTCTGGTTTTCAAGGCCAGAGGGATGATCCTCTATCCTAGCTGCCCTCTTATGTGTTCTTTTGAAATTTATTGCTAATTTATGCAGCTTGTTCTTATGCTAATATTTTTTTTTCATGGCTTCTTCTCCTTTATATTTTTTTCTTTTCCTACCACTGACTAACTGTGTTTTACAGACAGTTTACCTCTTGGTCATCAAGCTGTTAGGCAAAAAAAAGTCATCCGCCTTACGAAATATGTATGCTGCTCTATAGGATATCTGCTATGCATTTCCCTTCTCTGTTCAAACTGGGGAACCAGTTGCAGTATGTCATGGCTTCCTTTTTTCCCACATCTAAGTTGCCTTCCTATAGAAACTGGGTCATAAGAGAAAAAGAGGGAAGCAAGGCCTAACATGGCCTTGTCCTGATGTGGAACTGAGACATTATGGGGAAGAGCTTGCAAGCTAAAGACATGAAGCATGCTTTAAGATCCTGCAGTACAACTATCACATAAGTTTCTTTCAACAGACTGGATGATAAGGGGATGGAAAGACTAATAAATAACACTTGCTCTATGTCAAGTTCGTGTTCATCAGACATCCAGTGGATCAGCTAGATCTTACTAGTGCTCTGTAAGTAATTTTAATAGTTTTTTCCATCTTCCCCAGAATCTTGCCTAATAAAATCCTGGTGTACAATCAGAGTCTTTCACATCTGAAGTATACTGGTAGTTCATCATCATCATCCAGGAATCTCCACACCCCTCAGGTTTTGTCCCTCTTTTGTTGTTACCAATAGAAATCTCTATTAGCAAGAATTCAAGATAGCAAGAATGCTTGACCTGCACGCATGACCTTATGTTCGGTACAAATGAATTTTTGTCCCATGTCTCACTCTGTTTTTTAACATCATTCAACTCTTTTTCAGCAACATGATCTTCCTATGTATTGGAGGCTTTATGTTCTGAGACAACAGCAAATTTAAATGCTGTAAACACATTTTTTACCCCAGATTCACTAAAAAAAAAATAGGAATTAAACTTATTCTAGAAGAAATAGTTCTGAAAAATTGCCTAATAATTACCCTTCATCTCCAGGCTTTTAACTTCACTGTAATCTCCCCTTTAGCCAGTTCTTCTCCTAATTTATAATTTAATATTAATCTCTAGTTTCTGACTTAATGATTCCTCTCTCATGACACATCATACTAAGTATTGTACCCATGTCTAGATAGATTGAATCAGCTGACTCTCCCTGGTCCTAATAATTATTTACTTGCAAGTTTGGTCTTGCATGTTCTACTTTTAGTAAACCTGTGCAGCATTTCTTTCCACTTCCTTCCATGTCTTTAATTATTCTTTCCATCAAAGGTTGTTCTAAAAAGTTGTGTACAATTGTGGTCAGACTAATGATCCTCTACTGAACCACATTATGTTTCTTCCTTCTTTTCTGTCCTTTGGCTGTATGACCTCTTGGAAGAATTGACAATGAATTCTATGTAGTGCAATTTCAGAAGCTGTTTCTTTTCAAGTCTTGGCGGTAACCCAGGCTTTTGCAAGTATGAATATATGGAGGCCTTTATCCTCTTTCTGCTCTAACACAGTATTTTGGCTCTTATTTTTGTTCTGTTGAGCTATTTCTTCCCGTACATTCTCACTCAATATTTCCAATATACTTGATGTAGCTGACATAAAAGTACTTGAGTTTTGGTCTAAACTGTGGTTATCTTTAACCTCTGTCCTACTCCACCAGAACTTCAATGCCTGCCCATACTTTATTTTTATTCATATGATTGAGCATTACATTGCTACCTTTTAGAATGTCTGGGCACAATCTAATTTTGTTTGATTTCTAATAAATTTGCTAGCCAAATTATTCCCATAAGGTTTTGACATCCGTAACTTTCATATTTTACCTTTTAAAATGCCTGATAAAAGACAGGCCATGGCATCAAAATAGCACTTGTTTTTTTTGTGGTCAAAAAGATGCCACATCAGATGACTGAGTTTTATCTGGTTTGATGTTGTGTTGGAAATGATAATATGCTGAGGGTTTACCCTCTCTTCCCTGAATATTTGGAGGATTCTTTGCATGGCTCATGGTTTTTTCGAAGTGTTCTCCAGCATTTTGTTGAAGGGATAAAGAGGAGGAAAATATAAGAAACAGGATTTTTTTCTTTTTTTTGGCCTAGTATCAAATGTAGTACAAATCACCAAACTCTTAAACCTTAATGAAAAAAATGCTAATCAGTTTCCTTGGTAAATTTGCTATGATATATATTCTGGTTCACTGTAAATTCAAATAATTTTCAAGGTAGATGAATCCTGCTTTTTAATGCAAAACTAAGAAAAAGAGGAAAATAAAGGTCACAATTTCTTCTTAAATCTCAGCTAAAGCAAGCTTGACAAACTAGTCATTGTTTGAGATGGAGAGAACAGGAGGAAGAAAGGCATGACAGTCATAAGGCTACCTGATCAATTTGGGAACAAAAGATTTTAATTGTTCTATCACGGATAGTGACATGAACAAAACTTTTCATAAATAACCATCTCCTCTCTTTTCCTAATTTTCTTTGTGCCCTCTGTTAGGTTTCTGTCCTAGTATACATGTGTGCATAAATTTACAACTGTATCTGAAGACACTGGAACCAGTGATTTCTGAACAGGTGAAATCCTGTATGCTGATAAGCTCTCTGGAAAGTATTGCTGCCAGGATATCTACTTGAGCACAAACCCCATTAGATTCTTTTCAGAATCTCCATGTCCTCATTTGTCATTTGTGAGATGAAGCTTACCCTGCTTCCCCTTCTCACTATTGTAAAACTGAATCTAGAACACATGTGGAAATACCCGACTGGTGAACAGTATGGATTGAAACTTGTTCCCTTGGAACTACACTGCTGTAATTCTCTTTGTAGACGGGACTGCTCTTTAAAACAGTTTTGTAATTATTTTCAGAGCAGTTAAATGCTTAAGAAACAGGTCTTCATGTGAATAGAACTTTCCACAGTAAACAACCCCATTGCATTGATAGTTCTTTCACTTCTGTAAGGAATTAAAGCTCAGGAGGTTTCTTCAATGGCAATGCTTGAATAATCAGCTGTGTATAATTTCCCCATTGGTTTTTATCTCCTACATCTGTACTCTTTGATCATGTTTGCAATGTATTATGAGCTTGTACTTTTGAGTCTTGCACAAAAACAAAAATGACTTTCACTGCAAGCTTTCATTTTGCTTGCCAAAAATGCATGACAGACTGGGACAGAAAATAGGTATAGCAGAAGCAAACTTGGTGGGCTTCTGATTTTAGAGCTCTCAGTAGTGGTTAAATGTTTACCTCCCCATTTCTTGTTTTATTAAACAACCCACTCCTCTTAACATACATAACAATGATTCACTGAGCAGTAAATAAATAGAAGCCTTCTACAAACTGGCTCAGTGATCTAAAAGGACTCCTTCGGTCCTTCCTCAGTCGCACATGCATGACTTTCAGCAAACTTAAGCTAAACTGTTAAGACACTGTGATCAAAAGGCTGCAATAACTACTATCTTTAATGGCTGACATTGAAAGGGCATTATAATCTTTACCAGTGAGGTCACTTTTTTTCCTTCATTTTGCTCTACATTTCTCACACTCGTGAGTTGTTTTAATAGCAATTTGTATTTGATTACTGCCTGGTTACGGTCAAAGACTTATATGCAATAAAAATTTGGTTCAAATATTCCCTCCATCTGCTGCTGAGCACTTTCCATTTTCTATTAGACTGGCAATCTTTTCCAGGGTCTCTTCCTGCATGTGAGAGGCATGTGATAGAAAAACTGTTCCCAAAACTTCCAGAGGAAATATTCATTTAACACTTGTTCATTTTGAGATTACAGGTGCCTGTTTAACTTCCACCACATGTGGTTTTAGTTTCCTTTAGTTTATTTGTTTTAAGGGATATATCCAAGACATAATGTTCAAATCCAGATCTTGGATCAGAATTTGCAACTCAATGTTTTGCTTTATTCCATTGCTGAAATGGAATATTGTTTTCCTGAGTAGCAAGAGACTAAGGACCCTCAGGATTAGGTATCAAAACCATAGCTTCAAAAGTATACAGTACAACTAAAAGTGCTAATTTCACTTCATAATAAATGTTTTTGTTTACTTCAATTTTTTGGCATTATAACTCAAATAATCAGGTACGAACTGGTTCTCAAATCCAGATCTTTTCTAGGTGCTGTAGATAATCAGGCTTCAGATAAAAATCATGGCACTTTTAATATTTATCCTCTGAATCTGTCATCCAATCTTGATATGCTTGAAATTGGAAATTCAGCACCTTCCAAAGGTCCAGTTAGATGCTCTCAGTCTGTTGCAAGAGTTGCAAACCTTTCTTTTTTTGTTGATTATGACCATTTTGTTCAGCTGGTAGCAAATATCAATTAGTGCACACTTTTCCCTAGCTGATATGCCTTTCAAATATGAATGAAAGGAAGAAAATGCACATTAAAATGTCACCTTTTCTTTTTCTGAAAACACTGTATGAATACGTTTGTTACACAGGCATGAACTGCCACTGTCTGAGTTTCTCAAAACTCACTAAAATCATCTTAGCATGCTATACTGCAGACAAATCTTTTCAGTGTTCAGTTCTTCTCACTGAAGTGTTTTCCTTCCTTTGCTCCCAGCCACGGATTAATAGTCTGTAAGCAATCTTGCTCTCAAAAATGTCAAATTTAATTGAAAAAGGAAAATTAGAAAATAAAAAGTTGTCTGGCATGGCTCCTCTGGGTCCCGCTCTTAATAGCTTTGCAGGTTTCTCTGCTTCATTGATCAACCCAGTGTTGGAAGGCTAAGCCCTCACTGCTCCCACTGCAACTTCTACCTGGAGTCCCTGGGGCAAAATCCAGCCGTGGTTGCATCGGAAGAACACACTAGTTTCACTTCTGGCTCACAGGTTGCACAGAGCAATAACAGGCCTTTTGTCACCTCCTTCCCCTCCCTGCTTTGCCAATAAGCTGAAGAAAAGCAATCGCAGGAGCTGTCACATGGCTAAGGACACAGGCAGCCATCTGCACTTGTTATTTCTAGGTCCAACGCTTGCACCCCAAGGGGGCTTGGAATGGAATGCGCGAAGCAGGAGAGCTCTTAAACTGTGCATAAGTGGGCCAAAGGTTTTCTAAGAAACAAAAGAAGCATTTGGTTTAGAGCTGGAAGCATTTGGTTTAAAGACTTTTGGCTTGCTGTGCTTTGTGTGAATCAAAGGGAGAGCTGTAAAAGAGCTGAATGTCTGTCACGCGCTAGGAATCTGAGACAGTCATGACCCCAGCTCACCATGTAACTGTAGAACTGAGAGCTGGGAGATGCCAGTCCCTGCTGGTCAACAGAATTGCTTGCCAGGTCAATTTTACTATGTGCCTCTTGTAGAAATGTCTAAACCACAATCCCATTCTTGTGTGAATTTACTGAAGAGCAGAACATTGACATTTTGGCTCAAGGTCATGCTGGGGAAAAAACTGTTGAAGCATAGGATTCTGTCCAGGAAGCAGCTGTGTATAGCTCTTGTAAATGTGGACCAGTCCCAAGTCCTGTTTGATAGATAACATATGCCCTCAGTTTTCAAAGCTTTTCACTGCCTTTCTTTGGTTTTGAGCCCAACCGACTAAAATCTTGTATCTTACAGCAAGAAAATTTGCTGTTATAGGAACTTAGTGTTATGGCCATGGTGCCTTGACAGGGGAGAGGCTCAGTATGCACCAGACTGCCACTCTGCCCTGGGAGGGTGTCTTCAGATGGGCATTCTTCTAGCTGCTCTATTTGGATGCCAGCAGAATCCAAATGATCCCATTTCTGGCCTGCAGGTGGAAAATGGTTTTGATCTAGAAAGCAGCATAGTGTTTGTTGATGATTATCCATTCAGAGGGAGCACACACACAATGCATTTCAGTGTTGGGCTTTGCCTGTGACATCTGCAAGAATTCTTACTATTCCTCTCCTGTGTTTTATCTTGGAGGGAGGTAAAAATGCAGCAGAGAAACAGCTGAAGTCAAGTTAAAAAATGGAATTTTCAGTCCAGTGCAGATGTGCAGTGAGTCCTCAGCATTCATGTATGTCACAGACATTTTCCTGCTTTTGTACAGTGCTACAAAATTGCAGAGAAGAAATGTATATCAGGAGCCATTATTAGAACTTATTACTTACGGGTTTACAACCAAACATGTTGTGCAGTACAGATGAACTTTTAAGACACAAAGACTTGTGGATGTGGGGAATTCATTAAGAAAAATGTTAATTTTTCTTAGAATTATTTTTTAAATCTATTTTTTTTTGTGGCCCCATTCACTGATAGCTGTTCTTCATAAAGAGATGAGAACACTTGGTACAGACACATGAGGTCACCCTTAAGTAATACATTCAGAGATGGAGTCTGAATTTTCCTTGTGATTTCCACGTTTTGGCTCTGTTGTACCAGCCAGACTCTTCCCTGGACAGGCCTTTTGGAGAGTGGAAGGCTTTGTTAGGGTTGAGAACCAAAACAGGAGAGGTAGGGAAGGTCCTCAGCAAGTAGCCTTAGGACTTTCTCCAGTGCTGTCTAAAGCAAGGAGACCTGCCTTGACAGGAACTAGGGTCTGTAGGACAGTTTTAGTGGATGGAAGAGCACCAGAACAGAAATAAGGTTCTGTATTCTCCAGCTGCATGAGGGAGTACTGGGCTGTTTCTACCAAAATGCCCTCTTCCTTTAGGACTGGAAGGTATGCTCGTTAGTGGCTAGGATAAGAGTGGGATAATGAAGGTCTCTTCACAATCCTATAATTGATTTGCCTTGGGTCAATTGCCTCACTTTCCTTATTCCTAAATTTCCTAAGCTGTAAACTGTGAACAATCATATATGTGACTTTGCAATGTCCTTTTGTGAAGTTAAGCAATAGAAACTGAGTAATATCCATAAGACTAGTGTAGAACTGCCTTCCTGTATGTGGGCAGTGTTTTTTCCCAGCACACCAAACAGCTGCAGCTTGTAACGGATTGCTTTTTAGTTAATTTCCACACGTAACACCACTTCTTCAAGAAGAAGTAGGTTTACAATGTTCACTTTTGCTTAGCTTTGAATGTTCTAGCCACTGTGTTCCTCAGTCTCCTCACTGACTCGAGGGTGGGAAGGCTGAGTGTTGCTAGAAAAATCAGGCTTCTGCTTTATACTTTTGTCACAACAGTTTAAGGCAGTTGATTTCCAAGTTTCTTTTGTGAGAACGGGAATCAGACTGCAGCAGGAACACTTGTGATGCAACACTTGGTTGTAAGATGGAGAGAACCTGATGCAGTCTCCCAGGCAGTCCTCATTCATTGAATGCTTTGCATTTTCAACTACTTCTAAGAAATTCTCTATTCCCATCAAAGCAAGTAATTCAGCCAACATTCAGCCTGAGTCTCCTCATATTGGGAGGCAGCTCAAGTTTACACTAACAAAATTAAGATCACTTTTACAAAGGTTCGTTGGAAAGGGTGGGAATACTATTTTTAGTAAAATAATTATCAATCTTAAAGTAGAACTAGATAGAAGTTAGAAAACAAAACAAAAATACTACAAAAGACAAACAAAAGCCAGGCTCCTGGAGACTACAATGTATTTTCAAAGTTACACTGAAGGGCATTTAGTGCCTACAGATATTTTTCAACTTAGATTATTTCATAAAGGTCATGAGAACAGTCTTCAGGCATTTATAGAGAAACACCAATATGTAATCTTTTCACAGATTGGGGAAATAACTAAATAAAATTCATTTATATGACTTACCTCCCAAATTCTTTAAATGTTAAACACGCCAGAATTAACTTGCAGTCCAGCTTAACGTTAGGTCTGTAAAGAATCTGTGACTGATTCTAAATGAATGAAAGGAGTCACCTGAAACTAGCAATGGTTTCCTAATTAATGTAGAATGCAGCTGAGACAGTGGGGGATCTCCCTAGGGTTAACCAGGTGACAGCTGTAGAAACAGATGCAATTTCAAAGTGTCTTTTCAAGAGATAATATGGCTATGAGTCAAGGCATTTTGGGGTCAGCAAGTGCACTGATACATCTGTATATTTGGGGTTGTAGGACAGTGTCAAATCCACCTCTGAAGAAGCAGGTCTGAGTCATTAGATGTTGCTGAGGATATGAGTTATAAGGAGCACCTTAGCTGAAGCACTCTCAATTATCAAGCAAAAATCTTTTAAGAGATCAGTGTTTCCTTCAAGTTGCAATTAATATTGTTTTTTATCAGTATGTTGGACACACATAAGGATTTGAAATATCTTTCAAAATTGCTGGCTACAGTAATAGCTACTTTCTTTATTAATTATTGGAGAAATAATGAATTAACTTCTCTTGCAGCTCTTTAATAAGGAAGTACAAGCTCTCTTTGAAGTACTAACAGCCCAGTTATTCCTGTGTTATTCTGGCACTTGTAATTATCTCTCTTCAAGACTTTAAGCCATTCTGTTTATCAAGCAAATCAGCAAATAAGTCAAAGAATAACCCTAAAACTGAAGCATCCTTATCTGCAATACAGGAAATAGAATTCTGCTGCTATTTTATGGCACATGGAGCCCTCAAAAATCAATCTTCATCCAAATCAGATAAATTTTACCAGTAGACCCGCTAATAATAAATTATGGAGAAAGGAAGATGTACATGGAGGTAGAGAAAAAAGTCCCAGATTTCAAATCTAACATGCCTCTGCGGTAACATGTTCTAGTTTGAAAAAGAAATTTGCCCAAAGAACTGAATGATAACAAATCTAAAACATTCCTCTATAACTCAAATGAAGGGTTTTGTAGTAGAGAAAATGTTCTTCTTACTAAAGTCCAACAATGAAAGGAAAATATTATAAAAAATTATGTTCTTCAAAAAAACTCTGAAGCCTTGTGTACATGGAATGGTGTTCCTTCTTTAAAAAAATATTTATATGTCATTTTTTTCCTGTGATGATACTAATAGACTTAAAGAGTATGTCCACTTTGTTTACAATGGGTTAGTTTCCAATGAATGAGAGACACACAGAGTCCTGGACTTTCTCAAAATAGTTGTGTAACATCATGGATGCAATGTCCATCACATTTTGCATTCTGGGACTTTTTTCATTGTTGGTTGTCTGCTAAAACCTATTGTATATATGAATCTTGTGGTCAAATTTGAAAGATCCCGTGATTCCTCTGATACCATCTCATTGTTCTTGGGGTTTTAGTGATTTCACCACTAATTCCACATTGCTTGAGGACAGCACTGGCCACTGCAAATCAGCTAGTTGTTACTACAAACAAGGTGAAGCATGCATACTCTTGTAGCATGGATGACTTAGGATGAAGTCTGAAACAGAAAGTCTGAAAACTGAAACTGCTTTTACAGTAATCAGTGTTGTACCATGTGAATACTGTAAGGGATGAAGTTGGGAGAAAGGCATAGTAGGACACATCATAGGTCATTCTAACAGAGTATCCTTTCCCACCTTCCTAACTTTTTTTTTTTTTTAAGTCTTCTAACTAAGTTTTCCTATTCATACATTCTTTCTTCTTTTGGTCAAATAATAGGGATGACAAACACAGGCAGAGGATTGCCTGCAAAATGACAGTAACCAGCAGTGGCTGTGGAATAGCAGGATCTGTAAGGCCATTTGGCTGAGTGGAGGTCATCCGAGAGTGTCTGTAGCCAGCTCAGGTTCCCTTTCATTAGAGAAGGGTGTCTGTCATGGCATAACTGTTGCTCCTGAGAACTACTTGCTAGTTTCAGGCCAGTTTAGTGATATTTTTTTAGGTGTGAGGGCTGCAGTCACTGGGGATGACACTATTTAAGAGAGTCCTCTGCCCTCATTTTTGCATCATGAAGTGTTACGAAGGAGATGAAGTGACAGATTTGCAGGATGGTGATTCCGATGAAACACAGAGGTCACTTGACTACCAGACCCTCCAATGTATTCAAATGCTTAACTCCCACTGAAGTTGCTTGCTTACTTACTTGTTCCTATGAAATTCCAAAGCATAATATAATATTTCTCATTTTGTCTGTAGGTGAAGTTAATTAGCAAATCTCAACTTGCCCACCAATATCACTTTCATTTGGTGTTAAGAGCAGGTTTAGCACTCAAGTCTCTTTTTTTTTTTTTTTTTTTCATAGCAAACAGCCTGTGCTTATTATCATATTAAAGGAGTGCCACTGGTTAAATCAAGCAATGAATATAAATAGCTGTATTACTGCCATCAGGCATTAGTGTTTATTTAGTGGATGTGAATCATGCATGCCTCTTTGATCTGGCTTTGACTAAGCCATTGCTGTTTTCATACAAAAAAGGTTATTTGCAAACACTGTGAGAGTATGTATACATTAAACATGGAACTAATCAATATGAAAGGCTCTCTGCTACTTTGACAACCCTGCGTGCTGCCATTGCAGTCTTTAAGTGTTTTGGATTTCTGTGTGAGTACCTGGGTCCCTGAAGACACTCTCAGCTCTTTTCTTTGGACTAGAGAAGATCAAGATTGAAATTGAGCCCCACTGAAATCAGTGGCCATATCACACTCAGGTCCCTGTGAAGAGCACATATCTGGCATCAGAGAGGACAAAAATAATCAAGGACAATGCTGATTTATTTGTGGATTGGTTTGATTACAGTGCATGCAGGAGAGTATTTGAAAGAGAAATTTGTTTGTGCACAATCAGATAAGCAGACTCAGACCTACTTGTGCTCATTACCCACACTGAACTTTTTATTACTTTTTGCTAAAACAAATCTCCCGTGTTGAATTTTTAAACTGAACCCACTGTTTGGGTATTTAATCTGAACCTTCAACAAACTATATGCAGACTATTGTATGCATTGGAAAAGCAAATGATAACCCATAGATACTGCCAAAGTAATGTTATCACAGTCATTGTGATAAACAACTTAGAATGAGGCTCGTTCTGATGCCAAACATTAACCTGGGCAAAGTAGCTGACAGGAATGGTATTTATTCAACCATGACTGACCTCAAATGCTCTCCAGTGAGGGACTGGAGATGGCAAGTAAGTGGAAAAATTGTAGAAATACCCAAACAATTAGGTGATTTCTGAGTCCAAAATGTGCACCCATCCCTCCCTCACTTTCTGTTATTTCTACTATAATGCAAAGTCATAATACAAAAGTTTTAGCATTAGAAGGAAAGCTGAACCTCCAGAGTTTGGGTAAATTTGGTCTTCACCCCTACATTTGTAGCAAAGTCAGACTGGTTTTGCATCATTTGGGATTTCTTTTTTATCACCTAACGTCATTTTGAATATTAATCTTCCCTACATTTATAGGGTGTTTGTGTTATAGGTGTTACAGGAAAGGCATTTTAAAGTAATTTGGAATGATAACTGTACTAGGAAAGCATAGTAGACCAGTGAATTGCTTATCTTTCAGTCCTGATATTTTGCAATTGACTGAATTACGCTGCAACTTTATCCAATCTAAGAAAAAGGGTGAGAATTATTAGGATGAGAGTGAAATGGTGATCATCTTGAACAGTGACAATGGAGAGAGCTCTGGTGTGTTCTTTGGTAAAGATCACATGCTCTTCATGGTTATGCGAAAGTTCTCTTGCCTGACTGCGTATTATTGCATCAAAGATTTTGTTGAAGAAACCCAGCCAGAAAGGCTAAACAATGACCCAGAGAAGAGTCCTTGAAGGAGCAGCAGATATGCAATTATGGGGGAATACCTTCCATCTGGCCTGACTTATTTTAAGGGATATTCTTCATTTTGTTCACTGTTACATAAGTAAAGGGAAGGTGGACCAATCAACATGTTATTTTCAAGGCAATGTAACTACTGATTGAAGCTGAAGCTCTGCAAAATTCAGTCTGAAGAAGTGTAATATTTTAACACAAAGCCAAAGCTTTCAGGTATGCATGGAACTGCATGCCTTAAATGAGCATCATGGCTGTGGCTTCATGGTGGGAATTTAGCCTGTTGAAACATGACATCACCTCAGGCTTCTGCTTCTTGCACCTTTACCTAGGTAAGGAAAAGGCATGCATGGAACAACATTTCTTAAAAAATGATGAATTAGTAGTTATATAGTTTTTTATCTCCGTTACTGAATGGTTTCACTAAGTCTGTAGAGATTTCAGTGTCTCAAATTGTGTGAATAGTTCCTCACCCTGACAGTGGTCAACTGTTGTGCCTTGCAACTGGGTGTGCAGTCAGACTTTGCTGTAGTATATGTAAGAAAGAGCTTCTACAAAGTCAATCTATTTCTCAAAACATTTGGACATGAAAATATATATCTCCAGTTTCTTCATTCAATCAAAAGCTTTTTCTGATGGAGAAAAAAATACTCAGTTTTGAGTATTTATTTCAATCCTCATCGTAGTGGATTCCTTCTAGAGCTTCCCACCATGGTACTGAAGTTCAGATTATGGTCATAATGAACACTTTAACAAGTGAAGCTGTTCCAAAAGCCACCTTAGGTAATAACCTTTTTCCTGCACTAATCTTGGTGAGCAAACTGGTGATATTGTGAAAGATATCTTCAGCCTTTGCTCCCAGTGCTGCTGACAGCCCCTCCATGTGCTTTGGCAGCAGCTTCAGTGGGATGTCAGATGTGGGGTATGTGATGCAATGAGAGCACATTAGCTCACTTGCTCAGTGAGCCTGCTCACCTTGCCCCAATTCAGGTGCAGAGCCAAGTCTTCTATAACATCACTAAACAAACATCAGAAACTGTTGGCCACACAGGGAAATATTTGCTAAGTTACAGAATCTTATCAGAGGGAATGTGTTCTTGATGTTTGTTGGTGGGACTTTCCAGGAACTGGAGATACATAGGGTCAGAAATTCCTGTCAGCTTCAGCGCAGCTGCGTTTCCACCCTCAGCATCTACTATTTGAAATCACTGCTTGTATGCTCTCCTATTCTATCTGTTTCACTTCTCTATCAACTCTAAGATGTGGACAAGACACATAACTTCCATTTCCATCCATGCCTATTTTTTTTTGGCAATGTTTTGAGAAAAAATACATGATGCATTGTCACTGGGCAGTAGAAGCCATCCTGGTCCTGTTGAAAATTAGATCCTCTTTACAAAACAGTTCTCAAGAGGGCTGGATTATTTACATGGGAATATAGATAATATGGATTACCAGGACCTTAACTCTACACTATAGCATGTGTAAGGAAATAGTTATTTCTAATAATGCCTTAGAATCTACAGACAGGAATTCCTTCAGGAATTAACAACTTGGTTTGAAATTTTTTTTTTTAGTAGAATTAGCCTAGTTTTCTAACAGAAGAATACTCACAGCAAGTTTTAAACTGGCTAACCAATGAACTTTGAATGGAGAAGTACAGAACTTTAAGATTATTAGAGTCCAATCCTTCAGGAGAAAAGATTGCAGTGTGAGTTTAACAGTATTCTACACCAAAGTGTCCATCTATATGGAGGATTTGATGAGTACTTAGGGCAAAATCTGAAGACCAGTAACAGACACAAACTCCTGCCAGAAGCATCTGCACCACAGGGAACCAAAGTAAACCTTTTGTGCTGCTTGTAGAGCTCCATGTCATTACTCATGTAGAAATATGATAGGAATCTTGTGTATCATTTATGCCTTATATTTCTTCATTACCATAGCATTTAATTTCCTGATAAGTGAACTGTTTGGTTAAAGTAGAGTTTTAAAAACTGTATTTCAGACTGAGCACACAGAGCAATCATTAAATTGGTACTCAGGTCCAATCCCATACAACACGAACAACGCATGGTGATTTCTTAGCAGGCAGGCATTGGAAACAGTGAATGCTCCCCTTCCTGCTCCTTTCCTTGGCTTTTATATCTGAGGAGACGTCATATGATATGGAATATCCCTTTAGTTAGTTTGGGTCAGCTGGCCTATTTGGGTCCCCTCCGAGAAGGAATGTTACAGTGCTCAGCAGAAGCCAAAACGCTAGTGCGTTATCAACACCCTTCTAGTTACAAATGCAAAGCATAGCACTGTGAGGGCTGCTGTGGGGGAAATGAACTCCAGCTCAGCCAGACCCAACACACATGGATATGAAAATATGGGTGGTGATGATAGTGGTGAGAATTATTTTGTCACAAAGTGTCAGGGGGAAAGAGATGTAGATGAAATTGCCTATTAGCATCAACTGCTTCCTGGTTTTGTCACATATTTTAAGTGTCTTCCAATGTTGCAATGAGAAAAACAGGAAAAAAAAGCACCAACCTGATACTCCGATCTGCAGAATCATTATGCAAAATCTACAGGAAATTCTGGGAATATGAATTTGCTGTCTTTATCGTTCTAAAGAGTTGAACTGTACTTTGTGGCTTGAGATGCCTTCAGGTGTAAATCTGCCTAGACCAGAGTCTGCATGGTGAATATTTAGTGGAAATGAAGGGTTATTCCTTGAATGGAAGCTGGAGTTGAAGGGTAACACTTGGGTTGTGTACACAACACTGTTTCTTTTTTAAATAGCTGTTTTCCTTGGGAAATAGAATTACACTTATTTCACCATGAGATATTCTGGGAGACATACAAGACCAAAAAAAACCAGTATTGGGTAAAATACGTTATCTACTTCTCATTCCTTTTTTTCTTCCAACTGCTTATTAGCTTTTTTTCTGCTTCTTTCCCCTTTCCCTTATATTTTGTGTCAGGCACAGTTTGTTAATTTCCATTAACATTTCCTTTAATTGATTTTTCTTTTTTTTTTTTACTGAAGTTACTCCTCAGTTCTCTCACAGTAACACTTCCTTTTCCAGGCTCTGGGTCCCCTTTCTTCCATCCTGAAAGTCCATTTCATCCCATTCTCTCTCTCTGTCTTGCTCTCTCCTTTACTACTCTTCCATCTTTTGACTAAAATTCCAACACTTACCTTTCATGTCCTTGCTCTAACATCTCTCCAGTGCTTTTCTCCCTGCTTTTCCTGTTCTTTCTTCCATCTGTTGTTCCTTCAGAGCAGTATGTAATTTTCCTCTCACTTTTGCATCCAAAAAACACACAGGCAGATACCAATTGGCTTCTTGGCTACTCAATTCTTCCTACATTCCTTGAGGTTTCACACCAAGGCTGAGACAGGGGGAGATCTCTTGAGAGAATCAGAGATGGGAATAGTGCATCTTACTTGTGGCCCACATATTCAAACACTGAAGAAACTTTAGACTTGTTTGAAATACATTGTTTTAGTGAAGAACTCAGCTTTTCCATAAACTGTTTGCTGTGAAGTCAACTGAGTCCTGAGTCCAGCATTATTCAGCTGGAACAGCAATTCAGAATCTCTGTAATAAACTTCCTTCCTGAGCAACTGCCCTAAAAGGACATTTAATAAGACTAGTATGATACATTTTGAAAGTTTAGTTTTAAGTGGGTAAACATGCCCCCAAGAGACAGGGAGAGGAGGGAGATACTTATTTTCTCACGTCTCATGAAGGCACTGAAGGGAGGTAAATATCTCATGATAACCACACCCCTTGTCATACTCTATTAGTCACATCACACGCTTCCTGAACACAACACTTCTTTATATTCTCCTGACATTTTGCACGTCTCACAAGAACAGTGACTAGTTATCATCCTCAGGGCTAACACCTGTTAAAGTACAGTGCAGTGAGCCTTTACAGGAACCTCTAATTGTCTATGTACAGTATCCTAGGCTTCACAGAGGCTGTATTTACTCTTTAATAAGACATGATCGGTATGTTTTGACCTTAAACTTCTGCCATATGAGTCAAAAGGGAGCTGGAAACTTTCTGCCTTTTACTACAAAACCTTGAAGCTCACATGCTGTGGTTCTGCCAAGTGACACTTGGCAGTCTGCAGGGTAGCATCAAGGTGGCCTTCTTCTAACTGCTGCTTCTCCTGTGCTATGGGTCTGTAGGACATTGGTCTAGCCAGACTGCAGGACAAGAACTTCCAGGGGCTGCATTCAGGGTTTCTAAGGTACCAGGCTACCAGTTGGCTGGCAGAATATTCCAATTATGTGTATCGTATCCACAATTGATGATGGCAGCCTGTTCAACTTTGCAGTAACTGTGATAACCTGGAGCAACTCCAGCTCGTTCTTCCCATCTCTTCTCCTGTAAAGCCATTGCAGGTAAGGGCAAAGAGATCAGACACCGAAATCCCTTTGGTTTGCCGTGTGAGTTAGTGGGATTCAGTAGCCATGATGCCCTCATGCTTCTTTGTCCTCAGGATTTGTATACCTGGTATGACAGCACTATACTATGATCTTGTTGCATCAGGAAAAAAAAATATATGACACAAAGTACTTTCAGTGTGAGCAGTATGGTCTTCCCACTTTGTGCCTGGCCTGGAACATCAAATGAGTGTGTTTTTCTTAATTTTTATTTACTTCCACATTATGGATGAAGGTGCACAGGAAAACTGGGCTAGGTTAGGTACTTCAGAGCACTATGGCTCCAGTCCTCCTTTCATTTAAATGCAGGTAAAGTATTGAAATCTTCCTCAAAAATCCTTCTTCTTTGATGGGCTTGAGTTAAAAATAGTAATGTAGAACTGGGCAACTGCTGCATATGGGAAACACAATCAAATGCAGTTGTGGTTCAAGACCTGAACAAAAATATTATGTCCATACATAAGTCAAATACCTTTTCCTGGAATATAGGATGCTTCCTTTTATGTGTCAGGCTCTGACCACTGAGTCACTTCCTGTGGGTTTGCATTGTGTAGATTAGCAGGTGCAATTCTAGGCACGTATGGAAACTTCCTTTCTTACTGCTCTCTCAAGTGTTGTCTTTGGTTTCCTCTGAAGTTCAACCTTCTTACCTCCTTACGCACACTACATCTTTCTTCATCTCTGTCTCTGCCCCTGCCTGTGCATGCTATCTCCCCAGGCTTTTCTCCTGATAGCTTCATTAATTTCTTTATTTTCTTTGACCAACAGTGTTAGAGAAAATAGCCAAGCTATTCTGTGGACTAGCAAAGCTAACTCTTTACAAGGAAATGTTTAGTCCGTGTTTTAACAAATACAGCCATTCTCACAAAACCTGGAATTCCTCTGGAACTGCATTTGGTGGGTAGCTTTTTACAGAGGGGAGGATATGGGTAGAAGAGGTTGTTGAAGATAATAGTCACTGAGCTACAATAGTTCAGGATTCCTACTTCTCCCAGATCTTATAGTGGAGCTATGGACTTCGTGTCTTGGTACCAGGGTAACTATTTCAGCTGCAGCATTGGGGTTTTCATCAAAACATCTAAGCCAGTAAAATTGACTGTGAATTTATATGCCCTACTCTGCTTTTGATTTGTTCTGCTGCCTGCAGGGGAGTAGCTATGCTGGGGTGTTGTTTCAACTATACTAGAATAGTTTTTTTTTAATTTAACATTTGTGTGTACATGACCTCCTGTCTTATGTCTACTTACCTTACGAATAAGTAAAGGCATCCTTTTTCTGAGTTGTTTGTCAGAAAAGAAAAACAAAAGTAAAGGAGCATGTGTCATTCTTCAGACACAAACTCATCCATTCTTTATTTCTTTTCCGTGTCAAATTCTGTAACTTAACCATGGGTAGCTCTTTTTAAGTGTTTCTAGCTGCTGTTTTCTTTCTATCTATTTCACACGAGTTTGGAAGGACTCCTTTACATTTAAAAAAATCAAGCATACAGTCAAAAAAGAAAGTGGGTGTGGGAGCCCTTTTCCTTTTTAAGACACGTTATTTTTAAGGGCTGAATGTCTAATAATCTGTCAGATAAATATGAGAACATGGTGATAAGTTTGGTGAATGAAAGCATGCCAAAATGGGAGGCAGGAACCCAGTTCAAAGAAAGGTGCTCTGATTTGCTGATATTCTAGAACCATGGTGTTTAAAATTACAATGGCAGAAGCAAATGGTTTTGAACTTTGCCAATATAATGAGCACAGGGTAGAAGCTGAAAACAATTGTGCCTGTGTTCTTCATATTTTCTAGAGCTTGCCTCTGGCCAGGGATGGATGAGGGATGAGAAAGAAGGAAGGACCTAGACTCAAAAGTGTGCTGAAGGTTTGTTTATTTTTCAGAGGAAAAGGAGAAGTGATTGAGATGATGGTGCTTCACATCCCAGAGGGAGTTTCACTTCACAGATAAGCACCCTGAGTCATGAGCTGAATACGTGCCTAAATGTTTCAATAGCTGAAGTAAATCCTATCAAACTTTGCTGTTGTGGTTGAACATGCTGACTCAAAGGGCTTACAAGGTGAGCTACCAGGGAGAAATGTGGTTGGTAGTAAGTCACACAGTGGGCCATTTGGAAAGAGGGAGGCAGAAATCATTCTTTACATGAAGGAGAAGCAAACTTGGTATGTGAAAATGCAAGCTGTTTGTTTCAATGAAGAGGCTAGGTTTGGCTTTACTCCATGCAGTTATTTGAAGGCTATTGAGAAATGCAAATCATGATTTATTTTTACTGTGCTATGTGATGAGACTCATTCTTCAGAGGCAGAAAGACAAGTTTCTGGATTCTGTTAAGTAATTCACCAAAACAACAAAAAAAAGAATGGCACAACTTACATATTTTTTAAATATGATTATGAAAACCTGAAAAAGAAAATTAAAGGTTATTCACAAAGGACAAAAGCAGATAATTGTCCTGGAGGCTTGCTGCAGAAGGAGATACATTTTGGTCTACTGGCCAAATGACACTGGTTTTCTGGGGACTTTAGGCAGCTTTTCATTAGTTGAATTTGTCCCATTAGGAGTTTTCTGTTCTTTCTCTCATGTATTTAGTTATTTAGGTAACACATGCTCAATGTGCATAGGTTTTACTCTTAGTTGCCAGGCACCTCACATCACAGTCTTTCGTATTCTGGCTGTAAAAATTGTTGGCGCAATTGAGACAGCATGAAGGTTTTGTACAGATTATTTTTAGAATATAGGCAATTAACTATATCCTGGTGCATAGAAAAATGCTTTCAAGTTATCCTAAAACATGCATTCTGATGATACACAAAGGCGTGTACTTAGCTAATGAATTAAAGTATTCTCTTACTTAGTAGAAGAGGCTGACAAATATATTTATAGGATCACTCTGCTGTTTAATACCATATCCTTCCTTTTTATTCCAACAAAGCTGAATGGCTGAGAGTAAACTTGAGAGAAGCTGGTTTGAAGACACAACTCATAAAATCTCACAAAATTTGTGTCTGTCATATGATCTAACCTCCTCCTTAAAAAGGGTCAAATTTAAATAGAAATACTTTAACCTTGCTGCCCTCTCATAATGCCTTCCATATTGACACACCTGCCTTTACTTTGCAGTTTCAAAGACCTTAAGCACTAATGCTAACGACACTCCTCACTGAAAAGAGTTAGACGGAAATATTCTTGCCTGAGTGCAGCAGGAAATTGAAATGGTGTGATGCCAGAAGCTGGAGAAGGCGAGTGCTTGCACAGCACTGGGAAATGCAGGGGCTTTGCTTGCAAATGTTCCCTTTGGGATTCTCCCTCCTACTTTTTCTCAGCAAGGGCAGACACACAGGTCTCTCACTGCCTGTGAGAACAAACCACGGTTTTCAGCGTACAAACTCAGTTGGAGCTATCAGACCACCCCTGAATTGGCCTAAGATCCTTCACAACACAGGCCTGTAGGTACAAGGTTGGCTGCTTCTGGGACCTTGCCATTACTTGCTTATATGTGGATATACCCATGTTTTCCAAGAAGAACAGACAAATAGCAGTATTCCATGCTTAACATTGGCATTAAACAGCTGGCATAAGTGTGTAGGTCTGCTAGAAATAAACAGTGCCACTTTATACCAGCTGCACTAGTGATCCTATTTCCCTAAAGGCTTTACTAGGAAAAGATTCCATAGTGAAGGAGTGGCGAAAGAGAGCTTGATGAGGTTGCCCATGGAAGTGTCGTGATCAGTATTGCTGGCCTTCTTCCAAAATTGTGAGTTCTTCATGTGAATTAGAAAGTGCCACTAATAATCAAGTGAGGGTTCCTAAAGTCAAGGAAGAGAAGGCAGAGGCTTGAACAGTTTATTGGTATGAGACCCTTAATCATATCCCAGGCACCTAGATGTTTTCATTAGGGGTGAACTAAGAATGCTTAAACAGATTAGCAAGATCATTTACTGTTGACTAGTCACGATTATCTTCTTTCTTCTCTGGGAAAGCCAGTAATGAGCAGTTCAAACGCTGTGTGGGGCAGCAAGACCACGCAATAAAAACTGTAGGCACATTCAATTTAGCAGTGAGTTGGCAGCTGGCTGGCGCACACCACAAAATATGCTGTATTTCTTTATCAAATCAACAATAAGTGTTCGTGTTTGTTCTGGTCTGTGTGCAAGAGCTCACGTATGCCTGCATACCTCGTAACTCTGCCTGAGCAATTACATCCCATACTTCCCTTTTCTGTGTTACTGTATTAAGAGTTTCAACATTACATAGCTATACAGAGATTAGGCCTATAAGAATACATACAGCATTTCCTTTCTCATTTATTATTGCTTTGGAGCTCCAGAATTTCTTCGTATTTCTCTTTTCTTTGCTCTGTTTTATTTTATTTATTTATTTTTTTTTAATTGTCTTTTTAGCATCTTCTTCTGTCTTTTCAGTTATGCCTTTGTCCTGTCTGTTTGCATTCTGGCACTTGAGTTTGAACTCTTATGTCTTATTGTGAGCTCAACGGTTAATGGTGGAGAGTTAAAAAGTTTTATAATAAAAAAAAGAAGCAGAAGAATGGGTGAACAGAGGCAAGAGGAACCTGATAAGCCTGGTAGGTGTGTTGGGTTTAATACTGAAATGTCCAAAGTCAATCCTCATGGTTACTGTCATGGGGCCTTGGAACACATGGCTAGAAATACTGCTTTTACTGTTTCTGATTATATCCTAATTTTAAACACAGACTAGAATTTGTTTAGTTCCATCTCATCCTTGCAATACTGCTGCATGCTTATTGTACTCCTCTTAAAAGTCATTTGACATCTAACTTCTGTTCTTGTCCATTTTTCTGTTCTTGCACCAGCAGAGATCTTCTCTCAGTATTTGTCCTTGTTAGCCATATGACTTTTCAAATTTGTCTGCTACTCTGTGGGAATTTTCTGTAACCCTATAATTATCTCTGTTTACGTGATGGAAGTCTTTTTGCATGTCCTATTTAGCATTTGCTAACTGCTGTTTGTGCTTGCCTCTCCCTGCTAACAATGGACTTTGGATTCTTCTTTTTTTTTTTTTTTTCTGTATGATTAGGACTTTTTTTTAACTCTTGCATAGTTGGACTGAACTACGTAGCAAGTGCTGAATGTGATATTTAAATAACAGTTCTTTGTAAAGTAACTCTTCAAGAGTGCTATTTGAAAGCATTAGCTAAGACTGACTTTGAAATTATAGACAAGACTGAAATCTCAAGCTAATTTTGATGATATGAAGCCATACTGCACAAAACTGTTCTCTCCTTTATATCCGTGCAAATGGTAAATTGGTTAAATCTTCTTTGGCCAAATCATGCCAAACTTGTTTGCAACAAGAGAAGCTGTTCTTACTGCAGCACTGAATGCAGCTTCAGTATTGCTGAGATGGCTGTACAGTGGTGCATATTCTTTCCTACCAAATGATACGGGGTGTTTTTAAAACCAAATAGATGATTTGGGAGGGAGAAGATGAAAACTATATTTTGCTGAAGTCCAGTGCTGGAGCGTGGAGAAACCAAAGAGGTAAAATACCCTAGAAAGATTAGTGTTCAGGCTGGGTAATAATAATGAAAATAATCAGATCTGCATAGCTCCAAAAGTGAAAATTCATCTTAAATACGTTCTGTAACGTGTTCTGAGTTTTTGTGATTAATTAACATTGAAAGGTTCTGACTGAAATACAGTTGATGAAAACAAGCAGGCAGTTCACATAGGGGACAATCAGTGTGGTATTTTCTCCTTTCATGTTTGAGCACTAAGAACAATTAATCTAGCTGTGAATAGCCTAGAAAGTGTATGTATACTTAGTTGCAGCCAACAGGGAACTTCCAGTGTAGGAAGTGAAGTGGGATTTAGGCAGTACTGGTCACCAGTAGCTGTGGCCACACTAGCTCTCTTCTGGACTGTTGAATCCATGTCCACCTGAAGCAGCTCTAGAGATTTCTGTTGCCTTTAGACAGAGTTTTCACTTTGGATAGCTGGGATTTGGGGAGATTTTGTTGTCTAGGAACATCAGGGATAGGGCTAACTGGGGCTGTGTCAGTGACATTCAACAACATTTACATTAAATCAGTGCAGTTGGCTGGAGCAAGTCTTACCTAAACAGTATTTAATGAGTACATACACAGTTCAGAGCACTGTTGTGTGCTGCTACAAAGTATTTTATGAATAAACATAAAGGAGTGTTTGTTAAAAAAAATACATTTCTCTAAAGTAAAGAAAGTTCCTGAAGCTCACTTTGAAACTGCATGGGAAACATTTTAGAGGCTTTTCTGCATCCTTGAGCCACTTTCAGTACCTGTTTGAGAAAACATCATTTCAAACTCAGTTCCATTGCTGCCTGTAGACCAGACTACAAAGTGAACATGCTTGTTTTTAAGATCTCCAAATTAGATGGAGCAATGACTCAGTATGAAAACCAGTCATAGGCAGCAAACATTCCTCCTCCAAGATGTGTTTCTAACAAGCAATCAAAATGAAATGACACAAGCAAAGAGAAGAAATTAATCAAGCTCTCACTTCATACAGATTGGGATTCTTCCTCCTTAAGTATTCTTATTTTTTTTTTTTTTTTTTGTCTGCAAGTACCTGATAAATATAAGAGGAAGTTAACTTATTTTTTTCCCCTGTAAAGCTAGGATAGAAGACACTTTAAAGTTGTTTTTGTTTTTAATGAAGACAAATAGTTTGTCTCTCTTAAAAGGCCACCCATGCAGATTCTTAAATATAAGACTTATCTTCTCCTTCTGATGAAGCATTAAGTAACTCAAGTACCTGTAGAGGTATTGGGTTAGCTGAAAAAAGAAAAGTTTCCTATAACAACCTGCTGAACAGTTCTCAATTATATCAATAGTCACAGATTTCCTTTTTATTTTTTTAAAAAAAAGAAGAAGCAACCCAAAACTGTAACATTTGCAAATGAATGACCAGAGTTCTGAAGTTTGAATTGAATTCTGAAGAATTGAATTAAGGTTGAATTGCCTAGAGTTGTAGCGGAACATTAGAGAATATGCTGTGTATTATAGTTTAGAAAGGGCATTCGTGATTTTCCCGCTATGTTGCTTTCATATTATCTAAGAGATGAGAGCATAATCCTGTGTTCTTTCTTCTCATTTAGGTATACATCCTTCTTTGTGCTAGCAAACGGAAAGCATTCAGATATACACTGTCAAATACAATGTTGGGAGACTGTAAATGTGATTTGGTTCAGTAAGGGTATTGCTATTACTTGTTTCTGTGACAACAGGGCTGCAATGCTCTCTGAATGGTAGTAAATCTCCTAATTTTGAGTATCTAGAAGCTAGATACCCTTGGGTTCTTTACTAGTTGTATCAAAAGTCCAGGTGAATATTTTCTCTGTGTGAATCTTCCCAGTTGAATGTCATGGTAATAAGATGTCATTGTGCAACCGTAGGGAGCCTTTCATCCCACTGAGTTGCAAGCAAAATCTTCAAGGTATAAAGTCAGCCACTGAGGTTCACTGTGTGCAGGATGGTAAGACAGTATCAGACCTGAGGCCTTTGAAAATAAGAGTGCTTCAGTCTGTTCTATTCCAGCCAAAGCAGGACCCAGTCCTACAATACTGGTACATTTCTGTAATTTCAGTCAGAATCCAAAGTAAACAGAAACACCTCACACATAATTTTCATAAAGCCATGGGCACTCTTTTTAGGTTAAAGACTCCGGTGTTTAACATTAGTAAACTTGATAACAAACATGGCTAAATTAACTACACATAGTGTAAAATATTCTCTAAATCCATATCCCTTTTTATTCAACCAAAAACAGAGGCAAAGAAAGAGACATGTGAAGACTCCAAACTTCAGAGGTGTTTTAACAAAATGCTGGCTAGCATGGGTATCCCTCCAGATGTGAAGTACATTAGGAGGAGTAGATTATAGAGGGATGGCTGTTAAACACAAATTTTCATCTTCTTGATATAATTTCCCACTGCTCCACTTACAGCAGTCTGGAATATAAAATAAGTTCGATCAAAGCCATGCTCAAATGCAACTTCCATTTATGTCAGTGGGAATTTTTGCTTGAACAAGAACTACAGAACTTAGTACACCAGATTTCATAGAAATTGTTTATTTTAGTGGGAAGTTTGATAGTAAGTGTAATGACAAACAAACGGGAAATAAAGTGGGATAGAGGATTTGTCAGAAAGTTCCTGTGTATGCATAAAAAATTATCCCAGATACTTTTTAACTTTTTTTTTCTCTTGTAACACCTGTGTTGTAATAATCAAAAACAATCTTTCATTATAAAGTTAGCTCTTTTAATTTTTTTCTTCTTCTCCTATTATTCAAATTTCTTTTTCCGGTTTTTATTATCTTGCCCCAATGGGGATTTTCTTTTAACTTTGTTATAGTATAATAGTTTGTGTGTGCACATGAAAAGATCACTGACCTTTTACTGACTTGTGAGTCACAGGATTAATAGCTGTGCATATGACCTTCTGAAAATAATGGAAAAAAATTTCCTTAACCTGCTTTTCACGTGAACAAATGGTAAAAATCCTACTCTGTATTTTTTCCACATTTATTGCAGTGGATTGCTTCTCTTTCATAATTTTCTGACATTTCAAGCTGTATATTTTGATTACTAATCTATAGAGTTATACAGATAATAAGATAGGTAATAATATAGTCACACATTCTATGTTGGTTTTAAAATGCAGATATTTTTGAGTGTGTAGTCTCTATAATTGAAGTTATTTGGAATTGGTTGGTTAAGGTCAGTCTCTAAACTCATTATTATCTTCACTCATGTGAATAGTTTCAGCAAAATATCATAAGAAATACAGAGCCAGTCATTATGGTGGTCATGCTGGTAGAAGCATAACAAAATGAGGGAGAGGATCCTGCAATTATGGAGGAATAAGTTGGTTATCGCTTTCCTCTGTAATCTACCCAGCAAATGCCAAAACCAGCATTAGGACTTTGGATTTGTCTCACACAGTGACCCCTAGGGTAAAGCAGATTAGTGAAAATTTTTCAGAAATAATTCCTGATTTTAGAAGTTACAACTACTAGTAGCTTTCTCTGAAATACATGGGAACTAAAAACTCCATCCCAAACATGTCACTAGTTTCAGATCCCCACAAAGAGACACTCAGAAGTGGAAGTCACTTTGGGTAAGTTCTGACCTTAACCTCTGTGTCTCTGAAACCATTCCGTGTAACAAGTAGAGGTTATGAAAAGCGAGAAGACTAGGGAGATATCATGGGAGAAAGATATCTGGCAGTGGCATTTGCTACAGAGAAAAAGGAGGAAAAAAGGTAACACAAATAGCAAGGAGATGTTTAGGCTCAATAGAAGGGGGGGGCAGAGTGGTAAAAATGTCACTTTCCAAATGGAACAAAACCCAGTCTGTCTCAACATAAATTTTCCAGGTGCATTATCTAGCCTACAGAGAGTACTCCAGTAGTACATTACCCTATGTACTGTCTGGAACTGGGTGTACAAAGTAATATTTAATTTACGTGTTATTTTATTTTATTTTTTTGACCCTTCTTACATTGTTTTCATTAGTGTAGGGCTTTCATTATTTACTGAAAACCAAACTTCTTGTGAGTCAGATTTGCTGACAGCATGGAGGAAGTGTATCCTTTAGCAACAGAATGCAAGTTAGGGTTCTTCAAAACTTCTGTATTCATGTTTTCTCTCATTGTTAATAGGTCTTTTACAGAGAAATTGGTTCACACTGGCTTCATTTGGAGTTCTTTAGACACAAATGTTAGTCAGGTTTAATGAGACAATTTTGAGAGTTTCATTTGCCACTAGACAGTGAAAATTATGTACAGAGTTATATCAATTGTTCCAAAGGTGGAGACCTCCTCAGGAAAAAGGTAAGGGGAGAGAACTATTTTTGTAGATATGAGCTAATCTATTTAAATAACATATGAACTGTAGACAGGGTACATTTTAATTTGATTTTTCTTCATATGGTTTGCCTTAGTCAGATTTAGGCATTAAGGAAGAGGTTGCCCTGTCAGATGTGTCAGTTAAATGATTTTACCCAGAAAATATTTTAACACTACAGGAGTTACTCTTACAGCAACTGGGTCTAATATCCTTCAGTGCCTGTTTTACTTCAAGCATACAGTGACACCCAGATGGCAGTTAGAAGCAGACATGCCATGGGCTTAGGTTTTACATCCTGAGATACTGTACGCCTTCTCTAAGTGACTCCCCATGGTTGTCACCCCCACCCTTCCACCTTTCCTGCAGCCTCCTCTTCTTATCTGAATTCTCACAAAGCTGGTGGATCCTGACAGCAAAGGACAAGAGACCTAGTTTCCGTGGGTGCCCATCTCCCAGAAGGTGGCCCAAGGCAAGTTGGTCTAAGAGTATTTCCATACATTTCCCACGCAAGGCAGAGGTTGCTAGCACCCAGGGCTCACCTCTCAAGCTGCCTGGCTTTTGACATTCTATGTTTTCACACTGATGATGACTGACTAACCCCAGACCACTTCTGTCTATTCATATTTATTGCACTCACAACCCACAATCTCAGGTACATGTTTAATGAAAAAAACCCACGCAGCTAAAAATTGTCCCCTGTGTAGCAAAATCACTAAAGGCTAAACTGGCCAAGTAGTTCTGATAAGAAAGAGAGAATTTGGGGAGGAATATATTTCTCATAAATGGAAATAAACCAATCCTTTTGGATGCCTTTTCTTATGGTGGGATAATTCATTCCACTGTTTATTTTTTTTCATTCTAAATAAACCTGTTACATTTTAAATTATAAAAAGCAATTCTAGTAAGCTAAAGAAAACTAGTCTTTGTCTAAGCATATTGCCTAGTTAAATGAAACACGTTGCATATTCTGACTTCAGATCTTTCTTTAGGTGTCTTTTCTGTGTTGTTGATTCAGTGAATTCTTCATTTATTTTTTGGCAGTTTTCCTGAAAGGAAAGCCAAGGAACATCATCTGAATAAATAACTGTAATTTACTTTGGCAGTATCTTGGAACAGCTCAAGTGGTCAGGTATTTTATTTTTTAACTGAAGCACCCTATCATCTTGGAGTCTGACCACCAGCTTTCTGCCACTTTACATAAACTTACTCATTTCAGTCTACAACCTCACCATATCTTTTGCAGGTAATGCAGAGGACTTATAGCTAAATGTTGCTTTTTCTAGTTTAAGATGTCTGTCTTAAAAGCCATAAACCTAGCATTAGAATCATAGAATCATAGATTCCAAATCATGGATTGAGTTGGAAGGGACTTAGAGAGCATCTGTTTCTAACCCCATACATTAGAAATAATAATGTCTTTGTGATACCCTGAAGAATGTGGCTGATTTATTCACAGGCATTATTATCTTATTATCTGGCAAATCTGTAAGAGATTTCAGTGGAACACCTTTTAAAAATAATAGGAAAAGGAACAAAGCCATAATCCTATGTATTCAAGGAGTTTTCCGTAAAAGGATCCTCCCAAAAATATCAGATTTGAGTAAGTCTTGAGCCAAAATACTGATTTATAAATTTTTTTCATCTAAACTTAGAAAAAAATACTTCCGGCAAAAACTGACATACATTTCCATTACAATTTTTTTTTTTAAATTGAGAAAAGTTTTAATTTAAAAAAGTAAGTAGACTTCTTTTGTTTATGTGTGTGTCAGTGTCATGCATTCACATGTTATGTGAAATGCATCAACCATCTCTGGGATTGTACGTGGGCAGAGGGAAGAGATTTCACATATGATCTCTTGGCAGTACCAGGCCTAAGAATGGGATCCTTGAACTGAAGGGACACCCTGTATTCTACCTGTAATCTTGCCCCAATCTTGCTATAAACCAAGAATTGTGTTAAGGCTTCTTAGCAAAATCAATTTTTTAAAGGGAGAGTCTGCAAAAGCACCGCTTCACTATAAATTGAATATGAACAAATAAATGTCAGCTAAAGATTTGCCATGCTGCAGCTCAGTGCTGAAGATACTCTTGAAGAAGATGGTTGTTCTCAGTTTCATTTCTGTCACTAATTGATGACAATGTTGTTCCTTTACTTCTCTTTCTGTGGATAGCCTTGGCGGAAAACTCACAGCCCAAGAGAATTTAAAGATTCCTCGGACCATGTTTGTTTTCCCTTTTCCATCTCAATTTTTTTCTTTTCAATCAGACACCTATAAATGTAAATTGTTCAGACATCCATTAAGGAAGTCAAACTATAATTATTGGTGAGTTCCACCCTGGCATAGCATGAAATGTGGCTGCCTGTATAATGCAATACAAGTCTGTTTGGTTTTGCCAAGAGATTTCCTAGTTAATAAAACAGCCCTTTTCCTAAACAGGAGTAAAATGATCTGTAATGATCTCTCTCCACTGAGCTCAGTGGATGAGAAGACCATGCCTGATCTTGGCAGACAAAGGAGTTGAACTCCAGGTCTTTGACCCTTCACAGGCTGTTTTGCAGAGGTATGCCTGTTCTGACCATGCCCCTACAAAGGAAGAATTTGGTTTGAGTTTAATTCATCCTTTGCTTGAGTGGAAGTGGTGAGAGGCAGCTCCTCCAAATTGGTGCCATGCTATTCAGAGATGCAGGAGGTGACACTTCACTGCTGAGCATGCTGCTTGAACCTCCCCTCCCCACTTCTGCCAAGACTCTGCTGCAAGTTGGATGCAAACACCCTCTGGCAAGAGTTGGGTGGGGAAGTACTGTGTAGGTTGTACTGACCTAGATGATGGGGTACTGAAATGTGAGTTTGGAAGCCTTGGGCTCTGGTTCCAAGTCAAGTAGAAATCTCCTGTTTTGCACAGCCAAAACACTAGGACTTTGCACATGAAATATACATCGCTGTCCTTGCTGGCTTTGTTGCTGGTAATGGGTGGGGTTGTTTCTGGTTTTAGTGGTTTCGTTTTTTTCTTTTTTATTTAATTTGGTTTTGCTTTTAAGAAAAGCCTGGCGTGTATTTGGATGTACAGGACTCTGTGAGAATAAAGGATATTTACTTTGGAGGCTGGGCCTGGGCTGCATTTTCCAATTTTTTTTCTAATCTCCTGAGTTGGGAAACTGGATTTTATTTTTCCTGGAAGACGGGGGGAGGGTGGCAACAAGAATCAATGTGTTAAGCCATTAGCCACCAACTGCTGGAGTACAAATATTGACAAGTGCAAAGGTTTGGTGGTCTTGCTTTTCTGCATGAATAACAGCAATCTATCACACAAAGCATGCCTGTACTTCCAGGAGGCCTGTCCCTGCGTAACATGATTATTGCAGCGTAATAGGGAGGTAAATGGTTAGACATGGGTAGTACAGCTTCTACTGAACCTACATTACCCAATGTCTGCTTATGCAGAGTTTTGCCTTGCAACACAAATATCATAAACTTTATGGTTCTAAAATCAGCAAATTGCTTTCCTGAATCATGCTTCCTCATAAAGACAATCTTGTAAGTTCACATCTGATAATTTGATTGTGGTTCTTGGGTCTCTGCTTTAAAACATCATATGCTCTGAGGGATATCCCCAGCAAGAATGCTGTAACTATGTTGTTCGCATGCTAGGAATAGAATCACTGTGGGAACTGAGCAATTTTCAAAACTGAAGCACCCTGCAGTGAGACCTATGAAATGGATGTTCAGTGGGCTCTGAACAGGGATCTGTGAGTAGAAGGGTAGATGGTAGTCTCAAAAATCTTGCCTGAAAAAAAGAAAAAAAAGTTGAAAACTTTCCACTGTTGTTCAGTCTGGCTAACATCCATCAGCTTGCAACACTGAGTCATTATACAAGATGAGTCACTGGATGCCATAGGCATTTTCAAATCCTTATTGATGAGACCTGTTCAGAGCAAGGCTAGAAGCCCTGGCACTGGAGATCTACAAACTGTGAGACAGGTACAGCCAAGAAGTGTAATCTTGGTCCATCACACTGTATACCCTCAGCCAAATTGCATACTTATAGTCCCTTCTGCCCATATCATTCTGAAGCTGAGTATCCTTTGAAGGTATTGTCACCTCCTTTCTTTCTGAAAACCACAAATCACTTTCTATACAAATCTTTTTACCAGACTTTCTAACACTCTGGAACCACTGCATTAATCTCTCTTCCTAGGAACAGTACTGCTGTGACAGGTATATATCTGCACATAGGAAAATAGCTGCAAAACAAGGAAAGGTAGCATCAATTAAGTCTTCCACTGGCAGCAGTTAAAATCACAGTTCTGTTCCAAATAAAACCTTCAAACATACTTCCCAGCAAGTTCCATTCCCTTTTGGTGTTCATAGAATCATACAATCATAGAATTTTTTGGGTTGGAGGGCACCTTAAAGATCATGTACTTCCAACCCCCCCTGCTATGGGCAGGGACACCTTTCACTAGACCAGGTTACTCAGAGCTTCATCCAGCCTGGGCTTGGATACGTCCAGGGATGGGGCATCCTCAGCTTCTCTGGGTAACCTGTTCCAGTGCCTCATTATGCTCACAGTAAAGAATGTCTTTCTCATATCTAATATAAACTTATCACTTTTAGTTTAATCCATTCCCCCTTGTACAGTCACTACATGCTCTTGTAAAAAGTCCCTCTCCATCTTTCTTGTAGGCTCCCTTCAGATACTGGAAGGCTGCAGTTAGGTCCCCCCTAAACTGTCTCTTTTCCAGAATGAACAAACCTAATTCTCAGCCTTTCCTCATAGAAGTGGCCCATCCCTTTAATCATCTTGATGGCTCTGCTGTGGACTTGCTTCAACAAGCTGATGTCCTTTCTGTGTTGGGGACCCCAGAACTGGACACAGCACTCCAGGTAGGTTCTCACCAATGTGGAATAGAGTGGCAGAATCCCCTCCCTCAACCTGCTTGCTACACTGCTTTGGATGCAGCCTGGGATATGTTTGGCTTTCCGGGCTGCAACTGCACATTGCCAGCTCATGTCCAGCCTCTCATCCACCAACACCCCCAAGTCCTTCTCAGCAGGGCTGCTTTTGATCTGTTCATCCCCAGCCCTTATTGATACTGGAGGTTGCCCCAGTCCAGGTGCAGCACCTTGTGCTTGGGTCTTGTAAACCTCATGAGATTCCCATGGATCCACTTCTTGAGCTTGTCCAGGTTCCTCTGCATGGCATCTCATCCTTAGGAGGATCAACCGCACCACTCAGCTGGGTGTCATCTGCAGATCTGCTGATGGTGTACTTGATCCTTTTGCCTATGCCATTAATGAAGATACTAAATAGCACTGGTCCTGCAGAACACCACTTGTCACTGATGTCCATTGGGATCCTTGGTGTTAGCCTCTCCTGGAAACCATAGTTTTTGCTTAGCCTGGTAAATAGCTCCTTGGTGCCTCTGTCTTCCTAAACTTGAGACTTGGAAATCCATGATGTGGCCACATTTTCTGGTTGTTTTTACTTTGATAGCATGCATTTGTTATATATGGTTTATCCAGCTGTTTTAGGTACTTCTTTTTAGGATTGCTATATGTAACTCCTCTATGTCCTAAAAATCTAAGAGGCTTTGATTGAAGCTATAATTTTCTAAATCATCTAGAATTACTATTTTTAGAAGCAATCCCAATTGAGTTAATTGATCTTCTCTGAGTAACAAAGAAATTATTTTATTCTTGTGCAGGTTGCATGTTACATTCTTGTTAGCAGAAGCATTCAATAATGAAAACATTCATTCTTCAAGAAGGTCTCCTGTGCTTTATTGGGTTTTGATCCATAAAGTTAATTCACAACATTTAATGTTTTTCCAAAAAGTGTCTTCTTCAATCAGTCATGTTATATCATCTGTTAGTCTATCAGGTCTCTGGTAAATGTTTGTGCCTATGGGCCACGGTCTACTGCTAGGAGCAGTGCAAGGACTCTTACACTTAAGACCTTCCCTTGTGGAAGTAGTCACATTAATATAAACGGGAATCTTGCCTAAAAAGGACCTAAGTGAACTGATAGAAAAGTCTGAATTTGGTTGTGGGGATGATTCGTATGCATTGGGTCCTATATTTTCATCTATTCCAGTTGTATCACTAGAATCTAGGACATTGTCTCTCTCATTTTCTGATGATGAAGAGCTGAAAACATGCTCCTTTGCATGTCCTTATACTAACAGGCAGTTAGATACATGTCTGCCATCTGTGAATATTGCTGGAAATATTTTTAGCGTGACTTAACTGTTTAGAGTTTGGATGCTGAGGATCAACTGTTTCCACTGTATCATGCAATGCATTTTTGCCTTTGATACATTGATTTTTAGACTTGGTGCTGAAAACATGAAGCAAATTTGTTGACAGATGTGCAAGTCAGTTATTTCAGTGACTGTTCCTGAGATCAGGCCCTATATTTTTCAGATCCAGAAGGGGAAAAAACAGTTTTTCTCCAGTGAATCTACTATGCTGTCTTATCCTGGAGCATATTACAACACAGCATATCATAGGGCACCATCCTGAGGTGGGAATGGACTATATTTCTGTAATTTTTGCCCGGGACTTACATCTGGAAATTAATATCTTGGTCATTTAATCTTTCTAAATTTCTGTTTCTATGGTGTGAATCAAATGCTACTTCTCACTTTCATCCCCTGACATTTGCTGTGAAGCATATTCTATACAGAACGAAGCTGTAGAAGTTTGAGAGCACTCTGGTATGAGCGCTGTCAAGGTGGCTATGGGGCTTTAATGTATAAGAAGGCAGTAGGGTTATTATAGTTTAGTGGTGGACCTGGTAGTGTTAGGTTTACAGTTGGACTCAGTGTTAAAATCTTTTCCAACCTAAGTGAGTCTGTTATTTATTTTTTTCTCACTGCACAGTGGGTTAGCGCTCATAATTTGTAATAGGTTAAAAGACCCTGTGTATTTGGAGTCCTTGAAAGATACCATTCCACTTCAGATCTGTGCCCCTTCTGGTTATTCTAAATCTGTTCCACACCATCAGACTCATCTCTCTGGATTGCCCTAGTTAGGGTTCACTTTTGGTTGTATCATGAAAGCATATTGCACCATGTAACTCCCACCCAAAGGAGGATTAAAAAAACTAAAAAACTTACACAAGATTTTAAACTGTAAAACTTGTTACTGCTATTCCATTAGAAATGCCACAAGGACAAGGTTTCTCAGGCAATGAACTATGATTATTACTGAGACTCCCTCAGCAACAGTGATAGAGCAATTTACTCATTGTCTGATGTTCGCTTTCTGAAGCAAAGCCAGTAATACTTTTATACCTCATACATAACTCTGAAGAGTGGGGTAATCTCAAGGATGAAATCTGACACTCACTGGCAAAATTTCTGCTCAGCGAGTAGAATTTCCCTCCCATGCTGCAGTTTTGCTGTGGATAAATTCTTGCAGTTGCACACATGTTCCTACAATTATATACATGCCTTGCCATAGCAATTTTAACAATACCTATCAGTATGAAAAGGATGCATTCCTTAGGAGTAAAACCCAACCTATGGATGAGTTGGTAGAACACAGACCATCAGCATTGAGTCCATTCATTATGCAAGCCACATTCTCCCAGTGGAATTCCCACTGTGCAAAAGGATTTTCAAGGAAAGTTCTGTCATTTTCAAAATGACACTTGTGTATTAGCACTTTGCAAATGAAAGAAAGCAGGATACATGGTCTCACTTATTATGCTTACCTGCTACATTATGGCCAGTTTTGCCCTTTTTGCTGCATTTTGTGTTGGGTAATCAGTTTCTTGGGAAGTTTTGTGGCCTTTCAAGACATGGTATCGTGTCTTGCTATTTTTAACTACTCAGGGTTGTGAAAACAAAGGATTTATCTGAGAACACAGAGACTCATGTAAACTATTTGCAGATCATAGGGTTTGTTAGAGGGACAGTGGAAATGCCCTTCTTTCTACTTCAATGTTTAGATTTCCAGACCTGCAGAGGACACAGTGCGTTGTGAAAGAAGCCAGTAAGAGCAAGGAATTAAAAGAGCTATATATGTAATGCACGGTATGGATCACATCATCTATCACAAGTCACAGTAGTTACAAATAGGTCAGATCTTGACACTACGTAAACAGCCACTGGCAGTTCTTGTGTAGACATGGGTCAGATGTTAACAGCTAGGGAGAACTCAGATCTGTTTAGCAGTGGTTTAGCTCTTCCTCTCTGCCCTGCAGCAGGGAGAGGCAATGGTTGACCTCCTGAGGTCCTTTCTGGGCCTTATTTCTGTGATTGCAGAAGCTACATGTAAATAGTCCGTGTTGAAATCAAAAAGCCATCAGGAGAAAGATAATGGCTGTGACAAGACCAGCCTTAGCTCACATACCTTGTTTTTGTTAGCATAACTACAGCAAAGATAAAATAAATGATGCAGAACTCTTTGAAAGAAAGTCTCACAATTACTGCCTGTATTAGTGAGATGATGGAATAAAGACAGGAGTGGATGCACTAACATAAACCAGACAAAATAGAAAGATATTCAAGTTAAAAACTGCCACTTTGTTACTTTAGCTATTTACCATACCAGTATGAACATGAAGTATAAAAGCAGCACTGCTGATCCCTCCATTGTTTGGGTTCTCAGGTTCTACAAAATAAGCTTGTCATGGGGTAGTTATTATCTGTTACTGCTCTTGTATCATTGCGCCAAACAGCAGTCACATTGAACTAAAATGTCAGTAGAAGTGCTGATTATTGTAATATCCATACAAGTAATGGTGTATGACATAACAAGCAATTCTTGTAATTTGATGGCCTTTATTTTACTTAAAAATTTTACTTAATAAACATTAAGACAACTGAAATGCAGTGCTCTGCCCTATAGCGTATCTTACCAAAAGTGGACAACACAGAAAATGTATCTGCAAAATAAGGTGTCTTATGTTTATAAGGCACACCTCTAATGCTGAACAGGGCTTGACTGGACTAGTACCTGCATGGAAAATCCATTAAAGTGCCTACTTATAGGAATGTTTGACTAATGTGAATGACACTCCGAAGACCAGTGGTTATATATTATTTATCCTACAGCATGGATACTCTTACTCAGAATGAAAGTAAGTTAATACAATTTCTTCTCTTAGGGATATATTCAAACAGGGATTTAGGAATGTAATACCTGATTTATTCCAAGACCCGAGTCCCAGTGTAAGCAGCATTACTTGCTAGACAGAGATATCTTTCATTTGACATGTAGGACCAAAAAGGTTTGGAGGCCTTAACATTTAGACCATTTGTTTTACAAGTAGTTGCCCTGGATAAGTTCCAGTTAGTAAGAAGAATGGACTTAAGGAAGAGGGAAAGGGAACTTGGAACGCATAAAGGATGTCCATTTGTGAGGACTGTAGGTATCTTGAATTTAACTCTCTGCTTAACATAGCCTTCCCTTGTCACCTTGGCATATCAGAGTTTCTGTTTTCTTTCGCTGGATTTTAAGAAAAGTGAAGGACTGGTGACTGGGGAGTGGGAAATCAGTCTACTTTTCAGAGAGCACTCCTATAAAGGCATCCTCAAGAATGCCAGGTTTCCTGAAGTTCTGTTGTGTGAAAGATGGTAATGCAGAGATGACAGCGGAAGTGGAAAAAAAATTACTTATGCAGAAATGTGGTTAGACAAGTATATGGATGGTCCTAAAGACAGAGAGAAAAAGTATGCAGAGAAGAGGCTGTAGGATATGACAAGTCACTGCTTGAGGTCCTAAATGATATTAGAGTTCATATCACAGATTTCAGTGGGCATGCTGGATCTGTCTCTTCCTTTGCCTTTTGTAGTTCTGGAACTAATTTTACTTATTAAATGAAGTACTTTTTCGACTCTGTATGTCTGGCACTGAATTTGTAAGTCCATCCTTTCTATCAGTCAGGCATGACTGGGTGATAAAACAAGTGACATGAATAATTCTTCCTTGAAATAAGGTCAATGTTATCCTCATGTGACTTGAGCTGTGTGGAAGGAACAAAGACCTACATCAACCAGCTGCTATTAGCAACTCTAGGTGCAGGCATATTTTGTCATAACTCTCAGCTAATAATTAAAGAGTCATTACAATTATCTTTTTTTTTTCCAAGAAAACAGTGTTCTTCATAGAAATGTATTTCAGCATCAAATCCACCTTGGGGTGAAAGAAATTTTGTCACTACAAAACAACTTATATGTTATGCCTCATGCTCATTTACTAAAAAGTTGCTAGTATTCATATTTTGCTTGGTCTTCGTCATCATAAACCTATTCTTTTCTTGTCACATAAAGATGCAGTTTTTGAAACTTTTTTTTACTTTTCCATTCCTTTATGTACTTCTGATTTCTCATTTCAATATATAACACAACTGATTTACTATTGTCAGCTACCTCTGCTATACATACAATATTTTCAATGTAAAAGAAGTGGTAATAGTTGACACAACCTGCTACCTGTTTTCAGCTAGCATCAGAAGGGAATTTTGTTTTTTTTTTAAATATACAATTTCAATCTAGCTTAATTTAGTGTGGAAAGCTTATTTAGTACTTACCACAAAAAGAAAAGGACAATTCTGTAGATTATTTTTTTTCTACAGAATGACAGAATAGCACCAGTGGTCTTGCTAGTAGAAAATTACAGTATCTTTAGCAAAATGAATTTGCATAGATTTTTCTTTGATTATTGAAAGTATCCTGTATTAAACAGTAGGTAATCTCTTTAGAAATGCTTAAGTTACCAATTTCAGTGCCACATTATACTTCTGCATATCTCTCAGTATGGGTTCACATTCTGTACTCTATCTAAATCTACTTAGAGGAAGGAATGATAAGTCAGGTGTATTGCATTGAAAGGCCTACATTACATTCTTCTCCTTTTCCTTACTTAACTCTAACTGTTCTCAGCACAAATTAAATAGCATAGGTAGGAAAACCTGTCTTCCTCACTTATACTGATTTATCAGGTCTACGTATAATATTAAATCCATGCTATACAATTTTACAAACATGCCACCAGCTTCATAAACATAGGACTTTAAAAATGGCTTGTGGAAAGCTTATGATGTACTACTGAATCATCACAACAATTCTCTCTACCATACAATCCCTTCTGTTTAGTGTTGAGAAATGATATGTCAGAGGGCTTTTTGTCAATTGATGTTTTGCTTCAACTCTTTCAAAATCTGCAGTTTTTAAAGGTATCTTGTAGACCAGTTCTTAGCCCTAGGTGAGTGCCCAGAGCAGGACTTGGAATATGGGACCAAAATCCCTTCTCTGTTTGCTGCCCAGTCCAGATGGATGATGAGTCAGTCTGAATATGTTACCTGCAGAGGCTATGGCAGGAGCTAAGGATAGTGTGGAGAAGGTGAACAAGGAGCATGCTTCTGTTGCCCAAAATACTGTTGGGTGATGCACAAAAGCAAAATCACAAATAAGCTGTGGGAATCACAAAGTCTGCCTTAATTTTCATATTTCCAGTTGTTTAGGATATGCAACTTTGAAAAGCACAGGTCAGGACAGATTGCTGAGTGGCAGTGGGAGGTTGGTGTCACTGGAGCTGCACCACGGTGATCTCAGATCGGAGGATACAGTCGCTCCCTCCCCCCCGTGATGGAGATGGGGCAAAGCAGAAGGCAAGATCTGCATTAGTCTCCATGGCTTCAATATGTAAGTTGCTTGGCTGACACTGCTGACTGTTTTTTTTTTTATAGAGGAGAGTATTGCCAGGGAGCAGCCAGCAAGAGGGAGGAGGATGTTATGGATAGGAATCTGTTTGGAGTTCACAGGATACAATGATAGTTTTGAAAGTGCTATCCTCTTGCATCAGTGTTCATTAGTATGTTCAAAGATTATGCTAAGTACATACAAGGCATCCTGAAGCCTTGCATGACAGATCAGAGAACAGTATTCTGTAGTGTAGTGAACCTTCTCAGGTTACCCAAGAGAATCTAAAATATCATAGGTCTGTCGTAGGTGTGGAGTAATTGGTGCTGCTGTATTACGGGAACCACTTTCTATAACTCCCAGATTATTTTCATATCACATTTGATTATTATGGTAAGATTACCAAGATTGGATAAAAGAAAGCAGATGGAGATAGAGGTTTATATCTTTTGCTGATGCTACAATATTCGTTGATAAACTGTTCTTATTATTGGAATCTGGCACAGGTCATAGAAGACTGTATTTAAGTAATCTTTTCTATTTATTACTGATTTACCTGTCTTTTGCCCTGATTGTGTAAATACAGGGCAATTGTGTAATACTAAAATTAATTATTTTTTCATTCTGTTTCTCAGCGGTGGACAGCTATTTCCAGAGACAGCAATTCAATTTTTTTTTTTAATCTGGCAGATTGCACAACTCTGGTTTTATGTTCCAGTCTATCTAGGCATAGCTGAAGCCATTATCAGCAGATTTCAGTTCTTGTATTCTAAAAGGACAAAATTCTGGCCAAAATCAGCAGTCATAGAATCAAAGACTCATATCATCATTTAGGTTGGTAAAGACCTTTAAGATCACTTCAGTGATGTAGGAATATGACCAAAAGTCAATTTCTTATCCACTGAAAATAGGTCAGGAGATTAAAAAGGGTTCAACAAAGGCAGAGTTAACATGGATTGGAAAGCAAATTATAGATATAAGAGTTTATAAAACTGAAGTGGGACATATTTGATTTTAGGGAACTGCTGTGATCTAGATCCTTTGAGCCTTTGATTTATATAAGCCAGTTTATATAAGCTGACTCCTTTGAAGATGTGGGAATTAAATTTACATGTAAGCTCTGTTTTTCTGAAGAATTCAGTCAATGTGCTTTTCCTGAAAGCCAGTGGTCCCTTTTAACACTTCTTCTGGTGAAAGAAAATATTTTAATGATTGGAGAATTACAAAAAATTAAACTGTCTTAATGTCAGTTTAGCTCTGCTAAACAAACTGTTCTGCACTTTCCAGGGTCCCGCCTCCATGGTCGAATGCAATGCAGTAAAAATGGAACTTGCACACCCTAACTGTATTTAGACTGGTTTTCTAGAAAAGCAGCTGAGCCTGATCTCAGAATTTAACCTTGCATCTACACAATACAACACACTGAAGCCATTAGCTCTTTAGCACTAAACTTAGTGATGAGAATTCCCTAGACTATTTTTGCATTCCAGGACTGCTACCACACAAGATTCATGGGGACCTGAGGAAGAATCAAAATCCTAAACAAACATATATATATATACACACACATATATATATACACACATAAAATTTTATTATTCCCCAAACTGTCTGGTGAACTGACATTCTCTTCTAACATCACTAATTAGGTCTTGAAAAAATTCTGTGGTGTCACAGATGTTACTGCAGAGGAAACCACACTGGCAAGCGAGGAGGAAATAGTAACAGTTCTTTTGTTGATTGAACAAAATAGAAGGCTTAACCCTTTTAGTGTTAGAGCAGGGTCAGGGTCTGATGTTTTACATTAAGTATTTTCGTCCATTTCAAGGTGTTAGTACTTTTCCCCTGGAAAAAGTTTTGGCAGAGTCTGACTGGACAATTCACACAGGCTCCCTTTGATTATGTCCCCAGGTACAAATGTCACCGTATCAAAAAGTGGAATTTTGATTAACAGAAGGACACCGTATCACAGATTCTTTGGAATAATCTGCCTTCGGTCTCTACTGATAAAACTCAGAGCAAAGTCTAGCTCCACAGACCAGAGAGAAAAAAGACACCTGAGATACAAGTAAAAAATTGTCATGGAATGTAACTTTTAAAAATATATGCAAGCAATTCTGGTGACAATCCACTCAGTCTTGTCTGTTCTCAGAAACACGGAATAACAGAAAGGTTGAGGAAGAAAGGGACAACTGCAGATCATGTGGCCCATCCCTCTGCTCAAGCAGGGCCACTTAGTGCGGGTGGTCACAGACCATGTCCAGTCGGGGTTTGAATATCTCCAAGGACAGGGACTTCACAACCTCTCTGGGGAACCTGTGCCAGTGCTCAGTCATCATCACAGTAAAAAAAGTGTTTCCCAATGTTCAGTTGGACCCCTTTGTGTTTCATTTTGTGCCCATTGCATCTGTTCCTGTCACTGGGCACCACTGAAAAGAGTCTGGCTCCATCCACTTTGCACACCCCCCCCCAGGTATTTGTGCACATTGATGAGATGCCCCCAAGCCTTATCTTCAGGCTAAACAGCCACAGTTCTCTGAGCCTTTGAGAGATATGAGAGACACTATATGAGAGATACTCCAGTCCCTTCACCATCTTAGTGGCCTTTTGCTGGACTGTCTCCAGTATGTTCATCTCTCTGATGTTGGGGAGTCCAAAACTGGATGCAGCATTCCAGGTATGTTTCATCAGTGCTGAGTAGAAGGGAAGGATCATCTCCCACTGCCTTTCTCTTCTGTTTTCTTCCTTAAACTAGGATTGAGGACATAGTACTTTCCAACATCTTTACCCAAATTTGGTAGAAGATATTTACTCCTATAAAAAAAACCTAAAACAACCTTTTCTTGTTAAACTCTTGGGGGAAAAAAAAGATTTAATAACTGGAGTAGCCCTTGGGAAGTATCGTCTGCCCACAGACATAGTAGAAACCATTGAACTTTCACAGTGGCACTTCCTAGTTTAGTCCCTTTCTTGGGTCAAGACAGAGGGTGTTGGAAGCTTTTCATACTCACTGATGCTCACTTCAAATAGTGAAAATTTTTGTTTTGCGTTTAGTAAGTTATTTCCTTTGCTGTGCCCCCTATTGGTAATCTGAAATTGAAGCTTTGGCTTCTATGTTTGTATGCCAAAGTAAAGACTTGGTATGTTAGCAGGTTACTGGGTTTGACTCAGTACCATCAGCCTGGAATGGAGAAAGCATTAGGCAATTCAGGAAACATTTAGCAAAGCTGTTCGTAAGGACTTCTTCCTCCCCTAATCACCTAGTTGATATTCATGATCCTAATCAAGATACTAACTGTCCCTGCCTGTCTCTCTTCTTTTCCGGGCTGATGAAATGCAGTGCTCTCTTCCTGCTAAAGTGGCAGGTGATCACAGAGGGTGTTGAGTAGTTCTGTGGATAGTCAATAGGCAAGTGGATGTATCTTATAACAGGGCTTAAGTTCAACAAGAAAACTACACGAGACTGCCTCTCCTGTTTAATTTTTGGTGTATAGAATTTGTGAAGTTCACTTTTAGCACGTGGGTGTACCGCCATTTTGGATGGGGATGGGGAATACAGTACTAGTTTGAGAGTAGGTGATCATGATAGAGGAGTGATTGTAAGGCTGCACCCTGGTGCTTATCTCTACTCTCTCTATTGTTCATCTCCTATCTATTCTTATGGTTATCACTTACAATAAAAGGACATTGATTTACAAAACACTTGAACTTCATTAACGAGGCATTGTTGTAAGAGGATGAAGTCAATTGAGAGCTCCAGAGCAGGAAGAGGAGGTGAGTTGATGGAGTATGATGTATGCATTTGCTGGTGGCAATAATTTGCATGCCTTCAGCTCTATAGCTCTGGGCTTATATTTCCTGTCCTCACCAGTGTGCTCCTTACTATTATTTACAGTAGTTAGTCTTGTGTTTCATTGTCCAGATAGCATCCAACTGCATTTCTTTCAGTATTTCTTTGCCATTTCCAGCAGGATGGCCACTGCAGGGGAAATCCAGTTACCATTCTCCTTGTGGCAGCAGTACATACTGAAGGACAGTATCTGTTGGTGTTTTGTTGGCCTCTGGACATAAGCTTATAAAATACATGCTCACCAGTCTTTTCTTCTCCTATGGTTCAAACACTGACCAGAAATTTTGCAGAGGTACTGTAAAATATCTGTAAGATATTGCAGAAATTTACTCCTTAAGCTTACGCGCAAACTGAAAAAGCAAAGAACAGATAATTGTTCCTAGGTTTTTTTATTTCCCTGTTTAAAAACCTGTATTTAAACCTTAATTAGAGTCTTGAAGTCCATTTAAGGCCTTACTGTGCAAGATCAGCATATTGTAAAACTTCTCCTGGGAATACTGAGCTAAAGGGATAGGGAAGGGTAAGCAGATGAGTATTTAATGAAGGATGTTAAACTATTCTAGACAGAATCCTTGAGGGAATATCTTTCAAGGGGAATCCCTAAGTGGCAAGATACAAGCTGGGAAAATATGAAGCCAATATCTTTTACAGCCTTCTGAGAAGGGCTGGCGGAATAAATATATGAGGAATAATAATATAAGGAAAGTTTTCCTTTCTTGCCACATTCAGTTTCCTCCTCTGTGCAGCGCTAGCAAAATGTTAAGCACCCTGTGAAATACTGTCTCTAAATATGTGAATGTTAATGGGTTTCTATAGCTGTAAACCAGGGGACTGAGTGTGGCTATCTCCAGCCAGCTGTTAGAGGCTTCTGCCAAGCGGCCTCTCTGGCTCCCTCCCCTCTGTCCCTCCAGTACTGGCTCACCACTGTGTGTCTGCACTTGGGATTCAGTGGCTGCAGCAAGCTCCTTATAGCCCAGTAACATTGCCCTGTAGATAATGCTGCTACTTCCCATGCCCTAAATAAACACTGCTTTTGCCTGTACTTGTGTCATGTGCCAAGAAGGGCAGAGCAAGACCTGAAACATGCATGGCACAATCCACTACTCAAGTCTGTGTCTAAACAAAAAAGGTGGGTTTCCGATGCACACACAAGTCAAGTTTATGTATCTGTGACTGAGTTTGCAGCAGAAAAAAAAATCCTGTTCTACTTAAAAACTTGAACTTTTGTTAAGTTTAGATGTCTTGTCCCTTAGTTGTTTATATGTGTGCATCACATTTCACATTACATGTAACACAATCAGCAAGTGTGGGTTGTATGCATCTATACATATAATTTACTCCTCTACTTTTCTATATGATGGCATTATACAAAAATTAGTTTTGTCATACAAATCCTGTGTAATACACATCATGTGATTTAAATGTTTTTCATGAATGGATTGAATCATGTGCTTTAAGAAGATCAACAAATTATTGTGTGCTATTATAACTGAGGTGAAAATGCTGCCACCCCAAGCACCGTGTTTTGTTCTTGCATTCAGCTTTTGGCAATAATTAGGTGCCTTTGGGTGTTATGTAAGGATAGAAGAGGCCACTTGCTGGAAATTAGTGAACTGTTATAAAAGAGGATTTTAGTGAGTCTGAGGAACCTTATGATCCATTTTCAGGAAACTGTTTGGGGTTTTGGGTGGTCTTTGTTTGGTTTAGGCAGTGGAGACTTGAAAAAAAAATCTTGTCAGAAAGAAAATGGAGGATGATTTGAAACCACGTGAATGAGGTGAAGAAAAGATAGACTCCCTACATTTTCACTCACACCTGTTTTCATCATCTGAGAAGGTAGGGGCCAGAGACACTTACTCAAAATTTAAGTACAATAAACATTACTTTGATGCAAGGTAATTTGACAGAGATTAGTATAAAATGTTTAGCTGAGTTTTGTTTCTTGTGGAATAAAACTTCAGGCATCTGAGTGAGATTCTGAGCTCCATCTCTGTATTAGGGTTGGACATGGACCAATGCTGGGCTTTCAGACAATTTATTGTACTTGTTCTTTGCCTTTGTGTCCAAGACAATCCATGACTTCCTTTCTGCACCTTACTGACCACATAGTGAATGTTCATTGACAGGGAATAGAAGTGGGGAATGCAGCATCTCATAATATAAAAAGCCTTTTAATATCATTGGGACTTTGAATTATGAACAGAAGCACTCAAAAAGTTTGCCAGACTCCTGACTGTGGAATGTGAGAAGACCTGCACTCAGATAGCTGTATCAGTGTAAGTCACCATTCCCACTGCTCTGATGTGGCCCACTGGGAAGGGTTCGCACTACTAGAAAAGAGCATGCCAAAGTGTCAGTAGGATGTGTCAGTGTCAGGTAAATGAGCAGAGGACACACATGTTTCTACTAGAGCAAAATGAATTCTCATGGCATAATTTCTGTGCTTAGACCACCAATTCCGTCATGATTGCATCACTTTCTCAGCCGTGACCCTGCAAAGCAAACTTATTTTCACTGACCTTTAAAATCACCTTTAAAATCCCTGACATTTTGAAAATCACTCTGGATCCCAGAGCACAAAGTAGTATATATTTCAGCTATTATACATCTAAATATACATGCACACAGAGGCCACATCTTATCTATGTTTTTTGCTTCTTAGTGCATAGTTGATTTGCACTAAAATGTGTGTTGTTGATACCAGACAGATTAATGCGATGATCCACTTTTCTCTGTAAAATCATTCCTGTAAAATCTATCCTTATCATTGATGCTGTACCGGTCACATTTAATAACATCTACTCCTGGTCACATATTTAATAATACACATACACTCAGACAGCTTGTTGATGAAACAGCAACTTACTTTAAAGATTATCTTTAAAATGTTGATTTATCTTTTCTATATTTCATTGAAAAGACATAGGAATTTATAAGAGAAATGACAAGAAAAGAAGATGAACATGAATCAATCCACTCTGTGATCAATACATTATAACCTTCTGAGACTCTGGCCTCTAGAAAAGCAATAACTCTGCCAAAAGAAATCTCTTTTTTCCCCAAGACTTTACTGAGGTCACATGCAAGGTTTCAATGGGCTTTTCATCAGGCAGTTTGTTCTTACACTTATAAGGCAGAGTAGCTCCTGGGATATAACATGCGTTAAAAATAGTCTCCTGGGACCCCAGGACAGATTTTTACCTAGATCAAGCCTAAGAAAATAGTGTAATCAGCCTCTCAAATTACAACACAATCTGGCACAGATCTCTTCAGGAGACTCCTCAGCCTCAAGCCAGAAGGCATAATCAGTAATTCCTAGTGAAGTAAGGGTGCGGTCATTTGCTAAAAATCTTTCTTTACAAAACATAAACACATTTTTCTTCCTTAGGGAAGGGAGAAAATGAACAATTTTAAGGCTGGTGGTTTTTTTTTTTGTTTTTTTTTTTTTTTTTTTTAATTTATTCAGATAATAACGTCTGATCATTCAGAGCACAGCAGTGCAGATAAGAGCCCAGATGAAGTTTCCATTCACCACCACACAACTGGGAAACAAGCTTAGTCATGGGTGTTCTCTGAGTGTTTTTCTCTTTCTTCCATAGACCCAGAAAAAATTAGATATTTTTCTCTGAAAAATGCTAAAGAATGAATCATGTAGGGCTCACTTACCATAGACATAAAGGCTTGAACACGTGCCTAGCTGCTCCAGTCTCTGGATTTGGAAAGTACCTGGTATCTTTTCAAATTATCTTAATCTAGGTAAATCTCCACTGAAGATATTAGCTGTTCCCATCTGGTTTGGGCACCCATATTCCCAAAGCTAGTGTTGCTCTATGATCTCCAAGCCTGACTTCCTCAACACTGTTATTGAACCTCCACTGGGTTTTTGGCAGTAAATAGCTACTTACCGTCTGACTCGGAAATCCCCAGAAAGGCAGAGAAGGAACTGGGAAGTGAGATTGATCTGTTTATTAAGGAAGAATGACATTTTGACCTGAATCTAATTACTGCAATTTCTGTACAGGAAAGGCAGCTCAAAAAATCCCTCATGGAAAAAAAAATTTGGTGACGAAAACGTACCACTTCAAAGCAGATTATGGCCACCATGTCCAAGGGTTTTATTTGAACCTATCAGTATCCTGACATGCTAACATTTCATAGGCAAACAAACAGGGAAAAACAAAATAACATTAGCCTCTATGGACAGATGATGAAAAACATGAGTTAAAGTCAATTAATCCATGATGACAATGAATTAGGAGTAACTGGATCCTTGCTTTTGCTACAAGATGAGTTGTAGGAACATTGCCTTGTCTACCAAATTTATGCAAATTAAATTTATAAAAATATATATAAAATAAACATATAGTATATAATAATATATAATATATAACAATATAATATATGTTATATATAAAAATAAATATATATATGTCCTTTGATTATAATATTTTTCACTCATTTTGCTTTTATAACTAATTAGGCAAGATAATCATTCCACAAGGCCTTTCTTCACTAAACCTCCTTATCTATCAGTTAAGTCACCGTTTTGTGTCTTTAACACAAGTTCCTTTTAAGTTTTCCCACTGTAAGCCAAAAAAATAATTTCAACACTTAAGAGAAAAGATATGCACATGTATCTTTTTTTGGCATAGTTCTTATAATCCCTTTAAGAGCCTGATTTTTCTATGCACTATCTGAAGGCTTGGATTTTCTTTTCTGAAAGTTTTGTGGGGGAAAGACTACTGGCGAGTTGGAAACACAAAGTATGTTTGAAAAGGCAGGTTTTAATTACAAGTAGTGGGTTTTTTTGCTGAGTTGCATGTGGTTTGTGAAAGGTGATGTCATTTGGCCAGAAAAGACTGTTGGAGCCCCATGTAAGAGATGATAAAGTGTAGTGTACACTATACAAACACTGGGACAAGGACTTTCAGGTTTAGGAGGAATAGTGTAGCATTTGGCCAACATGACCTGAAAACTGTGCCAGTGTAATTGATAACTACTGTGACTTCTGCTATTAACTTTTGACTTATGAGAATCACCTAATAACACTGATTTTTGTTGCTATTATGTGGCTGGATAGCTTCCTATCAGTGCTTGAGGCAGCAAGAAATGTAAAGAAGAAAAAAACTGCTTATCAGAAAATCAAATGTGTGCACAAGAAGTAACTACTCATGAGATCCTCAGAAGTGCATGAGTGTCAAGATTTTAATTAAATTTTATTTACAAAAAAGAAAAGTCTTTACAAAAAAAGAAAAGTCTTATTTTAAGTAGATCAAAGCCTATATCCTGCCACAAGGGTGTTTAGAACTGTGTATAGGACATCTGACTGCAGCTTTGCTTTAAGGCTGGCTCTATAACTTTATAAATTATTGATTTTATAACTTCCTATGAACATGTATTTTATATTTTATGCAAACTAAAACTTAGGCAGTACTTGTTCGGAGTAACGTCCTACAAAACAGATGAGCTTTATTAGAAAAATTAATTTAAGAGAGGAAAACAAATCTTTTGTGTTTTATTAGCAAGCCATTCAGAAGAGCATTTAGGGAACACTTTCATGGATCTGCATTAGGAGGAAAAATTGCTTTAATTAGATATGGTAAATGATCAGTTTTGCATGCTATGATTAGGAGGACAGGTCTAGTAATTATATATATGATAAGACATCCAACTCCTTGAACATCTGTTCCTAATAATCAAACTTACAATATAGAAAAAGTTTACATTTGTATTCATTTTGTTTGACAGAAACCCAAATCCAGAATATTTTATTATGATCTTTATGCAAAAGCACCAACTGTATTTTTAATAAAATAATAAAAAAACCCCAGCAAGGTATGTTTTATATTTTCATTAACACAACTGAAAAAATCTTTATGCTACAGATAAGCATTTAGGAAGGCAGAGATATCATATTATTTATGGCCTGGCTATACACAACATGTATAATCAGTATTTTTACATTTTTTAACTGAATAATTATATTGGTATAAGTACTGATGTGGATATAAATGCAGCAATATAAATGTGCTTTATATTTTATGGGATTTATTCTCCATCTGATGAAAAAAAGAGCCTATATACTACTATAAACACCTTTGTATATGTATAAATGTAGAATCCTCTTGCTTTGATTTTTGTTAACATCACATACTTATTTCTTGTTTTTCTTGGAAGCTGTGGGAGAACTAGAAATGTGAAAACTCAACTGCAAACCACCGGAGAAGATATTTTAAACACTTTATTTCTAGCTCTCTTATTCTTCACCTATATTAATATTAAATGACCAGTTAATGTCTTTGAGAAACAAAAAACATAAAAAAAAAATTGAGTCCGGTTCTATCAGCAGAAATCTCTTTAATATCGAGAACTTTGATTTCTGGTCTGTCAAAATTTGTATTCCTGACTGTTATATTTCTCTGACTTGAAATACTTGGCAATGCAGCTAACTCAGCTATGGCTTCAGTCTTCTGATCAGTGGCTTATTGTTTTCCTGGACAGATTCTCTATTCTATTAAAATGCATCATTTTGGGCAGAGTTATTTCTCTGTTCTTAGGATTTACTGTTTAATTCCAGAAACACTGAGATACACTTGGGAGCAAATTATATGGTTTCTAGGGAAGAATATCTACTTAAAATGGAAATAAGTTTTAAGGTAATTATAATGTTGTCTATGGTAATTTTCTATTTAATTTCAAACATGAGTACTTGCTGTAGATATAGTTCTTGACTGATCACTGCAAATCAAAAAGGTAAGACAAACCTCTCTAAAACATGTATATATATATATATGAATATCTGTACACTCAGATTCCTATAAAGATGTTAGCAACTTAAAATTCATTGAAACTTAGTTTTACAAAAATGTTATACTGTCAAAGTTTACTGCTTTCCCTTCTTTGCACTATTTACTTACCACACTGAACTTCTCTGTTTAAATAATGAAATTCTCAATGATTGACTTTTTTTCCTCATAGCCATACTTCCAAGTTCTTGGTGGTATGATACTTGATAGCCATAAAATTAACTGCCTAGTGCTATATTGTCAGACTGGGCACTAATTGCATTTACTACACAACTTTGCTCTACTTGCATTCTGCTCACTTGCTAAATCCCTGTAGGACAGTTTTAATGCCCCACGGCTCCTCAAGCAGCTGACAGAATGCCACAACCAACCATTCTTCTAGAAGAGATGCACCACAGGCCAGTACAAGCTGCAAGTTTAACATTTGGCATACCTCAGGAATGGCTGGCACAAGATAGGGGCACTTAATCCCATTAGGAAGGCCATTTTTACACCTAGAATGCTTTAGGAAAACTTTGATACAACACTCAGTTGTGGCTGAGGCTAGCTGAGGTCCCTTAGCCATAACAACATTTACAGTGTTGTATTTCCCCAAGACTAGAATTTGGAAGATACTTACTGGTGCATCAGATACACAGCCTACTAAAACAACGCAATCTTTAGCAGATTTTAAGCTCAGTCAAAGCCTACCCTGAAGTTTTATCACACACTAACTCCTAAACCTAGTCAGGTGACATTGGCAGGGAAGGAAAGATACCAGTGAGGGCTGAGCTATCATAGATCATAGAATGCCTTGAGTCGGAAGGGACCTTAAATGTCATTTAGTTCTAAATCCCCTGCCATGGGCAGGGATGCCACCCACTAGAGGAGATTGTTCAGAACCCCATCCAACCTGGCCTGAAATACTAGGGATGGGGCATCCACAACTTCTCTGGGCAACCTGTGTCAGTGCCTCAACACCCTCTGAATAAAGAATTCCCTCCTAACATCCAATCTCTTCTCTTTTAGTTTAAAACTATTCTCCCTTGTCCTATCACTATCTGCCTGTGTAAAAAGTTCCTCTCCTTTTTCATAAGCCCCCTTTAAGCACTGGCAAGCCACAATGAGGTCTCCACAGAGCCTTCTCTTCTCTGTTCTGAAAAACACCAGCTCTCTCAGCCTGTCTTCATAAGACAGGTGCTCTGTCCCTCAGATCATCTTTGTGGCTCCTCTCTGGGCCTGCTCTAACAGATCCATGTGCTTGTGCTGAAGACTCAAGACCTGCAGACAATACTCCAGGTGGGGTCTCACAAAGGTGGAGATGAGGGGCAGAATCACATCCCTCAACCTGCTGTCCACGGTTCTTTTGCTGCTGTCCAGGATGTGGTTGGCCTTCTGGCTGTTAGCACACACTGTTGGTTCATGTCCAGCTTTAATCCACAGGAATGCCCAAGCTCTTTACTGCAGGGCTACTCTCAGTGAGTTCTTCTCCCAGTCTGTACTCACGTCTGGGATTGCCCTGACCCAGGTGCATCACCTTACACCTGGACATGTTAACTTCACAAGGTTCTCATGGGCCCACTTCTCAAGTTTGTTCAGGTTCCCTTGGAACCTATTTTCCTTCTGTTGCGTTAACAGTACCACTTTGTGTCATCTGCAGAGTTGAGAAGAGTGCGCTCCATCTCACCATCTCTGTCATCAATAAAGACATTAAAGAGCTCCAGTCCCAAGACAGAGCCCTGAGGGACATCACTCATCACTGTCCTCCACCTGGACATCAGCCATTGATTACAACTCTGTGGCTGCATCCATCCATCCATCCATCCATCCATCCATCCATCCAGTTCCTTATCCACAGAATAGTCCATTCAAATCCTTATCTCTACAATTTAAAGGTAAGGATGTTGTGTGGGACCGTGTCACAGGCCTTACAAAAGTCTAAGGAGATTGCATCAGTAGGTTTTCCCATGTCAACTGTTGCAGTCATTCCACCACAGAAGGCCACCATATTAGTCAGGAATGATTTGCCCTTAGTGAAGCCATGTTGGCTGTTTTGGATCACTTCCTTGTCTTACTTTTGCCTTAACATTGCAGCCATGAGGGCCTGGTCCATGATCTTACCAGGCACAGAGGTGAGGGTTGCCAGTCTGTAGTTCCTCCGGTCTTCCTTTCTACCCATTTTAAAAACAGAAGTGATGTTTCCCTTTTTCCAGTCAACAGGGACTTCATTTGACCGCCATGGCTTTTCAAATATCATGGAGAGTTGTTCAGCAATACTGTTAAGCAGTCTCCTCAGGACTCTGGGATGCATCTCATCAGGCCTAATAGACTTGTGCCTATTCAGTGTCATCAGGGGATCTCAAATCTGCTCTTCACTTAAAATGGGAGGGACTTCACTACCCCAACCCCCATCTAGAGGTTCAGAGACCGAGAGACATGGGAGGCCTGACTGCTGGTGAAGACTGTGGCAAAAAACTTGTTGAGTATCCCAGCCTTCTCTGTAACCTGTGATCCTTCTTGTTTATCAGATCATTCACTCCTGCCCAAGCGGGTCAGTCCCAATGATTCCCATCCTTCCAGTGCATCTCACTGGACCTGACCCAAGATAATTTAACTCCTCAACCTGGCATACAATGACTCTATTATTTTGCTCAGGATAGCTTTTTTGCCACCTTAGCAAATGGGATTGGCTGTGAAGGAGTCCAAAGTGTGCCAAAGGAAGTGCAAAGAGAGGTGTGGGGGAAAAGGCGCTGAATGAGTTGCTAGATCAGCTCAAGCCATGACATGTACATTTGCCTTCATGGCTGCTTTCAGTATGACATAATATTAAGGGTGCTGACAAAGGAGCTCTGGCAAGTCTCACTGCTATAGTTGGAGGAGGCACCACACCAAAACATGTCTGCTCTGCCAGGACTTGGTACCTGTACTGCAGACAGAGTAATGGTACAGGCGCTGATGCCTCAGCTTTTTCTATGTAAAACTAAGCCTCCAGTGAAGATGGGTGTAAGGCTCTGGACTTTGCACTTTTGAAGGGGCCAAGGCAGAAACATGTTCTCTTCTGTCAGCCCCGCAGAGGAGAGGTTGCAACCTGCAGCAGACGGATGGGAAGGGCAGGTGGGTTAGTGACATCTTAAGAAGGCGTGGCAAGGTGTGCTAGCACTGGTGTGCCATCCCTGTACAAACATTGCCTTGGCCAAAAGGGTTCTATAACCATACCAACATTGCCAGAAAAGTAGCTTCTGTAGGCAGGGCTTCAATTAATGCCTTACTAGATCATGAGACATCAGCTCTACAAATCGCATTGTGACGTATTAAAAATACTATCTTAGAGTTTCTCACTGATATAAAAATACTTTTCCCATCTTCCCTTTCTCTTGCTGAGGTCTTTGCAGTTCAGCCCTTGGTACTGAAGCGTTCAGTCTTTCCAAAAGGAAAAATCTGGAAACAAGACTCAAAATGTTTAAAACTCACTGCTCTAAGAAAGTGTGAAGCAGGTAATCTGTAAATTCTGTTGTAAGAAAAATGCATTAGTGTAAGTATCCAGCCTGACTGACACCAGTTATTCTAATCCTCTAAAACAAATCTCCTTAAAATCATTCTACCAGCATGCTAATACCCTCTTTTAGTCTACTGAGCTTTACTATGTGCCATAGCGGCAGGTGTACGCAATAGACTCAGAATTTTTGAAAATGAGATTCTAGAATGGAAAGTAAGAAAATACAGAATTAATTTTAGAAGGGAAAATAAAATTTTTTACAGTATAAGGATAAACAGGGTTTTACATGGCAGAGGGATTGCTCATATATAATTGCATGTGATGACGCCTTTCATGCCTGTGATACACAGCTGTGTAAACAAGCTTTGTGCATGTCCAAAAGTGCAGATGACATCGTGAATTGCCTAGTTTCACACCTTCACGCCTTTATTTGTGCCCTGTGCAACACTTTCAATGTATGTCCATAGATTGTATATATGATAGCTTTGTTTGGGGAGCAGTAGAGTGGGAGGGAAGGTTCAACGTCTGGTCCTGCTCTGGCTCTTTTATTCCTCAGGGTAGTTCTCCTATTCCTCTGGGTGGTTCTTGTACAGGATAGCATATGCTGAGGACTGCTTTACACCTTTATTGGCAAGTTCATAGTTTAGCTTGGGAATTACTACAATTGCAGCCCAGCATCTCTTGATTCAGCTTTGGTACCCCTAAGGCGAATAAGTGAGCTCTTGCAGAGTGTCTGTGGGCTAGGCAGGAATCTGTCCTTCCTTGGTGATGATGAAGGTGCCTGATAGAGGCTGTGATTTACAAATTCGTTCCTGTATAATGATGTGAAGACTGCTGCTGGGCACAGTCTATATGCATGGAGAGTTTCTAACCTAAACAATCACAATCTTGATCACACACCATCATCATCATGTTTCCCACAAAATATGGGGCAAACAGATGAAGTAAAATAGCACCAGTAAATAAAAATCACTACTCTTTGGTTTTGTTTCTCCTGATGTTTTGTCTTCATAAATAACAGTAATATGTCTGTTACTACAAATGCTAGTGTGAAAAGCACATCATGCTTCAAGGGACAAAGCACACTGTCCACCAGAAAACAAAGGGCAGCAGATGGTCTCCTGAGGAAGACATGACTTATCAATGCTTGAGGAATAAAAGTATTACAGCTCTGTGAACCTTACACTGCAAATGGGGACTCGGACTCAGTTTTCTAAGACAAATCTCTAACTCTCTAAGGTAGCTTTTTCTGATGCAGTTCTGCCTAACTCATAATTTAAAACTCTCGAAAGGAGAAAAGTAAAGCTGTAATGTAACTTCAGCTACTGCTGGAAGACACCCCTCTCAGCTCTTCACTTGATAAAGCAGCATCATTACACTTGAAAGAAAGGCTAGAAGGTCAGAATCTAGAAATACCTGATTCTGGCACAGGACTATGTGCTTGCATGGGTGTGTAAACAAGAAAGAGGGGAAAATCCAAGAAAAGGTAAAGGATTTTGGCACATAATGGCTTTTACATGACAAAAAAGCGTGAATAGTACAACAATGCAGAAATATTTCCTAAGGTATCCAAATTTCATAATGTTGATATTTTGTAGTTGAACTGATCTTGCATCCCTTGCTGATTATGACAGCTGCTCTTAGTCTATCATGCCTGACTGATTTTTCAGATAAGCATGAGATGCAGAATTGTATCTTATTAGTTATAAGACCACTTATATGTGAAGTGTGTACCTAAATCAAATGAAGTCCTTTGACAGTTCGTATCTCACCACGTATGAATTTAGCTGATGTAATTCATCTTGGATCTCGATATAGCTGTCAGGGAGTAATTTTAGAGGATTAGACCTGTGCTTAGTGCTGTGCACTGAGGGGTAGATGTTACTGGATTCAAGGAGAACAAACGTGGGATACGTGACCCGCTCCTTCATGTGCCGGGACCTGGAGTTTGCAGCTCGAACAGCATCAGCAGCACGCACTGCTTGTAATCCCGTCAGGATTCGCGACGTGAAGGGGAAGAAAAGAACTAGCACGGATTTTGCCTTTTTTTGCGGTGAAATGTGCCGGGTTTCAGCTGAAGCGCGTGTCACTGCCGCGCTGTGCCCTGCCGCTGCGCCAGGCTATGCGCGGGGCTCCGCGGGGCGCGACACGCACACACTCCCGCCGCGTTTTGCGGGAATCCCGGGCGGCACTGAGCCCGCGCTGTCATCGGTGGAATTGCGGGGGGCGGGTGTGCGTGTGCCGCGGAGCGTGTGGGACAGCACAGGTCGCCGCAGAGCAGGATGGATGCCCTCGTCACACGGAGGGCTGCAGAGTGGCGAAATTAGAGCGGGGCGTGATGCGGTAGCTTCAGGGACACCGAGTTAGGCACGTCCGCCCTGTCCCGAACGGTGTCCCGCCCGCCTTGGCCGCAAGCATCGTCTCTCCGCAACGTGTCTTTGCTTTGGTTTTGGTTTCTGTAGAGGCTTAGTTTGTTTGTTTAATGAATCCCGGGCATGTTGCGTGTGTGAGCGGAGCTGAGCTGTTATTTACTTTTCCTTTCTCATGAGGCGTTTTTCCGTGAAAGCGTGCTGCTCGGTCGGAGACAGACTGAACAGCGACCGCGGGACAGTATTTCGTGGCCGCCCGGTGCAGGGACAGTATTACCGGCAATGGGTCACGCGGAGTAATGGCGAGTTTTGGTTTGGAAGCGAGAAATGAAGTTTGTCACGGTTTGACTGCAGTTGTCCCGGCGTGGCACGAAGCCGCCGACGGTCCGAGAAGTGTTTCCTAGTAGCAGAGCCAAGCAACCTGGCGGGCCCTTTGGGGTAAATAATTCAGGGAAGTGTTATTTTATTACATAAACCTTTATAAAGAAGTGCATTCCTCGCCCAGAAAAGCTGTACCTGCCGCCTAATGCGACACTTCCGTCTGGTGCTGAAACTGCTGCTACAGCAGTCGGAGGTAAAAGGCGGCAGGAGAAGCCCAGGGGAGCTTTTGCAAAGTTCACTTGGACTAGTGCAAGAGCCCCGGAGCGGCAGGGTACGGCGAGGTGCGGTGCGGTGTCCCTCAGGCCGCCTGCGGGACGGCTCGGTGGGACCGGGGAGAGTCTCAGTCCCGCCGACATGCGGGAACAGAATTCCTCAATGGCGCTGGCCACGCCCACCCCGCGAGGAGGAGGCACCGCGGGCCACGCCCCCCGCGCGCACGTGTGGGAGCCCTCGCGGCCCGTTCCCCGCGGGCTGGCCCCGCCCCGCCCCAGGCGATTGGCTGTTCGCGCTGCCGCGGGCGGGGAGTGGGCGGGGCGCTCGGCCCGCGCCGGCGGCCCCACCCCCGCGCGGCGGCGCGAGCACACATCCCGCACGTAGCCGGCGTGTTAATCAGCGCGGGGCCATCTGCCGCCGCCGTCCGCGCGCCGGGCGGGGGCTGCCGCGCCCTCCCGCACGCCCCGGGCGGTCCCGCACGCTGCGGGGGCAGCGGCGGCCGCAGTAGCAGCGCGGGGCTCCGGCAGCACCGCCGCTCCCGCAGCGCCGGGCCGCGGTGCGTAGCCGAGCCCGCCGCGGCGAAAGTTTTGCCTCGCCTCGCCTGGCCCCGCGCCTCGGCGGAGCCCTTGCCCGGCTCGGCCTGGAGCCGGTGGCGGCCCGGCGGGCATCGCCTCCCGACGCGGGCGCCGGCAGGGCACCGACGCGCCCGTCCCCGCCGCGACATGCCGCTGGGGCACATGATGAGGCTGGACCTGGAGAGAATCGCCCTGGAGTACGTCGTGCCCTGCTTGCACGACATCGGCTTCTGCTACCTGGACAACTTCTTGGGAGAAGTGGTGGGGGACTGCGTGCTGGAGCGGGTGAAGCGGATGCACCGCGACGGGGAGCTGGCCGACGGGCAGCTGGCCGGCCCCAGCCGCGGCATCGCCAAGCGGCACCTCCGCGGCGACCAGATCAAGTGGATCGGGGGCACGGAGGAGGGCTGCGAGGCCATCAACTTTCTCCTCACTCTGATAGACCGGCTGGTGATGTACTGTGGGAGCCGGCTCGGCAAGTACTACGTGAAAGAGCGATCCAAGGTGAGGGTCCGCGGGGTCCCGTCTCTCCTGCCCGCCCGCCGGCACCGGCTCCCAGCCGGCCCGACCAGCCTCGCAGCTGCTCGTGTGACCTGCTTCAAACTTTCCACGGGCGTCCGCGCTGTCTGCCTGTGGATGCCTGTGGGCTCGGGCTGTCCCGCAGCACCGCCCCGGGTGGCGGAGGAGTCGTGCATTGCCCGAGGGACGACCGCGACGGCAGCCGCTCGCCAGCCCATGCCGGCGGGCGGCCGGGTGGGTGCGGGGGTCCCGCTGAAAGCGGGGTCGCCCGCTGCGGATCCCTCGCCCCGCCAGTGCCGGCAGCGCTCCGGGGCGGCTCTTGCTGGGTTTTCGCTGGGCTCTTCGGCTGCCGAACCTCGGCCAGTCCCTTGCCTGTCCTCTTGTGTGTCACCGGCCATCACTTCGCAGCCTTCCGGGGGGCTGCAGGCGGCTCCTCGCTTCTCGGTGGTGAGGCCGGACCGGCTTCTCCCCGCCGCTCGCTGCTCCTCGCCCCAGGTGCGGAGAGGGTGGACCAGTGCGGGGCGTGCCGCAGCGAAAACATCTAGTCTTGGCTACGTTTCGGGGGTGAGGAAGCTTTTCACCCCCTCCCTGCGAACGTACCCGGTTCGGATCCGATTATTCGGTTGTTTGCACCCATGTGTTAGTATTATACAAAGTAGTTTCGAGGTTCCTACTCATGCCAGCGTCCTATAGCAGAAGAGATTGCATTGGGTATGTGGCACAAAATAAGGGATGCTCAGTTTGAGCACTGCAAACTTTTGTCTTAAAGTGGAGTTGTTTTTTCTAGGCTTTTTTGCTCAGAAATGGAGAGGACACTTGTGTTGTTATAGGACACTTGTATTATTGGTTTCTTTCCCGGTGAAGTTCATTTGCACTTGCAATGTCTTTAGTTTGGGATAACTTGTCTTTTCTTTCCTTGTCTCTTTTGCTGTGACAAAGCGGACTTGCTCGGAACTAAGTTCATTCATTGTCCTGAATGCTGAAAACATCCTTATTTCTTTATTTTTGTAATACATAGTACATTTTCAAAATGTCCACTGCTTTTAGAGATATGCCAGAAACAAAAAACAATGCAACTTTAAAAAATGACAGTAGTGAAGAGTTAGGTATTTCTTTTGGTCCTTACTTGCACTGGACTAAGGGGATGTGTGAGTGGTACTGAGATTTATTTTTCCCCGCCAGAAAAATGAAGAAAACAGAATGGTGATGCTTACCAGTTGCTTGGGAACATACTGAAACCTGTGCATGCACCCCCCCACCCCCATTTCCACTCAGTGGTGGGAATAATAAAAGGTTGAAACATTGCTCCTGTGCTTAGCTCCACTGAATTACTGCTCATTAATTCAGTTAATGCTTGGGTAGATATGGTTTAAAATGTGGGTAGATTGGATTTCATTTATTCCTATTGAGAGCCTGGTATTAGGAGGTATAAATAACCATTCTGCTTTGGCATACCTTTAAGGTCATCCTCGTCCTTTCTCTGGGTGACTTCTGTTTATCTGTTTATTGCTGAAAGTGTGTTACTGGCTAATGGGGTGGGTGTTGAGGGGCTGAGAGAATAGGGGCTTACTTTAAAGCTGGATTGGAGTGAAAGGAGGTTGTCCAGCCTTTTTAAAAGGTATTTGGAAAAAGAGACAACTGGATGAGTGAAGGCTTTTGGCACTGCCTAGGGAGAAGGGTTTTTTGGGGAGTGACTTTAGGTTGTGGAGGTGATTTTAAAACTGAATTGTGTTGTTCTCGAAGTCATTTTTGTACAAATGGTAATAAGAGAAAGGACAGAATTTATTTTATAAATAGACACCAAGCTACTTGCTATAAAGAGAGACTTTTGGTACTTGTGCTTTAGTGTGGAAACTGTCAGACTCTGAACAATACATGAAAGTGCTACACAACAGTCCAGGACTGAAAGGGGCACAATATTGTTTGTAAAACTAAATGCAGAGAAATTTTTATCAGACATTAATAGTTAATCCCCTTGTTATAATAATAAGCACCATGGATATGTGAGGTCTTGGAATAGCAGCTGCCATCTGTAACTGAGATGTGGGATGTCTTCAGCAGGAAGATTATTCCTGTGACTAATCAACTGACTACTACAGTGCATGCAGGTTCCCACGTCGCCTATAGACATTTCTGTTCCATCCTTAAACCTTCCCATTTTGCTTATCATCTAAAGTCTTGTGAATGCATATACACAAATCCCAAATTTAAATTCAGCATATTTTTATATGACAGGTTATACACATAAATGGATGCTCATAAACTCTCATAGAACTTCTTTGCGGGACATGCACTATTGCAATTTATTGTTTTGGGATATAGATATTAGACGAGCTAAGAGTTCAGAACACTTTGTTTAAACTGTAAGCCTTTGGCTACGTGGTAACTCCTTATGTTATTAAAATGTATCCATCTCATATCAGCCCATCATTATTTAAAGGTTTATACTTTTAAATAAGTAGCATGACTTTAGTCTTCAGCCTGAGTGTTGGAAGAGGGGAATAGGTTTCCCTGGTTAATGAACTTATGTCAGACTACTGTCAGCTTAGTGTGAAGTGCTTCATGTTTTTGTAGCTACACAAAGGAACATAGGAAGAACTTTTGTCCGTTAAAGGAAACTTTTCTTGTAGCTGCATGAGAGAAATGAGCCAGTTAGGATTTTACTGTTTCCAAATGAATTTCAAGAGCATTTCAAGAAAGTTAAGATTGCATCGAAGAGACTGGACAGAAGTAAAATTTTAGAAGGGTATTGGATACTCTTATGAGCTGTTGGTTAACATTTGAGGGCTGATAATGAAATGTAACCTTTCATCTTTGCAGTGCAGACCAGTGATAAAAATCTATCTTTGCAGTAAGTCATAGTTTAAAATATTAGCTGATTAGATGATCAAAACATGGTTACAATTATCAAAATAACCAGATAACAAAAGGATTCTTCTGTTGACGGACTTGCACTGCTTGCTGGCTTTGGCATTCTCCTCAACTAGAGTCTCTGTTTTCTAGTAAGATAATACAATGGTTCCCCTTTTTTAATAGGTAAATGGCTAAGTATATCACTGAAGTGTTGTTGACCCAGGTTTAGCCCTCTCCTCAGAGTAAGAAGATTCATGTCCTTGAGTGGAGGGATGCTCTGGCCTGGGGATGAGGTCACTCTGGTTTTGAGGACTTCTTTCTACTCTGTTAGAGCTTTGCTTGAAGAAAAGCTGGTGGGTGGTTGGGGCCAGGAAGAAAAGCTGCAGCTTGGTCTGTGAAGCCAGTCACCTGGAGTGCCCCCTGGGGTCAGGTGATACTCCAGGGACCATGTGTGATGTGCTGCAGCTTCCAAATCCCCAGGTCCCCAAGGTCTCTACTTTGGGTTAACTGGCATTTGTGGTGGCTTGAGGGGATGCCCTGTGGAAAAAAAAAACCCTGTATTATATGTAAGTAAAGGCAGTAACTCTTTCTTAAAGGCAGGAAAATATTCCAGAGGAGAAGCCCTTTCAATTTTTCCTTCAAGACCTGAGAAATATTTTGGTGGTAGGTGGAGGTTTTTTGTTTTGTGGGTTAGGTTTTTTTGTTTGTTTGTTTGGTGGTATTTTTATGAGGGGTCTTGTTTGTTTGTTTGTTTGCTTTTTAGGACTGCTGGGGAGCCCTGGAAGTCCCTGCTGCGAGGAGGTAGGGGACAGAGGATGGCAGGAGCCAAGTTGGCTGGCTGGTGTGTGGAAACCTAAACACTGTGCTTGCAGTGTGATGGCTGGGTAGCTCATCTGCTGCTGTGGTTACTCCTCTTTCTCGTTTTGCCTCTGCTGCTGAAGGGCAGCTCTCCCTGTGGTCGGGCAGGGTCCCAGAGCAATGCTGTCAGTGCCTGCTGCCCTGACGTGCTGCCAATGGGCTGCGTTGGTCCTCACGGATGAGGGGTGGAAGGTACTTTGAACTGGTGTGTCTGCACTCTGCGTGGACTCTGCACCTCGTCCTGACAGCAGCACATTCTCCTCTGAGTCACAGGTACCCTCTTGGGTTCCATTAAGGGCTGAAATCTGTGTCAGGTCTGCCATTGGAGACCTGGCACTCATCTTGCACCTGCTGGATACCAGTGAGCCCTGCTGGTTAGAGAATAAGACAAGAATTCATAATCTTAAAAGTTGATCTGTTGTTAAAGGATGCCCATGACTGATGTTTTCAGCTCAGAACGGACCTGTTGGCATTTAGTCTCAAGTATATGGCCTGAAGTTAAAAAAAAAGTGTTTTCAATATGAGATTAGTTAATTTAGAAGTCCCTGTGGGATTTGAACCTTCTTGAAAACTTGCTTGCTTTGCTTGTAGCCATGAAACCACCCTGCTCACTCCACCCTGTTGGACCCTCTCTGATGGGCACAGGAGAAGCAGGTCTTTTGTGGTGGCACTTCATGCCTGGCAAATGTTTGCTGAAAAACAGAATGGGTGGTTCTGCCTATCACATGATGGTGTGTTTTTAGATAGGTTTTGAACATGCCTTGCAATTAGTTTACAATGTGAGGTCTGATGAATACCACCATCCAGGAAAAAAATGCATAATTTCTTTTTTTTTTAATCAAATGCACATGTTCTGGCATAATGGGTAAGTTCAAATCTGTTCTTCTGGCCATCTGCTGGCAGAGTCCAGAGCCACTGGAACTGTAAATAAAACAGACAAGTCATTTTATGGTATCAGACTGAAGAATTCAGCATTGGCACAGATCCTAGAGTGGTTGCTTTGGCTCGGTGTCAAAGCTGATGTTTACATCTGTGTTTGTCAAGCAAGATTAGTTAGCCTGGTTAATTATACACAGGAATGTATAATTTTTACTTGACAATCAGATGAGTATAAACTTGGGGCATATTAGCACTTGTTTTGTTATTCATCAAATTATTCTCAATGACTTTTGAAACTTTTAAAATAACTACTTTTCTGAAAGAGGCACTCAGAGAATCTTTCAGATTTGATTTGTTTTTCACTCAGCAGGGACCGGGTATTAGAGAAATGGGTCAATATTTTACAGACAGTGATGCACATATCTGTAAGTTGGTTCAGAAGTGTGGGGAGCCTCTATAAAATGGTATTTGAGGTAATACTTGCGTGTTGAAGTTACAATCAGATAGAATTTGGTACCTTTATGTATCATCACTCTTAAAAACCCAACAGTAGTGCACTGCTAGACTTATTTCATGGTAGGCAGTGGCAAAAATATGCTGCCTTCAGTGTGCATTGCAGCAGAGCCTTTGGCAGCCAGGTGTCTTCTCTTGGTCATCCTTTCCAACTCTTGCAGAGGAGAAGTATGTCTGCCTAGTGACCTTTCTCACACTGTGCTAGGAGCCTTTTATGTTTTATGGCTTTGCAGTCACATACAGAGGAAGGCAGAAAGTTGTTAATCCTGTAAGAAAAGGGAAATAAGTTGGTGCTCTCAGACAACATAAAGATCAGAGTGGTCTGTTTATCATGAGTTTGTGCATGTGTTTGTGGCATCAGGGCAGGTTACTTAATTTTTTTTATTGTCTGTAGTTTTGGAGTCCAGCAAAGACTTTTCATGAGTCTTACTAGAGTCTGGAGTTACATATTGATGGCAAAGCAGTGAAGTTTTCTATAATCTCTCCTATGTTGGTAGTGCATTTTTCACAGTAAATTCTTATTTGTTGCTGTGCCTGCTCTGGTACCACTCCTTGCTAGCAGCACTATGTCAGCTCTTAGTGCCAGGGACTTGCAGTAGCCCTGCTGGTGTGCCTGCCAATATCTTGATTACTTGTGAGCCCTAAATGCCTATCTGCCTCTCAGTTTATGTTTGTATGAGGGCTCGTTGCTCATTAAATGCCAGTGTAACTGTAATACAGGTGGCATTAAGGCCTCTGCATACAGGGAGTGTTTGTCCTTTGGACTGGCAGGGGAGTGTACAGCATTGCAAGGTGCATTATCCTGGGGAGAGCCACTGGGCAAATGGCAAGATTCAGAGTTCAGTGCCCCCTCCTGCTGAGCTTGCATTTTGGGAGGGAGGAGAGGTGGTCACAGAATCACAGAATCAATTAGGTTGGAAAAGACTTCTGAGATCATCAAGTCCAACCTATGACCAAACGCCACCATGTCCCCTAGACCATGTCAATAAATGCCATGTTCGGTCTTTCCTTAAGCACCTCCAGGGATGGTGACTCCAGCAGCCCATTCCAGTATCTAATCATCCTTTCTATGAAGAATTTCTTCTTAACTTTCAAGAATTTCTTCCTAATGGTCCTTGCTATTAACACTTGTACGCCTTTCCCCAAGGTAATTATTAATGAATAATTCAGTCCATTACATACAGCTCATTGCTAATAACAGTATATGTTAAAATGGAGATTGATGCTCATAACACTGATACAGGGCAGGATGTACACAATAAAAGTCGCTTGTTTCTTTGCATTAAGGATTCCAGCTGTGTGAATCCCAGTGTCTTTATTTGATTTCACAGTAAACTCTTCTTTTTTTGACTTCCAAATTTATCTGGGTGGTGGCTCAATATAGCCTTACTCTGAATGTTGTTTCCTGAGAAATTTGCTTGATTAATTAGGTGGAAGTATCTTTTCCCTCTTCCTAAGTTGCATACTTTAATTTTTTTTTTTCCTTGCAGTGGTGGGGTTGTTCAACAGTGTCTTTACTCCCTCAGCAAGTCCTTTACATATGTGTATAGAAGGGGATGAGGGAGAGGGAGAAGATAAAACCACAGTGATCCAAGCATGAATGTATTTTTAATTAGATGATTTTTTGATGGTTGTTGAATAGACTTGACACACCTGGAAGAGATTAATATTTTTATCAAATGGTTCAAGATGACTCTTACAAAGTCAAAGAATCTTTTTTTTTTTTTTTTTATTGAGGTGTTTACTTTTTAAGAAGTTTTTTTAACTGCTCTCTTTGCAATTGGATTGCCTTTTCCCAGTATGTAATGGGCCAGGGGCAAGTGGTCCTTTGGCACCAACAGGCCATGTAGCACTCATCCGTCTTGCAGTGGATGGCTTGAGAGAATGAGGAGAGCAGGAAGGGAAGTGTAGGAGTAAGCGTTGCTGGTTTCAGATTTACGGAAAAGGGGTTGGATTTATCATGGCTGTAATCCTTCTGTGGTGGTCTAGTGGTTAAGACGCAGGGCTGGTACCCTTGAGACCGCGGGTTCGATTCCCGGTCAGGGAGCTCCCCGG
>JAWWES010000168.1:37254708-37280038 GCA_035583135.1 Lophotriccus pileatus | reverse complement strand
GGCTCGAAGGCCTTATCTGCATACGCGGGTAAGGACCTTCCCCGGCTCTTCGTTCGCGAAGACGGGCCATTATTATAATCCTTCTGTGACAAAGCTGAAGGCTGAAACAACATTGTTCAAAAGCTGCCAGCAACACAAGCCTCCGTAGGCTTCTGTGGAAAGGTTTTGTTTGATTTATAGATGAATTCTTGGTAAGAGGTGTTGAGGTGTTTTGGAAACTGCTTGTGGTATCTCTGCCTAGGGCAGATGATGGCTACTGTGATGGGCTTCAAGGTGAATAACTGATGCAGTGGTACAGAATGTGATGGACCTTGACAAAAGATTTTGACTGATGCATAGCACTACATAGCAATTAGTTTAGACCTTTACTGCTTTGAAAGTGGGTGACAGGGAGTAGGTCAGAAAAGCAAGGTCTCTGTTCAGGCAGTGAGATGGAGTAAGACCATGAAGGAGGCTCATGCCAAGTAAAACCTCTATCTCCTACTGTTTAAACTATTCACAGGCGTTTCATCCCATCAACACACCACTCATGATCATTCCTGTGAGTGATTTGATTCTTCAGCTGTAAGGACCATTTCCCCTCTGTCACTCACACATATTCATCTACTATCTCTCAGTGACAGAAAGGAGCTTTTTCCCCTGCGGTCATTTTTCTCCTGGTATTGTGCTTTGATAAGATTAGTAGATGAAGAAACTTAGTGCCAACATGCAAAGCACTTATTAGAAAACAGTTGATTAAACGAGTTACTTGTTGCTCTGATTTTTTTCAAATAAAGTAATGCAAGAGATTTCTGGTTACCACAGTGTTTCCACAGAGGCTTACTAAATTTTATGCCATCAGCCATACATTAATAGTGTAAATTACAGGAGTACAGCATAACACGCTGTCTGCACTGACTGAAAAGAGCACAGTTTGTCCAAAGCTTTGATGGTTGGAAATGGGAGGGTAGTCTCTCCTTTTGCCAAACATCAGGGAATTGCATCCTACTTTGTAGCAAAAAAGATAATAACTATTTTGAGTCCTGTATCTATGTAGTTCATATGAAGTCTGTTTTCTATACTTTCTTTCTGGACCTGAAAATCCAAACAAGGAATATGTCTGCATTTTTCTTGTCTGAAGTCATAATAATTATTAATCATTGTTTATGTCTTCTTGTACTGTCATTTTTATGCAAACTGGTAAGATAAATGTTTTAAAAGTTTTGGCCCCAGTTCAGCAATTCACTTAACTACCTTTTTTAAAGGCTCTTTCAGATCAATGGAACCTGAAGCATTTGGTGCTTGGCTTAGACTATGCTAGAATATGCTTAGAAAGCTTCAGAAAAAGTTGTAGTGATTTCTTGTGCCATCCCTGGTCTTGGTATAAATTTTTTTTCTTCTATTTGAAATGCAAGCCGTCATTTATATGGTCTCTTGGGAGGCAGCAAGGAGCCTTACTTGATGGAATAGATAGCAGCTGTGATTTTTATGACCTTTGCAACTGACTGTCTTGTGGCAAACTTAAGAGTACCAGTTATTCGAGTAATGCATACAAGGAGATAGGCAGTGCATGGTGGGGGAACACCCCCTAAATGGGAAAAGCCTTGGACCCCAGGTGGATGGAGCATATTGCTAATAACATCAAGGTTGTGGGTTTGATCCCTGTATGGGCCATTCTCTTAGGAGTGTGACTTGATTATCTTTTTGGGTCTCTTCCAACTCAGAATGTGATCCTGAGTGATTCTGATTCTGAGTGACAGTGGCCTTCATCATAGCTGATGGAGCGTCTTGACTGCCCTGAGACTCCAGGGGGTGAAGAAAGCATCTTGCACAGCCCCTCACTGGACCATGTGGATAGAAAGAATAGTGCAGAACCAGGAGAATTTGAGAGAGAAGATAGTAAAGAAGAAGGGGGTGGTGGGGGGGAAATGTCTATTAATCCTCAATTTGCCTGTTTTTTGTTTGTTAACAGTCTTAGGATATTGTGCTTGCTGCTGATGACTGTGTAACTGCACCTTCCCCTTCTGATTTCCCACAGGAAATCTGGTAGAAGTGGTCTGAGAAGTGGAAAAAGGAGAAGCTTCACTGTAAATGCTGTGACAGGTCCTGCTGTTAAGACACATAGCTATGTCGTATGTGCACAAACAGCACAAACACAAACAGCCCCCAAGGTTGTATTGATAACTCTGTTCTTTACAATATTCACCAGTGTTTCCACTTCCAGTAAATTAACATGAAGCAGGCTAACATAAAGGATCACTGCCTGGTTAACTGTTTTATAGACTTTCTCTTCATGGAGGAGCAATGAGAGGATTTATGAATGCTGGTCCTCATTGCCAAATTTGCTGTAATTCAACATTTCATGGTGGTCAAACTCTGAAGTATCAAAGTTGTGCATTTGACTAATATTTCTGAGTGCAAAACTTGATGTTTAACTAGTGATCTAAAGGCTCAGTACCAGTCTCACAATTGCACTGATAATTTCTTGGCAAGGTTAAAAACATAGTTGACTTTTTGTTTGTTTGTTTGTTTACACTTAGAGGTCTCTGCAACTGAAACAAATACAATTTTATTTCTTTGTTAGTTTACTTTTGTCTCTTGCTGGCACTTGGCTAAAAGCCTGTTTCACTGCTTAGCATCTGTAGACACTACTGCTGCTAGTTATGAGCTAAATTAGTACAATGTTTTGGTTGCAGTTAGGAAAGGCACTGGCTGTGCCAGTGGTGACAGTAACTATGGGCAGACATGGTACCTACTTCACCCCCACACCTAAATGGGCACATGTAATCCTATAGCTCTGCCTTCCCCGCATTCATCTGTCCTGCCTTTCCCCTTTGTGTTTCCCGTTGCAGAGATGTACTTGCACCCCACACCTCTAGCAAAGCCTGCTGCAGGACCCCCACCAAGGGGTATCTTACCCTGGTTCTTACCACAGCCTGTCACGCCTATGCAGTCAGCATCTCTCATCTCAATCCCAGGGAAGAGACAGGGATGAGGACTGCTTCCTCCTCTGGTTGTCCAATCAGCTGGCATCCTGGGAGAGCAGCCCCAATGTCCAGCTTGGCTCAACCCTGGCTGCCCCTGTGGAGGTTCTGAGTACATGCTGCTCTTGTCACTCTGGCAGGCAGAGAGGAAAGATTATGGAGAGGAAGAGGAAAAAGGAGGGAAACAAGCCAGAAAGACTACTCCGGGCTTTCTGCATCCCCAGGAAACATCCTGAACTCACACTAGAGAGACCACCTCCGTTGCTCAAGAGTTGCTTCCTTCAAAAACTACCTTAAATGCCAAAGAACATTATTACTTTAAGACTCAGTCCTGAGCTGGCTCTTGAAAAACCTCCAAAGGATTGCTGCTTCAGTGAGTTGTGGTGGGAATGGCTGGGTAATGTTCTGGAGGGATCCGCAGGAAAGCAGAGCAGCAGGAGTGAGCAGGCTGGAACCTGTCAGGCATGGCTGTGTCCCTGTGCAGGGAACCTGTCAGGCATGGCTGTGTCCCTCGGCAGGGCCACTGCCCCAGCAGGAGGGTCAAAGCCTCTGTCAGTGGCTGCAATGCAGGCAGCTTTTAGGGCTGGTCTCTTCTGTCAGGTGGTGGCAGCATAAATCCATGGGAGAGAACTTGACCAGTGGAAAAAGAGAAGTGGGAATTCTGCAGCTCATGTTCAAATCCAGAATCTGATGTCCTGCATCTGGGTTAAAGACCAGACGTCCTTTTAAGAGGTGAGAGCTTTTTTGAATATATTTACGATGTGCAAATGTAAGGCTGGAGCTCAGTTTCTTGTATGTGTGCATGTCTGTCTATGCAAGCTTGCCTTGATCAGAGTTGCCGAGTTTCTGTCTGCAGATACCTTACTGGTGTAATTACGAACTGTATAAGTGGAGGAGAGGGGAGGCACTGCAACACTTGGAAAGATTTTTGGGATTTTTTTTACTAATTTATTTTATTGCCTAACCTAAGAACAGGTGTATAGTTATTTTACTATGAAATTGCCTTGAATCTGAATGTCTTGTTTCCCTTCCTACATGGAAAGATGGTATGTCACTCCATATGTATCCATCCCCTTTAACTAAGAGATTGAACTGTTGTAATGTGCATGTGTACTCAGAGCAGTACAACTTCATGTGCAGGCAAAGCCTTAGAGGTAAAGACCACACAAGCTATTGAAGCATAGCAGAAATTATTCCTGATGGTAATTTGTTACAGGTAATTTTAATAAGTTTTACCAATAAATACTCATTCACACAAAATCTTATGCACGAATACATGTATTGTTAGCTAGGCAAGGTCCTCTCTAAAGGTGTGGGTGAGCAAAGGATGTGTGGGGGCTGAGACTGCTTCCTTCCAAAATTAACATAGAAAATAACTGATCTCATCAAATTAGCCTTGATTTGGTGCTACTGCTGTGATAACAAACTGTTGATCTCTCTGTTTATTCAGTGGAGTAATGTCTTAGCAGGCTCAGAAGCCCAGACAGCTTTGACAGTTTTGGGAGGACCCTCGAGGAATATTTGGGGTACCTGCCAAGTGTGACAGTGCTTGTCTGAATCCTGTATTCCTCTCTGGCAGTGGAGAGAGACTTTAACTAAGCCAAAGGGGACAAAGGAAAACATTTCTCTGGTGTGGGGCTGCCTCTGCTGTGGGAGCATGTGAGGTCACAAGAGGGGTCCTGGGCAGTGTCCCCAAGGAAGGACTGTGCTGCACAGCTGGGTCGAGGTGGGGGCTCATCACCTCTGCCTGCCAGGGTGCCCAAGGCTGCCCCAGTGAACTCCCAGGACGTGTTTGAAGTGCTGCATAACATGTGTGAGCTTAGTGAGATAAGTTTTATGGGCAGCTTTGCTCACTCGACCTGGCCCCACAGGCTACAAGTAAATGGGAAATAGTAAAAAAAGGATGTTGGCCAATTTGGCAACTCCAACACCAGCACAACACAGTTTGTCTGTGTTGTGGCTGTCTTTGGTGACCTTTCTTTTCACAACCAGAAGAGCATCAAAATGTGCAGAGTTTTTTAAATGTTAGGAAAAAAAAAAAAAGTGGTGTAATCCTCTGGGGGATCAGTAGCAGAACTGAGAAGGTCTTAAGTGCTGACAAAGAATGAAAGGCTGGAATATTTCAGGAACTATGAAATTATCTTTCTACCACACAGATGAGGATATGCCTCAGAGGATGTCTGTGCTGGTTACCATGCCTTTATTCCCTGCTGAGAACCTGAACATACAGGGACAGTCCTTACAGATTTTCTTAATGAGCCTGCACTTACTTATGAAATTGCCTTTCTGCGGGGGTGGTGTTTGTCATGGTGTTCCCCCAGGGCTCATTACAGGGGATGCTTTCTCCATCTGCATCAATTGCTTGAGATGCTTTCTCATTAGTGCAACTTGCCAGGTTTGGTTTTTGGGGGAGAGGAAGGGACTGAAAGCATTTTCTGGGTGATGAAAGAGGGTTTCAAGAACACGCAAAAATAATCCTAAAATTTAATTAAACAGTATGATTTTTTTTTAAGTGTGGGAAATAAGCGCGTGTGCCTCTGTGTGCAGCAGGAGGGGTAGAGAGCCCAGTAAGAACGAGAGCCGAGAAGCGCCTTAAGTGCCTGTGCGCTCGCTGCATATGTGGGTTTCCCCTCTTCCCTCCGCAGCCTGTCTCTGAAGTGCACTCTGGAGTAAAGTTTGCGTTTGATCGCCGATCGCCTCACGCTCCGCACGTAGCACTGTCGTTAAGCCATCATCTCGCTGGCCCCGAGCCAGCGCTCCGCGGCGCAGGGCCGGGCGGTCTCTCTAAACTGAAACAGCCTTTATTGATACATCGATGCACTGCGCATGTTTACAGCTGCTAATTGGAGACTTAATCTGAATATCCTTGACTGAACTAATTCACTGGCAATAGCCTTTTAAATTTCAGGTCCTGCCGTGATGGTATGCCTGCTTTTCACAGCACGCTAATCGCTTCTCAAGCGGCATTGTCGCTGTGTGCGTGCAAGCCACAACGACCCACTAATGTCGCAGACCAAAATGTAGTTTTAGGTCAGAGCAGGATGTATAATAAAAATCTTACCTGATTTTTGCCTTTGCATAAGATGAGAGGAGTACTGGAGAAAAGTGTTAATTGACAGACGTGTATATTAATTAAGCGCACAAGAAAGAAGGTTAATTCTTTTAATTATTAGAACAAAGATGCGCACTGCAAGGACAGTTGTGATCTTATGGCAATTTCGGATTTGTTTCCTTAACTTTCAGTGTTCTGTTTTCTCCTTGCCATGCCCAGAGGCTGAATACAGAGAGTTTGGGTGATGGAAAGCAGTCTTATTTTTCTTGTCTTTCTAAAAAAAGCAAGCAATATAGCCAGTATACAGTGGCAGATGCATGCCTGGGACTTTTCTGCCCAGGAAATCACCAGTCAGATTCCTCTCCTTGGAAGCCTGGAGAACTTCTCCCTCAGTCGATTTCTTTCAGAGTTTCCTGAATTGCCTTTTCACTTTGGGATCCCGTAGGATTCTGGGGATAGCTCAACAGAACTCATCACTGCCCCCCAAGCTTGGTTCACAAATGCTGCCTATTCTCTTGACAGTTGCAGGCAGCCACCACTGACATGGGGCATGACTGTTCCACGCCTTCCCATTTCACAATGGCACTGCTCTAGCAGCCTGCTTGAACCTGAAGGGCATCCAGATTTATCTCTAAGCATGTGTTCTGTGAAGAAAAGAAATTTAAAAAATTGTCACAGGCTAAAGCAGTCTTCCATATTAATAGGACTCTTCAGACCATGAAAACCTAAATTTTGTTGCCAATTTTTAGGAAAGCTTCTTAAGCCCCATCACGTATTCATTTAACAGGGAGCTCATTTTTAAAGCAGCATCAATCTGTGCTCTGGCATCCTTACAGACACATTCCATAAGTTTTGAAAGCTTATTAGGGGCTCCTTGAGCTACCACTAGATAACATGCCAGTCATCAACAGCTGTGAGGCATGGAGATAATCCACGAACAGAGCTTTCATGGCTAGTTCTTTCTGTCTACCCTTAGTTCTTAGAAGAAATTTAACAAGCAGGAACAGTTTTCCATCTTATGGCAATTAGAATATTTTTCACATAGTAATAGACTTGTGGTTGATAAGCAAAAATAAACCAGTGTCTTGGCATCTTTTTCCTGCAGATGAGAGAACAGTCCTTCCCAGATGCTTGAGCTGTTCCTCAAAATATTCTCAAAAGCTGAGTTTTTATGTACCTGGGAACAACAGTTAAAGTACCATGGTGCATGCAAAAGACTATATAAAATAATAAAGGAGAGATGGGGTTTCAGTTCTTGGAGGATCTGAATCTGATGATCAAGGTTGCATGTAAGCAGGGAGAAATAAGTATCAGACCTCCTGGCTAAAATGCTATCCAATCCAGACAAGACTTCTGTACAGTTACAAGTACTTGCCCAGCAGGGAGGTATTAAAAAACCAACCAACCAACCCCCCAAACAAAAAAAAAACCCTGATGGGCATCATGAAAACAGCATTAGGCTTCTGAGATGAGAAATTGTGAGAATGGATGTATTTTCACTTGTGTGATTGCATCTCTGGCCACAGAGATCATCTTCTTCTTTCCTCTAAAAGGTTCAGAGTTGCTGCCAGGAGCAGAAATAATTGTGATCATGTTGATCTTGTCTAAGATGTAGTGCTCCAGAGATGAGTCACCTACTAGTACAGGGTCCTATCAGTCTTTCATATCTTGTTTGCCATGGCTCATCTGCCCCTTCATTAGACACTTGTGACCTGCATCCGAGGTGACTGTATAGGACTACTTCTGCAAGCTAAGAAGGAAGTGTTCAGCAACCTGTTCTTGGAGCTGAGTTTGATCTGCTTTGTGTTTCAGACAGAAAATAATTGCTTCACAGGGTATTTATTGTTATTTCTGGTGGCTTTTTTTGCTTTTCAGACGTCTTCCACATGGCTTCCGTTTAGGCCTCTATGTGAACATGAAAGTTGAAGTGAAAAGTTCTGTGTGTCTTGTCCTGCCGAATTCTAGCACTTTCCCCAGTATTTCTTAATTTCAAAGCATAAGCTCCTTCCTCACAAAACTTTTCTTCTCTCTTGCCTCCACCTCTGAGCAAGAAGCTGATAAAAGAGGAGGTGGCAATGTTTAGCTCCCTAACAGCTGTTTGATTGAAGACTGATAATCCAGTTATGGGTGAGGAAAAGAGGGCTTGGTTTCTTATGCAATACTGCCACTGAAGCCCATTCCTTGTGTTGCATGATGGAAGTGAGTAGGGTTTCACCCCCTCGTGGAACTGGTGATTCCCTTTACAACAGGCACAAAGCTAATGTTTCTGATTTGTTGGTGTTTTAGCATAATTTTCTTCCCTCTGTTCCTTCTCATCCCTACAGAGGATTAAATTAGACCAATTTTCCTAGTTCATGCCTCAGTATAGCAGTTGAGTGTTTTAACTTTCATAAATTCAAACAAACTAATATTTAATAATGTTCATGAATATTTTATACTTAACCATTATAAACTACATGTCAGAAAACACTTGGGTGCAATTGGGTGCAACAAGAAATTACTAAAGAAACACCCTGTTGTGCTTGTGTGTCAGACAAGCCTCAATGGAGAATCTCTCATCTTTGATCATGAAATGTCAGACTACTCATGTTCTTTTAATGTAGAGCATGCTGGGTGCCTTTCACTTTCTGGATGTACAGACTGTGCACATCTATGAACTAGAATCAGGCTGAGCACAATATGCACTCAGAACTAAGACCATCAAGTGAACCTTGGTAGTCCTCATTTCCTAGAGGATTGGTCAAGTGATTTTTGTTTGCCCTCAAGTTCAGGTCTGAGAACCACATATTGGGCTGAAATTTGGGAAGTGGGTAGCCAAATAAAAACATATTTGAAAGCTGCAGTGGCTATAGCACTGTTAATTCTTATTAATACCTTGGTTTTCTAGGCAACCATCATAGTGATGTTGTGGAGTATTGCTTTGGGCCTATTATAGCACATTTCATCTAACAGACTTTACAATTAATTTCTGAATTTAACTGTTTGATGTACAAGCTGTACACAGAAATTATCTACATTAGGGATCAAAAGTAGCAGCTGTTCAGCAATATACAGTACAAATCTGGTACAGAAAATGGAAAAGCATATTATGGAGTCTGTAGCTTAATCTGCAAAGGTGGTTGGTGTTGGCAGGATAGAGTTACGCGCGTCAGGATTTTCTCTGCTGGTTGCAAAGGTCATACTAGTTCTGAGAGGAAAATACAGGATTAGTATGGGGTTACAATACCACCTATGCAGTCTGCACTAGGAGCGCACTGGGGCCCTGGCTTAGTGCTAGGAGGCACAGAGAGCTTCTCCGTCTGACCTGATGTCATCACTGCTTCTTATTAAGCAGTGTTCATTTCCACTTACAAGAATCTTCTAGCTGAGGTATTTTCTGAAATGTTTTGTTCCAAGTGTCAGGCTGCTCTAGCACTGCTTATTTTGTGAAATGTAGCAGAATCATGTCTCACAGCATGATCCTGGCCATCAGCTAAGAGAATTTGTTTTTCTCCTTGCTAGAAGCACTGGGAGGCAGGGAAAAATCCTCTCTATGGAACAGTTGTTTATTATCTGCCTCCAAACTTTGCTGGTGTCTTGCAGTTTGACTTGCAGATTTCTCTGGCTGACTTGAGTGTAATACTTAGCCTGAGTGATGGATAACATTTTTGCAAGCTTCTGTGCAATGTGGAATTTACTGATGATTCCTGGGTCCTAACTAAAGCTGGTAATTGCTGCTTGTTTAACTTGTGGTTGATTTGCACCCTCTTGGGAAAGCTAACATCTCTGAAAATGACAGTGCAAAACCTTCAGTCTTAATGATTTGCTTTTCACTTTTCAAGTTTTGTAGGCTCTAATTTATGGCTGTTGACTAGACTGCCAGAGCACTGGTTTTCATATGATGGTGTGTATGTGTGACTGCAAAGGCATGCATTTTTATATCTGAGTTTTTAACTGTTCAGTTGTTGTGCAAGACCAACTCTTTTATTTTAACTTAGAAAAGGGTAGCGTTGCTGGAATTTTCTGAGTGCTTACACTAGGAAGTTAAGCCAACTAACAGTCATTGTAAAGGATTGTACTGGGAAAAAAAAAAGTTAGGTATATTCCTGCTCATTACTGCCTACTGTAGTTTAGGTTTGGAGTTGGTTAATGAAGGGAGGAGTTGTATCCAAAAATTTGGAGTGTGCTCTTCTGGACACAATAGCCAAAAGTATAGGAAACATTTTTTGCTCACATTCCATGTGTGCACCTGGTAAATGGTTTGATTATTGTGATGGAGCATCTGGCTTTTGTCGCTAGACCATGCACTAAACCGGCAAATAACAGTGTTCACCAATTACCTAAATTAAGTCTGGGTCACGCATCTCATCTCCTGTTTCTTGTTTGCTTTGAATGAATCCAAAAGTAGTGCTAACAGCTGGAATCCCTGCTGAGGCCAGTTTGATCTGCTCTGGAGCTGCTCCAGCCAGTGCTCTGATAAAGCTTGATATCATTTCATCTAGGAGGACCATAATGATTTCCCTTCATTGTTTAAAGTTGCATTCAAATATTTGCTGTGCCAGGAAAAAGGATATTTCACTTCTGCTTTTCTCCTTTTGCTGCTGCTACTAAAAAACTTTTTTCTCTTTTATTTTCTGAAACTTAAGCTAGAGTATGGCCAGTGCTTTAGAATTCTGTGGAAATTGTTCCACTTCATCTCCAGGGAATCAGTGTTGCAGTTGCAAAAGGTGCACACTGTAAATAAATAAATAATGCATCAACATCTCAGAGACAAAGCACATGTTCAGGTAAGAGAACATATTATGTGGGGGAGGCTGGGGAAAACACTGGCCTTCTGCCCAGTTTTCCATAGTAAGTAAAGCACCTAAATCCCTTTAAGGATCTGGCCTGCAGTCTGTTGTTGTTCAGCAGCTTTTTGATTGTGGCATTAAAAAAGAGTAGTAATATTGGATTAATTTTTAGGCAGTTCGGTAATCTTGGAATAATGTCTGCTCTCCAAAGAGAGACTTAAGGCCTTCATAATTTTGTGTTGTGCACCGACTTGAAAATGAGGTATTATCAGTAAACAAAGTTTTGTTCCCATCTTGTTCATCTCTCTGGTATGGTTAGCAGAGCTCTGCCAAGCTCACACTGCTCATGTTGGTTGTGTAGCTGCATATCCCCTTTGGAAGCAGCTGTGCCTGTGGTAGAGATGAGCACCCAGTTCCCCTGACCCAGCCCTCTTCCCTGCCTGTCTGTTGGAATTGCTGCCCCCTCTCCTTTGGTCTCAGCTCCCAGGATGTGTTAGGTTTGCAGGGCAAGGTTTTGGTAGCTGGGGGTACTACCAGGGTGGCTTTTGTGAGAAGCTGCTAGAAGCCTTCCCCCATCTCTGACAGAGCCAATGCCAACTGGCTACAATGTGGACCCGCTGCTGACCAAGTAGAGAACTCAGAAATGAAGCTGATCCTGGGAAGAAGGGAGGGGTAAGGGGAAGGTGTTTTAAGGTTTGGCTTTATTTCTCATTTTCCTATTCTGATTTGATTAGCAATAAATTAAACTAGTTTCCCTAAGTCAAGTCTGTTCTGCCTGTAACAGTAACTGATGGGCAATCTCTCCCTGTCCTTATCTTGACCTGTGAGCCTTTCATTACATTTTTCTCGCCCCTGCTCAGTTGAAGAGGGGAATGATGGAGTGGCTTTGCTGGGCACCAAGGTCGTGTTTCCCAGTGTATGAGGATCTGGTTTTGCCAAAGATTACTATTTTAATTGTTAGATCTAATTCAGCTTGCTGTGCATGGGATGGGTGAAGGGTGCACCTGCATGAGTTGCTGTGCTAGCAACTGGGATGGGGAGAGGGATGCATGAGGTGGATTATCCTCACCAGTGAGGGCACAGCTCCCTCAGACCATTTCTACATTGCAGATACAGCTGATTTGTGGTTTCCACCAGACTTCTACCCCTAACAGACTTGTTTCCAACACTGGCTGTAGGCTGACCCTTATTGCTGTTATCAGGCTGATAGTGAAATGTATCTGTGCTTCACAGATGCAGCTGTGAAGCCATGTAACAGCAGAATGACAACAGAGGAGACAGGGTCTACAGCAAGCCATCTAGCCAACTGCTAGGTGTGATGGAACAGAGCTTATTACTTGGAATTAAAGGTATTTGCTCTTGTTTAGCATAATCTCCTGCCTCTGCAGGACAGCCGTCTCTAAGCACCTGTTGCTTGAGGTGTCGAGGTGAAGAACAGGTCCTGGTGACTTACTTCTGCCTGCAGGTACTGTTCTGGTGCTTGTAGGGAGGAAGGAAAGTTTCTTCGTACATGCTGACTCCTGTGAATAGATTTTGTTCTTGGTAGCAGAGGGTTCAAGGGGTCCTCTGTGCTGTCTATGTGTAGCTTCTGTGCTGGTGTTTGTTGGCATGGTAAAATTATCTTGGTGATTAAAGCAGCATGTGCTATAGTCTAGCTGGCCATGTGCCCCATGAGAACAGCATGGCTTTGGCATGTCCTTGGAAGAGGAAAACAAGACTTCTGGAGTTCCTAGATAAAACTTTCAATTGTTCTTAGTAAAGCCTATACAGTCAATCTCCAGCGCTATTCAACTGTTCATGGCAGATCATTGGGGCAGGTCATGCAAATGGTGCACAATCATATCCTTGTCCTGTGGGACAGGCGTGGACAGTACTCTTGCATCTGAAGTTAGGATGTTATGGTCTGAATGCATGGAAAACCAGATGGGCAAAAAACTGGTTGGATGGTTGGATTTGGAGGGTTGTGGTCAATCAGTCATATCATACCTTGAGGCTGGTAACAAATGGAGCACCACAGCGATCTATCATGGGACCTGTCCTGTTAACCACTCTTATTTATCAGTACTCTGAAGCAGATGGTAGAATGTACTCTCTTCAAGTGTGTAGAAGACCCCAAACTGAGAGGCCCAGTTGATGCCCTTGAGGGCAAGGCTGCAACCAAAAGGGTCCCAGATGGGCTCAGAGAACCTTATGAAAATAAACATGGGCAAATACAAGTCCTGCTCCTTGGGAAGGAAGAGCCCCTTGCAGCAGTACAGGCTGGGGGCTGCCAGCAGCTCTGATCAGCTCTACTCCCCTGGGGAGCCTGGTAACACCCAGCTGGTCTTGGAGGAAAGTGAACTGAACATGAGCCTGCAGCATGCTTCCTGCACAAGAGGCTCCAGGGCACTATTTACAGGAGCACAGCACATAGATTGAGGGGAGTGATTATCACCTTCTCATCTCTGGGAAAACCATATCTGGATACTGTGTGCAGTTTTCCAACCAAACTTAGTTCATCATCTCCCATCACTCTTGCTGCTAATACTGGCAGGCAATGAAAGAAAATGTCAGAAGTTTGGGAATAAGACTTCTACTGCAACAACTTTAATGGAGATTGGTATCACTACCAGGTAGCCCCAATAGTGAAGAATTGACTTTGAGACAAACATCTAGTACCCTACCAACAGCCTTACCTGCTCTTCCCTGCATTCTGCTTAGGCTGCTAATGATATCAATGTTTTTGCTGTAAAAAACCTTATAAAACATGTTGATTGTCATGTGATTTGTAGTAATTCATGTTAGGCTTATCTCATTCAAGGTGAAATTTAAACTGTGAATTAAGCAATTATATCAGCAAGTCTGAAGATGATCAAAGAGACAAGTATGCTCTGAAAGCTGTTTGGTTAGTTTTGTGGCTCACTCCATGAAAGCAAACATGCACAGCCCTGTACTAACACAGCACAAAGGAGCTGCAGTTTTTTGCAGGCTTTGCTCTATGGACTTTTACCCACACTTCCTGGGGACCCTCACTGTGTGTTGGAGTAAGGGGTCTATATGACAGTGACTGAAAGATATGAACAGAGGAGGATGCTGGTAGTAAGGCATGACATTCCGGGATTGCTCTCTACTTTCATTATGACTGTCAAATCAATTTTGCAATGACTGCTTATCTTTAGAAACCTAAGCAAACTTCAGCTGAAACTGCTTCAAAGTCACGTAGCTTGTAGATGACAAACTTTTACCATACATATTAGTGCTTTAGTTTAATTCAATGTTTTTCTACCTTAGTGTATGTATTGTGAATTATGAAGGGTATTTATTTTCCAGTTTGGAATTTCATGCTGGCTAACCTGCCCTGTGAAAGAAGTTTGTGCAAATATACTGTCTGGTGGTGCCTGCTGCAGGTTTTGGATTGATAATCTGAAAAATGCTGAACCAAACTGGTGGTGGGAGGATATTTAGAAAATTAAAACTGAAGGTAGGCACCTTGTAGAATTAATTATTTTACAATCTTTATCTTGCAGGCTATGGTTGCTTGCTATCCTGGAAATGGAACTGGTTATGTTCGTCATGTGGACAATCCAAATGGTGATGGGCGCTGCATCACCTGTATTTATTACCTGAATAAGAATTGGGACTCCAAGGTGAGTAAGCCAAAGGTTTGAGGCAGACCATGAAAGAAAAACTACTTCAGAAACAGAGCTTTGAAGCTGTCAGTTGTTTCTGTGTCCATTCTTCATCTCTCCATTTTTCTCTTGGTGTTTATGGCAACCCTTTGGAAGTAAAAATCGAACCATTTCCTTAGCATTCTCTCTCCCATCATATGCACATACTGTTTTGTTGCTATAAAATAAAGCTTCTAAGCACTGGGCTGTGTGCTCTTAACACTTAGTTTAGAGGAAACAGCACTAGAAAGAAAGACAATCCACTAAAGAATAAGTGGATTCTGGGAGCAGAATAAAATGACAGCCCTGATTTGTGACTCTATCATTCTTGATACTTCAAGCTAACCTGCAGAAGATCTTCAAGCAGTTCCCTTTGTGGTTTTCTTATTTATGAAGCAGTGGGGCTTAGTAAGAGGAATAAACACATGGTTTGGTTCATGCTCTCCAGCTTTGATTCTACCAGTGGGTCTCTTGATAGCACAGAGCTCTTGTTTCTGCCTGTATTACTAAGACAGTTAAGTCAGCCCTGAATGTACCATACCTTTAAGTTAGAAACAAAAGAAGGGTTTGTAAAACTGTAGGATGTCTCTTTACAGTTCTGTTGTCATAACACAGCACAAACCATTCACAGGGGTGATCTATTGAAAATTGTCTGGTGCTTTTTGCTTCTTGTTTGCAGGCCAAGAGGCTCTTTAAGCACATGTAAATACTATGAACCCCCATAAGGGCGTTGAGGTATAGAGATGATGCCATTGAAAAATGCACTGTTGCAGAAAAACACATCCCTTTACAGAGAGTATGACAGTGAAACATCTCAATGTAATAAAATGAAGAAGATGTGGAAGGAAATGCAAATATCCAATTTATTGTGTGCACCGCACTCTTATTCGGATAGTGAGGAAGCACCCAAGTGGGTACTAAGAAAAGCTAACTGGAATCCAGGACACTGATGGGAGTTCATTATGTAGGTGTGACAGTAATTTTATGTAAGTGTATGCTGGAGGAGATACAATATAACAATATAACCGTACTGGGCTTTGAAAGCAACCATGTGGCTTTAAACCTGACCTAGTAGTTTCTCACTGAGATCTGCATGCTGCATAGAGGTACTACGTTGGGTCAGTGCTGGGCTGACAGCATCTTCCTGGTACTCTGGTGCATCATAAAAACCTCCAAAGAACCCTCTAACAGCAGCAGGGATGAGGCAGGATCCATCTTCATCTTTTGAAGTTTCTACAGTGCATGCAGATGATCAGACCTTTTCCCGAAATATTGTGGCACATGGAAAGGCAGAAATTATGTGGGAAAGAAATGAGGCTATGTATAAGGGACAGTGATGGCTGGGAGCTATCATGTATTAAGGGGAAGCTTTACAAATCCAACAATAGAACAGACTTCACTCTTCCCAGGGCATAAAAGTTAATTCATATATGATCAGATGAGGCACTGAAACACTATTAAGCAGTGTCTAGCAATTGCTGGGAGGAGAGTCTGAATTCAGACTGGTCGGGTGGAGCAGCTCTGTGGTATTAACTGGTTCTAGAGATGTGACTGGGAAGTCAGAAGTTTCCCAGTGTTTGCTACAGGGCTAGTGTTATCTTTATCTTGGTTCCATTTACTTTAGACAGAAGGTTGTACTGAAACATTACAAGCTGTTTGGGAAAATCAAGGTGGCCAGGAGATTCAGTAAGGTTTTCCAGTGTTGTCACATAGCTGTCTTGGCTTTCATTAGATGTTTATTCCCCATTTGTTAGGTTTTGGGGAGGGAGAAATAAGTCATGGTTCACATGAATGTGTGGGTGTTTATATGTGTAAAAAGCAATCCTTCCTATTCTTTCAGCTGCATGGTGGAATTCTTCGAATATTCCCAGAAGGAAAGTCCTATGTAGCAGATGTTGAGCCGATTTTTGACCGATTACTTTTTTTTTGGTCAGACAGAAGGAACCCACATGAAGTCCAGCCTTCTTATGCAACCAGGTAAGTAGCATATTTGATATTGGTATTTGGCTAGGAGAAACCCCAAAGCATCTCTTCTACCAATATTTGTATCTAACATTATGGTCATAATGTTTAAATACACATGTGAGTAAAAAATAGATTCTGAGTGAATTTTCTGGTTTTGAGTCACTAGGAATTCTCTTATTAAATAAGGAAGAGCAAGCTTGAATGATAAGCTTCCTTGTGTGATGGATAAAAAAGGCCTTTAACCATTGACAGGAGAAATCGTCAAAACAGGCATAGCTATTTAGCTGGGAGGTGCTGGGTTATTCTTTTGCCCTTGTAATACTGTAGGGATTGTTGGGACTACCATCTGTCAGCAGGCTATGAAAAGCTGATGTGATGCAGGGCAACCCCCAAGCTGCCTACGGGCGTCCCAGAGCAGAAAAACATGCAAAGGTCTGAAAGCTACTCTTGCCCTCTGTTACCAGGGGCTGTGCTCTCTGTTGTGCCCCCAAGCAGAAATTCTCACCTATATTTCTATATGACTTGATAAAATACATGCGAAAATGCTGTCTGTATTTGTGTATAAAGATGAGCCATTTTCATCCTATTTTTTTATCTACTAATCCAGTTTTGTGTTTTGCTTTCTCCATGAGCATAAAACTCCAGGGTTCTATTTTAATAGCAAAGGTTGAAACAAACACAAGGTTTCTTTCTTTTATAGATATGCCATGACTGTGTGGTATTTTGATGCCGAAGAAAGAGCAGAAGCCAAAAAAAAGTTCAGGAGCTTAACTGGTAAGATTTTTTTTTTTAATAAATGTTCACCAGAAAGAATTTAATGCATTTTGATATTACCTAAGTCAGAGACAGACCAGGAATGATTCTGTAGCTAGAGGGGTATGTAATGCATTTTCAGAAAGCTTTTTCACCTCTAATCACTAGTCAGTTATTTTATGCAAAGTGGAGAAGCTGTGGCAGAAGAAAATTTAGGCCTGGCCCTAGTATCCCTGATGAACGTGATGGGAAAATGGGAGAGACAGTTTCTGATTTCTCTCCCAAATGACTGAGACTTTTTCCAACCCAAGGTTTTACTCATAGAGTAAGATTGTCTTTTGTTATTTAGGAAGTATATTTCTAAGTGGAAATATTTGTAATGACCTTGGAATGTACAGATTATGAGTTGGAAAGAAACTAAGTTTAGAAATACATGTAAGTGCATCTTCTGGCAGGCAGTACTGGAGTAGCTGTGATCATGGTGCACTTCAGGAGCTACCTAGTAGCTTCGAGTCAGCCCACAGACACTTTGGCAGAAGCCCACAAAGAGGTGACCCTGGCTTTCTAATGGCAGCCACATTGCCTGCTGCTGCAATAATGGCATATGAGTCATGGACTGAGTTGCCCAGATGTGTCTCAACACCCTACCTAGGACCATGATCAAAGGTTTGCTGTTTAGAGCAGTGTAAGATTTGGTCTTCAGGGGCTGCCTCAGGCAGTTCCTCAAAATACACTGTGGAGAGCACTTGTCTTTTTGAAAACACGTGCAGCTGGGTCCAGCAAAGTTATTAGTGGAATGATTTTCAGAACAGACTGTTGTCATCTCTGTAGCTTGTATGCAAAGCAGATACTGGCTTCACCCTTAAAGAGGATCATGAGCCAAGAAGTGGTGGGAGGAAATATCACTGATCTGGAGTCTGAAAGTTTATTTGGCTTCTTAAATACTGCATGGGTCATCTTCAGTTTCAATGGGACAAAGGTACAAAATCTTGGTGTTACTTTCATTAACATGCTGTGGTATCATACAGCATTTCAGGCCACGTAGTGGATTCATATCACAATTCTGAAATGGAAAATATTGTCCATTTTGTTTCTGAGTTTTCAGATGAGTACTGTCAGAACCCCCTGGTTTAACCGCTTCTCACTTTTTTCTTCTTTTTGATGTAGATGCAAGGAAGAGAGAAGCACCTCTTAATGAAGACTAATCAACTGTTTCTGAACTCTTTGTGAGGAAATAAGATCCCAAAGATGACTTCCATTTCCAGCAAACAATGGCAAATTGTTATTATGCACTAGAACGTACTGGTTGTGTCTAGCATGTGCTTCTTATACTGATGGTACTTAAGGCAGCCTCCTGTCATGCTGCATCTGGCAGAAGGAACACTTGTTTTCTCTTTGCCTTTTGCTGGAAAAAGAAACCAGGGTTAAAAAAAAAAAAAAAAAAAGAGTATCATTAAGCCTAGCAGTAGTGGCTCAGCCAACTGGCTTTTGATCATTGTTGTAACTAAGATAATGATCATTGGAACTAGTGGTAAAACCTGAGTCTTATTTGCACTTTATGGGAAAGAAAAAATCTAGCTCAATGGGAAGGAGCTTTGCAAATTTAAAATCTATGGCACACAGCTAATGGGCACGGAGATATATTGGACATGTGAAACTAAATTGGATATTTCACAGATTTGTAGAGTGTGATCCTATGGTCTGTCCCAAGTGGACCTGTTGATGTACTGTTCATAACTTTGCAGAACATTGGTTCAGCTCTTCGATAGCATGACTTTCCAAACAGATTTTTGTCTACACAATCATTGCATTTCCTGGATTTTATTTGCTTTTCAAGAAGCAAGTTTTAGCTAGTTGCACTGCCCTTTCTGTCTGAGGACTGAGGGGATAGTAGTTATGTATCTGTTCACAACTTTGTAAAACCATTTCTTTTCTGTTCTGAGTGGGATGGGTTCTACGTTTTCTATTTTCACAGTTTGGTACAGCCGCTTTTTATTCCCTAAAGTCTGGTAAACTTGGAAGGCTTATGGCACACAATACTTTGGCTCTAAAGGCCAGTACTATGTAGAGTTTAGGGTTTGCTTTGTGACTTCTCCATCTGTTGTGTTCTGTATGACACAGATATGAATCTGAAATCTGAAAATATCTGGCAGTCTGACAAATATATGATAATGGGTAACTTAGACTTGATTTTTATGCTGATTATTCTTAGTTAATCCACTTGTTTAATTTTGCATGCATGTGTAATTTGAATGAAACAGCAGTTCCGTTTCAATTGATCTGTTATGCCAGGTAACTACTACTGTTGTGCCCAAGCTGTGAGATCAGAGCTATTCAATGGCAAAGCACACATTTTTTTCCTCCATTATCTTTTTAAACTTAATAGACTCAATGAGTAACTGGTCAGATATCTCCAATCTGTCTAAGATTCTACAACCAGCACTTACTATGCAGTTCAGAATAGCTCTTACTGAAGCTGAGAGCTGGTGGTGGATGTATTTATCACTCACACTAACTGTTCTCAACCTAATATACTCACTTGCATTCATTTTTATCTCATGTTGTCAGTGTGTATGTCAGACCCTATTCAGTGTTCCAAATAGATGCCCCCTTTGGTGTCCCATATTTTCCCGTGCCACCTGCCTGCAGCAGTGAGGGTGGGCTGTCTGAACTACTGGCCCCTGCACTGGGTCACCACGCTGTGCCAGGCTGTCATGCTAGTGATGGGTCTGCAGGCCAGCTCTGTTGTATTTGAGCTGGGGAATGGAAAAGTAGCGTGCAATGGCAACTATTAAAGGGTTGCAGAAGGGTAACAGCTGCATAGGACAGAAAAGAAATAACTTACATAACTTAAAAAATGATAATATAAAAGGAGTATTTTTTAAAGCAGTTTTGTGTCTTAAAAAAGAAAATAAACTGGGCATTCTTCAGCCTGTCCTTGAATGCTGAATGTAAATACAGTAGTGCTAAGAAACCCCTCATTCTCTCTGGCTTCTCCCAGAGATCCAGCTATGGTCTTATAGGCCTGACCACTGTGCACCTTAAGAGAGGAATATGAGGGAACACGTGTGACAAATATTCTTACAACTCAAGACCAGAAAACAACAAATAATCTGATAAATGTCCTTTAATGTTACGAAAAGCATTATTCCTCTATAGTTACTTTGAAATAATACACCACAGATTTGAAGGAAGCTTAATGATAATTTAATTCTCATTCTGCAATGTACATGTGGGAGCAGAAAGAGTTAGGGCTCTTCCATGAGAGTGAGAGGTAACCCTTTGAAACATAAGGTGTTGAAAAAGGGGGCCCTTATTTAAAAAAGGTGGTGGAACACAACCTGTTGAATTACTATTCAAAGTTGATAATGTTATGTAAATTTTAAACTCTTACATGATTTTAAAAGAAGCAAAACCGGCTAAAAAAGAGCAGAGCAAGTATTGCCTCGCCTCTAGTAACTGTAACCATAAAAATGCACTAGAAAGAGATGTTAGTTCACATCTTACTGGAGCCTGGAACAGTGGAAAACCAACGTGATGGGAGGGGAAAGGCTTTTGTTTAAAGTCTGAAAAAGGAAGGTACTTTAGACCACTGTTGTTACCACCTGATTTCTGCAGTGGTCAGCAACACGTGTGTGGTGGATGGAGCAAGGAGCAGTATGATTGCATTTATTGTAAATAAAGTACATGTTTTCATTTTTAGCCAATATCTTCCTAGATAGAAGACAGAACAATTATTCTGTGGCAGAGAGCCCTGTCTTTGTTAATATACATAATCAAGTGCAAAAAAGTTGAGGGCACAGCATTTTGAAATCATTTTCTCAGTCCTCTGTGTCAGACTTTTACCCTGTTTCCAGACGAGTGAGATTATCTCCTTGAAGATACTGTAGTTTAATTGGAAGAGGGATGTAAGGGGTGTTGCTCATGTAGGAATACCCAGGTTTGATGTTTTCTACATAGATTTCTCTTACCTGTCTCTGGAATTGTTGCAAACTGCTCTGTAAGAATGAAATTGATTAAAAGAATTGTGGGGGAAGGAGGCTACTACAGTGGGGAGGCCATTTCAATGAGGCTTTTTCCTTGGGTATTGTCTTTATGGCAAGCTGTTTGAATCACATATGGCTAAACAGCACTTGTTAGCCAGTTGGGAAAAAGTGTTTTCTCTAAGGCATTTAAATTTTAATCCTCCAAAAGTTCTGGGCTTTTTTTTCTTAACCTTTAGAAAATGTGCCTTCATAATTTGTATCTGTGAAGATGTTTCATGCTGCATGTGCATGTCATGCAAGTTTTTCAAGGCTCTTAAGAAATATGGTTGCCTTTTCAAATGCAGTTGCATGGGAAAAATGTGCAGAGCCACGAAACCACAATTTTTGACAGGTGGTTTTTGCTGTGCAGAGAGGAAAAAGGCCAGGAAACAGTGCTGAAAATCAAGAGATTATTCTTAAACCTGTAGCCACTGGCCTTTTGAGCAAAATAGCCTCTAATAAATCTTTTTCTCTAGATTACTTCTGGCTCTATGAGGAATGCCCTCTACAAAGCAGTGTCTAAAAAGTTCCACTCTTTTTTCCTTCTATCTTTAAACAGTTTTAGTCCTTTCCAGTTGTGTTTTTTAAGATGTTGGAATTTATTATATGTATTTGTTGTTGCAAAATAGCTGGCTCTAACACCACTTGCATCTAGAAGAAATATCTATTTGCAGGCAAATGACTACTTCTACTTTGACTGTGATGTACTCCCAGCAGATATCTGAGAGTGAGTTATAACTACATCTTCTCTTGTCAGGTTGTATGCTGGTCAACAATGCTGGCACTTTGCATTGGGTTCATGTAGAAACTCCTAGTAGTATTTTACCATACATCACATTTTATGTTCCTGTTACTGAAAAACAAAGTGTAGCAGGAGTCAATAAACACTGGGTCATGTTAAACATTGTCCTGTGCAAATCTCTTCAGTCTGGTGTCTCACTGTGGCCAGGGATGTAAGGGATGGGTGCAGTGCCATGCTGCTGGATGTAGGGTAGTGGCACTGCACAGAGGTGACACTGAAATCCATATCCACCACTGTCTTCTGTTGTTGGGGAGACCTTTTTTTTGTTGTCCTCAGTTTGGCACATTTTGTTGGTCACATCCTGCTATTTGGAAATTATTTACCTTGGTAGTGACCCTCTTCTTGAAATGCCTATTTGTTTTCACACTCCTGTTGAACCAGATAACATTCTCACGATTCAATTGTTGTTTGATAAGTTTTATTTTTAACAGTGTTCACATCCTCCCCCTGCTACTTTTCCAGTCCGAGTCCCACAGTTTTCTCCTGTGACTGTGTGGGAGACTTCTCCTCACTCCCACTAACACTGCAGTTGAATGAAAGCCAGGGCATTTTCACCCAGTAGAGCTGTGAACTTTCTGATTCCTTTGCAGTATTATGAATAGTGAGAATTTCCCTTTTCCTATTAAAAACACGCATTCTGTCATTAAGGGCTTGGATTTTACTTTTTTTTGTTGCTGGTTTTTTTTTGTTAAAGGGAAGAAATCTGTAAATAATTTGTGATTTATTTAAGCATTTCTTTTACACTGAGGAGTGGTTAGAGCATGTGGAAAGGCCTCAGGAAAGCAGAGGCGTTTCTCTCCTGAGCATGCTCCTCACAGGCTAAAGGTTTGTAGGAACAGTTTGAGAAGAAGCTGGCTGTTGGCCATCCAGCTGCCAAAAACTTCTTTCTGAACTCTGACTAAACTTTCCCTAAGCAAATATGTTTGCAGTAATTGTTATCTTACAGCTATTTAGGGGTCTCTTTCCTCCCCCACCTACCCAAAGGGATATGGCTAAATATATTTGCACTGACAATTCCCATGACTCTTGAGAATGCATCTGATATCAGAGGTTGCACTGAAAACTGCAAAGTAGCATGACAGTGGAAGAGAGGTTAGTAAAAATTGATTCCCCTTTCCCACAAAATATTGTCTCTGAGAGTTGGTAAAACGCCCATCCTCTTCCACAAAGCATAGATAGAACTTTTTATCTGTCTTGTGAAAAGCAGGGATAATTTCATCTGCATGTGTGCTTATTTTAAACAAAGTCGGAGATGCTACACTGGGTCAACTGCAGTCAACAGCAATTCCTATGTGGTGGCAAATGCAGTCAGTGCCAGCATGCCCAGTCTTCCTGTGCTGGACACCCACAGTGGTAAGTCTTCCTGCTAGAGAGGAGGCAGTTTGTGATCCCTGATCTTAGCCAACACACTGGACGCTGATTTGACAGGAGTGGAGTCAGAGTGTAACTGGCTCTTAAAAGCCTGCTTTATGAGGGGCTGTTGAGAAGCATGGAAAGACCCTGTAGTCTAAACAGTGGAGCTCTGAAGATCACTTGTGGTTACATGCAGCTGTTATTAGTTCCTTTAATTTTGACATTTTCTCAGCTCATACCTGCTGACTGTCTTATGCTAAAACACCTCAGAGCAGCAAAATCAGATTGGAGGTTTAACCTTGTGTGCTTAGAGAAAAGAGCTGTCCAAAGAGTAGAGCCAGTGCCTTTAAACAGAAGGGTTTCTGTGCCAGAATGTATCTCTTTTTTGCCAGCTGTGGCAGTCTGATTAATAAAAAATGCTATCTCCCCTTACAAGCCTTGTTTCTCTGATACAGCTGTTAAAATTTAGTAACTTCCAGAATTGTGAACTTAGAGTATTTTGCTGGTCCCTGATGGCCCATGAGCTATGAAGCATTGCTGCTGCATGATGTTTTGAATACCATAATGCTGTATGCAGCATAGACGATTTCTTAATGAGAGACCATTATCCAGTATAGCAAAGCAGCAGCACAAGGGTTGGCACTACTTAAAAGAGGTCCTCTTTGCCCTGTACAGCTGCTGGTGATGCTGTGGCAAGCAAGTTTTGTTTTGCTTTTCTAGTAGCAGTAATAGGTGAGAGCAGACTTGGGCTGGCAGAAGTGGCCATGGGCCAGTGGTGTGAGCTAAGAGTGGGACATGTTTGCCCTGGAAACAGTGGCCTCTGGCACTGAGCTGCCTTCTGCCAGTGTGAGTTGTAACCGGGCATGTCATCCTGCCAATGTGGATGAGCCCAGGAATCTGATATAAAAAGCTGAGAGTGGGAACCCAAGCATTTACATATTTAGGGGTTACAGCATGGAGTTGTGACCACCCTCTGTGGGCTTCGCCTTTGCTCCTTGGCAGGGGGAATTGAAGTCACAGCTTCCATCAGGATGCTGGGCAGAGGGAGCAAAGCCATCCTCCATTCAGGCTTCTCTTTCACACCAGAGCATTATGTAGGTAGGCAAGGGAGCTATTTGAGGAAGGAGCTATTTGAGGAATGAGCCAGCAGCACAGCAGTAAAAACCTTCCCCTGGGAAGTAATGATTCTGTTTTGGAGCAGCATCTGTCCAAGAACTGCAAATTGACAAGGAATTGTGCAAAAAGGGGGCATCTTCTCCCATCTTCAGTATTAGTGGTGGCCTGGCTGAGGTGTTTATGTGCCTAGGCTGCTGGCTGATATGGCAGTCAAAAGTGCCTGTCTCTTAGGTGTGGATGTTAGGAAGGGAACTGCTCTGGGAACTGAAGATGTGACCTATGGGCACTGCAGCACCAAGCACTGTAATGCCTGCATCTTGTGAGCACTTAGTTTCAAATCTCTGCAGTGCATGGAAGGAGTGAAAAGAGAAGTTTAAAAAAAACCCAGAATTTAGAGTGGTGGTACATGTGGGAACTGGCAAGAGCCATTTCCCTTTCCATGGCAACACTTGCAGCTGGAGCCCTGAGAAGCAGGATCTCTACCCCCTTTAGCACAGGACAGTCATTCACACATCTGTCTCCCAGAAGAATGCCCAAGTGCCTTGCTCAGCTGTGAGCACAGATAGATCGTGGAGCCATCTACATGAGTGCTGGGACCATCACCAGTGCTGGTGAGCTTTACAGAAGACTTTACAAAGACTGCTGGGGATATCCATTGATGTAGACAGACTTGCCACCTCTCATGAGGTGAGCCACATGACCACCTAGTCTCCGCTGGCCACCCCTGTCTGTAACTCATGTCCCACCTTTCTATGACAAATGGCTGGGTTTGTCCCGGTTTTCATCATCATGGCTAGGCTTTGCGAATGAAGATTTGGGAAGGGCTCTACCCACGCTTGCTACAAGCGTGCTGATGGCTAAAAAGGCCAATGCGAGACAGACAAG
>JAWWES010000168.1:37216721-37245044 GCA_035583135.1 Lophotriccus pileatus | reverse complement strand
ATGGATGGATGGATGGATGGATGGATGGATGGATGGATGGATGGATGAAGTTTGGCATAGGGCTGAAAGCACTGCACTGCCTGATAGGGGACACGGGCTACTTTGCAGGGCAAAAGCTGCTTCTTAAGTGCATTGTGCACCCTGCTAAGACTAGGGCTTGGCCATGATCAAGCCGTGGGTAGGGGGTACCATGAGCTGCTGGCCTCCCTCCTTGTCATTCTCAGGAAATACAAACTAGAGAGTCCTGCCCCCATCTGGAAAATGCACTATCTGCTGCAGTATCCTAGTAATAGCACATCTTAGGCCTTGCTGCCTCAGGAAGAGGCTCACAAAGTGCTTTTCATGGAGAAGAGCATGAGACGTGTGATGGGGATGGCTATGTGGGACTCTAGGGCGATGGGTTCTGCACATGTGGCAGAGTGCAACACTGGGATTGCAGGCTGTCCTGTGCACAGAAATGCCTTGTTTTAGGTTATTCTGTGGGACTTTACAACAGAAACTGATTTTAGGCTTTTCCACTTGCTATGAATAAAGCACTATCAAAAGTTCTTCAGATGGATTTCTTTCTCCCCAGCTTCTCTTCAGCTGAATCCAAGCCTTGCTTCTTGGTCTTTTCTCCTCCCTTGGAGGCATAGCTCCAAGTACCACCTCTGCCAGATCCTGGTACCAGTTGGAAGCACAGCACCATCCTCTCCAGCCTCAGCAGCTGCTGAACACCACAGGATTGCTTAAAAATTAATCCAAACTTGTATTTCTCATAAAAAATACTAAATTGTTGGTGCAGAGCCCAGAAAGTCTATGTGAGTTAGGTAAATACTCTCCCCATTATTTACTAAATGACTTTACAGAGAGTTAAATGCAGCCACAGAATCATTAGGAAAACTGGGCAGTAATTAACAGGCACGAGGGGGTACTGCTTCCTGCTTAGGTCTCCTGAGGGAGGAGAACAAAGAAAACCCAGGGGTACGGCAGTGGTTGATTGGATGGGGAGAGGGGAACTCCATTCCCAGGGCTTTCTTTAGCCCCGGACCTTGGAGGGGAGAGGTGCTCCCCCATCCCCCCTCCACGTGGTCCCATGGCTGCTGCAAGAGACAGCACACACAGGGACGTGTAGGGAGAAGGCAAAGAGAGCATTTATTGTTAGGGTGGTTACTTATATAGCTTCCAAGAGGATTCACAGAGTAACCAAGTAGAAGTCTCAGGGGACTTACAGAAACACCAATCACAGGTAAAGGTTAACATCCAATAAGAAGAAGTTAAAAAGGCCAGTAAGGAGACCCGAGGACATCTTCCCAGGACATTCCTGAGACAGAGATAACACTTGCTGTGGGGGGTCTCGGGAAGAAGAAGGTGAGTTAGCAAAAAGACTACAAAAAGCCATCTTGAAACATGTTCAAACAACTGCCCCTCATATACTGCAGACCCAACTCCCACAGGGTACCAGCCTCTTTCCTCCCAGAGCAGAGTGACTGAAATCAATTCCAGTTTAAAAACAGTGCAGGCACCAAATGGAGAAGGTAGCGGATATGTCTTGGAGACCTTTGTAGCAGTTGAGGTGACAGCCCAGGTCTGGGCACCATCCCAAGGGGACTCAAAATGTTAGCTTACCATCAGGGCCAAATTCTCCTACGCTTGGATGCAAACAAGCCAAGCAAAATATGTTAGTTGGCATTTCACTTGCTAAACACTCTCCCAGTTTGCAATGAAAGTAGCAGCATCCACATATCTAAGAGGGGCTTTTGGCTCAATCCCCACCATGTGCGTGCCCTTAGTTGTGCTTTTCACTGTCTCATTTTCTGCCCTTAAAAAAATCCAAGCAACAAGCCCTGGTTTTAGGCAGAAACTGGCAAAATGCAGCAAAACCTGGAGCTGTGGGGGGAACAGAAGAATTGCCCAAAGCAGTATTTTCCAGTTTGTCAGTGTGCTCCCCTTCGAATTGAAGACCATTCCAGTGCCCCAGGGCACTATGACAGGACTGGCCATCCTATACGCCATGAACGTGGCCTTCACCACGCAGGAGGGCGTGCACCCTCTGCATAAGGAGATCCTCTCCATTGTCATCATTGTGATGGATGGATGGATGACCCCCCACCACCACGTCACTGAGGTGCTCACCGAGGCCTGGAATGCTGGTGTTGAGATATATGCCATGGACATCCAGCAGGCACACATGAACTGGCTGTGGACTCACCGCCGGTGAAGGATCATGTCTTCCTATTGGAGTCCTTTGAGCTTATCTAGCATTCAGGAATCAGTTCCAGGACAAGCTCTGCAGTGGGTGAGAGCTGCTATTGTGGGGTGGCAAGGGTGGCCCTGGTGCCTGCTTCTCACCTGGGCTAAAAGATGACCTTCAGATGGGTGTTTGGGGTCAGGGAAGCAACCTCCCCGATGGGCCTTTCCTCCTGCTCACCTTTCCTAGCATGAGATAAGGGAAGTTTTGAAAGTATTGAAAGTGTGTTCTTTTCTTCACCCATGCCTGGTAGCTCTGCACCAAACCAGGATGTTATGGTAGCAGTGATGGGAATGTTCAAGAGCAGAAAATGTGGAGCTGGTTTCCCTGGTGCGATGAGGCTGGGGGACACATCCCAGAGCCATATATACATTTCAGCGTGGCTCTAGCAGGCTCTCCTCCTATGCAGATACATGCATGGCATCCATTGCATGTGTGTTTGAGTTTAAGAGGTGTTTAAGATGAGGCTGGATGTGGCACTGAGTGCCATGATCTAGTAATCACAGTGGGGTTGGATCAAGGGTTGGACTTGATGATCTCGGAGCTCTCTTCCAACCCAGTTAATTCTATGATTCTATGATTAATAGATTCCCAGCCACATGGTGCTGCCCAGGAGCATCTGGCTGGCCTCGGCTGTGAGCCAGGAGGCTGGTTCGCACTGTGGCTGTGCTGGCACAAGTTGGGACTTGTCTGTCCCCCACCGTGCTGGTGGGTTTTGCTGGAGACCTGGCACTTGTCAGACACTGGATCAGCAAAAGTATTATTTTAATTATTGGGTTGGAACCAACTCTGTGTGCGTGGGGAGGAGCACACAGAACTCATATGGCAGCCTCAGAACTCACATGGAGCAGCTGTCAGTCAAAAGGGTAGCCTGGGAGCCTGCCTACACCACTCCCCCTGGAACTCCTAACCCAGCCTCTGACTGGCTAGATCACCTGTCACTCCTGCCTGGGATGTACTGAGTGGTCAGTGAGCTGGATGTCTGGCTGGGGAGGGGTGGCCAAAGCCCATAAATACAGGAGCACATTAGTTTCATTTTGCCTTTTCTCACAAGAGCTGTTATTGGTATTTTTATCTTAATCTTTTTTCTTCATGTCTTTTCTCTATTTTTCTTTAGTGGGTTTTCTTCTCTTAATTTCTTTCTTTTCTTCAGCCTTTTCATATTTAATATTTTGGGTAGCTTAAAGCCAGTGGGTTGGATTCTGCCTCGTGTACTGCGATGGTGGTTTGTGGAATGGTCTAATTGGCTGTGTGTTACGCCTTTTAAGCTTTTGCCAAAATCCTTATTTCCTCCTGAAATTAAAAGTTTCTCCTGGGAAAACGTATCAGCATTCTCTCTTTAGGCTATATAGCTATCTGAAGCTATATAAGAACAAAGGCTCTGCAAAAGTTAGGTGGGAAAAATTTTGGAGTCTTAAATATGTTTTTAAAGGTAATACTCCCAGTTAAGCTTCTGGATTCAGTAACTTGTGGTGTTACAGCACTGCAGCAGGAATGCCAAGACCTTACTTACCTGTTTCAGCATCTGTTGCAGGGCAGAAGGCAGCAGCCAGCCTCTTTCAAGCAGCATTTCCTTGCCAGGGGCTGCACTATGGTGAGTCTCAGGCCTTGTTGTGTCTGGGGTGTCCAGGGTTAACCAGATATTGCTTCCCAGGGCCCTGATGTGCTCCTGCACTTGATGCTTTTGCCTCCAATGCTCTGCCTGTTGCCTGCCTTCCCTACTGCCCAGTTCCCTCCCACTCTGTAGGCTTCTGGCAAAACAGACATGCAAACCTGGCTCCTGCAGCACATTCTGGCTGAGCTCAAGCTTATCCTTGCTCAGCTCAAGTTATCAACAGTATCAGTTAATGCTGAGTGTTGATTTGGTGCTTGGGCAGATCAGAAATCTGAGGTGGTTCAGAAACCTTCCCTGCACAGTGTCCATGCACTGGAAATCAGTGAATGAGTGTTGGGGCTGGCAGGGCTGGGACTGTGTGGGTTGTCCGGGTGGCTTTGACTGCAGTGATGGAGCATGTGCCAGAACCAGAGTTTCCATGTGTCCCACTTCTCTAATGCCTGCTCTCTCTGGCTAGGGTTGGACATGTGTGTGGGGCAAGAGCATGTCTGCCAGCACAGCTGCATCATCATCCCTGGCTCCTTCTACTGTAAATACAACCTGGGTTACAGGCTCAATGTGGGTGGAAAGAGCCTATTCCTGTAAAGACCCTTTTTAAATCCTAAATGAGTTACAAGTCTCATGGAGGAAAGCTGAAATGTAGCAGAGGACCTGGTGAGCTCAGCAGCAGCCTGGGTGCTCTGTTCACTGGGCCACTGCCTTCCAAATCTGTAATGACTGCAGACATTCAACATTGCTAAATCCTGGCCAGTCATGTGGTCCTTACAGTGCTTTTTGCATTGTCCCAGGTCTGTCTGAGGCTACTGTGGCCTAGGCTGGTGAGCACTCCTGCAGCCTATTCCAGCACATGACCCTCACCTACATTGTCTGTGAATTGCTTTGCTACCCAGAATTTGCCCATGGCATTGAACAGAGACCCAGGAGCATCCCCAGTCTCAATACCACCCCTGGGCTGCTGTGTGACTTTGGGCTGCTTTTCCCAAAGCAGCCTGCCTGCCCCTTTGTAGCCTTAGGGTGACATGTTAGTGTAGAGACAGGTGACAAAACAGGACACCACAAACTGCAGGTATGGGCCCAATACTAGTGAGTTTGCACATCCTGTAATTCAAGAAATTATTGACAGTAGTAATATTGCTTGTCAAGTTTAGCGGGGTGCCCACAGTTGAGCAGGTGCGGACACTGAGCGACCTTAGCTGGAAGAATGAATCTTGCAGATCAAACTTAAACTGCAAGACAGAGCCATGTCATGGCTGTTGGTTGTGCACCACACAAGACTACAGCTTGAATGCCATTCAGATGTTCGCCTGCAGTGTTAAAACTGTTAACAGTGTTAACATTGCAGTGTTAACACTCGCAGTGGAGAAATCGGCACAGTGGTAGCCATCCACCTTGTCTTTCCTGAGTACCTGGTGCTCTGCAAGCAGCTGGTCAACACTTTCTTTCATGCTTCTGGTTGCACACTGAAAGAAACTATCTTCTGCCAGTATTAAGTTGGAATTGCTGTACAAGGCTTCTCAGTGGTGTCTCTGAGGAATATGACATTTTCCTGTTAGAAATGTCTCAGGATATAAGGTAACATCCTCTTGTAAAGTATTTAGTATGACTCCTGGACAGAAAGTACCAAAGCCATTCAAAGCTTTTATTTTTATTCTTTGCAGTAATTAATTGCACATATCAGAGCCTACACTTGTCCTTTCAAGTATCAGAAGAAAGATTATGAGAAAGGTTCAATAAATCAAACATGGAAGTGTTGCCACCAAGTGGTACAAGTTGTGTTAGGCAATGGCTCATAATTTATAGATCACAGTGTTGTTTGTATCTGAGATGCCCTGACATATTTATAAAAAGATTACTTTTTTGCTTTTTTTAGCTATCTTTTTCTTGTTGTGATTAATTTTACTTCCCATGATGTTAAATGATCATGCTAGCACCCATCTCCATGGGGTCACAGAGTCTATGACATGCCTCTTTCAGCTTCTTCTGGACTACAGGCAGTGGAGAGGCAAATATGCAGGGACTTCTGGATGTATGGGACCATTTAGGCAGTCTTTGATGCAGTCTCTTGTCTTGTTAGGATGTGCCATGTCCCTCCCTCCTCAGCCTGATGTCTGAGTAGAAAATGTGTCTGGCATTGGAATGTGTCCCACAGGCCCTGAAGACTGGCTGAGGAGTGTCCCAGACCCCCCCTGACATTTCTTGTGCAGCCCCTCCATGTGGACAGACCAGGGACTTTGAAATTGTCTGCACATTTTTTTTTTTTTTTTTAATGGCACATATTTCCTAAGGTGTTTTGTTTTTCAGTCAAAGTACTAAGTATGCTGTACTTTAGTCATATGTTTTTCTTTACTATGAAGGAGCTTAATAATGCCCTTTGCTTTGCTGTTGGTTAGAAACCTTAGGGTATATATATTTAAAAAAAAAAAATGTTGAGGTGCTTCTTTGTTATTTCTGTTGTGAGGCACACATTATTTTGAGATCTGTCTCGCCCATGTGGTCATGGCTCTCCAGAGCTGCTTGGGGCACAAGGCAGTAGAAGGCATTCTGGGAGGGACATGGAGACTTTTGCACACACTCACACAGACCCCACCTCTGGGCAAGCAAATTCTAAATCATAGCATGTTCTGGGAAAGTAGAGGGTCTCTAGTTCTCTTCTGCCTCCCATGCAGTGTGGCTGTCAGCACCAGCCAGCCCACCAGCAGTACGGTTCTTTTCCACTGGTGGGTGGAAAGATGAGGGTGGTGCAGGAATCTGGAGAACTGAAAGTCATGGTGGGCCCTCATCATGGTGATGGCAGTGCAGTGCTGGGTTGGCTGCTTGGATAAGCTGAACATATGGAATAGGAGCCCAACAGGAAAGATTTAGGTCAAAAACATGCTTTTCCAAAGCTGACATATTTTCTCAGCTTTTTTTCTCAACAACCTCTCCCTTTCTCTGTCTTCAGACAACTGTCTTGTGTTCCTCCGAATGCAAGCCTAAAGTACTCCTCCTTTTTTTTTTTTTTTTTAACCATTGTCAATGTTGCCACCATTATCTTCAGACCAAGCAAATGATAGCAAAAAGCAAAATCAGTCACATAGGTTCAGTCTCCTGAAATTACAGTAGAGGAGTTAAATTAATGCAGCTGATCTCCTGAAAGGAACCACTAGAAGGGAATTGGTAAGTATATGTGTTAGTGAAACCTGACAGGAGAAAAGGTCTCCAAAAATCTTGCTGCATAATTTCCAAAGCCCTTACAAGTGTGTGTGATTATATTTAAATTTTATTTTTTAACATTATAGAGAGAAAGAAAATAAATGCAAAGGGTGATGTTAACCTGAATAACACCTAGCATTGCTAGCCAGAGGGAAAAGAATAAAATTAGGATATCAAATTGAAATTAAAATATTAAAAATCTAAATTTAAAATATGTCTTATCAGGAGCAGGGAAACTTGCCTATAATGGCTTATGTTTCAGTCTGTTATACAGAGTAAGTTTAACTTGACCATTTATGAATAACTCATTATTTTCCAATGTGATGACTGCTCTTTAGGCATCACATTTGCATATAATTCTTCCACTTGTTATTTTTACTACTGCTTCTTTAAAAAATAATTAACACAGATAAATCAAGCAGACAGATTAATATAATAAATTCACAAGCAGATGAAGTAATTATTTTCAAAATTATTGTAGCAAAATTAGGTTTTCTTTATTTTTCTGTGAGGTTTTGCAGATGGAAGAGGCCAGATATTTAGACATAGTGTGTACATGGCTATATCTTGTATATCTGCATGTCTGTCCCACCTACATTTGTAAAGAGAATATATACTTTTCCCCTTTCTATTAACTGAAGAAATAGAAACTGTCATAAGACCATGTAAAAATGAAAAAGTTGTCACTGAAAAATTATGACTTCAATTATAATTCTTTTGATCAACAGAGAATAGTTTTGAGCAAGGTATTTGATATCTATTTAGAACCATCTTATTTTTCTGGAAATTTTGTAAAATCCAGGAAGCTTTCTAGTAATTTCTACTTTTGTTTATGCTACAGTGCCTGTACCAAAGTTGTTAAATCTCTTGTGAATACTGTTCTATCTCTTGTTGGAAAAAATAGAAGGAAAATAAAGGAAAACCAAAATGCTCAGATATATTTGGTTGAGCAGAGCGTGTACATTTTGGTGTTCAAATGGTAGGCCAAATATTATAGGGCTATAATGAGGTGAGAACAAATCTGGACCCAAATTAAACTTGACCCAAATTAAAATGGCCATGAGCACTAGGCAAACCACTAGCAGCAAATACTGCTTTTTTCTAAGGCAATAGGTGACAGATATGGCATGCAGCATGCCACGGGCCGGGATCGTTATCTTCTGGATTGTCTGGAAGCAGGTGCACACAATCCATTGGGGATGACAGGGTGAATGATTGGGTTTGTCACTTCTGACTTGCATGGTGACTGAATTAGGTAAATAATCTTCCAGGCTAACCTCTCCAGGTGTCTACAGATCAAAGCATGAGAATAATTTAGGTTGGAAAAGACCTCTAAGGTCATCGAGTCCAACCATTAACTCAGCACCACTGTATTCATCACTGAACCATGTCCCTAAGTGACACACCTACGTGTCTCGACACCTCCAGATCACAACCCATATCTTGCCTGACTTGAATCCCTTCTGGTGGTGCAAGCTGCTCCCACTGATGAGGCCGTGCAGGTACAAAGTGAGGGCGCCCACATCAGTCAGATAGAGCAACCCTGTGGTAATGCACAGCCTCAAGTCCTGCTCTGTCACTGCTTGTGGTTTGCTTGTCTTACAAAACTGCGAGTGGGGATTAAACCTTGGTAATGGCCTCTGAGGAGCAGCAGAGAGAAACCGTTTCTGGCCCTGAACATTTCACTTCATTTATTTGTTTTGCAGCTGTTTTTGAAGGAAGGGGAAAAATTATCGTGGGGCATTAAACTTGAAATATCTAAACTCCCCTCTTTTTGGTGTGTAAAAAGAGGCTTAAGAACTTAAATAATTGAGCTATATGGCTAATCTACTTTGAACTTTAAATTAGTTAATAATTTAATAAAGGATTATAAAAAAATTGTTGTATCAGAATTACAGGGAATGAACATAAGCACAAAGAGACCTTTCCAGACCCTACTTATGCACACCCAGTGAACAAGTGCATTGGAGAACCCTTTTCTGCACATGCATTTTCAGCACTGTGGCACTTTCCCCAGACCCATTCTTCCCCAGACCCATTCTTGCACACAGCAGGAGAGGATGCTGTCACACAGAGCTGCTGCTAGTTTTTGAAAATATCCAAAGCACTTGTACTTGGAGGAAGAGAAGACTGACATCCTTACGTTCCTGAGCTTTTTTTTTTTTTTTTCATCCTCCCATATTAACTTTTTTAAGGAATATCCCACTTAAGTCCCCTATCCAGAGTTTTCTCTTTCTTGCTTTCTCCACTATCTCGCTCTGTCATGATGTAAGAAACATCTTCAGGGTTTGCTACTAATTAACTGTGGCCTGGTTAATGGTGTCATTGGGCTGTTTCTCCAGCAATAGCGTCTGGCAGGAGCCGACCTTGTAATTTTCCAGATGCAATGTTTCCTCAGTTTGCGTGGAAAAACCCAGGAAAACAAAATAGCACCTGCAAAGAACAAATATAACTAGTTCACTGTAGCCTTTCAGTACAGAGCTGTGAAAACCTTACTAAACCATACATAAGCCCGCACTAGATACTGAGGCCTTTCCACTAACAATTTGTCATTGCTATCATAGCTGTCTTTCATCATCCCTGCCCACCTCCCTGCTAACCCACGTCCATGCATTTCACGGCTGGTAGGCACCCAGAAAGGCTGGGGCTTTTGTTTAAGCATTTTCAGCTGCTTATCTGTCACAGAAAGAAGCGACCTTGTAATTGACCACAGGTGTGCCCACCACAGTAGGGCTGGGCTTTGAAACAATTGTGCTGAAGAAGTAGTATTGATTTCAGTGGGGTTGTGCCTGAGAATAACAGCTCTGCAAGGAATAGAGGTGTTTTGCTTTCCTCTGAGACAATATGGGTTAAGTTTTGTCCTGAACGAAAAAGGGACAGTCTGGGTGCAGACCCATTTTGTTTCAGTTGGGGAGGAGGAGATAATTGTGCCAGGGCATGACAGGGTAGCACTTTTTCCTCCTTGCCCCATCCCCAAGGAGCCTCACAATTGCACAATATCTCACTAGCTTCAACCAGGCACTGTGGCCAAGGAGGTGGTGGAAGGAGAGTGGTCATGTAATGAAGATGTTGCTTCTCCCTGCTTTCTGCCTACTGTCTGGGGCAGTGGGGCCCAAGTCACTGGTGCCTCATGTGGTTCCTGTATATAACCTTTCATTTCATCTCTGGGAGCCATTGATGGGTTGTAACCAGAACACAGTACTCACCTGTGCTCGGGGGCAAAACAGATATGCCAGCCCTACAAGGGATGTGATGGGACACCGGTCTGTGCAGTATGTGGGGAGACAATGGCTGCTGTATGGAGTAGATGTAGATAAAATGCCTAAATGTAGATTAAATGCAGAAAAATTAAGATGTAAATAATCAGGAGAAATTTTTCCTTTGTTAAGGACAAATCAGGTGCAAAGGTGCTGGATTGGGCAGTGGAAGGGAGGACATTGATGCTGCCTACATGCTTTCTGTGTTTTACCTCAGACATAATTTTGGCATTACAAAGACTATAAATAGAGCATCCAAACCAGAAAAGTACAGGAAGGAAGAGGAAACCTCTAATAAATTATATCTTAAAAGGATCTGAGTGGAGGGAGTAAAACAACAGGAAAGTTTAAAAGAAGCTTGTACTGAATATTATAAATTCACATGAGAAAAAAGGTCTTTACTTCTCTCAGTGTGGGAAGACACAAAAGTTTCAGTACTTTGTGCTTAAGTAGGGAAAAGGTCAAGACTGTTTTGCCATGTTGTGATTAAAAAATCATGCTGTTAAAATTGTATTAAATGGAACTCCTGATTAAATGGAACTCCTGATTTCTTGCAGCCATGGATTTAAGAGCAATTTAGCTTGTCCTAAGGTTTGTCTGCCAAGAACCTGGTATTACACTAAACAAAAAGTATTGTTTAATTTATAACAAATAGCGCAATCTCATCTCAGATGCCTCCAGTTGTGAGTTGTGGACAGACCAGGGACACTAGGCCTGATTTTGTGTGTGGGAGCCTGGGAAATGTTTTGGATACCAGTATGATTTGTCTTGTGGTGAGCTGTTGTGGCAATCCAGCAGGTGCAGGATGCAAATGGCAAATACTCCCCCAGCAGGCAAAGTTTTTGTGCTGTCGCTTGCTGGGGACTGGGGGTGTTCTGCAGAGAGGTTCCCAACCAACTCAAGAATTCCTCTGCAGGTAGCTGCTGTAGGTAGCCCTTTGCACATGGTCTGTGAAAGCTGCTTGCCTGCTGGTTTTGCTGGGGGACTGTGGAGAAAGAGACCTGAATTTGAATGGAAGGTGCCATAGCATGAAATTGTGTTTCTAACCTCCAGCCCGAGCACTTCAAAACTCTCCTGTTTCCCTTTCTAGAAAACATGAAGTAAAGAAGACATGCAATATAAATTCACATGCACAAAGAGCAAAGGATCATGCAGTTTTTACAGTGAAATTTGAAGATTAATTACTTTGTGAGATACTAAGGATTATATTGTTAATAACCTAAATTTGACACACATTCCCCCCCCTTTAGTCACTACCTGCAAAGCCTCTCTGAAAATTATCTCTTATGAAGTGGTGTCATTAATGACTTCCTGTGAGGTTTCTTTTGGAAGTGGCAGAAAGGTAAATAAAAATGAATTAATACAGCGTTTTGGGTTTGTAGGCAAAATATGCAAATATCTTACTGACAAAGCCTTAGTAGCATTAAAGGCTTTCAGATCCTATCCTCAGAGGCTCTGCTTGTGGAATCAGAAGCCTTTAGGCAACCTTTAACTTAGTTTACGTGTAAGACACACACACGCACACACACACTCACTCACTTTCTCTCTTTCCCCCTCTCTCTCTTTTTCCCTAATGCCCTCTTGGACCAGTTCCCTCTGGTGCAGTTTCCAGCTTCACAGTTCATGAATTTTATTTGCAATCAATAAATAAACCTATTATCAAGTTTTGTATTCTCATCATACATCGTCATTTCTCATAAACCATTTCGCTGTATAGGTCAGCTTCACTGAGCACGTGCCACTCACCTTTATGGCTCAGCAGAGGGCTGTCAGGTATATGGATGGGATGTGTATGATATAATAAGATTTCAGATCTAACAAATGCTTATGAATAAGACTTCAACAATTCATCATTATTATCATTATTATTAATATTATCATACTGTGTTGAGTTAGTGGTCAGCGTTTTCGTGCTCTTTGAGCCCTGGTGTGTGACATGTTCTTACAGTACGGAGCAGAGGATTGCCTTGCAGTTCTCCAGACCCACCCATATCATCAAAGAAAGTGTTATTTCTGACATACAACATCACAGCATTTCTCAGCCATTTTGGACAACTAAAGAAAAGCTTTTTGCATGCCCCTTACAGGGTTGTCAAGTTCCCACTGTAGCAAATTATCAGTGATTCACCATGATGAACCCCTCCTACTAGCTCATGCAGATTTTTTTAGGCAGCATTAGTTTGGGCATGGTGTGAAAAGGCAGGCCATCTTTGTGGTGATGAGGCCCTTGGACAGTTACTGATTTGTGCCTTGGATTTTATCTATCAGTCTAGACAGAATATTAAAAGCTGGTGTCATATGCAGTTGTCAAATGATAGTATTACAAGGTCAACTGAAAAATAATATTCTAAAATGAAACTCCAAATTGCCTACTTTGGTAACCTCTGACAGTGTGCAGTCTTGTACACAAATGAAAAAATTAGTCTATCAGTGACCAAAAAGGGAAGAAGCAAGCAGAGAGGGTCAAGGAAGACATTCACAGTTAAGTACACTTTCACAAGCACAGGAAAATCAGCGGTACTTAAGACTTATCCTAGTAACACTAATATCATTACTACGAGGTAGTAGAAGTGATATTATTACTACAGTACACCACCATTACTACTAATGCTAAAAAAACTGCTACTGCTAACAGCAGCAGCATCATTACTCATCAGTGCTACTAAATAGTATCACTACACACTTGCAAAGGTCTAGGATATTGTAGTGGTATAATTTAGTTTGAAACAAACCTCCCCTTGTCTGCATTGGAACATGAATGTAAGTAATGGAAATAAATGCATGTCTAGGTGGCAAAGTCTGTGTTTCATTGCAGCACCATGAAGCCAAATTGATGCATATTTGAGATGATGCACACCATGCCATTAAAGCAATGAAAGCAAAGAAAGTTTTTGAGCTTTCTGTTCTTTTTTTCTGTGCATGGTACTAAACCAGTGGTAAAGTTAATATTTATGAGGTTTGGGAAAATTTTTTTCAGGGTGTGATTTCTGGTCATAAGAATTTTAATAGTATAAACAACTTGATTATAATTTAGATGGCCCCAAGAATCTTTAGAAATTTTGTGCTGTGCCCACACCCACCAAAGAGAGTATATCCCTGACACCGGCAGCCAGGAATGACATATAGAAGGGGCAGCATGCAGAGTGTGATGGCTGACAGCAGGGCAGGACTGTGGTGGAGTTCCTTGTCCTGTACCAGGCTGCTGTGACTCTGCCACTCAGTGCTCAAGCTGTCTGGCTGTGTAAGTCCCTGCTTATCACGGGGACCCAGTTCAGTTTTGGTGTATGGAGCTGTTTGAGCTATGATCTGAAGAAGCAGAGAAGGTAAACATCCTGCAGACATATAATGATGAAGTTAAAGGATATCTATCTCAAATGTCAGTTCCCACTCTCTGCTCTCATGGATGCTTCCTCTGAAATGCACTGCTGAGTCCTGTAAGTAGAAGTCATCTGCTGTAGGAGAACATGGAGCCAAAAAAATAATGAAAAGATACTTTTGATCCTTTTTAAAATGTTACTATTTGCTCACAAAAATATGCTGGAAATCATAAGCAAAACCTTATAGTCATGAGAAATGATTTTGCTGCTGTTTTTGTTTCTCATTTTTGGTTCATTTTTTATGGTTCCTAATTTGTCTGATATTTAACTCTACATATTGCACACATATAGAGCAGAGTTCTTACTAGTGTCAGCAAGGTCACTGTTTCACCAGAGTATTATCATCAGAAGGGACAGTTACTATCATCTGACCTGTCACCCATGACCAGATTTGTTCAGAAAAGTATTGAATACAAATTCTGCTTGAAGGGTATGTTACCTAACTTGCTGTCTGGTGGAACTTTCTATGGTGCATGCTTACTCAATAGCTGATTCTTTAAAGGTGTTAGGTTATTTGGACTGTATGCATAACTTTATATGATGCACTTGATATTAAACCATGTTTCGACTGTGGTACTCCATGTAGCTGTGATGTATCTTATGTCAGTGACAAGACTACATGTTTTAGCTGCACATACTAGCAATGTGAGAACTCTAACAACTAGATTCGCTTTTTTCTTTTTCTTTTTTTTTGCTTTTCTGCTTTTCTGTTTGCCTAAGAAATACATGTTTGTCTTACTTCCTCTTTACTTTCTCTTGAGAACTCTTTTGTCATAAAGCATGTGAGCAATCTTTTCTTTCAAACAGGGAAGACATGCTCCAACTATTTATTTATGCCCTTATAACCCTTATCTTTAAGTCATGCTTCTCTGTATTGACCTATTGTTTCTGCAAGTTATTTTTCTGAGCATGTCTGTACTGGCTGTTACAGCGTCAAGGCCTTGAATGCATGCCAGACTATTTGGGGGGCCTCTTTCCTATGTTTCAGTGGATGTTTGCCAGAATATGTAAGTCTGCAGCAGGAGTGACTGTGCTGAACTCTTCCAGAACAACATGTCTCCCACCATACACAGACTACCACATTTCTGATATTAAGACACAAGGGAACCATATGTGTACATAGGATATAAGCAATAAGCCTCCACAGGGTGTAGATTAGAAAGCTCACTTTGGCCTTCTGCCTCATAGCACACCCAAGGTGCACAAAGGTTGGTTTCCCAAGGGATGCCTTTGACTTCCTCTGGATCTCAGTGTGCTTGATGCATATGGTGTCAAACAAGCTCAAGACAGACTGTTGGGATTGATTGTCCCTCTACTCCTAAAGAGACCTCTATTATGCTTACAGCATTGAGGGAGATATTTCCAGTCACTGATGTAGAAAAGCTGGCAAAATGTGCTTAATTTATACCTAAACTGCTGCCAGTATTCACTGTTGAAATCCTCTTTCCCCATCCTGCTTGTGCAGGCTGCCATCTTCATACCTCAGGAAGCAAGAAAGGCTACATGGAGCATGATTCTACACACTGTACCTTGCAGCTCCTGAGCCCACTTCTTGCGGAGGAAAGAGTTGCTTCTCTGGCATCAGTCAGTAGTGACGTACTCAGAGCAGGAACATGGGAAGCAAGATGCCAAATGTCTTAATGGGATATTGGGAAAAATTGTTGCAGTTGACACAGCACGCATGCTCTCCAGCACCTTAGCCAAGGTGGGAGATTCTCTTGGCATCCTTTGGCTTTGTACAGGAAACAAACGCCAATGCTGTCTTTTGACATACACATTAGGCAATGCTGATACAGCTCTTCTTAGAAGCTGTGGGACAACATTCTGTTGAAAATTAGGTTTTGGAATGTTTCTGTGATTTTGACTTAATCATAAATGAATAAAGGCAGAACCCAGTTCTCATCCTCAGTGATTACATTCACTTCTGTAATTAAAACAGGCTAGGCAAATGCAGATAAAAGGTTTTATTCTATCCAGAGGAGTTCTGGTTAAAACTCTGGGGAGGGATCTGGCCACTAATAAGTTATGGCAAACCATCAGTCCTGGTACCGCTAACTTTAGTGTATCAGCGGTTCCCATCTCTCATCTCCACACGAAGCAACCTTAGGTTGCATTTAATGTAGCAGGCCCCCTTTGAGTCTGTGTCCTGATTTAATATCAATCTAATATAGATTGGTTAGAGGTAGTCAGCATGGATTATAAAAAGGAGGTCATGCTTAACAATCTTGATTCATTTCTCTGAGGAATTGACAATGAAAGTGGACAGTGATAAAGAAGGAGACATAATTTACTTGGACTTGAAAAGGCTCTCAATACAGTGCCACATAACAGATTAATTTATAAGGTTAGTAAGTATGGGACTGATACTAAAATACTCAATTGGATATAAAATTGGCTTGGTAACAAGGCCCAAGGAGTGGCAGTAATGGTTATAGATCACACTGGGGAAATGCTATGCATCCTTTGAAGACATTCTGAACATAATAAGGGTGGGCAAAGCCAAAACAAACATGGTGGGAAAAAGATTAAAAATGGCCATACAGAAAAGATGAAGGCTACAGTCTTGTGGGAAGCAAATGATCATGCCAACATGTGTGCTGATTTCAGCTGGGGTAGAGTTAATTTCCTTCACAGTGGCTAGTACAGGGCTGTGTTTTGGATTTTTGCTGAACGCGGAGTTGATAATACAGAGATGTCTTTGTTATTGCTGAGCAGGGCTTATACAAAGCCAAGGCCTTTTCTGCTTTTTGTACTGCCACTCTGGCAAGGAAGTTGGGGATGCATGAGAGGCTGGGACATGACACAGCTGGGACAGATGACCCAAACTGACCAAAGGGATATTCCATACCATCTGACATCATGCTCAGTATATAAAGTGAGGGGACGAAGGAGGAAGGGGAAGATGTTTGGAGTGATTGTGTTTGTCTCCCCAAGTCACTGTTATGTGTGAAAGGGCCCTGCTCTCCTGGAGACGGCTAAACAACTGTCTGCCTATAGGAAGCAGTGAATTAATTCCTTGTTTTGCTTTGCTTGTGTGTGTGGATTTTGCTTTCTTTCTCTGTCTCAACACATGAGTTTTCCAACTTTTATCTCTTTGATTCTCTCCCTGATCCAGCTGGTGGAGGAGAGAGCAAGTGGCTGCGTGGGGCTTGGTTGCCAGCTGGGGTGAAACCATGACAACATGCAATTGGAAATTTCAGGTAATGTCCAGTGAAGAAAATTATCTAGGAACTGAAGGGGCCTAGCCAGGCTCATCAGCTGCAGGTCTTTCACCAGGGCAAAAGTATACAGAGCAGCAAGGACTTTTCCTTTCAAGTGGGAAAGAGGGCAAAGCTTACAGCTTACTCCAAGTGCCAATGAGCAATAAGTGGACGGTCTGTTCTCAGAAACCAGTCTTACTCTGAAAAGTCAAAGATCCCTGGGTCCTTGCTATAAGGATAATCATAGCATTTAGTTTGTGCTTTCAGCTCAAAATAAATGTTTGGAGAGTTCTAGTTCTTTCCATTGGCTGTAATCTAAGGAGACTGGACTTCCAGAACTGAAATAATTTTTTGTCGCTAACCTGCAAGATGCTATCTTACATGCTGTAATAAAGCAGAGGACTGGCTAGAAGAAAAAAATGAAAGACAGAGGAGGCAACAGAGGATGCTAAGAGACCTCAGAGATTCACAGTACTGAACAGAAACTGGAAACTGGTTTCAGTCAGTTCTCACCTTCTTAAAATGTGAACATTCCCATCTCTTGGATGATATTCAAAGAGGGTCTGGGAAAGCTGTACTGGTGATTCTGGTGCTGCCATCAGGTAGCACTGCTGGCAGTTCAAGAAAATGCAAGCGTTGATAACCAGCAGAGTTTCCACCTTGGAGTCCTTTGCTTTCATATGAAAGAATCAGACCGCCAGGCCCACGCCCACAGAGCATGGGTGAGAAGGCAGTCTTTGCAGTCCTACTTGTGTCTTGGACTCATTCCCAACATGTTTTAAAGGTAGGAATCTCTGGAAGGATCAGACCATGCAGCTTGGAAAAACTGAAAAAAAATTTAATGAAACAAAAAAGAGCTGCTCTCTTGGCATGTGACTGGTGTGGTACAGGATTAGAAAGGAAGCTTGATGCAGTGTAACAATTAGCTGCAGACTAATTTGTCTGTGGTTCATGCTATAGGCTCTGCTTTGTTATTTGATTATGAATATTGGATCAAAACTTTGGTCCTGGAGCTATTAAAATCATTAGTCAAGCTCTCATTAATTTGAGCTGGACCAAACTGGACCTTTTGTGGTTATTCAGAGGACATAGACAAACATGTACATCAATCAAGGGCGTAGACTCATTCTGCTGGGGTCATATGGTTAATTCACCCTGTTCCTGTTGCTTCCGCTATAAATCTGTGAATGCTTTTAAAGCAAGAGGAAAACCTGATTTCTTTCCTTTTCCCAGAAAATATTATGTTCACTTTTATTCCAAACAAGACAAGGGGTCCCTTTTCTCATGAAAACTTGTAACGGGAAAGGTAATCTCAATATTTTCCATGTCTCTAGAGTCAGTGAAAGGTAATTTGAGACAAAGTACCAGACTATAATAAAGTCTCCTGTCTGCAAAGCATGCAAGCCTTCTCCCACTGAGTTCCCATAAGCCTTTGTTGGGTCCTGATGATCTTTTTGCCTAAGCATTAAGTCAGTACTTATTGTGCTGTTGGTGTCTACTAAAAGATGCCTTATTTTCTGCATTGCATCTAATCCACACAGCTCCTACAAAATGGGAAAAAACTTATAACTTCCTACACATGTAATCAAACTCATAATTATTGACTTAATTTGCATGGCTTTGAAGCTAGATTTTACTTCTAGAGTATGATACTTCTAGAAATGTGGTTATTTATATGAAATAATTCTGAACTACTCTGTTGGGTTTTGTTTATTTGTTTGTTTGTTTGTTTTTTCCTTTTTTTTTTTTTTTTCTAGAAGACCCACCTCATGGTGATTATGGCAATAAAAGCTGTTCTTGCACTCTCTCCAGAGTGGAGGGCTGGAGCACCTTTTCTGTGAAGACAGGCTGAGAGAGTTAGGGTTGTTCAACATGGAGAAATGAAGGCTTCAGGGACAAATTTTATCAGTCTTCCAGTACATTAAGGGGGCTTATAAAAAGGAGGGAGAGGGAATTTTTATATGGCCAGATAATGACAGGACAAGAGGCAATGATTTTAAACTTAAAGAGAGTAGGTTTAGATTACATGTGGGGAAGAAATTCTTTACTCAGAGGGTGGTGAAACACTGGAACAGGTTGCCCAAATAAGTTATGGATGCCCCATCCCTTGAAGTATTCAAGGACAAGTTGGCTGGGCCTGTGAGCAACTTGATCTAGTGTGTGGTATCCCTGCTTGTGGCAGATGGGTTGGAATTCGATGACATTTAGGGTTCCCTCCAATCCAAACTACTCTCTGATTGTATGTTTTGCTGAAAAAAATGTGGATGTGATTTGATATGTCTTATGAAAACAGCTTCCAGCACTCACTTATGAAAAGATGAAGGAATAGGTGAAAGAGGGGAAGAAAGGACCTTTATTATGCATATATACATAGGTAGCACCTGTCCAGTTTGAAAGCTCTACTGGCTTTCAGAGGTACTGAGTGTCAGAACTGAGTGTCTGTGTGCATGCATGTGCAGGTTTTATAAATGCTTTGATCTTACCTGAGCATCTGTGACTCTGGTGACATCCCATTTGTTCACATTTCTGTAGGCTCTTCAGTAAACTCACTGGATAGATGACAGTTCATTAATTTAGTTGACAATGCACATCAAGTCTTTCTACCCTCTGCCCCCAGCCCTAAAATGAAAATAAAGAAATTACAATGGTAAGAAGGGAAAATACTATGCAAATAACTCTGAAAGCACTGACACACTTAAACGAATGCAATTCCTAGAATCGCAACAATAAATGTGCTGTCAGGGGCATCACAGTTACTCCAGTGACATGACCACCTTGCAAGAGCACCAGTGCAAGCTCTCAGAGCACTTACCTAAGTACTCCTGAAATATTTTTTTTCACTGTAACTTTTCAGAGTCATGAGGCTTTGAAAGAGCCCTTTTCCCCTTGCAAGCCTTTGGGTAGCTTTTAAATACCTGCATATATCACCTTGCAAAACAAGCGGTTCAGGAACAAACTTTCTAGAGATGGCTGTTACTGAGATCAATTGTTTTAGGAAATGTTCTTTGATGAAATGACTTGACAAAGTTTGCCCAACTTCCTGCATGGAAAACAGTTTTTCCTCAAATATGGCAAAGACAGCAGCTAAGCCTACCCCAAAGAACCCTTTTCAAAGGGCTCAGCCCTTTCAAGCAGTTGTTTTTGTTTATTAAAGTTGCTGCAGATAATAATTTACAAAATCCATTCCTCAGAGTTTAACCAGTGCAGTAACATCACTATGAAAACCTCCCACAAAATGGCTTTTTCTCTAATACACAAACTTCCTCATTCTGCCTGCAAGTCTTAGAGCAATCTATTCATTTTGACCACCAACTCCATGCTCTGATGCAATGTATAGGCAGTATGGTTAAGATTTAAAAAGCCTTTATAACAGCTCAGAAATGCCTCTCTCAAGCCCCTTCCTGGAATTAGTGGCTTTAGTTAATATTGGTTAACACTATTGGGAACAGGCATGTTATTCTTCCATTTAGCTTTATTCTGGTCATTCTTCCAATCTCCATTTAAATTCAGTTTTCTTCTCGGTTGGCATCCGTACCCTTAGCTACCTCATAAACAAGATGCACTGCCAACTGGAACATGCAAGCAGAGCTGAAAGCAACATCGCTAACCTCTGCTCCTTTCTACCCCCTGGAAGTTGGAGTCGTAGCAAACTCAGTGCTTGGAGCCTGGGAAGTGGGAATCCTGAATTGCTTGGAAACTCAAAGAGCCAGACTTCAGTCTATAAAGGGACTGGGCTGGCTAACTGAGCTATAACTGTGCATACATTTCACTCCTTTTTTTAATTTAATCAGCCCAGCCAGCCAGATTCATATGCTCTTATTTCAGCTGAATGTATCTTTCACTATAAAGAGATGTGCTGAAAGCCGTGAATAGACAGCTTTACTCAGCATTAATAAAGCAACTAGAGTTTGACCCAGAATGACTAGCCTGGTAGTGTCAATTTCTAAGTGGACGTACAGAGGAGAAAGGATTTAGGCACTCAGGGTTGTTTAGGTATTTGACTATAGGCAGCACTGCCTTGAGTGCCTTAAATTTGTGTTCTTAGAGGCTGCACACTCAGCAATAACAAAATCTTTGTCACAGGTTGGGGAGGCACTGTAAAGAAAGGCAATGAATGAAGGAGAAATTTAGAGTCCATGTAAGCAGTGGGTGAAAAGGCTCCCACTCCCCTTGTCTCCCACCACCCATCCCCTCCTCTGTGCATGCAGCAGCCACCGCCAGAGTTGGCACAGAGCGATGGGTACCTGAGGTGGCATCTCCTGTACCACAGCTTCTCCCTGCTTTTCACTGCAGAGACTAAAACCACTTGCCTCGGGCCCTTTTTTTCAGAATTTATGCAAGTTGTTCCCATTTTAGCCCCTCTGTGGGGATATCTGGGTAATCAAAACTGGTTTTGATGGTTTCCCCCCCCCTCACCCTTCATCTGTGGGGTCAAGGCTTTTTGCCTTATCAGTTCTGCACTGGTAAATGTTTCTGTCCTCAGTAGGGCAGAATGTGTAGCCGCAGGACACCAACAACTTACAAGTTGCCACTCTGGGGAAAGAAAGTACACATTTAAAAGAATCAGCAGCCTAGGTAGGATGTAATGTGACTTAAGAGTTTCACTGTAACATCGTAGAGTATAAAAATGAAAATATAAAGTGCATTTTAAATGATTAATGTACAAAAGCTGACCTCTTCCAGTGTGCATTAATCAAGAAAAAATGCACACTTTCTGTAGTGGTTAATGTTGCAGGTCCATTATTCAGCTTTGATAATGTGCATAAAAAATGCTCAATATGACAATGAGTTGGGGTAGCTGAGAATTTAGAATGGTGGCAAGTTTGTTGTAGTATTTGGATTAGCATTCTTAACCTACATCTTGACAGCTTCTTTTCTTCATTTCACAAGTGTTAATAAAAATCTAGCTTTATCTTCTTTGATTTTTGGTTATTTTTTCTTGTATTTTAGTGTTTGGGTTTTTTTTTTTTTTTTGTTTGGTTTTTTTTTGGTTTTTTACAAAACAATTAAAAAGTACCTGCTCAAACAAATACTACCAGCATTCATTAGTCAGGATGGTTATATGTAAAAGAAATTATGCCAGATAGTAACAAATCCAAGAGAAGTTTATTATGAAAATGGCACCTGCGGGATGAAAAAAAATTAAGTTACATAAAGACAACCATGTATGACATGTATGAGAATCTACAAAAGTATAAAAAGAACCCTGTTGTAAATGAAGTATGTACATTTCTGATTTGCAGCATTATCAATGATCAATGAAAAAAATGTTTCAAATAAGCCAGGCACTCAAGAAGTTAGATTCGGTTAGCTTAACACAAAATAAATGTACCATAGCTGTCACTTTTTAACATTTTAATTTTTTTTATATTGTAGAGTTGGTAACACTGCTAAGATTTATACGAACAGAATCCCTTTCCCCATTATTCAGCTACTTGGCACCAGTCTCCTCATAAAAGATTTCATATATTTGTACAAGAAATAGTTAAAAACACAGACACAGTCTTCACAGGTAATGAAGTTTTTTTTTCATTTTGTAATTTTAAACACTATGGATTTAGACAGCAGCTGTGATTATCTGTTAGTTTAAATCACCAGAAATCATTTTGACACAACACAGTAACATTTATAAAAAAACCCAAAACAACAACAGCTGTCTAGCTGTTCTTTGTAGCTGATAGGTGCACTCCTTTGATTGTTCCATAGCTAGAGCAGAGCTTCCAAAATTAAACTTTGAATTTCCCAATCAGCTTTCTTGCCTTTTTTAAACCTGCTTAAATCCTTCCTATGGAACGTTTAAAAGCTCATTAATTAAATTTCTGGCATCCAATTCCTTTTTTGCTGTCACTCCTCTGTGGCTCGGACCTACTTCTCAAATTCAAAGCTACCACAGAAATTGACACAATGCAGTGAGTGATCAAAAAGGACAGCTGACTTAATACATTAGCTTTGCACACATAAACGAATATATATGACAATTCTAAGCTCAGTTTTCTTTTTAAACCATGCCAGTCTACCTTTGAAAGAATTTCATATCTCACTGGTAATTGTTCTATGTATTGCTCCACCAGCCTACCTAGGAGAAAACCAAAGAAATGCACCCTCTGCTTACAGTTCGAGCACAAGGACTCTGGGAATGTTAACAACTGAGGCTATATGGCGTCAATTTGCTTAATATATCTGAGCATTACTCTGTAGTGCATTGTGGGGTACACTGGAAGAGTAAGTCATACCCAGAATTCCTCTGTGGGAATAATGGCTCCATTAACCTTGAGCTAGTTAAGAGTCTTTTATCTCTGAGAGTGAAGAAGAGAAAACGAGAGAGCGAGAGAAAGAGAGAGGGGAAAAGTGTGGAGGAGGTGGGGAGAGAGGAAGAGGGAGAGAGAGGTTTGAGAATACACAACAGCAAAGCAACAGCAGAAATTAAAATGTATACAGACAGTGGAAGCAGCATAAGGTGACATTACAGAGGAAGGCCACCACACAAAAACCACTAACCCCCAAGAATCACTGGTTCACTAGGACTGCAGGAATGGGACTTTACCACTCCGGACTAGAGATAAAGCACAGAGAAGACAAAGGACAAAACAACTACATTAGCTTAGTATATACTGCATATAGTAACACACATTGAAACTGCAATGGGACTGACAGCCAAGGACACTTACACATTGTACACATTACAGTTCTCACATCTGTTATTAGATGCCTTAACAAACAGCTGCCAAAGATGGAGTGGAAGAAGAATTTATATTTGACAGTCATTTGGAGTGTTTGACACTACACTGTGATTTCTGGCAACAAAGACAAAATAGGAGATTTCTTTTCTTTTACTTAGTGTGCAGTTTTCAGTTGTAGTTATCTATTTCAAGCTTATTAACCCATTCTTTAGTTTTAAAACATATTGGTTTCAATACTAGAAATAAGGAAAATATCAACAAAAAATACCCAAATCAAAGAAAAAAAAAGAAATTTACAACCTTCCCTCTATAATATTAAATGAAAAACAAAACAAAACATGTTAAATAGTACTGTTTGGTTTTTTTTTTTTTTTTTTTTTTTTTTTTTTTTTACTCTGAGGTGTTATTTGACGTTGTAAAATTAGCCTCAGTTACACTGAGAAAAAAATCAAGCAAAACAATATGCACCTAAGAAACTGCTCCTCGCGTCAATTAAAGTGATTTTTTTGTTTTTAAGCACTTTTTGAAAAAGGCTTCCTGACCCATTTAAATTTGATGTGAGGCTATGCTTGTTAGTTTGGAGGTAAAAAATTTTAAGTCCTGCAGCAAATGTTAATGAGGGCTTTTGTCTTAACTAACCAAGGAGACTGCAGCACCCCACTATAAACCAGTACGGAACACATTCTTTCCAAAAAACCCAGCCCACAAGCTGCATATTGTATGAAGACATTACAGATTAATAAATGATAGCACCATGGTTTTAGAAATTAAGTTAAAGTTTCAGTAATTAACATTTAGTCCAACTTTTTAACATTCTAGTCACAGGCCAGAAATTAACTTTTTAAGAACCCAAATTATTTTATGTGCAAGTAAGAAAATCTTAACCATAAAAAGAGAATTAAACTCTGCATAAAATTCTAAAATACTATCCCCTATTTTAAAGGAATTAGGAACAAAACCCCCTTTTCATTTGACTTAGTCAAACAGGGCACAATTTTTATGCTTGTTTCTTTTAATCTTGATCATATCAAGATCATTTTGAAGTAAAACCAATGGTTGTCACTTTAAAATCTCTTTACCACAACACTGAGTATTCTATGGCAGAGGCATACACATATTAAAGGCATCTTAATAAAGATGCAAAGGAAAAACACACATCTTAGAAGAAGACAAAATGGCAGGCAACTGGTACTTCAACTCTCTGAAGGCAAAAATAAAAAAATATCTTTACATTAAAGAATAAGTCAAGTTAAAGAGAAAGGGAATGAAATGGGGACCATCATATTGAGATAATAAGCTGACCTGCTCAAATTCAAAGTGCTAGAATTAAAGGTCTAAATTAAAACATAGTCTATGCCTCAGAGTATAACACTGAACACAGTATGTGGTCATATTTCAATCCTCCTTCCGTTCCAGAGTCTGTGTAGTGTGAATGCCATTGCTGTACACAGGAAATGGAAGAGTGGAAAAAAGTCCTTCGGCAGTTGTGAACACATTCCCTGCAGGCATTTGGGTCAGACTGGCCCCGCTCACAGCACTTCCGAATGGTCCCGACATATTGAGTCGGTGAACGTGGTGGTAGAGCATTTCCATCGGTGTTTTAGGATCTAGCCCAAAGCTGGGGCTGTTAACATCAACAAAGTTAACAGCATGGGTGTTGGGGAGGAGGTTGCCCTGCATGGCTAAAGTAACTTCAGCTGGAGCATACCGAATAGTGCCAGTGGTGTAGACCCTCTGAGCAGCAGTGCTGGTCGCAGCAAGGGTTCCCGTTACCCTGTGAACCAAAGGAAGCACCACATTGCCTGCTTGTAACCTCTGAAGGGCTTCCAGATCCCCAGTGTACAACAAAGAGTTGGAAGTTGTGGGACCTCCTGGATGTTTGTCCCTTGGAGATGCTGAAAGTGGGGGTGATAAAGGGTCAGAGGACACAGGAGCCAAGGCTGAGTTGGATGAGGTGCTGAACTGAGTTTTACGGCTGGCAGTATTTTCAGTCCCCGGCGGGGTGAGAACGGAGTCTGGAATGGAGACATGTAAACTACTGCTGGCTTGGGGGGAAGGGAAGTGCTCGGAGCTGGGGGGCTTGGTCATACTGTAGGGTGATTCGTTCCTTGAGATTTCCCTGTTGGGTGGGTAATTCCAAATACTGCTATCATTATCAAAATTTATAGGTTCTGAGATTTCTGTTTTAATTTTGAGCACTGAGGCACTGTTTGGTGACGAGAGCAGCTGGGGCTGTTCCACCAAAGCTGAGTCAAGTCCATTTGGACTTGAGGTGCTTGACAGCCTTCTCCGGGTCATGCTGCCTCCCTTTTGCTTTTTTCTCCTTTTCTTCCTCTTCTGATGTTTGCTGGAAGACTGGGCATTTACTTCACCTGCGCTGTCTGAGTCCTTGGCGCTGTCGGAGGTCAGTGATTCACAGTTCTGCAAACGCAAGTCTGACTCACTCTCAACATAACGCTCCACCTTGATCTGCATAGAGCCAAGAGTGCCAAAACTGTCCTCAGGAGCCTTTTGATTCTCGAAGTCAGAGTTTTCAAAGCTGTCATCACTGTCCCTGCTGTCCTGGTTGCTGGAGCTGTTCCCATCGTCATTACAGTTCATTTCATTATCTGACTGATTTCCTGACTTCTTCCTGTCGGATTCAGGGTCTTCACTGTTTTCTGACTGGTTTCCTTTCTCATCTGACTTTGAGTTCTCATTGTCCTCTGGAGTAAAATGAAAGTGAAACAAACATTAGCAACAGGAACATAATATTATAATCCAAGTCCAGATTTCTACCTACCAATGAGATTTGATTTCCTTTAATTTTTTTTTTTTGGCAAACAGTGTTCTGTTCTGTAGAGCCACACTTTTTTGCAAAGCAGTGTTGGGAGAGTTTTGATCACCATGAACATCTCTGGCTCATGACTGTTCATGCACTAAAAGCCTATGCTATATGGCTGCACCTTGATTGAGGGCGGCCTTTTAATCTGCTTGCAGGATAAGAATCATGGTGACAACTGTGAGCACAACACTATTGTAGCCGTGCCATCCAAAGAGGAGTCAGTGAACAATCCCATTATCACCATTATGTTCTGGTGATTGTTCTTTCACATTCATGTTCTCCTACACTGGGCAGGCATCCAGGTATAGCACCATTTACTAATGAAGATTCTAGTCCTCTCATCTCATTTTCCTCTGACCATTGCCACTTTTGAAGTGGCATAGTGTCTCTGGCTTCAGTGGAAGTACTGCTGATTTCCTCCCATGTGAGAGGAGAAGCAGGTCATATGTGTATAAATTTGAATGAATAAAGCAGTTAAAACAATTTTGTTTTGTTGCTAGACTGTCTTCTAATATTCTTCTGAAGGGCAACAAATAAGAAAAAAAATAGAAAAAAAAATTCATCCAATGAATTAAATTCTTGATTGATCCAAATCATCTAAGGACCATTGAAAATAGTCCAGCTACAGCACTGAGAAGCTGTCACTCTTCTTGCCTGAATTCATTTAATTATAATTCTAATACGGATGAGATAAACACTCTAGTTCACTGGACTGGGAGAGCCAAAGCAGCTTTGAGACTGAATACGCTCCATTATCATACTATGTTCAAAAGGGTCACGAAAGGCTTCAGGAGACCTCGTCTTTTACAGACCAGCCAGAAATCTTTTGTTGGCTAATAAAAGATGTTTTTCACTCATCAGAGCCAAGTACTACCCTTTTCAATATTCTTGTTTTAGGGGTACAGGAGAAAGGCCAATTTTCCTCTAAAGACTGGTTACTCCTGGAGCCATGTCAATACCAAACTATTTCCCAGAAATGCTGGAGAAGGTGGGTTTGACAGGAAAGCTGCCTGAGCATTCAGGGCAATGCACTTCACAAGTCATTTAGCCGGACTTTTTCTTGTGTCAGCAGCAGCAGAGAGCGCCTTCCTTTTGAAAAATAAAAGCCACAGAAGCAAAGAAACAACCATAAACCCCGAAGTCTCATCCAGCTTTTTGTTTCACCCAGGACTGAAATTCTCCTACAATTTTTTCTTCCTTTTTTTTTTTTTTTTTTTTTTTTAATGTGCTTTCTTTTAAGGCCATAGTTTCTAGCTGGTGAAGAGTGGACTTAGGGTAAGGTGCTCTAAATCTGTACAATATTTTCCTGGGATTTTATCTGATCTTGAACTGAACTTGTTGGTTTCATCCAATTTCAGGTCCTTTGGCATTTCTATTTATTTCCTTTTTAACAAAAAAGCCCTCTGCTGTCTTCCAAGACTCCCAGACATCTCCTTCTGAGATGTAGACATCTGTGCACCTTAGGAATGCTCTCTTGCTCTGCATCAACCACAGAAGTCACGAATACACATGTACTTCTAACCTCACTTGGGAAAACTTCCAGTGCACGTGGGAAATACAAGCTGTTCTGCACATACATGTCATGTGGCTATTTAAGAACAAGACAGCGTAAAGGAAGCACTAGGAATGGGTGAAGAGATTCCCAGTGATGGTGGTTAACAAGCCTGCGTGTTGACTTAAACCATCAAACCAATCTGTCAAAGGAGAACAAATAAAAGCAAAAGATGAAAGAGAACATTAATGCCTGATCTTGATTTTGCTTGATTTAGATCACCCCATTGCATTTTCTCCAGACTTTTTTTGATTGTTATCATAGACACAAGAGAAAAAAATCATGTATGTATGTATGTATGTATGTATGTATGTGTCTATCTGTCTGTCTATCATCTATCTATCTATCTATCTATCTATCTATCTATCTATCTATCTATCTATCTATCTATCTATC
>JAWWES010000168.1:37151349-37208703 GCA_035583135.1 Lophotriccus pileatus | reverse complement strand
TCTATCTATCTATCTATCTATCTATCTATCTATCTATCTATCTATCTATCTATCATCTGTCTATCTATCTAACCTCTTTAATCAAAGGGACTAACTGGGGATTAGTGTTTCAAAACTGGTAACTTTTATGTTAACCTCACAGATATATTCCCTAAAAGGGTGGATGCTAAACTTGACTAAAATTTGCTGAAGTGTTACCTAGTTACTGAATTTGAGTTCAGTGGTTAGCAAGCAAGAAGTGCACAGTATGTCATGCTAAGAACTAAAAAAAACCCTCACTTATTTCTCAAAGTATGAATATATTGCTGTGTACACAGTTCCCAACAGAGGGATTTCAGTTTTCCTTGGTAGCTTTGCACACAGCAATAATCTTGTAGCAGTGGAATGAAGGAGGGGGGAAAAGAAGAAACAGTCAGTGTTCTTTGCAGGAACCTATTTCTGTTAAAAAATCAAAATAAATCAGTCCAAGTTTGTCTTCAGAAATATGGTTACAAAAAGAAAAAGAACATAGTTTCTTCCTGTAAGGCTGTTCTGAGAAATCAAAGCCAAAGCTTCTAAATAGTGAGTTGTGTTTTAAAAGAAGGAAGTAGCTTAATTCAGTTTGAAGAGGAGATGAAGAAATTGTGTATCAAAAGCAGTCTTTTAGCGAAGTCTCTTACAAAAGGACATTTTACTCATGTGCATATGCATTTAAAAGCTACACTATATTGCGTATTCAGGTAAGTATTGAGTAAATAGGAAATGATGAGATCATCTTACATATTCACACAGCTTCACAAAGAGGCTCTTTATAATTGGTGAAAATATTGAGGTTACATCTGCTGTGCTATTCACTCTTCTCCTTGAAATACCTTTATCAATGACTGTACTGGGACTGTATTGGTACTGAATTTCTTTCCTGATAAACTTATAAGAATATTTTTGATTTACTGCATGTGGATGAAAATGCCATATTTAATACCACAGTCGGATACTTAGCTGCAGCCACAAGTACTCTTTCTACATTCACAAAACTGGCAGATGAAACATGAAAAGGAATACTGACTCTTTAATCTCCACTTCTCCACCTAAGGCCCAAGGCAAGCTGACAGGGTAACTTCGTTCTGGAAACAGAGGGGGTTTTATTTTTTTAATTCTGGATTACTTTTTCTTCTGCTTTTGAAAACTGTGGGCTATAGGGGAATGAACCTGGCATAGACTTAAAACAAGAACAAGTTTCTTTATCTGAAAAGTTACAGTCCTTGATGCTTACAGGAAGGTCATTTTCAAAACCCTCAGGAAAAATAGCATCACAGCCAGAAAGAGTGCATTAAGTGCCTTATTTGCTTGTAACAGAGACAGTTTTCCATTTATAACAGCTCCAAGGATCAAGTGAGTCTTTGATGTTGTAAGGACTTTTCTATAGATTTTGCAATTAGAGAGCTAGATGTTTTAAATAGTAGGTATCCACAAATTGGATTTTAGCAATGAAAAATATTTAGCAATGTTAAATGATGCTTGTTACTTAATCAGAATTAGGAGCTAGATGATATGAGACTTGTAGACATTTGGTGAGCAATTGTGTGCCATCTATATAATTCTCCACAAACACTTTGATTTTGGATCTGCTACACAGAATGGGGTGAGGAGTTGGGGATATAAGCCAGGACAGTGTGCAAAGGCACTCTCTACCTACTGGGCCAAAAGTATGGCCTTCACAGCAGATTACTTGGTCAAGAATGACACCTTTGCATTGCAAGTCCCCAGGGCTCATACTTCTCTACCTCTGCTCACTGCATGTGCTTGCTTACCAGCCCTATGTGACTTACTGTATCTCAACAGAGATCTGTAAAGGAAAATAGAAAGATGGTAACTGTTTAGGAAAAAATACTTGTTCTGTGAGGCTTTAGAAAGCTGCATTTTACTCACAGCGTATGACAGAAGAAAGCCCTGAGTGCTGGACAGAGAATATCTTTTTTGTAGGATAGGTTAGAATGCAGTCTATTGTGTCAATACCATTGACTGAGACTTGGCTGCTACTGTGATATCAGTATCAGACAGGCTGGTTTATAAACATAAATTAATATTTTCCTAAATCAAGCAGGAACTAGCAGATTAGGTTCATGAAAGAAACCTGTACCTTACTGATATTCAAACTCCCACATAACTTCTTCATTCACTTGGGATAATTCTTTTAAGCATATACAGTCACTTTAAAAATGCCTAGTATGGCAAATGATTCATTGATTGCTTCTGCAGTATGAAATACTGTTTAATCTTCCAGTGTAGGAATGTTACATACATAAATACATGATAAATTAAACAAAAATTAAGTATAAAAAAATCCTGCAGAAAAAAATAAAGAGCCTCAATCAAGCATTTTGAAAAAATTGAAACCTTAGGAATCATTAAAAAACAAGAAATATTTTTCCTCTCTCACTTTACAGAAAAGCAAATGTTAAAAATGGTCTGAGTCAAACTGTTAAAAAGTGTGCATTCATATTAGGATCAAAGTTTGTAACTTGCCAAGTGAGGAAAGCCTTGCATGCTGCACATCTAGCTAGGGAAGATAACCAAGTAAATTGTGAAAATAGTTTGGAAAAACATCTGTGGATTTTGTAGCCTATCGTAGTCTCAGGACATTGATACTCTAGCACTCTGAAATATCCTAGCCTCTGCTAGAGATTCTACATTCATTTGATTACAAATTATCTGAGATAAGGATCAGGAAGATTTTTTTTAAAATCAATAATATGTTACCAGTTTACATGACATCAGTCCACAGCCACAATGCAAATGTATTAAAACCCAGCAAAACCACACATAAAAGTATTTCCCACCACTAATGACAAATGATCATCTCCTACTTGAACAACAGAGACACTTTTATTCCCCTCTCCTTTCACGATGGGTATAACATAGCATTTGCCCACGGCTCATCATTTAAAATGACAATTTTGTAATTATGCATAACCATCCTTCCATTCTAGGTAGGATGTTTATTTCAAAACATTATGTAGGTATTGATCAAAGTAATGACAGAATTATAATATATAATTTGATATATCACTAGATGCACTATGCAGTGGAAGCTTATGGCACACATATAAGAAAACTTTTCAGTTATTTCTATAGATAAAGTTGATGTAAATTAACTATATCAGATAATTTTATGATGAAAAATGAACAGTAGATTTTTCTATCTAGGATTTTTTAGGTTTTCTTCTTTCTTTCTAAACTTTTTCTCCCTCATGATTTGTCTCTCTCCCCATGACTTCAATCGTGCCATAAAGTGATTTCCTTCTGCTAATATTGAAACGGTCGTTTAGAAACCCAAGCCTGCTTTGAACACCAACTTCAGACAGAACTTCCATTATCATTAATGAACTCTCTGTTCAAACTGTAGGGGAAAATGAAATCCCAGATCCAAATTTTGCCCTTAGCTACTAAAACTCAACATCAGAGGAGAAATTTGGCCCTTCTTGCTCAAGAAACTTAAATCGGTCCTCCATCTCTCCACTAACATTAATGTCCATCATATGACAACCTATGTAAGATTAATAACTTTAGAATATAACCCTTTCCATGCCAAATGTATCAGCAGACTATACATAACAATATCTCCTACAAATAGGAAAAGAGATGGAAAATTTACAGAAGAAGATTGGCAACAATATTAATTTTATTTTTTATTTACTTAGGTTAAAGATCGTCTTTTTCAAGACAGGGGATACCTTTGAACATGCTTTCATTTCTGGGGTAAGAGTTCCTCTTTGGGTGCTTGGGCTTAGTGAAATGAGTGATTTCCTCAGATTAATCTCCAGATGAATCACAGCACATGGTGGCATGGCACAACTGAATGTTCCAACACCCTCTAACCACCACAAAGATTCATCACCATCTCACATCTGGCAGTAAATGACATTAGACCTTTTTTAAGCATACTGTCCATTTATACCAGATGACTTGTAAAAAGTAAAGGAAACGAATTCTTTCCATCTTTCTCTACAAGCCTTAAAAAGATAGCTTAGCACTAACAAAAGCCCCCAAAACACCACTTTATAAAATAAAAACAAAAGAACTTCAGATCTCAGAACCAATAGTTAGCAATCTGTGAACACTGTAGACAAAGGCTTCAGGTGCTTGGTAGGGCATTCCCCAAAGCCCACTGAGCCAAAAGTGCCACACCAGCATAATTACCGTCAAAGCCAACATGGACCCGCCATTGACCACATGACTCACAGATGGCAAAGCCGCAGGTGATTTATGCAGGTTCTTTCAAAGTGCTAATAAGACCTATTGCCACACTGTCACATATTTGATATGTGCTACAAAATTTACTGATACTATTTTCATATCCTTCTTGCTTTGAAAACTGTCTTCCTCATAGACACAAGGTCAACTGTCCAGACCTTTGAAAGAGAAATAAAAAAGCCCACAGCACAAACCTGTTTCTAAAAGCCCTGGACAGATGTGCAACAGTTTCATCATACCTTCACATGGTGACATTTTAGGATATTTAGGGGTATTTCACAAAATCCTAAACTACAAAATTCTTAATCTGTCCTTGGATTTTCAATGGAACAACACACTTTCTGATTTAGACTACAAGGTGATGGACAAATCTGGTCTCAGTAATCTTGGAGCAAACCTCAGCAATGAAGGTAAAAAGTACGCAACTGAAGTAGTTTCCCCCTTCTTTTTAAAAATGGCATACATATACATCCTGTAGCAAAAAGTCAGCACAGAACTAGTTTAGTGGATAAATTGAAGATGAAGCTGCTGGAGGTATATAATAAAATCCTTTATTCCCATGGCTTTGCAATTTAACATGTACTTCTGCAGTGTATCACAAGAATAGTACCTAAGTATAGATTCATCTTTGGGGTCAGAAATTTTAAGTACAGAGAGACTTTAAAAAATAAAGAAATTTATTAATGGAGTAACTGGGAAACCAAGAGGTTATGAGCACAAGCCAGAACTCAATCTTTACTCTATAACCCTTTACTGCAGTAGCTGTACTTATACAGCTGCTATTACATACACTTTTAAAGCAAAAATAGGAGAAGGGTTTAGTTGCAAATTTCAACTGACTATGAGCTATGGAAGACTTACAATCAAAAGTCTACAAACTGAGGTGTAAGAGTACTAAATCAGTATTGCTTTGGATGTAATTTGAAGATGAAATTAAATCAGGAATTAAGTTAAAGGGTTATTGACGCAAACTGTATCCGAGGCATCTTGCAAAATAACTGTATATATTGCTAAGATACAGAAGGCAAAATTCTACAATTAGGTTCAGCAGCTAATTATTTAAATAGCTTAAAGATTTGGCTTTGTAGAGTTTTCTGGTTTGTTTACTATACAAAAGATCTGATGCTTCTGGTAAACTTGTATCAACTTTACATACAGAAAACATGTGTCCAAGAGCACAAAACCTTCATGTGAAAAACTGAGGCACAAAATATCACAAAGATTAGAAATTTATTTGGATTGAAAATGATACCTGAATATTTTTATGGATAATTAGAATACCAAATATTACAATAGTGACAGCCATCCTCCACAAACAGAAACGCAAGCAGTGGTATAAATGCTAATTTTTCAAGGAATGAACCAGCCATGAGTTAATAGCGTATTAGATAGAAAACAAGGGTGCAAGGTGTGCATAATTGCATGATGCAGAGTGTTTTTCCATTTCTTCTAAAGTACCTTTGGCTTTGGTCCTTTGAGTACCTTTGGCTTTGGTCAGAAAGCAGACAAAGAAATAAAGGTAGACAGACCAACATCTTGCGTAACCCAAAGAAGCATTTGTGGGAGCAGATACAACATCTGCAGGATTTCGGGGCATGGCTAAAAACACGTACATGCATATGGGTAGTTGCACATCTCTTAAGATTCATTAGGACTGAAAAACAAATGCTAGGCATGTGCTAAAACCAAAGCCCATGATCCCTTTTTTCCTTGTATGAATCAAAAAATTTTTTCTTTACATGCTTCCATTTTTTACAGCTTCTTATCTCCTGTTCCTTCATGTTGCTCTATCATCACTATTTCTAGTCAAAAGGACCTAAGGATGCCAATGTCCAACAGAAATTTTTGCTGGCCAGAGAGAAAGACTGTGCAGGTGGTCAGACCAGCATTTCTGCAATACTTTGAAAATAACATACACTAGGCTGTCATCAGGATGCCAGGCTGACTTGGTTTAAGAAATAGCTAAGCCCCTGACATTCTATCAGCCTAATTTAGAATCAATCTTGCTTTTTAGTGATGATAATAAACTTGTACAAACACGAGATTCATTTGTATATTTTAGCATTTTATTTCAGACCCAGAATGTAAAACCTGACATTGGAATCGGTTTGATTTTTTTGGTTATTGAAGATATTAAGCACTACAAGAGCATTGAAATTTCGATCTGATTAGGATAAAAATTCCTCAGGATCAAAATACTTCTTTTTTTCCCCCTACAGTTTTACTAATTGTGAGCTACTTGACATTGCAGAGTTATTCCACAGCATGATAGCAAAATATGTGAAGTATTTTACTGTTAGAAATTATCAACTTGTTCTATTTGTTTTTCATGTGTTTGAGGTTATTAAGAGAATAAAAAATTATAACTCATGTGCATAAGTTAAAAGGGTTAGTTCAACTACAGCTGGTAGGCTAAACCACTAAGCAATATTTTGTATAGCAATATAATTTTTCTACTGAACATACATAAAAGAAATCATGAATATATAACTGATTTAAAAGCAGACTGAGGGGGTAATATTCCTTGAAAAATAGGGGAGCCATGAAAAAGGTGAATGTGGAATAGCTGATTTTCAGAAAGACTGGATTATTCTAACCACTGGAAACCAGATAAAGTAGATCAGAGGGATTGCTACCAAACATACTCATCAGAGACCTTTGCTTTATGGGAAATGAACTGCCCTGGCTCACTGTTCCTGAGGAATTGTATTTCTTATAGCTGTAAATCAAATCCCAAAGAAAGAGGATGATATTTTCTAAGCAATAGCTGAGGACAACAGCAACTTTCTTGTCAGTGACAGGTTCCTGAATTTAGACCTCAATTAGTATTCCAAAATGAAAAAAGCACATATCTTATACCAATACCAATTGGTATATACTGGTGACAGTGTTCTTACAAGCGATATGTTAATTTTAAAATGGAGTCATATTATCCTATATTTGCCCAAAAATATGTATAGAGTTGTCTTCAGAGGTCTTGACTTCTATCCTTCCTTGCTGCTTTCTTAATGACCTTAATTGAACAGCAACACCAAGTACTTGATGTTCAATGAAGACCATTACATTTTTCCAATTAAATGCAAGATGTATACTCCTATGGCATATGACATCCAGTCATTTTAACATGAAATGTACTCCTTAAAAAGGCCTGTTACAGAATGATAACAGTGTCAACCAAAGGGAAGCACATTTACACACTATTGTACTCCAATGGCAGCAGCATCAATTGCCCTCGCTGAGTTCTACAGTGCTAAGACCTGATACAACAGTAATTTTATTAATCTGCTTGATTTCTGACATTTGACATCAAATGTATCCTGCTAGCTTTAAGATCAGGGATATTTGTCATTGATATTTTCCAGGGATATTGAAGTAATTGGAAGAAGGGCAGTTCCAGTCGTGCAGGGGGCTCATGGCTTGGTGAAAGTGTATGAACCGCCCTATGCATGACACACAGTTCAGTCCTGCAATGCTTCTATGCAGAGTTAAGTAAATAGAGAGGATCCTATAACTTCCCCCATTGTTACAAGTGGTAAAGTAGAACGAGGGGCATGAGGAGTCCTCCTAAGGTGTTAGTTCTAGCTGCATTACATAAATGCATGAAACATAAAACATTCATTTATAACTCTTCCACACCACATATCTTAATAAAGAGCTCTGTTAGACAGAGCGAGGATTAGAGACTGTATCTGAGCCAGGGTACAGCCAGGCCTGTAATTTTTGAGGGTTTGGATTCAAACACAAGCTGTTGCATCTTAGCCAGTTTCTGTGTGTTGAGCCAATGGCTGGCCCATGATGCTGGTTGTGTACTGGCTGGTAGAAAGAGAACATTTTAACTATAATCTCTGTGAAAGACACTTGATTTATGGTAAGTGATGTCTGTCATGATTCTACCAGCAATTTATTCGACAGTGAAGATGAACAAATGAGAAGTTTCCTAAACTTCTGAAACCATGAAGCATTATAAACTTAGAAACAGACTGATAAGGTAGAATTGTAACACCAAAAAATTGGCTGAGAGATTTGTGAAAAAGCACGATCATTCAAAGTTTAAATGAAACAAGAGAGAAAAAACAGCCATAAACTTTTTATTTCTGTTTGGAAAAATCTGATGTTTCAATAGCTTCTGGTATCATGCCGTGTATTATTATGTTGCTATAAATGCAGGCATATGTACAATTAAAGTATGAATATTGTTTTATTAATTCATAAGAGCATATAACTAACATAAATTTTGACCCCACTGAACATAATGGAATTTTTCACTCAGGTCAGAATTTTAGTCCACAAAAAAATTGCTTTTTTAGGGCATAATCCCCATGTGCATTGAAGCCAATGAAAGCTTTTCCACTGACCGTATCTGCCCTTTCATTAGGGCAGTAGTTCCCTTACAAAAGACCGCTGTAGCCTTGCAGACCTTCTTCACCATTATACTTGTTATGGTCACATTCCTGAAACTGCTTTTGTCTTCTTTTATCTGAGATAGATTTAACAAGGCCTGTTTTTCAAAGTTTCTAATGGGCTGCTATGATCTGAAGCCATCAACAGCCCTCTTGGTTTTTTTTCCTCTGCAGTTTTTTGCAACATTTTCTTCTTTGCTTGTTTTCCTCTTTGATGTCTTTGAATATCCTGGATGAGATGGCAGGATGTAGTGGTCTTACTTTTTCCTTATTTTTTTGTGATATCTTGTCAGTGAATAGACAGAGTAGCAGTTTTATTTGTGTTTATTTTTACCCTTAAATCTACCATTGAAATTTGGATTTCTTCTTGTTTTAATAATTAAAAATTATTTCATCTCTGTATAAATGAACCAAGATGTTTAGTTGCATTCTGCAGTCCTCCATCAAACACACCCTTTAGAGTCTGCTGCTTTCCCAGGTCCTGCTTCTGTTTTCCGCTTGTGCCTTCTAACCATTACTTTAGTTTCCAGCTCCTCTTTAAGATATTGCATAATACGGGGTTTTTTTTTGGTTTATTTGTTTTTTTCCATTGTGATCTCAAGCAATTATTTCCTGTGTTGTGCTGGCAAATATCCTGCACTGTCTATTTTGAGGAACTGCGGTTCTGCTGGGTTTTACCTTCTACAGCCAGTTTGCAAAATTTAGCTCTAATTTTAATTTTTACTGGACCAGGAGAATTTTCTCTTTCTAGTTTGGTTTGAACTTGATTTTTTAGGATCAACAAGTTGCTATGAAGTGTTTTGGGGTTTTAGGATTTCTTTCTCTTGGTTTCTAGACATTGTTTTTTTCAATGTTAGAAAATCAAACACGTCTGTGGGCAGAGATATGAACCACTTCTGCTTCTACAGGACTTATAGTGGGCAGGTGTACTTCCTCAGTTATTCCCAAGACTAATTTAAACTTGAAGATCTTTCATACCAAGCATGAGTTTCAACATGAAAAGACAAATGCAAAATCCTGTATCTGGGCTGTACTGATTCCTTGCAATGTTACAGGCTCAGAACTGACTGGCTGGGTTGTTGCTTTGTGGAAAGGGACAAGAGGGTCCTGGTGGACAGTATGCTAAGCGTGAATGAGCAGGACTGTACTGCAAAGTGTATAGCCAGTAGAGCACAGAAAATCATTATCCCCCTTTACTCTTTAGATTGCATTTGGAATCTAATTTTAGGCTCCTACCATAGGAAATACAGTGATAAACTTCGGAAAGTTCAGTAGAGGTCTGTCAAGACACCCGGGGCTAGTGTACTTGCCCTGTGAGCAAAGGCTGTGGAACCAGGCTTGTTCAGCCTGAAGAACAGGTGACTTCAATGGATCCCATCAGCATATCTGCAAGGAGGCTACTGCAAAGATGGAGCCACGAGCTGCACAATCAAAACAAGGAAATTCTGACTGGAGAGAATGAAAAAAATACCCACTGTGAAGATAACTAAACTCCCATTAAGACATCGCAACAGGAAACTCAGAGAAGTTGTGGAAAGTCTGACCTTAGAGTTTTTCAACATCAATGAGAAAAAGTGATAAAAAATTTGCTTTGAATCAGTGTTGATCCACTTTTGAGCATTAGGTGTGACTAGATAATATCCCAGAGTTCCTTCCAACCTAAATGATTGTATGAATATCTTGTTCCTATATACCAAGAGAACAACTACACATAAATAATGTAACCAGCCTCATCTACTGAAAAAAAAAATTAGCCTATCAAGAATAATTATGCTATAACCATACAGACAAGTTTGGAACCCCACTGTGCTGGATGTTCACAGTGGGAGAACATCCCTGCGTTTATGAAGTTTGCAACCCAATCAGCTAAACTGGACAGAGAGAACAGGAACACAGTAAGATGAAGCGATTTTCTAGAAGTCATTCCTGTCTCCAGGGTCTCTTGATTCTTAGTCCAGTGCTTATACACTGGACCACACTGCCTTCATACTGTCTGCATAGATCTTCAATTTTTCTGAAGATGAATGTTTCATAAAGCATATTCCATTTCAGAGAGAAGTGGTCATTCAGAAGATTAAGGTCTTTTTCAAATGGGATGTTCATCTATGCCAGGTGATATGTTAAGTCTGAGTCGTAAATATCTTTTATTTCCTTGGTCAGATAGTGCAGTGGAAGTGCAACTTGTCATTTTTGACTTCCAGCTTCAAGAGCACCAAGTAAGTTTTTGAATTTGTTCCTTCATTTCTCAGCAACTGACATATTATCCTGGATATTAAATGTTCCAAATGTAAATGATGCCAAATTACTTTGTTTATCCTTTTGGATAGTTGATTTTATTTTTTTTCTGCAGAAATATATCTAACCTAACCTTTTATGCTGAATGAACTTTACCTTCAAGAAACTTCAGGAACTATTTGAAAGCTTTACAGAGCTTGATACAGCTGTTGGCTGCCATATGTTATCACAGAAACTGTCCTTGTTCTCCTGCTTTCTGGTTGCAGTTACCCTCCTATCTTTCTTTGCAGATCAAGCAAGGTAATTTGGGACTGAACACTCTATGCTACCTTCTATGGTTTTGTAAAATCTAATTAAATGTGGCTGCATTTAGGCTGCTGCCCTTTTATTAGGAAATGCTAGTAGGACATGGTGCAGGGGGAGCAGAGTTATTCAAATCTGTGGCTCTGAATTTAAGAAGCAGTTTGCAGATAGTCTTCTACATTAAGAAAAACACCAAAGTCAATCATAAACACAGTCAGTGACTGAAACTTCCAAAGAATTATCTGGCTTCACTGCAGGCACAGATAAATTAGAGATTATGGGCGTAAGTCTTTTTTCGCACCAGGGTAAATCGGGAGCCCTATCGCTGAAGTCAACAGATCTCAACAAGAAAAGAATTAGGCCCTATGGCTTTTAATAAGAGGAATACAAAGAGCTTAATTACAAGGAATCAAACTGAACCTCTCTTCCTCCATAAATAGGCATTGCATATGTTCTCTGGTAAAGTTTGTCTCTCATAACATTTTTGTACTTCTGTTATCCTTATCCTACTCAGATATTACCTGTGTGAAAATATCAGGGACTTAGATGCTATAAGGATGAGGGCCATTTAGATGTTAACATATAGGGTGGTTAAAGCACTAGTAGATCTGTAGCTCATTTCTTTATTGAAAAACATGGTGAAATCCCAATTTTGCTGCAGTTTTTGTCCTCCATGTTATGACTCAGAAAGAAAACTTCAGGGAAGGAGTTCATTTTCTGTGCCAGGGAGGGAGTTTCTCACCTAAGCAATATCCTTCTGAAGGATTAAAATAATGTACAGCACATGTAAATTAACAGCTGCTAGAAGCTCTGGTAATACAAATATAATGCTTTATTTCCACATACATGAATGATCATATATGTCTATAAAAAGACTTGAAAATAAATAATATAAAAAGTTATATTTGAGCCATCCTCTGTGAAACTCTATGACAAAAAAAGCAGGTGCAAGATGAAGACACCAGTTGTGGAATATAAATAATAGTTCAGAAAGAATCGAGTGTTGTACCAGATTATTCTGACAAAAAATGAAAGTACTTACAGTCTAAGTGACTATGTCTGATGCCTTCCACATCTTCAGCATGAATGAAATGGTAACATCTCTTTCCTACAATGTCTACAGGGGTCAGATCCATGTAATCACTAATCCTAAAAAGGAAAAAGAATATACAGCCTGTAATTCAAGAAGGAAAAGAACAAAAGAACTGTCAAATGACTCAGAAAGTGAAGTCTGCTAAAAAGTTTTTTCCCCACTATAGTCATTTGAATGGAATATCTGTACGAACAAGACACAGCGTAAAATGGGGGGGGGGGGAGAAAGTTTTTTTTAAGAAACTTGGAAATTATTTTATCCATTTAAATAAGTGGAAAATTAAATTCTAGTATGTATTGTCCCAGTAGCATAACAGCAAGACAATATAATTCCATGAAATTATAAAGCATTAGCAACAATCCAAAATCCTCATTAAAAGACTAAGATGATTCAAGGTTACATAATAAAGTAGAAACATGTTATGTTTATACCAAATGATTAGAGACACATTTCATTTCAACAGATTGGTCTTCTATGGGGTATATTCATGAAAAAGCTCTTCAACCATTTCTTGGCACCAAGTCCAAACTGATTTTTCAAGGGATATAATTTAAATGCTGAGACACACAGATGCCTCAGGGTGTTATCTTTTTTAGTCTAATTCATTTGGGAGCTCAGCTTTCACTCTGGGCTCTTTCAACTGGGACTTTGTTGTTTATTGCACATAGAAACTTCAAAATCTATTCTGTAGACCTTTGTGTGTGCGTGTCTGTGTGCTTGTGTCAGTGTGGGTGTGTAAACTTGTGTCATGGACTGTCAAGGTGTCAATGTCCTTAAATGTAATACAGAGATTATAAAGAAAATTGGAAAACATTTTGCTCACAGAAGCATTTAAAAGCGTGTCTGCTTTTTAGACATAGAATAATTTTTTTTAGCGTTTGAAATAATCTCCAATGATTGGGGTCGAGCCCACTTTTTAATTTTGAGATATAATTGTTATTCATTTAAGGGAGCTGTCAAAACCACGAAACATCTTGCTATAACAAGATAGGGACTGGAGTGTGATCCTGAGGGATGATGCCTAAAGCAGAAACCAAACTGTGTGGGTCTGAGCAGTTGGCAGCAGGCAGAGGGGGTGAACACAGCCACTGATGCACTGCGTAGCAGAGCTATGTTTGTTTGGGGGTCTGAAGCAGGGGGAATGCATAGACTGTAAAGACAATACCACAGCAGCATTGGTGTTTTGAACCCAATTGAAAATAACCCCAAAACAACAAACATGAAAAACTTCACAGGTCATGCAGGTGGACTCAAATTTTCTTGTAAATTTGTCAAATCAAGTTTAGCACAAAACACAACAGCCTTCTCTCACTCTCATGACAGAGCGTGTTGAAGGATATGCACCTTCAAACAACTGCCTAGTAGTTATAGCACTTAACCAAATATGGGGTAGCCATCTGGAGATACCTGTCTAATGTTTATCACAAACTGCAGTTGAAAAGCACTTCTACCTTCTCGTGGAGGACACAATTCACCAGGATAAAGACAAATCTGAAACTGTGGCAGTGGGACTCCCTATCTCTCCTGCTCAGTTCCTCCACTTCAGTTGCACAGTGAATTATTTGCTGGGAAGAAAAAGGACCTGGGATCTCTGCCCAGTGATAAGAAACCACACCAGAAGGAAGGGAGCCTGAGATTTAAACATTCCTGTTCCCTCTATATTATCTTTTTATACTAAACTAAGTGTATAAACAGTCCATGGTGCAGGCACCAGAACTAAGGTCTCTCCTCTCATCTCTACACTCACCTCACTGGCACACTTTGCTGTATCTTCTCTGGCCCAAGAACTGAGTGCTTTCTGGTTGGAGATGGCTCTGCTTCAAGATACTGGAACAGGCTCTCCAGGGAAGTGATCACTGCACCAAGCCCGTCTGAGTTCAAGAACCGTTTGTGCTCTCAGGCACATGGTGTGATTCTTGGGGTGTCCTGCATAGGGCCAGGAGGTGGACTTGATGATCCCAATGGGTCCCTTCCAACTCAGCATATTCTATGATAAGATCAGGGAGAGAAAATCTCACCCTGCCACCCTAGTAGAAAGAGGCAATCTCCAGCAGGCCACTGCCCTGTGGTGTTTCCAGGCTGTGAGTTCACAGGACTAATATGAAAGGTGATCATTCTGCTTCCCCTCTGGTAAATTTGACTTAGCTGGATTTTATTTCTCTGCAGTAGCCTGTTCGTGTAAAGTCTTCACAGATAAAAATTAGCCAACATGGCAAGGCAACTGTGAAAGCAGATTCACAGTCCCTTAAGTTGTACCAAGGGAGGTTTAGATTAGATACTAGGAAAAGAATTTCCACCAGTACAGTTATCAAGCATTGGAATGAGTGGGCTTCCCAGGGAAGAGGTTGCGTCACTGGCCCTGGAGATATTTAAAACATGTGTAGATGTGGCACTTAGGGACATGGTTTAGTGGTGAACCTGGCAATGCTTGATTTACAGTTGGACTTGAGGATCTTAGAGGTCTTTTCCAATCTAAATTGGTCTACGATTCTGTAATTTTAAGGAAAAGATGTTTCAAACAGACACATGAAGGACATAGGATTGCTTTTTAAATGAAAAATGTAGAAGAAGCAAGAGAGAATATCCATGTGTAAGTGATGTTCAATGGTAAGCAATGACATCAAAAACAAAATCAAAAGAAATTACATCAAATAGAACACTTATGCTTATATGAAAGGTACTAAAGATGGAAAAGAAATAATTTACATGGAGAAAGTAAAATATATATGGTATATCTTGGAGCACTTGTTAGAAGACAGATCCTGTGGCACCCAAGTCCTGTGACAAAGTAAAGTAATAGGTTGATGAGCAAGAACTTGGTTTTACTGAATACACAGACCTCATCCTGTAAAACATAAGCATAGGCTTATGTTTGAGCAGAACAGTGGTTCCACTGACTTACAGGACTGTTAACATGATTGAAATTTAAAGGTAGGTCTATGGTACAGCACTTTGCTGAATAAGGAACAAACTGTGCACTCATTTGTAGACTTGTAGACTGTTTCTACAAATCTGAAGGAACTACTGACAACTACTGTATGGCTAACAAGCCAAACCTCTTCCATGTGATTATTTCCTTTCGGGCATATAGCAGCAGATATAGTTATAGCAGTCCACATTAAACTGGACTATCAGCTATCTCCAGATGGTCTCCAATCCTTAGCAGTTGACTCTGAAAACACAGTATTTTGCTTTTAGTAATTTATCACTGTGTGACATGATTTGTCCTCTGCAGGTGCTTTTTGCACTCCATTGACTAATAAAAAAATTTTAGATTATTTTAGACTAGATGGTGAAGCTTAGATGACATGAATCTTACATTTTCAAAAAAGACATAGATTAATATGCCACATTTTAGACAACCAAATTTTACATCCATATTTTACACTCTCAAAACAAAAATTGTTAGAAATAGCCAGTGTACGAGCTAATAGAATTTATTTGTCTCAAAGGGAATCTAACTGTTTGTGGACTGAGTCCAGGATTCTAAAGTAGATTTCTTCATTCTGGGAAGAGTAACAAGATGCACCCAAAGACCTGAGTAATGTCACTCCTTCTCACTGCTGTTGCAAGCAGTCAACCACTTGGAAAACTAGGAGTACTATTGATCTCACCCCTGCTGATCCAATGGTCCACTGTGAGCATTCATTTCAGTTAAGTGGCATGGCTTCTGCTCCATACTCCCTGCAGCTGCCAGTAACTCCCCATTGCTCCATAAATAGTGCTTACAGCTCGCCCAGCATGAATCCATTTTTCTCTGTTTTCATCAATGTTGTGCTTGCTTTACTGTGGCACCACAAAGAATTTCCTGGCTGCCTGCAAGTGCCAGGAGTCGAGCCCACATATTCAGGATGGGATACTTATCTCCTTTTCTGTAGTCCCAGAAGAGAGATCCCAACTTCCCTGATTCAGAGAATGGCCTTGGCAAACACCCAGATAATTAATCTGACAGCTTCAATCAGCTGTTCAGTTAATTCCTTTCCATCTTCTGGGTTTTTTTTTTTTTTTTTTTTTTTTTTTTTTTTTTTTTTTTTGTGTGTTTGTTTTTGGTTTGGTTTGGTTTTGTTTTGTTTTGTTTTTTTCCATTCCCCCAGTTTTTAGAGTCATATTCTGCTTTGTACCTGCTATGAAATCCAAGTCCTGTCAGTCTTACACCATTTTCCATGACTGGAAATCCCACTGCCTCAATGAGCTCACATTCACCTCCCAGCACTGGCAGAAGTGTTTCTACTATTGGAAATTATTTTTATAAACTATTTTTAACAATGACATCAGGGACTTAAAGCAGAACTATTGCAACATAAATTCAAGTACCATCATCTGCATTCTACATTAGCATATGAGATAAAATCTATCACAAACAAGGAAAAGTTGCCTTTAACAAATGAAGAACATTAATAAGCTCAACATTTAATTGCTGGCTTACCACAGTTTACCATGTGATATCAGCCTTTTCCATGTGATTACCAATCAGTATACCTCATCTGAAGCATTTTACAGTTTTCAGTGATGCCTTTCTCAGGCATTTGAAAGTCTGTTCCTACATGAATGTAAAGGGGAGACTTGAGAAAAATTATTAATTAAAAAAACCAAAACAATTTAGGGGTGATAAAAATGCCAAACAAACATCAGCAAACCCAGAAATGTTTCTAATTTGGCCTAAAAATTCATATCATACTTGACCTTATAGGATAGTTCATTTTTCGCATCCATTTGATTCCTGGCTTTTTTATGGAGGTTGCCAATGAAGGTAACAGTAAGTGCAGGTAATTTTGCTAAAAGGAAATCTGTTCATTAGGAACTAGACAGATACCAGCAACTCATTTCACAGAGGCCTTCAAAAAACTCTGCAGTGGTAGTAGCTTTTCATTACTGCCTAGGTAGGTTACAGTGAAATCAAAGACTAAGGCAAAAGTTTTCCTCTAGATCTTACTCCTAATCCCTAGAGCTCTTTTGCCAGCTGCCAGATTATACAGAAGCTGGATTCTCACTGGATACACTCACAGGCAAAAAGCCCAAACTTTAATACTGTTATCCACTTTCTCTGTAACCTTGTGCAAGCCACTTTGCATGGAGCAGTTTTTCCAAGCTTAAAAATGAGAATAATATATTTATTTTTAGATAATGCTTTGAACGTTTAGATGAAGTGTTCTCTCTGACAGTCAAGTAATATTGTAGCAGTTAAGCAATGTGACAGCAAAGACAACCTCATAACTGAAATCCAAGATTATTTTAAATTGTTTAAGACCCCGATTCAACAAAACATTTGAGTTTATCCCTTTTTATAAAAGTTTATATTGATGTGCTAACCTGATCATAGGTATTCCATTGTGATTGAGCAATTATGATTGCTCATATCATAAAGCTTCCACTCAACTTATAATATGCTATGGTCGCTGTAATAATCTTGTTTGTTCCACTGATAAGTCCCCTTGACAAAATTTCTTTTGGCTACATTACCTTCCTACTTCCTCCCCAGCCTTTCTGCCCTACCTCTGATTTCCATCAATAGACCCAAACTTCTTTACTACTTATCTCTTCCTTCTCACATATCTTTACTTCTGCTCTAAATACCCATTCCCTGAATTTTATTTTTATTTTTCAGGGCCATGAGGCCTTAATGGTCTTGACCAGTCTCTCTCCCCTGCCTTTCACACACCCAGAACCCCATGTCAGCCCTCTCTGGCTTCCCCCCACCATTCCCCTCCCGCCCCAGCCCAGACTGCTGTGTCAGCCCCCAGGGCTGTCAGCCTCTGCCAGTCTCCAGCTGCCCACAGCCCTGCCTGTTCGTGTGTCCTACTGACCATATCCCAGCCCATGCCACTGCCTGTCCCCAGGGAGGTGCCCAATGCCTGGGGTTGGGGCTGTTCCTGTGCCCCCTCTCAGCTGCCTTGCTCCCATCTGAGATGGTGGGATGGGCTCTGGCTGCCAGGTCCTGCCTTGACAGACCACCATGGGGAGCTCCTGATACTACCAGCATCCAGTTCCCAAGGAGCAGACAGCTGAATTTAAACCCTAACTTTCACCTTCTGAGATCACTTGTCGCTTTCACATCGAATGTGGCCCCCCCTCAACCAACTCTTCATCACCTGTTTCCATTTCACTGCTGTCTTTCCCAGTATGCCCTTAACCAATTTTATTCTACAGTTTTCCCACCTCCAACTGCAACAGATCCCACCTCTCTAGCCTACTATCTAGGCCATCTGTGCTTCTGTTCCATTAAACACTGAGCATGACGTGCTGTAATCTGCAAATTAGTTCAAAAATGGAAAACTTTAAAACTTCAGACAGAAAAACTTGTGGAGGGGAGGATGGGGGAGCATAAGGACAGGCATACAGGTCAGACCAACGTCTGTCTAGTCCCAAATCCTGACTCTGAGAGGGATAGTGAAAGATTGTAAAAACCACAAAAAGCTTAGAGGAATCCTTCCTGGTCTATCTTCCCTTATTCCAGCAAGATATCCTGCAAATCATAGTTTTTAATTTATTTTATCCTCTTAGAATGTAATGAAAATGAAGGCGGTGATGATGAGAGCGAATTCAGTGCTCTCATACAACACCAGGATGACACTGCACGAGTCACAAATTTCAAAACTTCTTGCCAAGCCCATGGAACAAAGAATAGAGAATACCAAAATAAAGAAAAAAGGAGCTAAAAGCTGTACCTATTTTCACAGTAAATGATATTGAGGTCCATATTCACACGAGTGACAAACATGTGGCAGTCAATCCTGACTTCATTAATTGTAGGAGGTGGCAAAGCATGAGCAACGACAACAAGTCCCATGATTTGGCTGGGTACTGTCCGTCCGTGTGATAGTGACACTCTCAGACGTAACCGGCCTGTTATATGAATCACCTGCAAAATAAAAACAATAAAAAAATACCCAGTGAATTCTGAATGCAATCATGACACCAGTTTCTTTACTGTTTCCTACAGATCACTTGACACAGCCTAAAATTGTACTAGCACCGGTATTTTTGCTGGTGATTGTTTTTGTGATTTGTACAGAAAGAAAGAAGATGACAATGACAAAGTAGAAATTCAACAAGAGAGGGAGTGGGATAAAACTGAAATAAGGAAGTTGGAAATTAATAAAATAATAATTTTATAACATTTGGAAATTGAATATGAGATAGAAAGATAATCAGTTTTGAATCTTTTTCAGAATGCATTTAATTGAATTGCTAGTCACCTACACCATGGAGACACTGGTCACTGCTTTAAATTTCTTCTTTGTGGTTGGCAATTTGAGAAGCAACAGCCTGAATCAGCTGCAGGATGGTCTTGCATCCACAGCAAAGGTTTTAAAGAGCTGGCAGACATGTAATGACTGACTGGTGCACTATGTATGTATGGAGAGCTCTGGGCATGGTAGTTTCTTTCCATATTCACAAGATAAGGCCAGAAGATGCTCAGGAGATCCAATTGTACCCCTAAGAATTTCACCCTCGTTCCAAGAACACCGCCTGGAGTGGAGTAAACTGAAACTCTGGGAAAAGAATAATCCACCACTTCCAGTTTCACTCCTTCATGAGTTCTGTGGCTAGATAGATGGGTTGTTTTTTCCAATAAAAAACATAAATACAGTATATCGAAATGAAAATGGAAAATGCAGTTCCTGTACTCATGGATAAGAAAGCTATGGGAACTGGCAGTTGCAGGGTCTCCCAGATTTTCACCCTATTGTTTTACAATATCTACATTAAGAGAAAGCTTCCAGTACATAAAGGCTGCTTTCACTGTCATCCTAGACTCGCTATCCAGAGGTCAACAGAGCTGTTGGTTGATACCAGGGGCACCGGAGATCGTGACAGAAATGGGATGTAGTTATAAGTGCACTGATACTCATCTCACAAAGATAGCAGACAAACTCTTTGCTTCTGATTTGAGACTGATTGTTAATACAAAGTGAGAGAGAAGAAAATTTTTCATTTACAAGACTGCACAATCACAAAGTGCATCCAAATTTAAATCTAATTCATGCTAGCAGATCTGTGATCCAAGCCTTGAAGTTTGTTTCTTTTTTTTTTTGACCTATATCATCAAAATATCTCCTTTCACCACTATTTTACATTTTGACCCTAGCCAGTGTGGTGAATCTGAATGAGGAAAGTGATTAGCTGCTGTGTTTGTCCATTTCAGTTGCAGGTTTCTGACCACCCATGTTTGAAGTGATTATGCCTAAATTCACACCTTAATGCACCTTCCAAGGGCAAACTATCCTATGAATATTTGAAAAAGTTCCTAAAGCAAGGATGCAAAAACACCATTTCAAATTCACTTTAATTTTGCTTAAGACTTCATTAACTAATGAAGAAATAGCTAAAGGAAACAGGATTAACTTCACAGGAGGGGCAGTAATAGTACATTTTGCTCCTTCTAGCTAGGCTTGCATATACATCTGCTTTTTATCATTATCTGTCTCTTTTTATCATGCAGTTTCAACTTACTGCAAAACTCAAATCTGTAAATGCTTGGGAAAATGCTGATGGATAACTAGTAAAAATGTGAAAAATTATCTTATAGGGAACATGTTATGCAAAAGTATTGTTCTGTTGTTTTTTTCATAAGACTCCTTATGCTAATATGTTTGAAGTTGGCAGTATCACTTGAGGGAATTTTTAAGATACATCATATTTATCTCTTGTTTGTATTTTTTTTAAACCTTCATGTCATTTGCAGCTAAATATCAATATGATCTGTTTTTGAACAGCTCTCTATTCAGACAGTACCTCACTTTTTTTTCTGATCCTTCATCTGGAATACACCTCAGATGTAGTATTGCCCCAAGAGACAATTCCAAATATGTTTGACCCACCATATATTAACACTGTTGAATTTCAAGAGAATTTACTTCCAGATTCAAATTCGTTAGCTTGTTTCTAGCTTTACCATGGATCCAAACATGTTCTAAATCCCCATGTGAATTCAAATTTTAGGGATCAGCACTCAAAAAAAAAAAAAAAAGAAGCATTTTGATTCTGTACTCTCAGAAATGTACAGCAAACTGCTCATCAGTTCCACTGCCTGTGTGCCAATAAAGAAACTGTATTTCCATGCCTGAAATCCCTTTCTATGACATTAGTCAAATGCACCAAGTGGGAAATCTAATTGGTAGTAAAAAACAATTCTAACTGTCATGACCTTGTTCTATATTGTGAGTATTGCCACTTTTAACACTGGTTCATTTGAACTGGGATTAGGGGTGATAGGAATTATAGGGTTAATTATCTCCTGTAGCTAAAATTAATCTCTTTATAATTCAATCCCACAGCACTAGTCTATCATATCCTAAACCAGTATTATGACTTTAATGAAGCTAAATTGCAAGAATAAACTGTTTTATGAAGGACAGTACTTGGCTCCACATGTAAATATTTAATAAAAAATTGCTAGGAACATACTGAAAATCAAAAGTAAATGCAGTTCTTCTGTGCAGTTTTCTTTATAAATGCTTCCTTCTGAAAAGTACACAATAATCCAAATCCATCTTTAAACTGTAACTGTCTCCTTTCTAATAATGTTATATGAATAGATTGGCACATTTAGATGTCACAGCAAGAGAAGACAGTGATACTGTGGGTGAATCATCAGATCACAGAATCATCAGAACTTTCATATGTCAAGAGCTGTACAGATTTCCCCAGCATTTCTTCATCTACCTCCTAAATTAATCAATAGCAAGACTCCTTTTTCACTCTGTTGGAACTGGGTTAACAGTTCAGACACTTTTTTGCTTACAAACTGTTTTTAGTTGGTGTTGTAACTCTGATTCTGTGGTTCATCCTATAGAAACAGAGGGAAATCTTAATGTCAAAATAAACTTTGTAACCTGATCTAGACCAGGACTTAGCGCAGGTCATTCAGATCTGTGTTATTGCTTATAGTGTAACCTGGTTGTATAATAATTACTCTTGGATAGACAGGTGGGACAACAAAAAAGCATTCTACAAAAATAAAAGTTTTAACACTGTGAAATAAAAATAACACATTTACTGCTGTAAAGATGTCATGCTGAAGCAGAACAACTACTCGAAAAATCTTCTGCACTGTTTAACTGATTTGTTAAAAAGCAAAGTCTAAATCAACTTTGCCTGAAACTCCACCATTGGAAAAAAAAAATTATTTGGCTTTTATTTTTAGCTGATTAGAAGAAGGATTTGCAAAATATTGTAAGTACATGTAAACACACTTTATGAGTGTGGGAGTGTTAACAAGCCACACTGGTTGGACAAATATATATTTCTTTTCCCTGCCATATGCTCTCTTTAGTCATCTGTTAGCGATATGCACTTAGATGTGCTCTACTAATGTCTACTCATTGTAAACAAGCATATCACAAAGACCTTGATAAAACCTTCCCTCTGTCACTGCTTAAGGAAAGGAAAGCCCAGTGATTGAAAAGCACATCTGGAACCTGCTCATCAGCGTTTAAAGCTAAATCTCACCTCTGGAGATGGAAATATTTTCTTTGTCAAAAGACGTCTTTAAATACTACATCCATTTTTTCACATACATGTGATGTCAGAGTAAGGACATGCATTACCAGAGGCTATAAAAACCTGCAAGCCTGAAAAATCTGTGAATTTCACCTTTCAGATGTCTCTGTGTTCTTCAAAACTTAAACTTCAATTCGAAATAAATTTCTAAACTATTTCTTTTGTTCTCTGTGTAAATCACTATGCCAATTTATTGTGTGTGTGAAACTACAGAACTGGCAGAAGTTGTCCCTCCAGCTCATTTCTCTTAATGATATATTAAATTTGAAGTCTTAAAATTATTGCTTATAATCAATTTTTTAAAAGTCACATATGAAAACATCCTAATTTAGTTTGTGTGCCTAGATATTTACTTAGTGAGTTGACAAACAACTCACACACACATTTATCACCCTTTACAGAAATAACTGTGATTCTGAAGGTTATACATATATTTGTTTTGGTCTCTCAAAGATATTACTTTATACTTCTAAAATCAACACCTAAATCTTTAAAACACAATTAATTTAAACTCTTAAAATTGACTAAAGAAATATCTTACAAACTATAGGCATGTTCTTACATTTTTCTCTTGAAGAGCTGTGTGCTTCTTCACTCACTGATACACAGACATACATCTCAAAACCCGTCTGTGGCACCAGTGAGACAAATGTTTTAACACTCCACAAGGCAAAGAGTTTTATGTGGTTTCGGGTGATTTCTAAGGTACAACTGAACATTGGAAGTCGACTTTCTTCTGGACTTTGAAAAGAAAAGAGAGTCCGCTGTCACATCTGGAATTCACATAGTGATATCTGAAAATTGTTCCTTTTCTGACCTCAAAATATATCCATGTCTATCAACCTAAACCTCAGTATAGGTTTCTTTACCTATCATCACAGTTATCTTCTTTCTTCTCTGTGCCCCACTCTAGTCACTACAACATTTCTGCTTGCTTATATTTTCTCATGGCCAGAAACCATTTATTTCTGGGGTTCCACAGCCCCATCCTCATTGAGAACAAAGCCTGCCCTCACAGTCTTCAGGAAACCTTTGGGAAAAGACATCAGTGGCCTACATTTATCGTTCAACAGTAGTTGGGATCCGAGAGGTCCAGTAAGGCCTTGTATTTGCAATTCCAGAAATACTCATGTGTCCTATTCTCTAACTGCATTTCTATTAAAACTGTAACATTCCCAACAGGAGGTCCTATGGAGCATGACATTTTGGTGTTGAAAAAGAATGAGCTGCTACAGCTGCAATATGTTGGACCATCCCACATGTGCAGCAAGTTTGAGGAGTCCCAAATGCATCCAACTTGCTGTACACACAGAGATCAATTCTCCACCCTTAACACGCAGAGGACACATTAGGCTTGTATGTGCACTTTACATGATGGGTTTGTATCCATTATGTAAATTAAAGTTTGTAGATGCATTCTCCTGTTGTATCAATGATGTATCAATCCTCTTTTAATCTATAAATTAACCATTTTATCATCTTTTCCGTTCTAAACATCAGCCATATCCAACTTCATAAGCATCATTTATCTTCTCTTGTTACTTCAGTTTTAGCCTTGAAAAAGTGCTTGTATGTGGAAAACCCTGTATATTTGTTTTTTTCTTTTTTTTTTACTGACCACAGTAGTCCATCTAATAAAAGTCCTTGCTTCTACACACAAACCTTGTCCTATTATATCATGTCCACACCAGAACAAAGGGAAATAGTATTTAGTGCAGCTGTTGGTGAGTCCTTTGGAACCATGGTACAGGAAAAAAGACAAGGCAATAATCTATGATTCCTGAGAAACAGCTTTGCAGTCAGTCTTGATTGAGTTATGCACTGAATGCCACCTGAACCACTGTTCAGAGCTGTGGTCTTGAGCACTCATTCAAAGAATACGAGTCTGATTTCAAGGAGGGCGAACATTATTCCTAACACATACATAGTTTCAAGGTCAATAGCCTCTTTTCCATCTACAAGTACATTTCAAATCCCTTCAAATACACCTGCAAAAGACAGTCTGAAAATGGAAATGGTATTTACATTTAAACAGCATATTTCGTCTCAGGATGTATTTCATTGTTAAAAAGTCAATACTACTTTTTGAAGACACTCTAGGCTTTTCCCATCTTTCCTCTGTTATCACTCTCTCCAAGTAATAAGATTCAAAACCTATTCTACTGCTTAAAATAGTCAGAGACAGAATTTAGGCTAATCCTAAGTGGTTTAAAAAAGTATCCTTATGAGACTTCAAACTCATTGGCACTTAAAGACAAGCACCACACAAGAAACACCCCAGCATGGCAGGCTCAGTTCATAGTACTTGCTCTATCCCTAAAGTGACCTAAGTAGAGTATTATTGATTGCACATGAGGAATGTTGAGATCAGCAGCAAGCACAATAGCCACACTTTCATTCAAGTACACCACAGGGAACAGCTGCTCTTCTGCACTGAATTTACAGTTTTGAGCGCACATGCAAAAACCGGCTAGTTCTACAACCTCAGGATGCAGAACCTCTTATCTTCCACTTACCCCTCACTAGGTAATAAACTAAAGGGCAGGGAATGGGGACAGCTTTCTAACTCTCCAAAAGAGTGAGGACAAAACAAGAACCTGACATTGCCCATGTTATATTGGCTAGGTTAAAGTTACCTTAAGTATACTCTGTGGGAGTAATGGAAGACCGTTGTATGATAAAAAATTCCTAAAGCTGCCATAAAAGAAAAAAAAGCAAAGCATTTTCAAGAGTGTACAAATGTTTTTCAAGAGTTATCAAATCTTAATAGCCTGGGAAATGAACAGCAGACCAGAGGCTGTAAAGAATAATTAGTAAAAATATATTTGCATTTATAGATGTTGTAAATTAACATTATGAGATCCTAAATTTATGGCCGATTTTTCATTGTGTTACATAACAGCATTTACTTTTTTTAATTTGAGATAATAGATTAGCAGTTATTGTTTAGTATAGCATAGCACACTGTCCTGTGTTGTACATAGACACATATCTATCTTTATTGCCATTATGGCTCTCATGTCAGAATTCTTAGGTCAAGTCTTGCATTGGTACACATCACAGTAGTAAAAGTTGCATGATCAAGACTGTCCTTTCAAAAGCATATTTGTATTGTAAATTATGTTAATAATAATGCATACTTTCCTGAGTTAGAACTTTTCATTAATTGCATTGCATTAGCAAGCTACTTTTCTCTAAATAAAAGATCTTGTAGACCTGACACGCCTGAAATCAGCTTTATAAAATAAACTCAAGAAATATTTTGCTGTCATTGCACATTATAATTTTTCATTTATTTTGCTTTATACAACTGCAAACGTTTCCATTTACATAATCAACCCCTACAATAAGAGCTCCAAACTTTCCACTGTTAAATAGTATCTTTTAAGTATATGCAGTGTTAGTCATTCAAGTTATTAGTTTTTATTTTAATACCTTTGAATCTTTATAAGACGTCTTATTAACAACTCAATCTATCCATACTGCATTGTTTTTTCATAATCCAAAACCTAGAAGCATTTGAAGTACATCAACATTAAATAAATGGAAAAAGAAGAAACTAAATGGAATCAACATACTGCAACCTGAAAAAGTAGCCACAAAAATTGGGTTTGTAACAGAATACTTTTTGAAGTAATTGGCACAAAGGCTGTTCTAGTGCAGATTGCTGCAAGAGCGCTCTTGGCAAGAACATCATAAGCACTAGCAAAACTTTAATATGCTCAAACAGCCAAATACAAACTGACACCAGGAACCCAAGTGTGGCAACAAACAGGAAAAAAAATAGAGTATCTCAATTTAATACAAACCTACATACAAAGGGATCAATTTTTACAATTCGTGGTTTAGCATACAATACGGCTGTCCTCAGAGTGAATATAGAGTAGCTATACATAAGAAATTAGAATTATCAATTCAGGGGAATTTCTCAAGAGTCCTTTTGATATGTAATACAGCAAATATAATGACTAAGAAACCAGACATCAATGCATTAAATGAGATCAGGTTGAGATCTATTTAGAAAAGACAGGTTTAAGCTGGAAAAAGAATCTCTTTGATATGACCTCCAGACCAGACCATTTGCAGAAGTATTCAAGATAATCAGATTTACCCTTTCATATCTGTTTGCTTCACAGATGCTTTTAAATAAAAACTTGAAAATTTTTAATATTGAATTATTGCAGAATTAAGTCTATGTAGTAAGAAAGATTAATAACCTGGGATTTTCTTACACTTCTTGCAAATGTTATAATGGTTTTTTATGTTGAATTCAGAGGAATAAATGAAACATAGTTGATTTAAAACCTAGCTAACATAACTAACTTACTTATAAATCACAGAATCACAGAATATGCTGAGTTGGAATGGACCCATAAGGACCATCGAATCCAACCCTTGATCTATTATGCATTCTGGCTACTGCTGGTCAAGCTAGGAATCTGGAATGTCTCAGAATTTTTGTTAGTTTGCGTACCTGATTTGTGGCCAGTGCTCATTTAACCCCGAAACTCAAAAGATAGGTTCACTTTAACAGATTTGTCACTGCAAATCCCTTGGTGTTCAAACATGTTGCATTTTTTTTTTCCCCTCACAGAATGTTTGAAGTCCCCTTTAAAAATAATGCCTTAAGGATATTTTTTCCTTAATACTATTTAAAGAAAGTTAAAAGCATTTAGCTATTGAAGTGTGCAGGGTTCCAATAAAGGAATTGTCATCCCTGCCCGTGAGCAAACTCTCTTGAAGCTCACTATTCCAGAATTCTGGTGGTCCTCCCAGCAGTGAAAGTTGAACCTCAAAAAAAGGACTTTTACTGTACCAGTTCCAGTGCGGTTTATCAGAGTACTGGGGGGTGGTGGGAAATGGCTACATCATTCTGCAACACAAAGGGTGAAAAGGTTGTTTAAAAAAAGTGAGCTTCAATCCTGTGTGTCAGGGCAACCAACCCTTATTGCACTAAAGGCAACCAATAATAAGTATTCTTCAGATATAGTGTCTTCTATCTTTGGAGGGAGAAATAAAAGGTTTTTAGTTTTGGTTTTTTTTCCTTACTTCTTTGTTTGATGTAGTTCTTAGCAGTCCAGCAATTACCTTAGGTGATTCTCTGCAAGGACTTGATAAGTGAGAAAGGACTAGATAAAACAAAATATCTGATATTAATGCATTTTTCCCACACACGGAGAAAAAAAATATAGAAAATGCTGTTGTCTGTAAAGACAGAAATGGATTCCCCAACTCAGCCTTGATTAAGCCTTCCCGTCTTAACAGGAATGTTTACGTTCTACTCAAGCTCTCCACCTGCAGTTGCAACCCCAGAATTAATTCTGAAGCTAGTCAAGGAAAATTACATCCAGTCCTCCTAATTTTGTGGCTAAATGGGTAGAAAGATCTGAGATTTTCTCTTAGTAAAGAAGAGACACACGATGAAAAAGGCTGAGAACTGTTACTTGAATGTCATTAATACTAAGGTTCCTCTGCTTGTGCCAGTGGTGTCTGGTATATATACTGCTACAGCAAAAAGCAGCCATTTCCTCTATTTTAATAATTGTATGCTTTCTCCTAGCATGGCCCAATTTTTGCTGGCTGTATACAAGCATGCAAGGTCTACTGGAAGATCACACAACAGAATGTGTGAGCTTTTGTGCAAAACATCACAACTATGACTAAAGCAAAGGTGGAGATAGGCATAAAAGATTAATTTCCGTATTTATTAATATCCTTTCACTTTCTTCCTATCAATGACACTGAAATGAATCTATAATACAAATTTTCAGTTTAAAAGGGGAAAACAGACAGCAATGTATATGAGCCAATTTTATGAAAAATACAACTGCAAATTTCAGAAAAGCTTCTGCGGGTGGCTAGTAATGCCTCCCCATCCAGATAGCAAAAAGGAATGATCATAGGGAGGTAAAAGTCTTCTGGTATGTCTGCCAAGATATAATGTCAGTAGTTCTCCGACTGTGTTTAGTATTGTATTTGAACAGTTTTAAATATATCTCACATGGTCCTGATAAAAAAAGTAGCTGGCATTAAAACTGCAAGCCCCAAGCCCTAAAGTGGTTTTACAGAGTCTCTGGCTGTAGGAGAATGCTAGGGCACACCACAAAAGCCTTTCCAGAAAAGCAGCCATGTGCTTACTAGCTTACTAGCTAAGTCCACCCAAACAAGGATGTGATTTCTCTTTGAAGAAAAAGATTCTGTTCCACTTGGAGATGGATGGCCTTTGCAGAACTCTGACCTTCTCCTTGACAGCTACAAATGGACTACTACTTATGATTTCTTTCTATAATCCACTTAATTTAGCAAGCTAGATTATAGATAGCAATTTATTTGTAAAAATCATAATGAAACAGCATTGTTTTAAATGCTAGATGTGGATAAATGGGGAGGAAAAACTTATGAGACAAGATTCGTGTTCTTGAATCTACACTGAAGAATTATGGCAGCCTCTTGCTTTATCTGCACTGGAATCAATTTAGTAATATTTAATTCACTGATTTTCTGTTGTTTGCTTAACATTTATTAATTGATTGTCATTCTTATGCAATTAATTCAAAAGTTGGCAAGTTTAACATGCAGAGATTAATTTTCTTTTACTAACCCACCATTTAGAATACTTTTTTTTTTTTGAAAAACAGGTTACCAAGAAATTACCTCCATATCAATCTTATTTATAAATGAAATAGAGTTGGGGTGCTGCATGCCATCTGTCAATCCACACTGAACCTTTCCTTATAATTGATTAAGGTTTTCTATGTAATCCAATGAAATAACAAGAAAAAAATTAGAACAGCTCTGTCTTTCACACACTTCAGTCCTAACCAAAACTCAGTTTGAACACCTAGGACTTACTCTCTGCAAGGCTGGGAGTCTCTCATTAAGAGTATGATGCATCTTAGGTCATATGGAAATAAATAGTATGCCTGCCCCATCATCCACTGGTCATATGATCTGCACCTTTACAACAACCTACAGTTTGTTCAGCTGTCAAGTGTTTCTCATCCAGAATGAGAGCCATTCATTTGCCTTTCATGTCACACTCATTTACAATGGCTGAAATGTTTATTCAGGAAAGGAGTAGAGATAATGAGCAAGGTTTCTTTGCTCTTAGTTACCAGGGACTATCCACAAGACTTCAGACTCACTCACTGTCTTCCTCATCACAACACAAAACAACAGAGGGTGAAAGGAAAAATAGCATTCCCAACTCTCGTTATTTTATTATGACTTTCACCGTATTTGATGTTTAACTGAAAACCTCAGTTTCTGCACCTTTTTAGTTCTGTGTGTCACTCAGGCTGCTGATATGAAGTGGACAAATTAACAAAATAGACTTTTTTATAGAGAGGGGGAAGGAATAAGCCTTAGACAAAAAGTTTCTTTGTCTCCTATATAAGGCTAGAATGGACTCAAACATTTTGATCTCAAGACGAGGATTTAATATCTCTCACAGACAATATAGGAGTTCAGAAATATATGAAGTTAGGTATAAGAAGACATACCGAACGAATTCAGCACTCATGGAAGACTATAAGATATATGAGCATGCAAGCTGTGATGCAGGGCTTGTAGGAACCCAACCCAGATATTTATTTATTTTTGCACAGAAGATAAAACGTGGTGTTTCTTCTCTCTCCTGTAAGGTATGTAGAAGAAAGCTATGTAGAAGAAAACTAGTCTTTTTTGCATTTGAGTTAAATCTAGCTAACACTCTTTGTGTAACAACGAAGGGTAGAACATATATGTACATTTATATAAGCTTTTATCTCATGCCCAGCCCACTGACTTAGTGGGACTAGATCTATAGTCTATTTGTAAAACAAGACTCTAAATTATCTGAAAGATTGTGAGAAATGTGTACAATAGTTAACAAATCAAGATCAGTGTGTTTCCTATAGAAGACCAATGTGAAAAGCCTTAGAACGGCATCTTTTTGATGGATTTAAAACCTTCCTATGGAAGTCTTTAGCAAGCACAGAAATTCTCTGTTAAAATCTATGGGATCACTAAAGGTACCTGGAAAAAAGATATCACATCATTCTTGTTAACCTGGTAGAACTTTTCGGTAAAGAAAGGGAAATAATCTAGAAACGTAAATTTTGAAGACTTTTGTTCTGATGAGTCATTATAAGCTCACTGCATGTCAGTCTGCACTCCTATGAAATGCAGTGGTGCCTTGTTTTGCTTAGACTATGCAAGACAGCTCAGGATTTGGCTCATTATCCTGTTTAAGTCACTTCTACTATAATTTCTCCACTTTCATTGACTTATGCTGAGCACCTTCCTTAAATCTCAGGTGAAATCCCCAGGACACTTTGTACAAACATGTACTTTGGATAATTGACTGTCTGGTTTAGCTGCTAAATTTAAAGCAAGCCAGGGTTATGGCACTGTATATTTTGTTAGATATTTTTCTGGCTTTGTGGGGTATTTGCTGCATGATCTGATAAAAACTGAGGCTAAATGAACTCTACAATTTGTATTCCTACAGCCACAAGTTTATTGGCTAGTTTTTTTTTTTTCCTTGGCTCTGTCTGTAAGGTTCATTACTTACAGTTACTGCAGAATCAATTTGAAATGGCCAAAATCAGTGATGGAATTTATAGCACAATAAACGTACTGCCATATAAGTGCTGTTACACATGAAAAGACCTCAGAATATTTTCAGCAATCCTTCTGCATAGCAGAGCGTTCTGTTTTTATCAATTTAACGGAATCGCCACAGGTATATTCTGAGAGGTGTAATCCTGACAGCTACACAGCAGATTTTCTCTGAGGCAGATATTTTTACAGGAAAACAATATTATTGATAAAATCTTAGCATATCAGAACACAGAAAAGAAACTGAACACATCTTTTTCATTCTCCACATCAGGCATTTGCAGTTCCATTTCACAACATGCACACAAACCACCCCCCCCAAAAAAAAAAAAAAAAACTGAACAGAAAGAGTTTACGGAGGAAATATTTTCACACTCCTTGATATATATATTAATTAGTTATCAGTTTAGCAATCCTGAAATCTAGAGTAAGAGTATGTGTTGGGCAGTATGGCACATGGGGAATGTGGAGGACACTTGAAGCTAAAACATAAAGTATAGCATCAGTAGTTGCCTGTTTATAAAGTCTAAAGATTTACATTTCTACTTAGTACATTTTTCTTTCCAAGTGTCTCTATTGTAGGCATCTCATATTTTACATCATTTTGAAGCACAGAAACTTTTAACTTTAGAATGATACATTGTGAAAAAAATACAGAAAAGACAGATGGCAGCTTGTCCTCCCCAAAACTCAATTTCATAATATGCATGTGATTGCTAATAGGCAGGCACTAAAAAACAATTTTCCTTGACGGAAAAGAGCTGATAAATTGTCAACATAAACTTCGTCTGTAGTTGCTCCAGTGATCTAAAGCTCTTCTGTGAGTTTTGTACCATCAAAGTCTGCATCTTGCAACCATATAAAAATTTATGAATCCATATGACTATAAAGTGATCGAAAAAAATCCATAATGCATGTTTGTGTATCAAGAATCAGCTCCTTGCTTCCTCGGAAAAAACTGTGTCCAGCGCCCCAGTCCTAACATTGGGCATATGACTGTGGAAGATCCAGGCTGTGTCCATTGATGCCCTGTGAGCTAACTGAAACAGGGCTCTGCTTTTAGCTACCTCTTAAGTACAGTGCTAAATCTAGTGGTGGACTGACTTAACCAACATAGTCTTTGTAAAAATACAGCAGTGCAAAAGATCACAAAAATTGAAAGTAGATGATTTGTCAGGAAATAAATATACATTTCTGAGCACTTGAGCAAGGAGAAGTTAATGAAAAAGCTAATAAGATAACAATTTATAAGAAGAAAAATTATTATCTAATACTTTAGAGAAGGAACATGCCTGGGCCTTTCAAAATATGTCAAAAGCCAACCCGGCCACTGAGTTCATATGAAACAAAATTGAGCATTCAGGTCATGCATGCACAAATTCTTGGGGAAAATGTCCAAATTATTTGTGGGTAGAATGAGACTTGTTTACATCGAAATAGCAGAGTTCATTTCAGATTTAAATATTTCACTGTAAGTGATAACTATTAATTTTTTATTTTTTTAAAGGCTCATAATCATTAAATATTTGCACACCTCTAAGAATTCAGATCTTTTTCTGAGAATAACTGAGAAGCAGTAACTCAACAGCAGATAAGCTGTGACTGCTCTGTTATCAATATATTTGCCTGGAACAAAATAATATGATGGTCCCACCACATATTTAATTGCAAGAATTCCTTAAGTTTGATTGTGAAAAGACTACAAAACATTTAGATTGGGGTTTTTTTTGCTCTACAGAGGAGGCACTACTTGCAACTATGTGACCAGCTCTGTAAAATGAAGCCATGGGAAGAATCCATATTTCTCAAACTTTCTTTTAATGGGAGCAATACTGTCAGTTTTAAAGGCACCAGACTTGCATCCTGTTGCTCTACCTGTATGCAGTCTATATTACTCTTTGTACGCCCCCTAAAACCAACCAACCAACCAACCAACCAACCATCAGTAGACCAATAATATATTTCAAACTTAGGAAATATTGTCAAGTATTAGGAAGATACACGCTTTTAAATGTATATTTGGATAGAGTCACTGATGTGCTATATTATTTGGTTTAGGATGGAAAACGTACAAAGACTGGAATTATAACTTATTATGTCTGTAAAAAGGAAAGCAGAATGGGAGGTTCTAATGTGCTGTCAGAAACAAAAGTGGAAAACATATTGTTTACCCCTGATGAAACAGACCTTGGCTGTGTTCTTTCAACAGCAAGCAATTCACACAGCAGTGAGCACAAGAAGTTCAGAAAGAATAAAATAGTTATCCATAAAAAGGGAAATAAAACTTGTAAGCCTCCTCAGGGTAACCTCTTCAGAGTTCAGACCTCTTTATGCAATCTGTATGAATTTGCAGCAAAGACTCCAATATGAAGTTTGTAAGAAAATTGCTACTTCTTGTAATACACTTAGTGTTTTCATTTGCTTGGGGTATTTTGTATGAATTTCAACTAATGGAGAAAATTAAGAAAATTGTGTTCTTCCAAATTTATTTTCAGATACTGATTATTTTCCTTTAAGCAGGCACAAAATTCTTGGTTCTAAGGAGGGACAGCCAAAAAATATATTAGTAACAATTAAAATTTCTTATTTCATATTGGTTAGAGATGCATTAAGGTATATAAGCTCCAGGGTCAGTATAAGCCTTGCTCAGCTTTCTTTAAAAGCATTGGGAGTAATAAAGACTTCCATTTTATCTTCAGTGAAATAATACTGCTGAAATATCACCTCATTTTTGATGTCAGCAGTGATTTCTTTTTACCTCCATGATGTCAAATGGGAATTATTATTATTAGAATGACGGCTTCCTAATGATGCTGTAAAAAGGAGAAACCGAAACTCTTTCCACCAAATGTCTATATTCTGGCTTCTCCATAGGGTAAAGCAGATGGGCTCAACCACACACCATTCCTCAGACAAATAAAGAGGCGTACTTAAACATTCAGAAACAGAAGCACAATGGCTTACTGGGTTATATAGTGGTAAAAAAGCCTTTTGGGGAGTAGAGAAAAAGGACTTTGACACTATAGTAACTCTTTCTAAGGAACATGGCCTGAAACACTCATGATCAATTTTCTGTTCTAGAAGGTAAAACCAGCAAATCAGTGTCCAGATCACTATCCAGAAGTCATTACACTAGGTAAAGTCAGGGAATGAAAGCCTCATGTAATGGTTCCCGTTCAACTACTGGCTTCAGCCACAGTGATGATGGACACTGAAATGCTCTGTGCCTTTTTTCTCCCATTTTGTCAAATGAGTGAGTACAGAGGAACATTGCTTCATATGTCAGCAAATTATATTAATAAATTTGGCTTTTGAGAAAATTATGAGCCCTGAACCTTTTGCAACCACCTATTCATGTAGAAAGTGAATAGCAGATGCAAAGCAGTACTACCTGCATGAGCAAATGGAGCATTTTGATTTTCTGATCACACTTTGATCAAATATAACAAGCTACAGTGAATAATGATTCCCTACCAATTTTACATTTCTTATTACATATATTGATTCACAGTAGTTAGTAAAGCTTGGAGGTCTTTAAGGTAGAGACACCTATGGTGAATATGAAAAAATATTAATCGAATTGAAAAAAAAAAGTAAGTTTTGTTTGTTTTGAACCAAACAGGGAAGTTTACAAGAAGCCAAGCCAGCTTCCAGATGAGGAGAGGGTTGCTAATAGCCCTGTTCCTGTCCCACAACAAGGTGGTAGGAACAGTAGGCCCAGGAAAATCCCCTGGCCTAAATCGAAGGAGCAGGAAAAAGCTGGTACGTTGCTTCATTTTTTTTTTTTTTGAGGAAAATGTAGCAATGTAGCTACCTAGCTACATTGAAGTAGCTCTACCTAGCGCAGGGATAGGCCAATTGAGAGCAGGACTTCATCTTTTTCCTTTTTTTTTTTTTTTTTTTTTTTTTTTGATTAAAGTTCTGCCAAACTTCACACTATCTATCCGAGCACTTTTTTTTTGGCATCTCATTTTGCCTGTTCAGGGCAATCATCAAAACAAAGGAAGTACCAACTGGAGAAAATGAAGTGTGATGTGCTGGAACACAGAGATGATTTGACAATATTCATGCACTGGGAAGAAAGGCTGAGGATGAAGTGCGGCATGTAATCACAGTTGGCTTTGACACAAACAGCCATTGTTATCTTTGGCAAGTTACTTGATCTCTTGGTATGTCAGCACTTTCCAGTCTCCGAGGAGTGCTGCAAAAGTACATTCACTAATATAAATGACATTATAAACAACAGGAAAAAGCCAATAAAACACAAGAAGGTAAAAACTTCACAAAAGGTAAATGTTTAAAAAATACACAGAAATCAATGTATGAGCCTATTGTCTTTTCTTAGCACATTTTGGACAAAAACTGCTGGAAGTGGTAGAGAAAGTTAAAAAAGCTAATAGTGTCTGTATTTGCACATCTAATCCAATCTTTAACTTATGAAAAGGAGGTGGGTGAAAATATCCACTGGCAGCAGTTATAAAATGGCCAAGTGAAGCAGAGATGTGGGCAGTAGAATCTGTCTGTTGTAGAGCAAATTCTGCCTGACTATTCTTTGCAGAACACTGTGTGCTTCTTCTTACTCCTATCCAAGACATATTCCCAATCATTAACAGTAAGCAGTGGCAAACAATATTGGTGGATAACTTAAGAAAGCAGTGTGGACTGAAAACCTCTCTTTTTCAGTAGGCATTCCCATCTTAGAGTATATCTTTCTCCCAATGTGTAATAAGAGGCATTTTCTGGTTCCCTCTCTGGTGAGATCTCATTATTCTCTTCCTACTCACAGATACCTGTCTATTGACATCACAGTGGGTCTCACACTGCACTATGAGTTCACATGTCTAGACAATTAGTGCTACTTATGAAAGTGTATCAAACATTTTATATCTCTATGACTCAATAACACTTGGTTCTTGAAAGAACACCAGTTTTGGTTTGGAACTTATTTCTGTTCATTTTCAATATTTTATTATATATCAGAGTAAATCTTGATCTTGCTTGATCTCACAGTTTTCTCTCACTCTTATATCCACTGACTTTTAAGAAAGGATGCTTCAGAATTATATTTCTGAAAAAAAACCCAGAATCAAAGGCAATTGCTGCTAATTTGGTGTTAATGTTATCTTTTTATATGCTTTATACTTTGATAACAGAATTTATGAAAATAAACAATCTCCCAGAAAGTAATCTGTCTTTACTCAATTTTATTTTTTGTTTGTTAGTTTGTTTGGTGGTGTTTTTGTTTGTTTTGTTTTGTTTTGTTTTTTCTTTTTCTTCCAGAATCCAGTTTTTGATTTCCTGCTTGCCCAATTTGGAACAAAACCACAACTCTGAGGCCGTATGAACACTTAAGACAATATTTGAAGAGAAACACATCCTGATACAGGTGTCAGGAATTCTACAGCTGCAGTCATCATGAGGAATGATCAAAGCTTGAATCTTTCTTTTAAAGAAGACTGCTATTAAAAAGGCCTTTTACATAATACTAACTGGTTAATTTCATTAGTGCTACTGCAACAGTGAATGCCTAACATATTCATGTCTCCGGATGGTAGAACAGTGCTATGAATCCCATTTTAAAGATGCTCAGCCCTGACAATGTCTTTGAGAAGGTGGAGTTAGTAGTTACTGAACACTTTTAAAAAATTGGTTGACGTATTTAGATGTTGAATGTGAACCAAGCTTTTCTAGACAGCTCTACTAATAGAATCTCACAGTTCTATAGCAAGGCATAAAATGAACTCTAGTCTTCTTAATCCTGTTGCAGACCATTATTTCTTGAACCATATCTTTATATCTACAAGTAGATACTTCATAAGACTCAGATTGGCCCATTAGTGTTTTGTTCTTTTATAAGTAATGCTGCATCTTTACTAGCTAAGAGACTTCCTTTTGACTAAAAGGTCATCGATTTACATGGGTGAATTCTCGATCAGTTCTTTCTCTCTGACAAATTACCTTTATGTCTTCCCAGTGCTGAAAAGTCTGGGGAATGCATATGCTGACATTTAGAAAACTCTTCACATAATGCTTCCTGATGTTGGTTTCTTACTCCTTCTTCACTCAGTTAAGGAGGTGCGGCAGTAGCCATGCGACGAACAACTAAATTCTGTGGGTTTCTTTCTTCCTACAGAGAAAGGTCAGGGCACCTTTCCGGGACAGAGCAAAATCCTTGACAGGAAAAATTTCATGGGGAAAAATATTAGAGGAGGAGAAAAAAATTTAGGCAAAGCTGGAAAGTAGGATATGTGAATTCCCTCAGGCAGAATAGGGAATTAAATCTGACTCTAACATAGCCTACATCCAAGAAATGTACTAATCATTAGACTATTATGCAAAAAACCAGCTGCCTTCTATTTCCTCCTCCTTCCCATTCCCTTGAAATGGAAGGTGGTTTTCTGTCATGATATATTGGGTTCTTAAAGTGATTTTGGAATAGGGACATCTTGTTTCTGAATTCCACGTGAATCTTTCATTTGGATGAGAAACAACAATTGCAATTTTGGATTGAACCAAGAGAACAGCATCACAAGGTGAGTGCAATGGCATATTTTTGTCTGTCTAACAGTGTTTTTGAATCTCTTGCCCTCTTGGATTAATGAATCTAATTCTTGCCAAAAGCTGCATTTCCTTCTAGCACACAACTGAGATTTACAAATCTTGCCCAACTCTTCAAGGTCTTCTAAAAAAAGTCAATTTAAATTGTGAATAAAGGCAGCAATGGCATGAAAAAGACTCAGAACTGTGACAGGCATAAAATTTCAAGAAGAAATTTAGATTTCCATCCTCAGAATTGTCATTCAAAGAATTCTAACTTTATGATTTTAAATATGAAATCTGAGAGTACAGTCTCAGAGCATGTTTAATTTTAAACAAGTTCTGCTGATAGGTCTCAAAGAAGTTTGATTGCCAACTTCCTGGGAGATGGAGAGAAAACAGATGTTGGTTATCCCAAATTCAGAGGTTGCCACAGTGGCAGTAAAAGTACAAGGGAATCCCCTCATGTTTGCTCATCCACTTTCATAATAGCTTATCATGAGAGGTCTACTCCATAAAAAGTAGAGGATTATGTATGGATACATACTAACACATCTGATGAGTTGATGAACTGGAAACTACTGGCAACTACTGGCTATGATGATGCTCAACACTTTGACTACTTCTTGATCTCATTAGTTATGCTTTGCTTAAAAGACCAGTATCTGGCCTTAAAAGTGTGAACAAAGGAAATCCTAGCACAATCTGACATGCAAGTAAATATGACAAAACAATAATAGGATACTACAGAGGGGTAGGAAATGTATCACTGGACCTGAACAAAGTAATTTTGAATTAAAACTAGCTTTGACATATGCCTAAATAAGTCAGACAATAGAAAAATTGAAGGTGAGATAACTAAAGTGGATGGAATTGTGATCCTCAAATGGAGGAAAATAAATGCAAAAGGAGATAATATGGAGATAAAATCCAAATTCAATATAAAACTTTCACAGATAAAAAAAAAATTGAAAAAAAGGAACATGTGATGAATTTTCATCGGTGAAAAAGCAGTAAGTCTCTCCAGCATATATCTTAGACAACAGCTGTAATGGTAATACAATCTGAGTTTTGCAGTGAGCGTAATGATAATTGTTTCTTTCCATTGTGTTTTATCAGCTGACTAAATTTTATTTGACTGTTTTTAAAAATATTAAGTTTATTAACCAAAAATTGAATAAGTCTCTAGTACTTTATGTAAATTCTTTCCCTACAAGCCTCTGAGCCTAAGAATATTAAGAATGGGAAATTCTAATTCAAGGAGAGTGCTAGGGAACAATGAAAGAGAAAGAGAGAGGGAGGATTAATCATGTAACCACTTTTCCACTTAGACTTTTAAGGTAACATAGTTCATGGAAAAAAAGTCCATTACCTTCATCTTTACATATAACTCAGAACTAGTTATATCAGTCCAGGAATGGACTATAAACAGGGTTCATCTCATGGTCTAGAACAGGGTTTCTGATGTATACATGTGTGTAAGTTTATCAGTCTGATTTTTGTTCCAATATTTCTTTTGATAGAAAATTAATCTTGACTAGATCAACCTGAATGATTAATCAATTTCATTCTTTGAGTGTTTTCACTTTTATGTGATTTTCCTAAGGCAGGGATCACTCATTCTGAAAATTAGCTAAGCACCTTGTGAACCACCTCATTCATTTGCTGTCTACAGAAGACATTCACCAGCAGTCCTCAAAGCAACGAAAAATGGTAATGCAGTTCTGAGGTCAGTAAAAGTTTGGATCAAGACACAATTACTTTACAAAGATGAAAAAAAATTCGTTACTCCTGGAGGACTGAATCCACAGGGAGCTGAATATCTCTGACAGAGCTAAAATTTGACTCATAGCATACCGGGTTCCTAGAACTGCTCCCAGTGAATAGCTGTATGCTGATTCAGGAGTGTTACCCACCCACAATGACACAAGAGCTCAAACGAAGGTGTTAGCCAAGAGCCCTTGTTTTTTGCAGGTGGAAAATTCAGTGCTCTGTTGTATTCTGAAGGGGTGAGAGAGTGGCTCCTGAGTCAGCCTGCTCCCCAAGGATTTCCTGCAGGAGCTTTGCTGCACATGATCCCAGCCAGCTTTCCCCATGATCATCATAAAGATTATGCAACTGTTCTTCCCTTTGATGATTTCTTATAGATGTACATCCATAAGGCTCACTGATCTTTTTTAATTTTGATAAAATACACACCTTAATAAATTCAAGAAACCTTAAGTTTGTTCTAGCACTAGTCTTTTAGAAATCAATGACTAAATTGGTAATATTCCTAAAAGTGTGAGTGACATTCACTATAGCAGTTGAGCTTTATTATGCTTGTTTGATACACCGAGAATGATGTTTAAACAAAACAGTTCTTAACACTCAGTTAAAAGGATATTCACTTGATCCAGCGCTTCTAAAATGAATGCACTATTTTTCTGGGGCTTGCTGTGGCTGTAGATAATGATCCATTCCACGGAACACAGAGTGCCAATAACCATGCTTTTGAAAAACTGTCAAAGTACAATTCATTTGGCTGGATACAGCTAAATTCAGCCAAACACTGTCAGTTACAAATTCCTTGAAAACATCAAAAAGCAGAGGAACTACATATCTATTTTTACACCTGCCTAGAGCTTCTATACTGTTTATGCAATTTTACTCAAGCTGACTTGCCTCATGAAAAAGTTTGGAAAACCCCAAATGTTTTATTTACAGACAGTTTTGTTGACTACCATAGTTTTTCTTTTTATCCATTCATTGTGTCCAGGAAAAACTGGATAAAAAAATTATATCTGATCTTTCAAAACTCGTTTTGCTCTACTTGTGACATTTCAGTTATGGTTTTAACTGTTTCCATGAGGCATCAGCAGTTCTAAGAGAAATAAAATTATATTTATATGATAGACATTGCTGTGTCTTTTGAGTAAAGGGTCTACTGTGAATTTCAAAAACTATATTGTAATGAGTAAAAACCCCACCTTGTGAAGTCAGTGTATTCTAGATATGTCTTATTCTGATTCTGGATGAACATTAGATTGTCAGGAGTCCAAGAGAGGGAATGACAGAGTCACTCACATCTTCCTTTTGTTCTCACCTATATCTGTCAAAAAATGTCACACTACAAAAGCCACAAATTCCCTGTGTTTACCCATTACTATTGCTTCAAAAATATCCAGCAAAGTAAGTTCTCTATCAATCTAATTCTGGCTAGCTTGGGCAGACCATGCCATCATGAGAATTAGTATAACTCCAATGACCTGAAGAAGCAGTGTCATGCCGTTCACATACTGGGGGGAAGGGAGACATCTGACAGCCTTGAGAAGTGGGCCTGTGCAGACCTCAGAAAGTTCAAGGACAAGTGCATGGTCCCTGGGTTGGGGCAATCCCAAGTACAACTACAGGCTGGGCAGAGAATGGATTGAGAGAAACCCTGAGGAGAAGGACTTTGGGATGCTGCACATGAGAGAGGCTGGACATGAGCTGGCAATGTGCGCTTGCAGCCCAGAAAGCTGACTATCCTGGGCTGCATCATAAGCAGCATGGCCGGGTCAAGGGAGGTGACTCTTCCCCTCTACTCTGTTCTGGCGAGACCCCACCTGGAGTACTGTGTCCAGCTCTGGGGCCCACAACACAGGACCAGAGGAGGGCCATGAAGATGTTTAGAGGGATGGAATACCTTTCCTATGAGGTTATACAGGCTGAGAGTATGGGGATTCAACCTGGAGAAGAGAAGGCTTCAGGGTTAACTTACAGCAGCCTTCCAGTACCTAAAGGGGCCTACAGTAGAGCTCAAGAGGGACATTTTACAAGTATGTGTAGTGACAAGACATGGGAAATGGCTTTAAACTGGAAGATGGTAGGTTTAGATTAGATATGAGGAAGAAAATCTTTATTGTGAGAGAGGTGAGACACTGGAATAGGTTGTCCAGAGAAGTGGTGGATGATCTATCCCTGGAATTTTTCAGGGCCAGGTTGGACAGAGCTTTGAACAATCTCATCTAATGAAAGGTGTCCCTGCTCATGCCAGGAAGGTTGGAACTAAAGGATCTCTAAGGTCCTTTCCAACCCCAACCATTCTAAGATTCCAAAACCTGCCCATTCATTTACTCACCTTCTGCCTCCTCAGGCTGTCAATACACTGCCTGAACTTGACACCTCCCAAAAATTGTAAACTGGTCGGCATGAACAAATACTCAGTGCATTCTTTCAGGTGTTGTCAACTAAGCAGGACATGGATCAAAACTTGTGGTGCCTTAAGAAACCATTGGTTTGGACTTAAAACTTTTACTAGCAGGTATTTTAATTGTCCTGACTCAGAAACCATCCAACCGAAAGACTACCAGTCATTTCCTTGCAAAAAAGACATTTCTATCAGATTTTTACTGCACAGGGACGATGATGTTATATTCACAGAGAATTTTTTGATAAAAGTTAGTTGGGGAATTTTACTTTAAAGCTCCTCTAAGTCTTCCTCTGAAAACTGAAAAAAACCTCACAAAACACTTGTGAAAGTTTTTAAATGAACATTGACAAGCAACTTCTTTAAATAAACACACAGTCTCAGACTTACTTTCTTGCACCACTCTTTTATCTTGTATAAAACTTAATGGATGACATATTTTATTCCACAAGTTGACAATGTTAAAAATGTGCTCTTCCTTCTAGTTTTAGTATACTGCAAAGCCACTGATAGCTACAGGCGCTATGAGCGATATATGACTGAAGAAAAATGAGATTACCGCTGATAAGGAACAAGAGAATTTCATATCTTAAAAGAGTCTCAAATCCAGCAAATATGATCCCCAGCAGCAGATGCCCCTCAGACAGACAGTGAAAGAAAAATGGTGGAAAAGTACTCATTGTGGCTTGCTGTTTCCTTGAGCTGGAATGGCAGCAAAATGAAATAGCTCTAGCATACTGTCTGCATAGAAAAATCTTACCTTCTCTGGGAAAACCGTAATCCAAAGATGAAATGAGCAGTAATTTTCCACTATGGGAAAAGTGATGTTACTCTGATTCACCTCCTTTGGTAAAAGATACCTACTTTAGAAGTGTTGCTCTTTTGAAGGCTCTCATGCTGTTATCATCAATGTTTATCACAATAATGATCAATTTAATGGAGGTGTAGTACCAACGTCAAACCTCAGGCTGGAAATATTGTATTAATGATTCTTTAACAAAAGGAATCAGACACAGGCAAATGTGAAACAGCTCCTTTCTCTATCTATTAAGGTGTTCCTGGAACATGAATGAACATAATTTTAAGATGTCAATATTTCATGCTACAGAGCAGCCCTTACCTTGTAACCTGACGATTTGATGTGCACTCCTCGCTTGGTCAGTGTAGATTTCATTCGGATGAAAAAAGAGCGCTCTAGAGTGTTGTCAGTGGTTAGTAAACTGGGGCTTGTAGATTCCACTAGGAAATAGAAAAAATACATATACACATACTTTAGATTTTATACATCCCTTCTAAGCTATTTTTTCAGGTGCAATCCTTGAACTCACTAAAAATAAATGACTGATGGATGCTAAGAGTGTTGTAATCAATCTACCTCATTTAGAAAATGTTTATTTAGCAAAAAAATTTTGAAAAATATACGTACACTCAGTAAGCCTCATTTTCATTATTTTTCCCATAGAATTTTTAACAGAGATTTGCCTCGTTAACTCTTTCTTGCATGATTTTATTATGACTGGAGTTATTTTTTTAAGGTATGACATTGTTTTAAATGTTCTTTGGTACTTTGTGAAAGGTGAAGTTTCACTGAGGTAGCAATTCTGTCTCCTGAAATAGGCTGCAAATTCTGTAAGCTTTTATTCCCTAATCTTTACTCCTCAACTGCAATGATACATAGGGTGAATCACTACTGGATTTGAGTGCCTTGGTTTCCCCAGTACTGAGGGGAAGTTAGGGACTTTATTACCAGTAAAACACTAAATAGCCTGAAGGCAAAAATTCTGCAGTAAATGACACATATTATTATAATTGTCATAATCATAGTCAATTATTGGTGATTACTTAGTCATTAATGAAATATAATTTTAGTCCATCTGAAGAGATATTTCTTGCTTGCAACTAACTATAGCTCTCACCTATCCTTCTCACTCTCTCAAATGCAACCACTTAACATTGTAAATACACTTAGTTTATATAAATCACTATAAAATAGCATGTACAATGCCAGTAAATATCAAGATAGCACGTACACCCCAATAAACACCAAGATATCCTTTATACAATCTTTATTATTGTTATTTTTTAGGCCTGATAAGCAATCCCTCCTGAAAATATTGTTAATTGGAAAATTCTGGAGCACCTTACAATAATCAAGCATTATTGGACATAAACAAACTTTCAGTTTCACTGAGGAATTAACACAGAATAAAAAAATTATTTTGAAATTATTCTGCTATTGTTTAGGAGAATCATACAAACCACTAGTAGAAAGTGTTCAAGTATTTAAAAAGCATTTGTTATGCATTCAACAGAAACATACAAACTTGTTTGTGAGCTAAGGATTATATTGAATTGTCCTTGATTTAATGTGGTCAAGTTGTCTTGTGTTTGTGACATTTCAGCTCTACTGTGATAACTGACAACTGTGCCCCTTTCTTTAGTGTCTCTTTTAAGATTTTTTTGTTTTAGAGAGTGTGAATTCGATGTCATTTTAAATGTACAGCTCTTTATCACTCGAGGGAAAAGCAGAGCCATGTTATATTTAGTACTTTCATTTCTTCTGATTAAATATGAATTACTATGAAATTTTTCTCATCATCTAACACACCATAATACGCCAACAGCTTTTTAATACACTATATAAGCACAAACTTCTGCTCTAAGAGTTTAATTTGCCCCTCTAATCCAATCACATCAACCTTATTTCTCTTATCAGAGATTCCCATTTTGAATTAAATGAGCTCATTAGTTTTAATCAAAAGCAGAGAGATCAAAACTTAAACGTAAATGCTTTAGATCAGAACTGTCAGTCAGCCGTGCAGTTCTATTTTACTAAAACACAAGATCAGAGACCCTTAGAACCAATTTTTTCTCGTAAGGGATGCCAAGAGCCTGAAGATGCTATATCCTTCTTTTTCTTTTCTTTTTATTTTTTTTTTCCTCCCAAGGACAGATTATACATTTAAGGTTAGACTTAATTTAGAGTGGTTTTTTCTTTTCATCCTGGTGGAAATGGGAAAGTATGCCATTCTGTTGTTGTTTCTTTCACGTTTATTGGTGCGGGTCATTGGAGACCTGAACAAATGCGAAGCTATCACAATCCATGTAACAAACTTGTCCTCAAAAAATTCAGCTCTGTTCAGCAATATCATACAAGAAACAAAACTCTGAAAGGAAAGATATGTGTTTCAGGGTATGCTGCTGAAACAGCAGCCAGAATTATCAGGATAGAAGCAGCATTGGTAAGATGAGGACCATGATTAATTATTATTTTTATTGTACAGTACAGTGCAGTAGTTAAAGAGTACATTAAGAAACCACAGCATGGGTGCTTCCTGCTGTGTGAAGAAATGGTAAAATCAGCTTAACAAGTGTAGTTGTTGTAGTCCAGCACATTATGCTCTAGCACAGGCAGTAAGTACAATAGATCCTCCTGTGTTCTAATGGTAATTTCCTAAACACACAGAAGTAACGTTAAACACACAATATCTCATGCTCAAAAAAAGATCAGGCTGTGATACATATGTACCAGTCCCAAGCAATTGCAATTACAGTTTCTCTTTCATACAAAATTTTATGAAACAAAGGAAAACATCTGACATATAGTACAGTATTGGCATTGACATTTTTGGGGCTCATGGAACCTTATATCATAAACTAAACATCATTTTGCTGTTATTATAATATGTGCAAACCTATACATTTCTGTAAGGCTATGTTTTAAAAGGTATTTAATTTATCCAACAGACTGGAAATGTGCCTGTCATATAAATAGGTATTCTGAAGTGTTTGATTTTCCTTAACAAAAAGTACCTGAGAGTGTATGTGTGAGATGGGATTAGTTACCTAAAAGTCCAGAACAGCTTATGAACAGCATTTTGAATTTCTCTCAGGAGAGAAACATTATGGCTGACAGTACAAATCTGCATTCAGAGTGCACCCACCCACAGCAGATACTCTAACAATGCTAACGGTGATTATGCATGCAGGATTTTAAAAATAGGATGTGTACAGAACACATCCATCGATGTCAGTGAGATTTGCACAGGAGTATATGGAATATGGTCCATTATGAGTTCTCAGGAGTTGGTTTTAAATGCCTATCACTCAGCTTTTTCAATTTTTTCCCCAATTATGTCAAAGGAGGATTGCAATATGAGGAACATCAGAATGAAACTCTAGCAATTCATTTTTGATTTTTTTTTTAAAATTTGTAATCTTAGACCTTTAAAAAAGCCTGAAATAAACAAGGTCTGCTTGGCTTGATACTGTAGAAATTAAAGATGTCTTTTGCACTGAAAAATAGGGATTCTGATATGAATTTACTGAATTTAAACCTACTCTTGAGTTACAAACTTCTGAAATTGTGAGTTTAGAATGCTAATTATGTGATAAAAGTCAATGCTTACTGCATGTGAATGAAAATATTTTACATTGTCAGGCTTAGAAGTATAAAAAGTCTGGATTGCCTTTACAAAGCAGGTAACTGCATACTCTGTTGGGAAAGCACTCGGCTTGGTCTGTCCTTAAATATCTTCAGCAGAAACTGCTAAGGGAACACACCTCTTTTTCTATTCCCAAAGCTGATAACGCAGTATGAGATTTCTAGATTTCTAGACACCATTGTCCATTTCAAAAGGCATGAAGCTGCAGTTCACTAGACTCGTATTAAGGTGTCACAAATGTAAAAAAGGTTAACTAAGAGTCACAGAAATGTGAAGAGAGTATGAACTAATACCCCACTCAGAAAATTATTTAGTTATCTTCTAAGTATTTGTGAACAAGCCTTGTAGCTCTGATCCTTCAATGGGCTCTGCCTGGGGAACAGTCTTGGGCTCAGACCCCAGCAACCAGTCACGCATTGTATAACTTCCCAGGCTGGAAGAGTTCTTCTGGTGTTCTAATGAGACATAAACATGCCAATAACTGTTTGGAGGACTGAGGTCCATGGCTCTAATCCTGCAGTGATTTGCAGAGATACTGTGCGTCTGTGCAAAGTCTGACTACATTAAAGCTGTAGCGTAACACAATGTAAAGTAATGTAAATAATTGCTCTTACACAGCAATAGCACAAGCACTATCCCAATGACTGATTCACAAGCACATTCAAATTCAGATAAACAATTTGTCCCCCAGGAAAAAAAGAAGTTCTAAATTTGATTTATATTTGTCTTAAACAACAAAAAGCTGCCACAGTAGGCTGAATAAATGTTAAGCAACTTGTGTGGGTTTTTTTGTTTGTTTGTTTTTTAATTTTTTTGGGAGGGGGGGGTGTGTTTGTTTTTTTTTTCCTGACATAACTAAAAATAATTGAGAGGAGAAAACTGTATTTTTGCATGTCAAACAGATAAAAGACAAGCTTCTCGTTATTAGGAGGACTAGAAGGTGCAGAGGGAAAACCAAACACCAATGAGGAATTTCAGGGCGTTAGTGGAAAGAAACCTTATAGTTTAACATACAGGATTTTCTCGATTTTATAGCACTTCAGGAAGTTTTCACCTGACTTTCATTTCACTTCCTTGAACACACGTATCCATATAGCTTTTAAGAAACATTCTCAAACACCAACTATACAGACAGCTCTTAAAAGAGGAACAAAATAAAAGAACATACAAAACAGTAAGAAAAAGGGAGCTCTCTTTTCTTACTGTCTTCTACACTTGCAAACCTCTTCTCATATTTTCTCAAAGTCTATAGGCAACTGAGAATAATTATGTTCAGATGAATTATTAGGTAATGTAAATCTATAATTTTCAGTTGGACTAGATATAACTGTAAATTATTCTATTTTTTCTGTGCAGTTTGTTGTCTGTAAGCTCAGTTATAGTTGGGCTGTTTTATGTAAAGTCCTTAATTTTTTACAAATAATTTGACAATGAAGCCTTACATGTATATTTATTTCATTTTTAAAATATTATTTTTAAAAAGCCATATATATATTTGCATATAAAGATATGATTGTTTTTATTATCATTGTAATTACTGGGCTATGGTCCACATGTGACAGCACATGACTGTTAAGCTTAGATGTTTGAAACTGAGAGAATAAGCGACTAACTCAGATATATACAATATATCTTTTTAATGTGATAAAATATATGTGTGCAGACAAAAGCCAAATCAGTGAAGTAGCAGTGAATTTACACACAACAGCCAAAAACGTATTTAATGTTTAATTAACATTTTTAGGATTTATTAATTAATTAATTAACTAACAGGGAGAACACATTTAATATTTGATCTGCTTTATACACTGTGGATTTACAAGAACTTGGGTATTGTACAGGAATCTGTTGACTTGAACTGTTTGGCCACAACATAGTGCAGTTAATATTTTTAATTTGCACAATTAATCCCAACTTTTTATTTGTTGAAAATTGCCTCCAAAGGAAGTAGTGAAAAAGCTATTGCTTAACTGTATAAAATTAAATGGAACAAACTATTAGAAATACATTAAGAAGAACAGTTCCTTCATTTAACGGATTCCCTTCTTCTGCATCTCCAATTTCTCCTTCTTCTTCCATACTAGCAATGTGTCTTATCAGGCTATTATTTCCCATCATATGATATTTACTTCCCATATAAACTTTATCCCACAGAACTCTCTCTATATATGGTAAAATAAAGAATGAGTTAAGAGCCAGGATAGAGCTATAAATAAAGTATTGCCAGGATGAAGCTATGAATGAGATTTCTGTTACCCTATAATGTTGAAAGACAGATTTTACAACAAATTTTGGTAGGTCAGTGATCTATGAAATACATAGAGCTTTTTTGTCTGTTTGAAAACAACATAATAAAGATTTGTTATTAACAGAACTAATCATGGTAGGAAACTTTAACTCTGAAAAGCCTTTGGAAATGTTACAGTCTATTGGACTTCAATCCATTATCTAAACACTCGCAAGTGTATCCATACTTATCCAGCAGACCAGAACAACTCTCGAAGAGCTGTTATGGTCTGGTGAGTGAGTAGTACATAAACCATACTGCATGTGAAGCTCAAACTTCCTTTTACATTTTTACATTTAAAGTTAATTTACTTTAAGCAATGGCATAAATAATCTGATCTAACCTGTCGACTTGGTTTCATTTGATATCTGCAACACTCATAAATTTTCGAGGTTCAGTGAAAGTCCCAAAGAAAATTATCACAGTGGTATCATTTCCTTACTGTTTACTTACTTTGCAGCAATTCTAGTAAAGTTTGAAACAGGACACATCCAATGGGTAGGAGAGGTCCTGATATTAGGAGAATACAGGATCATAAACAATAGTACATCTGTCCTCTGTTCAGAAAAGAAACTGGGAAATGAGGAAATAGGAAAGGAAAAAAAAAAGGACACTGACTAGTTTTGAGGGTAAAAACTTCACTGAATTACCCAAGGACTTTATGGGCCTGTGAGGAATACAGGACCAGGTGTTTAATCTCCTTTGAGATGTGGCTGGTTTCCACAGCTTAAATGATTGTTATCCTTATTGAGCAACGTCTTATATACAATTTTGGGCATTTTGTTTCAGCACAAAACTGCCATTAAATACTGATGTTGTTCCCTTTCTTCCATGCCCTAGAAGGATCAACTGAGGGTATTTTTTTCTGTCTTCCTAGTTTTCTGCTCTTGCTTAGGAACTTGTGAATCATTAACTGACACTATAGAGCATAGCTGTGAAAATAACTGTGGTTTAGAGCTGCCAATAATGGCCCACTAAAGTTCCTTCCCAGCACATGGCATAAAAAACCCCCAACAAACATTAAAAAGTCCCTTCTGATGTTGCTTAACATTGCCAGCCTGCTTGGGCTTAAAAAGCACAATAAAGAAGTTGCTTTCCAGATTTTCATATGCCAAATGGGAGGTGCCTTTTGGTGAAGCTTTTCCCTGAGGGAAAGAAGAGCAGCTGAGTTACCTCATGCTGCAAAGTCGATGTTTGGATGATCCCACTCCGGGGAAACATACACAAGTGCCACAGTCAAGCTGCTACTAGTGGATGTGTCTGTACTCAGCAAATAAGGAGTAGGAAAGTTCAAGAATAAAAACAGAGTATCATAAAGATAGTCTTTGAGAGCACATGACATCCAGCAAAAGCCATTATTCAGCAGACTGAGTATGCCAAAGAACAAAGAGTATGAATGCAAAAAGTATTTTAAATCTTAGTGGAATTCCCTGAAAATACAGACACTTGAGGAATCTATTTCTTCAGAAAATACCTTTTGTGCTTTTGGGATATTTGGGGGATTCTATTTTCAATACCTGTGTTCTGAATCTAGTGAAGCAATGCTTTTATCATGACTATAAAATGGTTATGAGCCAATTCCTCATATGAAACAGTCAGTAACAGTGGGGCTTTTTTATGACAAGCATGATGTCAGACAAAGGGCATCAGGACTTAGTCTTTGTACTACAATACAAAATAACAATACATAAACACCTTTGTGAAAGCAGCTTGAAACCCCATGTTTTCTATTAAAAAGTCATGTTCAATCTTCACTGTTGATAGAACAGAATAGCTAACACAGAGAACATTGTATATCAGAAAGGTCAATAGTTATTATGAGCTACAAATATATTTTTTTTCATCCTTCAGGCTGTTTAGCGCATATCACAGCATGAGCAGCTGTCTTCTTTAATGCTTTTAAAATTAGAATCCCAAAGAGGAAGAAAAAATTACATTTGCAATGATTGCTCTTTGGTTTTGTAAGTTTACTTTAATACACTATTTTATATACATGAATCTTCCATGCAGCCTAACCAAAGGGCAGTAACTGGTCGCTAGTATCTCCTGAATTGCTATATCAATGCGTGTAGAATCCTGGCAAATCACTTTGCACAAATTGTGTAACCTTGTTGAATAACTTGTCTAGAAAAGTATGTAGCTACTGGGCATATGTTTACACCAGGCAACCATACATGTGCAAACACATACTGATCATTACCAATGGCAAATGCTTACTGGTTTAGCAGCAATAAACACAGAGGACCTACCACTTTCTGTTCACACACTGAAAAAGGAAAAAAAGAGTGGTATGATTGTGGCATCATTTGATCTCATATTTTTCAAACACAGCAAGTATTTGGGTTTGTCTTTGCCAACAGTGAGCAACTACTTAAAATTGCAAACAGGTTTTCATTCTGTTCTTTGAATTTCAGTCATATTGGCTCTACCAAACTGTTCCACTTTCCAAGTTTGAACGTTATCTGGATGCATATTTGTGTGCCAAATGCAGGGTAGTATTCTATAAATATTTTGAAGTATGGAAGGCAAAAAATAATTTTCTATATAAATCAACTTTTTAGCTAACTTAGATTGGTTCAATTCCTAAAAAAAAAAACCCAAAACCAAACAAGTTGGAGTTAAACACCTTATGTTGTCAAGACAAAATAACTATAATTGCCTAGAAGAATGTTTTCTTCATAGGGTTTAATGTTTGGCTTGCAGATAACTTCATTACTGGACAGTGGCAATAGGTATGGTGCTAAGCATCATGGCATGGCTCCATAGTTCAGAATACACTCAAGTGACACTTTTAAAATGTAAGAAAACCTAAAATTTCACATACTCAAACAGGATCTACCTATCCATGTCAAAACCAGGTTTGACTAACACTTTTGTTTTAAAAAAAAAAAAATGGAAAAAATGAAGAAATATAGCCTTTCCCCTACCTTGTCAAACAAATAAAACTTAAAAATATCTTGTGAACTATTACTTAACATATGAATATCCTGTGCATCCAAATATATTTCAGAATGTTATTAACATTTCCCTCATCTCAAGGCTCTCTGTGATTGAGATTCCCTCTCACCTGTCACACAGAGACTCCATGACCCAGTCCAGGCTAAACTCAGTTCAGGTAGGCTGCTAATCCTGCTGCTGCTGAGGAATTTGCTAGCACAGCTGGCACTGCAGGTATCTGATGCTATTGTGGTGTACTGCTCAGCTGGTAGTGCTGCCAGTAGCAGTTCTCACCTCCAACACTCATGTTCCTGGCTGAAGAAGGAGTAAGAGACCCAACTGTCCAGCTTTCTCTATAGCTTTGTCCCTTACTGGTACTGCTTCCTTGTTTCTGTTACAGTATTTTCTCCTCAGGGCAGCATATTAAATTAAAATATGGCAAAAAATTCCTAAGGAACACATAAACAGTTCTTATACAGGTAAGTTAGTATTTATAGATGTCTTTGTTTATGCAGAATTTACAAAAAAGCCAAAAATAATGACAAGTGCTACGCCACTGAAATTCAAAGAGAGTTAAGTACAAGTATCTCCAAAAATAACAGATCTTCAGGCTGCTGAAAAAAACCCCAACCTAATGGTAGTTGCAGTGGGCTGTAGCCATGCATTATTCTTATGAAACAATTCATTCAAATTTGGTAAAATCAAATGTCAAATGGACTGGATATCTTACTTTTATATTTTCCACCTTTCCCTATTTATTTTGCATTGTGGAATTAAGGACGTTTTTGACAGACACAATCAGAACCTGTCATATTACACAGGAAACAACATTTTAAAAAATCAGCCCACAGTGCAGATATTTGGCGTGTTTATCACAAGGCTTGAATAGTAAAAACTTAACTGAAGAAAATCTGGAGGTTTCTTTGGCTTTATTTTAACAATGGGAACAATGACTTGTTTCCCCCCATAGTACCCCTTCAAGCTTTAAGTAAAAGAAAGCCAGACCCAAGATAATAGGAATAAGATGATCAATAATAATTTCTCTTCCATTTTTTGGTAACCAATTTTTCTACTTTCAGTGTTTATGAACTGAGTAACTTGGAGAATGATCATTTAGGCACAGTCAGAACATGGTGTGGTTTGTGAACTTTCAGTGGTACAGTATCTACTGAGTTTTTCTTAGTTAAATTTTTTCTACATTGCATTTTCACAATCCAGGAGCCTGCACTGTTTCTTTTTCCTCCAAGTCTGAAGATCACCCCATGGATTAACAAATGATTGAGGATTGTCTCTTAAAAGACTCTTTAAAAAAACTGTCAGAATCAACCTGAGACAAAGATTTATTACGAACTATTTAAAGGGCTTAATATATGTATCCCCAAAGAGCCCTTGGAGCAAACTAAAAAGGAAGAATGGAAATCTCAAAGAATGGGAAAAATCTCCAATGCTCCACTTTCTTCACACCATGATTACTGTTTACTCAAAGGATAAAATGCCTAACCTGTCACATGAAGTCTTCAGAAGCTATATTACTGCTGATGTACAATAAAAAATCCCAAACAATGAGCCCCGACAGTAATATGCCTAAGAAAGGCAGCTGTGATTTGCTTTCTAACCTGTCCACTAACACACTAATGTGGATACATCCTGTATAAAGTGCTGATCTCCTGACCCAGACAGCAATCAAACAACTGCTAGAGTGTTTGCTGTCACACAAGCTGTGACCATTACCTTAATTATATGTTACCACATAACAAACCTTCCCTAATGAGCAAGTCTTCTCCCACCCATGTGCCAACTAACCCTTCCGTCCTTGAAGAGTATCACTACAGATAATTTCAATTTGAAATCCGAAAAGCATGTTCATATGCAGTACTTCCAATAGATAAGGATATTATGCATTTTAACAAGGTTAGTTGTTTTACTAGAGTGTCAAGACAAAAAAAACAGGTAGGCTTATAGTAAAGAAGGAGAATTAGAAATATACTATATACTACTGGTAAACTTTAAGCAAAGCTGGATATGACTTTGGACTATACGTTCATATATAAATATATCCATCTTTGCATATTCTTTTGTGTTTAGAGGAGTACATAAAATGTAAGAAGTACTTCCATACTGACATTTTTCATTTCGTGCCTAATACCAGGAATGGTGCCTGGGGTCATGGTCCACAGAAATGCTTACTTTCCTTCTCTGGTACCAACTTCCAGCAGGTTTTCTTCTCTTCTAGTTTTTATCTCTTCTTTTTTTTTTTTTTTTTTTTTAAAAGAATTTTATTTTATTTTGTTGTAAGATTTTTAGGACATTTCAATTCACGTTACAACTTACAGGACACCATATCCTTATGAACAAATAAAATACAGCTTCTCTCTCTCCACAGAAGTTATTTGTGTTCTACCTCAGATGCCGTACTGGGACAAAGAGGGAAAGAGTGAGGCATATGAATTTGATCTTGTTCTGCCTGGGTTATTAACCTCTCTTCTTGTGGGACGGTTTCAACATTCTACCCGTTCATGCTAAATGCGTAAGTAACTCAGTGGGAAGCATCTGCAGACTGCCCATCTGCTATGTGTTTTACCTGAATAATGAGTGTCAATTTCAAAACATTTAAATTGCAGCTATTACATCAAAAGAAGATCAGGAGGAATGGGAGAACAAACAATTGAACAACGGGGCAACAGATGAAATTTCATGCAAACAAGTGCAAGATAGTAGCACATTTTTGAAGAAACTATTCCTGTATATTTAAATAACTCTAACTAGGCAATAAAAGGAAATGGAAATATCTCATTGAAAACACCTGCTCTGTATAGAGACCATTACAACTAAATACTTCAAAAGATATGTTAGAACACAGTCCAAATCAATCTAAAATTAATAAATATATAAAGAAAATATTACTGTGCCATTAATGTAACTTTATGGACCAAACTTTATACTCAGTATTCTGTTTAGTTCTGGTCATCTGTTATTAAAAAAAGGAGAGTAATGGAAACAGAAAAAATTCAATAGAAAAACAACTGAAGAGAGATTAATGAGATTATAAATATTTAGCTTTGAGAGCAGATAAATTTGACAAAAGGTGCATAAAATAATGAATGATACATAGAAGACAGAATAAAACCAAGGATATTTCAAAAAAATTCAATGGAAAACATATTGTGAGCTGAAAAACACAAAATTATTAAATTAAATAATTTTTCCCCCACAACACTATCTATCTATCTATCTATCTATTAAGAACTTCAAAAGAAGGACTAAATATCTAAGAGGATAACCAGAACAACCATGCTACACAATGTATAATAAAATTTACATGAGATATCAAGTGTCATAATTCAACTTATATGGCATAGTTACCATACTGTAGGTTTGACATGTGATTTGGAAGTATTTGGCACTAGCTACTGTAAATGATAAGATAGTGGGCTAGATAAACAAAAGTCACTCACATATTATGAGTTCCTGTGTTCCTAAGAAATTCCTCTTCCATATAAAGACCTGTAGCAGGACATGCTTCTTTTGTTTACTCCTTCACCCTCAGGTTTAAAATTCTCCAGGGGTTTATAAGTATTCAGTAGCACAGAAAAAAAATTGACTCCTTCAGAAACAATACATAACTCCTTGGTCTTCCCTGTCCTTTGTTTGCTGGCTTTGAATTGGAACTTTCTTATGCACTTTCTCTAAAACTTAAAAGCAGCAACATAAGGCTGATTTGTATTAAGGTAGGAGCAAATTCCAAAGCTAAGGAGATCTGTAGTGAATCACTTGCAGCTGGTTCTTTGCTCTGAGTATTGAAAAATTCAAGAACTTTCAGCTGAAGCCATTACAGGTCCTTGAATGGATTTAAGATTAAGTGAACATCTCATTAAGGCTTCTACAGGTATGGTAACCAGAAAAGGAAGGTCAAAGAAGGTGTACTCCCCTGATAAACAGTGCAGGAAAACTATTAACAGCAGATGAGGAGAAGGCTGAGGTACTCAACAACTTTTTTGCCTCAGTCTTCAGTGAGACTCCCATACCTCCTTGAGTGGATGGAGAGCAGGATGGGGACTGGGGGAGCAAAATGCTTCCCACTGTAAGTAAAGGTCATATTCATGATCACCTAAGGAACCTGAATGTACATAATGTGTTGGACCAATGAGCTGCATTTCAGAGTCCTGAGAGATTTGGCTGATGTAGTTGCCAAGCCACTCTCCATGATATTTAAAAAATCACTGTAGTTAGATGAAATCCTAAGTGACTGGAAAAATGAAAAATTGTACCCATCTTACAAAAGAGTAGAAAGGAGGGCATTGGGATCTACTGAACTGTCAGCTTCACCTCTGTGCCTGAGAAGACCGTGGAACAGATCTTTCTGAAAGCTTTGCTAAGGCATATGAAAGACAGGGAGGCAATTCAAGACAGCCAGCATGGCTTCATCAACAGCAAGTCCTGCCTGAGCAACCCAGTGACCTTCTATGATGAAGTGGCTACATCAGTGGACAAGGGAGGGGCTACAGATGTCATTTACTTCTGTAAAGCCTTTGATATCATCCCCCACAATATTGTTCTCTTTAAATTGGAGAGAGATGGGTTTGATGGGTGGACTGTTAGGCAGATAAGAAATTGACTGGATGGTCAATGGCTCAGAGTTCCGCTAGACATCAGTGACAAGTGGTGTATCTCATGGGTCTGTATTAGGACCAGGGTTATTTAATATCTTCCTTCACGACACAGATGAAGGGAGGACACTCCGCAAATTTGCAGATGACAACAGGGTGAGTAGTGTGGTTGACACTCCTGAAGGATGGGATGCCATCTAGAGGGACCTGGACAAGTTTGAGAAGTAGGCACATGGAAATCTCATGAGGTTTAGTAAGACCAAGTGCTGCACGTGGGTGAGGGCAACCCTTGGTCAATACAGGCTGGTTAACAATGCAGCAGGTGAAGGGAGCTGATTCTGCCCCTCTATTTTGCTCTGGTGAGACCCCTCGTGGAGTACTGCATCCAGCTCTGCGGTTCCCAGCACAGGAAGGGCATCAACCTGTTGGAGAGAATCCAAAGGAGGGACACCAAGATAATTAGAGGGATGAAGCATCTCTTCTCTGAGGAAAAGCTAAGAGACTTGGAATTGTTCAGCCTGGAGAAGAGAAGGCTTCAGAGTAACCTGATTGCAGCCTTCCAGTACCAGAAAGGAGACTACAAAAAAGATGGAGAGGGACTTTTTACAAGGGCATGTAAAGACAGGACCAGGGGAATGGCTTCAAACTGAAAGAGAGTAGGTTTAAGTTAGATATGAGGAAGACATTCTTTACTATGAGGGTGCTAAGGCTCTGGAACAGGTTGCCCAGAGAAGCTGTGAATGACCCATCTTTGAAGTGTTTCAAGCCAGGTTGGATAGGGCTGTGAGCAACTGTGGCAGTGAGTCCACCACACACAGGATGGAAAAATCCTGTATAGAAGCAGAAGGTTTTAATGTTGTTTACACATGTTTACAAGGATGGCTTTTTGTACTGGACACAGTCCCTGGTTCTTTTGCTCCAAAACCCCCCTGCAAGATGGCTATTGTGCAGGGATGTTTCCTGGGAAGGTGTCTTGGTTTCCCTAATTGGTTGTTAACCCTT
>JAWWES010000168.1:37125210-37151249 GCA_035583135.1 Lophotriccus pileatus | reverse complement strand
CCCTCTGGGGTTTCCTGGGCCACGTGCAGGGAGGCAGGGTGGGAGAGCACGCCCTCCAGATACTAGGCCTGAAACCCCGGCCTGAGGGCTCTCCCTTCTCCAATCCACCACCGTCAAACAACCTGGTCTAGTGGAAGGTGTCCCTGTCCATGGCAGTGGAATTGGAACTAGATGCTCAAAGTAACTTCTAACCCAAAGCAAAATACGATTTTATGCTGATCTCTTCATAACTGGGAAGCTGCATCCTCCAGCTGGCCTGTCAGCCTTTGCTGCATATACATTATATATTCAGAATGTTCTCTGTGCTTTTCCCATTCCAATACATACACGTCAGAAAGCAGCTTGCAAAGCATGCCCATTGCCATTATAGAATTGTTTACGAAGACTGTGCTGAAGTCCATTTCCTCAATCATTACAGATGATCTTTAAAGATAAAAGTTTGTTTTTACATAGCTTGTATAAGAATTAAGGCTTTGTAGAGAATAATAATAATTATTAGACTGTTTTTCAAGAAATTATAATGGCAATGTAGCATGTTACATATCCCAATCTAAGATTTTTGCAGTCAGATTATATTCTGTATATTAAAACCATATGAATTTTAATTTAATACAGGTACATTTTTAATGAACAGTTATAAGGTAATCAAAGATCATAAATCTTACATGAAAATATATTCTACATGTATGTCTTACTGAAAAAATATGAATCATAACAGTGAATTAACATGTTTTAATGAAGTATTACATGAGTAAGTTCTTATATACTGTGAAATATGAGTTGTAACGTGAAATTAGTTTTGAAAGCCAAAAGATCATATAAGACCAACAGTGATCCATGCTCTCTTTATGCTCTCTTATTGGCTTAGTCTCAACATAGCTCATTATATGCTTTACTGTTCTAAGGAGAAGGAGTTTTCTAGGTCAAGAAATTTAATATCAGGATGACTTTGATTAAGAGATATTTATATCACAATACAATATGAAAGCTTTTTGCTTTTGTTTTTTTTTCCCTATTTAAACACCTCAAATTCTTCTAGAAAATCCCAGCACAGTGTAAATTGTGATTTCATACAAAAAATGTTAGTAGCTGCTTAATATAATCAGGTGTTAGAATAATGATAATGATTACCTCATCATATTGGTAATTTTTGCATTCTGTTAGCAAATTTTGCTTTTGCTAACATGATGCAAAAGTTGTTAATATAATGAGTGTCATTGTATTAGCAACTTTATATCACATTAACAAAGATTAAATTTGCTAATGTAATATGACAGTCACTAAAGTAAGATTAGTGTAAACAGAGAGCAAAATCTCTGTAGACCTCCTAAAGGTAATGCTGAACATGTAAGAAATGCTCATTTGTTCTTTCTTTGGTAGCTATACCTTAAGCTCCCAAAGTGTCCCATCCATCTATGCTTACTGAACATTTGCCAGGAAGGACCATTTCATCGAACACTATCAGCCATTAGACAATGATTAATTTTTGATGCAAAATCGTGCACCATAAAGTTACTTGTTAAATGATAAGTGACTCATAAAAAGCTGATATTTATAAAACATAGAGATATGTTCATGAAAACTAACATTAGTAATATTGCTGATTAATTTATATAGGACCTTTCATGATGAGCATACTGCTGTCTATATTGAACAGATACAGCAAACATCATGGAGGTCTCCCAAAAGAGACTTCACGAATTAGAAATTTGTGGCACAAATGCCACAGCATTAATAAATGACAAATGGCCTGAATACAATGCTCTTTGTGCTTGTATAACACAATAATAAAATGGCTGCACAATTCCATCCACACCTGCACAAGTGACTTGGGAAGTAAGATATGCTTAGCCATGGATGTATCAAGGAAGATTAAGAGGCTTTAACTGTGTTAATGCTTCTTGACTCCTGTTGCAACATAGGCACCATTCATATACAGGATGCAATACTTCTACTTGCTTTTGCCTCCCTGTCCCAGACTTCAAAGGAGACTCTCAGATTTGAGGAGCCAAAGAGAAGCTGCAGCACATTTTGAGTATGGAAATATAGTTCTGTCTTCTCAGAGGAAGCCTAACCTTGCCTAAATGGTTTGACTTTAATGAGCAGCTAAGTAACGTGCTAAGTTAAAAAAGAGTTCTGGTGGGCTGTTGCTACAATAGAGGTTTAGAAGTGAAGCTTGCTCTCACCTTCCATTTTGAGACTTTTAGGTCAAGCCACATACCAAATTTGGGCAGTATTATCTTTCTTATGTCCTGTCCTGTCTCAGAACAACCTCCAAAATATAAGTGCTCCTTCCTGAAGGGAGTGTTGGGATTTACTAGCCTACAACATGCAGGTGCCTGAGTTCAATTCTGGTTTGAAAAAAAGTGAAAATTAAAGGCAGCAGTTAGTCAACACAACAACTATTTATAGTAGCAAGCAATTAAACACCACTAAAGTGTTCTGAGGAGAAAGAACAGCTGCTTGTCTACTGTCTAGGATGGAAAACCATGATATCAGAAAGGCAGTAGACATAGACTTTCAATGAATAACCTCAACACAGCATCATGCAAAGAATGACAAATATATGATGTATAGTCTGTCTTCCTTTCAGAAAAAACACCAGTAAATTCAGCCCATATGATGTAGTATCAAAAACCAGAAGCAAGCAGGATTTCTACAGAACAGAGGTGCTGAGCAAACTGGGAACTCAGAAAGTAAACTTGAGAACTGTACAGATAAATAAAACGTGCTCCAAATTTTTATTTGCTTGTGCTTGATTTCCTTTTATAGCAAATGAGTCAGCTTTGTGGTGAAGGAATAAAAAGTTAGAATTAGCATATAAGAATCGTCTGAGCTGCAAAGTCCTAAATACAGTGGCAAAACTTGGGTACCATAACCAGGTACCTATAAAGGAAGGAGCTGAAGGGGGAGCTAGATATTTAAGAAAGTTCATCTGTTGAACATAAAGGGCCTTTTGACAGCAGAAGTTGTTAAAACTGGATTCACAGCTTTATGTTGATATGTATTTTTCTTTTACTATAAACAGTAGGCTGAACTGAAAAAAAAAATCTGGTTTTGTGATAAACTGTAGTTCAATTCATAGTGCTAAAATATAAAATGGAACAACCGTGAATTTTCCATTTCTTTTCCTCTGATTCTTAGAATGTGATTTCTGTGAACAATTGTTTAATTAGAAGACCATTCTTTCAGTGAAGTGTATAAGTGAAGCCCTAACCACTTATTGTTATGAACAGCATGTGGCTTTTTTCTTTGCTAGAGTAGTATTTCTGGAGCTGATTCGTGACTGCATTCTAATATGGAAAATTCTGTTCTGCTCATCTAAATTTCACTGGCACAGGTGTGTTTTTTGTTTGTTTGTTTGTTTGTTTTTTTCTTTTTTTTTATTTTGTTTTTTTCCCCTTCCTTTTTTTCTTTTTCTTTATCCAGGAATCCTATTCTATCTTACTCAGTTTTATTTGACTCTGACAGTTCACAGCTGAGCAGTTCAGAGAAATACGTAGCTTCTTTAATTCACCTCACTTGACAATAGCAGGACCTGATCCTGCAAGTCAGCTTTAAAATTGCATTTGGAAGCTGTCATGGAAATCATGTGAGAGATGAACTGTTTCTCACCATTTCTGAAAATGAGGTCACTTATTTAGGACATTGAAAAGAACTTAGGAGTTATGACTTGAGGCACACATTACATTTTTTTTGTCAGTGTACTCCCCTTAGCTAATGTACAGATTCACAATAATGTAATTATAGTAAGCCAGTCTGTCTTAAAAAGTTCCTTTACAGACATATTTCATGACACAACTCTTTATGTTGATAATGGGCCTTTTTTCACAAAGCCTTCATAATGCCAGAGATCTTTGGACTGAGCATGAGAAAATTTACGTCGTACAGGTATAGCACCATGAAGCAACAAAAGCATAAACCAGGGCAGAAACCCGAAATGACATGCAGCATGGCAACTGGGGAAGGTGTTTGAGGAATATATTGTATTCTCCTAAGGCACAGAGGCAGAGGGGGGCAAGTGACATAAGAAGCAGGGAAAACAAAGTAATTTGCTGATATTTTTTCCCTTGTGTGCTTTGTCCCACATAGTTTCAGCATGCAATGCACATAGTTCTACTCTGCCATTTTCAGCCTAAGTTTAGACTGTTTGTATAATTTCCCTGTCTCATTGACAGCCCGCATGCATATCTGTGGATTAGTAGAGGATTTTGTTAAAGGAGATGACCAGGTTTTTCTGCTCCAGTGCCACATACCGGCCTTGACACTTGAGTCATTGGAGAATCCCTGTCAGGCAGTAGTTTCAGGACTGATGTCATCTGCAGGCCAGCCACTATAGGAAAAGCATCTTGCCTATAGGAAAAGCATCTTGCTAACTGCAATCTGTATACCTATATACAGAACCCCAGGTTCTGCTAGAGCACCTCCGAGTGCCAAGAGCCGGCCAAACACACACTCCTCGTGTGTGTGCATGAATAAGGCACGTATTCCCAAGAGTTTGTATCTAAAATCTTCACAGCAGCAGACAACTGAGCTGCCATTTAGGCATCTCTTCTGGGTTGCTGGAAGGGAAATACAGTTTGTAGAGAGGAAGGATTAAATGGTGCACAGGCCTGTGTTATTGAATAGCTTCGAGCAAATGCTAGAACTACCACAAAGGCTGTTGGGGTTGGATACTTCCATAAAAAAGCCATAGTATTACCATCCTGTCCTTAGACAACACATTATTATTTTTAGTGTCATGTGCTGTATTACATTGTCTGATAAAAGTAAAGTACAAGAATTTGCTAGATGACTTGATTTGTGCCCTTGTCAGATTATTTTGTTTAGTTTCTGATGAAAATGTAAGACAAGCTTTGCAAAATTATTACTGTGGATTTTCTTTTCAGCTTCTTTTCCCTTCCTATTGCCATGTCTAATCTATTTATCTATGGCTCAAATATTGATTTATGTCCACTGAGAGGCTAGATACATATCCTGTAAGTGATATCACCTTATTTTTGTTGCATTATATACAGTGAAAGGATACTCTGAATTGCACTTGTGAATAAAAGCATTGAAAATTGTTATTAATTATACTCTAAAGAAGATATATTCAGCTGTTGAACTTTCCAGAAAAGGCAAAATATAATAATTCTTCTCTTCACTTAACAAGTTTTCCTCTATTATGGGACAGCTGATAAACACAATATTGCTTTTACTATGCAGTCCTGAAAGTGCCAGTTGTGTGAAAACATATTTTTGGGTACTTAGAACAAAAATACCAAAAAGTAACAATAGTTTGCATGGAAGTTTCATGTATGTCCGCTTAACAAAAATAGCCTTTGAACTGCAAAGAAATTTGGTGTTGATTACTGTTCACTGAAAAAAATAATTACAAAATGTTATTCATCTATTTCTTTTCCTGACCATGTGTTTATCTATCATTTTGCAGTTTCAGCAGAGCAGATGTGCTATGACAGAAACAGCAGCTACAGTATTTGCTCCACATATAGAAACAACAAGCAAATGTGACTCATATCCTGGATTACATTAAACAAAATGGAAAAGTGACAAAAAAAATCTCTTAGTCTAACAACAGATTTTAATTGCAAACTAAATTGAAATTCATTTGTTTTAAAAAGTGTTTTCAAATGTTAACCCACAGATTTATACCGTAGTATTTGCCAAAAATGTTAATGTTGTGAGGTGAAATCCTGTTTCTAATGAGGTCACTAGAGCTTTGCCACTGCATCTGGGGCAAGAGTCCATCTTGGTCCTTTATTTGGTTCCCCCTGGTAATTTTATGTATAGCACATAAGCCCTAAGCTTTAACTTGTCTTTAAAAAAAAAAAAAAAATCCCTAAGGCTGCAAATAATTAAATGCAATTAAGGATTTGTCCATAAAAGATGTAATCAATAATTATCATTCAGTGATTGGCTGCAGAGACCGAGGCTTGAAATATGAGCCTGGATCTCAAATGTCTTTAACACAAGTAGGTCCTCTGCTCTTGACCTATTAAAATTTTGTTTGCTGTTGTACTTGCTGCTGAACAACTCATGCAGAAAGGTGTTGAGGAAATGAGCCAGTGTGTTCCCCAGGTGATATAAATGCTTTATCAAACTGATCCCTGCCTTGTTATGTAAACTATACCAGGTACTGTTCGTTTTAAACAGAGAGATAAACAGATCTAATATGCTTCAGGGCATCATGCTTTATGCATGAACTGCTTTTTATTTTTATATTAAAGATTTTCTTGACACAACCCTTTGCAATGAAGGAAAGCTCCAACATAATGTCTTAACTACAACCATTGCAGCACCTGCAAATTCAAAGTACTGAGACTGTTATTCCCTGATCAGATAGTCCCATGCTAACCTATTTAATTAATTCTTAATAAACAATTAATTTTTTAGTGAAATACCACTTGCAATGAGAAAGTCTCTCTCAAAAGATAAATGAAATAACCCTCTGAGAAGGAATTTATAAATAACTTGGTCTATCCATCAATTTACAATATTTAGCTACTTACCCTTTGCTTTTGGTTGTCTGATCTATCACTTGATTTCTTATTTATTATACAGTTTTCAATCTGAAGTGATATCAATAGAACATTTTTAACCTTCCCATGAATAACATCCAGTTTCTTTTTATAGAAATGGGATTAAATTCTACTCTCAGTTTTCATGGGAGAAAATGCAGTATATCGCCAAAGATTTCAGTTACTTAAGATTTATATTCATAAACAAGACCAGAATTTAGTCAGCTGTCTTAAATTTGAGACATACAAGATAAAAGTGAACAGATTTATTCTCTCATTAAAAAAAATGGATCTACAGAATGTTACAGTGATCCACTTTGAGAACTGTATACACTTTTGGCATAAAAATTATTAAAAATTTGCTTGTTCTTGATTTAATATTCAATGTCATTCTCTGAAATTTTAAGGACAGCTATAGAACCCTATTTTCTTAGAACTGCATAAGAAGAAAGAGGAAAGAATTCATGTCTATTGTCATATATACAGAAATACTTATTTATCCTACCTAAACCAAGATTTAAAATACGTTTCTCAATCTCAGCACAGTCTTAACTATAGAGTCACTAGTAGACACCCTTGTATGAACTAGAATGTACATACTAGTGTAGATATACTTACATGTATTCAAACGGCTTTTGAATATCCTCCTTATAAATTTCCACTGACTAATTAATTAAAAATAATTGGTCAAAATGGTTTATAAAGTTTTATTTGTATTATAGTCAGTATAACAAGTGTAATTGCTCTCAGGCTGATAAGACTAGTAGGTTGTGACTGCCTTAGTTCACGTCTTCAAGGCTGAAGAAAAATTCACTAACCTTTTATTTGGCAAACACATACACAGAGAGATAGCACAAAGAGCACGATTGTAATGTTGAAGGTATCTGATTAACATGTGAAAACTGGGTAATATAACATTCTTCACTAAAAGACTGGTTTGTTTGTATTCATAATGTAATGTTTGCTTTTCTGGAGACATGATGCCTTCCTTCCCTTTATTCCATGTACAATTCAAAATAGAAAAACTAAGGAAATTTAACTATCCACAAGTCTTTACTGTGGAAGGACTGAATTATAACTTTTTAAATTAGTCAAGTAAAGAATCATTACAGTAGGACTCTAGGGCAGGAATGTGTTAATAAAATCATACTCTCTGCCTTTTCATTTAAAATAATCCCCTTGAGCTGATTAAATGAAATATCACTTGTTTAATAACTGACAGAACATTATTTTTAAGCAGAAATGTTTTGCATATCTTCCTATCCTGTTTTTAATTCTAGGCACCAAGTAGTGAAGGCACTGACATCACACAAAGGGAGTAGAGTTTAGCACTTGGATATAGTTTGTCCTGTCATAGTGGCATCTATAATTTAGTGTGAAGCAGTGAGGTAGACAGAACATTATCATTAGAAATCATCCTGAACAGGGATATAAAACACGGTTGCAATAACACTTGTCAGAAAGGTGACTGCAGTCAAAACTAATATCCAAGAGTTCCAAGATAAATGCTGACACTGCAGCCATCTTACAAAGACTATTATTGCTCAAAAAAAAAGCAAACCGCATCCAAAACAAAAATGAAAAAAACAAAACCAAACTGTGAACCTTCCCCAGAACGAACAAGTTAGTGTGAAGTTTGTATCAGAGGTGGCATAAACTTAGTGAAATTTATGGTAAATAAAGCCCTTCTTTACCTGAATAAGATACTCTATGCTGCTACAGAGAAAGAATCAGTTAGTCTGTCTGGTTTAACCTTAAACTATTCTAAACTTCTTCCTCTCCCCATTATCTGGAGGGTATGAGTGCAATATTCAGGTGAATAACTACTGCTTTCAGGTTCACTCCCTCTCCCTTCTGCCCACTTCCTCAATTTTTTGTATTCTCCAAAAAACACTTGATTTTCTTAATCTTTATACTCATCTCAGAATGCAGTGTGATTTTATATCTTTTCCTGATGATTTTGTAACTGCAAAGACAGAAGACAACTCCCAAATCATAATTATAGCCTTGGAGGTAAGTATAATAACTTCATTGTGTTTGTTTGTTTATTTAGCAGTGATAATGCATATCTCCATATAAACACAAACAAATGCACAAGAATGCTGCCTCCTTAGTACATTGATTCATAGCACAATGTCTTCACAGATATACTGCAGGACAAGAAACATGTGTTGTGTAGTAGGTATTTCTTCTGCTACAGGCAAGCTGTCCTGATCAGAGACACAGAACAGACACAGTGGTTTGTGTGTCTATAGAGCCTAGTCTATATTCCAGATAGGATGGACTTCCAACGGTGGCCATCATTGTTGAGAAATGGTAGAAAAGGCTGCTATAATCTTTAGGCTCTTGAACCCCAGCCATTTTCGTACATGAGTCTGATGTTGTTCATTTACTAACCACTATTTTCCAAGGTCTACAATCTTTTGTCTGAAGAAAGCAAGGAGGAGATTATTCAGAGGAGACATAAGTGTAACATGTGAAATGATCAGCTAATAGAAGCTCTCGAGTTCTATCATGCAGAACTATGTGGTATTATAGAAACTCAACCAAAAACAGAATGCGACTTCTCTTGTGTTGGTCTAATGTTATATTTAAGGAAAAACAAATGAGTCCTTGTCACTAAAGGACTTAAGAAGACTGATTGCTTATTCAACAATTTCTGTCTGATTATAACAAAATCTTTGGAAAAAGTGCCAGAAGGCCTATGGTGCACCATTAGATAATGTGCGTGTAGAAGACTTTCTCCCCAAATCACCAGTTGGTATCTAAATTGACTTGAAGCACAATACACTCCTCTATAAAAACACTTTAAATAAAATTAGAAGGGAATGCTGTCGCTGTATATAAATGCCCCCATATTTTAGAAGTCTGCTCTACTCCTGACTGTAGGGTTAGTTAGTGTCGATGAGTTCCACACATACACAGCACTTAACAAACATGCTGCTTTTTACCTGTTTTGCTGCTCTTCCACCTGAGTTTTACTAAATGCTTTTGTCTCCTTGTAAAAAGATACCTAGGGTTTTGCATGTCATCTAATTTGCTTTTCAGTCTTGCTCTTAGTTCTCCAAATTAACACCTTGCATTTCACTGCCCCTACTTGACATATTCCTCTTGTCTTTACCGTGATGGATTTATAGGTTCTCTGCAAGATTGGAGTTTCACAATAACCTCAGGAGCTTCACCACTTAGAGAGTCATTACAGCTCCTAGTAAGTTCACGTATAATGTCATTCAGCAGTGCCATGGAAAAGGATCCGAGGGTCCCAGTTGAGGAAAGTTGAATATGAGTCAGCAGTGCTGTGGCAGCCAGGAGGGGCAACCTGGGGGGTATCAGGCGAAGCATCAGCGGCTGGTTGAGGGAGGGATTGTCCCACTCTGTTCTGTACTGGTGCAGCCTCACCTTGAATATTTTCTGCAGTTTGGGGCACCACAATATAAGAAAGGTGTTAAGCTGTTAGAAAGCATCCAAAGGAGGGCAATGAAGATGGTGAAGGGCCTTGAGGGGAAGCTGTGCAAGAAGCAGCTGAGGTCACTTGGTTTGTTCAGCCTGGAGAAGAGAAGACTGAGGGGAGACCTCATTGCACTTACAACTTCCTCATGAGGGGAAGAGGAGGGGCAGGCACTGATCTCTTCTCTGTGGAGACCAGTGATAGGACCTGAGGGAATGGCCTGAAGTTGTGTCAGGGGAGGTTTAGGTTGTATATTAGAAAAAGGTTCTTCCCCCAGAGGGTGGTTGGTCACTGGAACAGGCTCCCCAGACAAGTGGTCACAGCACCAAGCTTGACAGAGTTCGAGAAGTGTTTGGATGATACTCTCAGGCACATGGTGTGACTCTTGGGGATGGTCCTGTGCATGGTTAAGGATTGGACTCAAAGATTCTTGAGAGTCCCTTCCAACTCAGCATATTCTGTGATTCTGTGATGAATTTATGGGTTACAGTTTTCCAATACTGCCTAATGAATCTATGGATTACAATTTCCCATTATGGGCTATATTCAGCTCTTTATTTAAAATATCCCAGCTTACTTGGTATTAGTAGTGGTGGTTTGTGATGTGAATAATGCTGCCTACACCATAATATTGAACATAATTATATCAGAGTCTCAACTGTAACTATTTTTGAACCAACTGCTTTTATAATATAAGATCAAGATAGAAAACAGACCCACTACTTCTGTGTGCCAAGAACCACAAGTGTTTCAACTATCAAGAAGTGTTCATTGAAATCTTGTCAGGGTGTGAAATTTCTGAGTAGTCACAGTAATCCACCATTATTCTTCAGTTAGATTCTGTGACTATTTTATCTCCCTCAGTACTCCTCACTCATTATCCTTTAATTCATTATCCTTTTCCTGGCCAACATCTCTGAATATGCACCACATGCATCCCTGCATGCTTAAGGATTGGTATTTCTACATATGTACATATGCAGAGAAGAATTAATTTCGAATTAATTCTGGTATCAAATTATTCCATAAAGATGTCATGATAAGTAAGATCTAACATTATCCATGGTCTCCAGCTGGTGGTATTTTCTTGCACCAATGCCTGGTTCCATAACATTTAAAATAAACATAAGTTTGAAATGATGTAGCTCAGAGCACAAACAATAAAGTGTGCAATTTCTTTTTTTGGGTGTATGATCACTGTTACTCAGTAATCACAAAGTCTTAACAAACATAAGGTGGCAAAACCTGACTGCTTTATTTGCAGCACACATATTTTTCATTGTAAGAACATTTATGTGAAGATATTGGCAGGGGACAATTACAGAAGATTTAAAAAATACATTTTTCTAATGTGGAGGTGTGGACCTGCCTGCAGAGTGTAGAGAAAAGTGTAACTTCTGAGTTTGTTTCTGAGGAAAGATATCTCATGGTTCAAAAGTAGGATATGTTATATATATTAAATGGGAGCTATAAGGCAAGCATATACTGAACTTCTTTGCTAGCAAAGGAGTCTAGATTTACAGTAAATTTACTTTCCTTCATAGCTTGAAAACTGTGTTAAGTTAGATGGAGGGGAATAAATTTAATCAAAACACTGTTGGATAAAATAACTTGGATTTTGGAGTCTGTAACAGCTACTGCCAAAAAAAAAGCTGTTGTGATTTACCAAAGCTAACAGTATTCATTGTTTAAAAATCCAAAGGCAAAATACTAACAAAACTTTACTAAATTGCCTATAGAATTTAATGTGGCAAACTACTTCGTTGCAATGCATTTATCTAAGGGATTGCTTATCATTGCATTTCACATAGGAAATGCTAGCACAGATGTATCTCAAACTATGTTCTTACTGTAAAAAGTTCCTGAAAAGAAGAAAAAATTATGTGAGATATCATGAAGTTAAAGACAGTGCTCCTCCCCACTGCAAGCCTATAACATTTAGCGTAATAGTGGAACAACTGTGCTGTGCAAGTTGGAAATTTGCATTGTTTATAATGGGAGCAGGATTTGGGTGATCAACTTATATACGATTTGGATTTTGGACTAAGAACTGCTATTGCAAAATATTTGAGAAGATCACAGAGTGAAAGGATATTTAATTTGGGCATTGCAATTGATAATAGAAAAAATATGAATATATGGAGTCAAAGATGCTACAGTTTCACTTGACATATCCAAAAATTTTCATTGTTCAAAAAAAAAATCACATTCTGGACCAATTTGATCTATTTCTTCTGGCATATAGAAGAATAAATAGCAAAGCACTCTAGGTGATTTTACAAGTATTAAAAGAGAGAGCTGTGCTAACCAATTCCTTTTATTTGTTCTTTCTTTTGCCTTTATTTGGAACATAGGAATAAAAAACAAATCATAGTAACTATATTTCTCAGAAGTCAGTCTCATTTACTTTCAGTGGACTCAGTAACACTGTTTAAAACGTGAAAGCTAATAAACATGGATTTGTGGAATTAAAAATATTGAACAATTGGAGAAATAGCTACTCACAAAATTCAACTTTTACAACCCAGAGTTGAAGATTGTGTTCCACAGTTTAAATATTTCATACCTGACATTTTCAGACTCTACTACTAGTGTGAAGTCTGATTTTGATTTTTCAATCCAATCCAATGTTTTCAGTTTGGTTTCAAAATCTAGATAATACTAGCTTAGATTAATCTTTGTATCAAAAGGCTATCTACTGTCTTTGATAAAATTAACACTATTTTTCTATATGACATGCATTAAAGGAAGCTTGATTTTGAAAATACATTCTGATATTACAGCAGAAAGTCTGCAGAGGTGGCTGCCTAAAATTAAAACCAGCATAGTTTCTCTACAGCAACTCTGCCATACAAGTTAACCTATATTTGAGCCATCTTCTCTTCCACAGCTATGGGGTGCCAATAGGTTGTTTCTGATTATTATTAGAATTCCTGCTTTCAGTTTATACTCAATGTAGGAGTGAGTCTTTATATCTGCAAACGAAGATATCAGCACAGTTTGGGTGGTTTTGTTTTTTTTTTTTTTTTCCTCCCAGTTAAGGCCAATGTATTTTGCTAGGGCTATCAGAAGTAGCAATTATGAGGACATCTATGACCAGGAGCAGTTTCTATTAACATGCATCAACTGATTAGGCTATAGCAGTAATTGCAGAGAAGCAAGTTCACATCTGAAACTTGTCATTTGAGTTAACACATTGTTTTGGTGTTATGGGATGATTGAACTGCCCTAACTTCATAATTGGTGATTTCAAAAGGTCCTTGGCCAAACCCACAACTGAGACTCCACACCTTTAAAACCAAGATGGATATGCTGATTTATACCAGTTACTTATCAAGGCTATTGTGTCTGGGTTTTCATCAATATCAAAGAGACTACTTGTTGAATAAGATGCTGAGTAAATGCAAGTTAATAAACCCATACAAGACAAAAACGCACAGTATATGTTAAGGAGAAGCAAAGATAGCAATGCATGTAGACACTGGGTGTCTATATACATTGCATCTAGAATCACAGATTATGAAAACATAAGCATTTTAAAATACAAAGATATCAGTCCCATCAGTGAAGACAAAATGAACCCAAGCAGCTTGCACAACAAATACTTTCATAAATAGTTGAGGAATGGTGACTCAAATCCATGACTATTAACTGTAAGACAGCAATACTGTAGGGAACTCTCCTGCTCTGGCAGGGGGATAGATAAGTTGACCTAATGGTTCTTTTCTATTTCTAATTTCTCTGATTCTATTAAGTCTTGGTATTTCCAGAAGAATGCAACTGCTTTCCAGGGCCCCTGAGACATGAGAATTTAGGCAATTCCTTCCTGTAAATAACATTACCTTTCAAACAGTAAAAATACAGACTAGGAGGGGACATTAAGCTCAGTTTAATAACTTCTAAGCACGGGCACAGCAGAAATGCTTTTTTTTTTTTTTCTCTACACTTTTCCTACTGGAGTTTAATTAAGATTGACAAAGCCCTAACTTTAAATCAGCAAGGAGATCCTTAGATCCATTTTGTTGTCAAATATACTTTCCCTGCAAATGGCAGGAGTAACACATATCATTTCACTGATAATGTTTTAATATCCTGCATTGAATAAAACTTTTTTTTTAATCAAGTTGCAATGGTAGGACTAAACTACACAAGGGGCTTGGGGGTTGCAGATGGCTGCATTACTCTAAATGTTCAAGCTTGACTGACCCATTTCATCAGCACTGTCAGAGCCTTGCACTGATACATGTTGACAACATTTAATCTTAAAAAATTGAAAGAAATGAATTAATATGCAAATTTCATCAGCTTTGTAATAAAAATGTCCTTGAAAAAAAACAGAGAACATGACCCCCAAGGAATTGTGTGAATTATCCCAGCTCAATTCTTTAAGTTAGTCAGAGGTATGTGAGTCCGCAAGGAAATCAGTGCAGATTTGACTTGGAAATAATTATGATGAAGAACAAAACACAAGCAGGTTGAATAAATGTAACAACTTGGGAAAAAGTCTTAGTCCTGTTTGTTATTCACTTTGAATTAACAGGATTAGGTTTGGTTTTTGAAAATAAAGGAACACCACCATGTAATTTTAACACCTAAGTAATGTGAAAACAATTTTTTTCTTGCTATCAATTTTAGTAGGTATTAGAACAGCTCTTGGAAAATCAGATTTTTTTTTCACCACACTATAGTTTTTGGTACTGAGTAACTTAAGTTGTGGTATTATGTCTGCTATATGCAAGTCAGGTAAATACTCTCATTCCTTAAAACAAGAGAAGAATTGCCTATGTGTAAATCAGGAAGGTGAATGGAAATTTTCCTGGACATCACTGGAGTCCTTGCAAGATAGGAATTGCTGTACTTATATTCATTGGAAAAGAGGTAGTCCAGTCCAACATGTTTTAAAATCATGTTTTCAAAATCAAAACTCCACTACAAATGAGAAACTTCCACTCTAGACAACTGAACACAATCTTTCAGAGTCTCTAAAATAAGTTGTCTGATTTTACAGTTCCATGACAGACAGACATACTGAAATATGGACCATGATCAACGAAATGAATCCATTCTGTAAGCTTTGGTGGTTTTCTACAAAAGTCTTTTAAGTTTCTCCTTTCTTTTCTAATCTACAATCAGTAAAATCCTACTTTTATAGTGCCCTTTGCACCTGTATGCATAAAATGAATAACCTTGCAGTGTAATTATGCAGTATCTATCAGTTTTGAAATGATATAAAGTTGCAGATAGAAAAAGAATAAAACCTCTTTAAGAATCCAAAATTAATATATGTCAAACTCAGGCTAAATCTTAATCTTCTTGCAACATTTCTCTAAAATAGATGTTCTTTTATCACCTGGCATATCAAGACCCACTGGAAAAAAAAAAAAAAGCATTTGGTTAACATGCTGTGGAACAGCACTCTCTTTTCCACCTCACTTCAGGCTATTCTTGAAAGATCTGAACAGTTGTATAATAATGAAAAATGTGCAATACTTGTGGGGCATTGCTTGTGCACACATACCTCCGCCCACGCATTCATCATTCTGCAGGTATTGTCAGTGAAAGTTTAATTGCATAAACACTCTGTAACTGTCCTGTCATATTTCTTGTCAGTCTGGATTCCCTCTCTGGGCTCACTATCTCACAAAACTATAATTGAATTGCTACCAAATCACAAGAGGGCCCAAAAAAATAAAATCTTTATGAATAGAATTTGTTTCCTATCAGCAGATTTGACAAATTGTGGCAGAGGAAGGGCCTTAGCGATAATTTCTGAGTTTATTCTAAATCCAGTTATTTGCTGTTTGCTCTTATCTGTTCTTTAGAATTTTAAAGCCCAAGTGAGAAAGAATCCCAAAGAGCTCAGCAGTAGTATTTTTCTGGGTCCTAAAGAGGCCAGTAGTAAAAATAAATAAAAATAAATAAAATGCTGCCTTAGACATGGCTATGGCTGAGTATTGCTTAAATGAAAGAGAATCTTAATTAATTCTGACATACAGTGAATATCAGCCAGTAAATGTCTTTCATATCCCCTCACAGTCACTTTATTTACTTATTCAGGCCAAATGACAGCTTCTGCAAAACATCTTTCTTTGAATGTGTAACCTATGTCTATGTTACTAATTTTTTGCTGTGTGATACTTTCATGTACGTTCTATTCCTGAGTAGATAATGAAGGTAATGACCAAATAAACTTAACACAAAGGTGTGACACATATTTTGTTAGTGTACTGTGAAACTGGAATGCAAATTAGTATATAACTTATGTTAATATTTTCAGAAAAATACATCCCATTAGGCTAGAAGTTGCTCATTTTTAAGCTGAAGTTGATATTTTCCTGATATGCATTCTGATTTTATTCTAAGTGAGTTGTAGTGAATAGCAGAAAATTATAACTCTAGCAGAAGCATGAAAACATTGTTCATTCCACTTTAAAATTTTATTAGCAGCAGGTGCATTAGAAACATATCCTAATGAATAACTTTTAAATGGGGCAGAATTTCAACTGGATTGACAACTGTCTGATTGTTTATGTTTTTTAAATGTGCTTATCAAAATCACATAGGATTGATGGGTGTTTTTAGATGAAGTTATATTTTAGCAAGAGACTTAATTTAGGACTAAGGTTAAGGCTGAGGATAAATGAGTGCATTAGATGATTAAAGAACATTTGTCTTGTTGGACACTTATGTAATTTGTTTATGATGCTTTCAAACCAAGCTGTAAAATAGGAACAAAAAGCACAGGTTTTAGCCAACTTCTCTCAAACATAACCTCTGAACTAAAATAAATTGATTTTATGCAGAATTACAAAATATATAATTTTTTTCTTATTGCAAACACGGTTCAAGGATAAATGGTTTAAGTACATTTGGTGAAAATATTAAAGATATTATTTTCTACCTTTTCTCCTTATTTTTAATTTTCCTGGTTGAAATATCTCTGACTGTTTATTCTTGGTGGAAGAGGGGTTGGGCTGCAGAGTGGAAGAGTGAGTTTTCTCCCCCCTTTGCAAAGAATACTATTAAAGATTACTCTACTTTACTTTTTTAATTTTTTTTTCAGTAGTACTGGAATTATTCCAATGTTCATGCTAGGAGAAAAAGCATTACTAAAAGAAAATGGATACCTCAGAAGAAATACAAGAGGAAATGTGAAACCAAAGCCTTTGATCTTTTGTGCATAGGTCACTGATTAAAATTTTATTTTAGCAGTTAATTAATATTATCATTTGGTGGCTTATTTGGACTGGATTGGGGCACCAACACACTTCCCATGCCAAGAAAGTTCATAAAATGAATGCTAATTGGCACTACTGCATATATTCACAGGAAAGCACCTGGAGTTTGGGCAGGGCCTGGACTGTGAACTGTCTTCCCACCTTTATGGAATAACACTGGAGGACAGGGCTGGAGAACAGCAATGCAACAACATGGGAAAGACTACACTGCTGCTGCCCATGCTGTACGTGTTCTGTGGATAAACAAACAATTTCATTCCCCAGGGCTGTCTCCATCTGGCATCTATCATCAGAATGCAATTCATTAAAAAAAAAAAAAAAGAAAGAAGGAAGCTCTATGTTATTGATGATAGCACAACTACATCTATTCATTCAATGTTCTACAAAACCTTTAAGGGTAATGCACTTTGATAAGCTACACTTAATGAAATAATTAATCCTAATCACCTATGCTGGACTGTATTAGTACCACGTTCCAGTCCTGCCACATTATCACCCACTAAGTGTCTGGTTGTGGAAGGGAGTGGCCAGCATGAACACTGGCTGCACGGCATTCCCATAGGCAGTTTATGGGCCTGTCCAATAGCCCGACTGCAAAAAGCCTTATCTTTGTGACTGGCGTAGATGAGTATCAGCATCACTATTACAGGTGGCACTATCGAGCCCCCGGGCTACAACCTCCCTGTGCAGGAACAGGATAGGCAGCTCTCTGACAGCTGAACTGCTGCTGATGGAGGGGTGACAAATTCAGACTTGAAATGTCAGGATTCAGCAGCACAGAGGACTCAGGAAACAAACAAGGGAGTGGATTTTTTAAATGCCCTGCAGTTAGTTGAGCAATTTACCCTGGTACAAAACGTAAAATGCAATAAAATCAGAGAGACAGCATATCTACTCTACCTGGTGATAAACAAATAGAGATGATAGAATGATGATAAGTTAGATGACTTGTTCAGAGTGCTCACATATTATTCACAGATGAAAAGCAAGTACTATCTGAGACAAAGTGCCTGGGAAAAGCTTCAAGAACTGGAAGCAGCAAACCTTTCACACACAAGCAATATTTTCAGACTTTTCCCAGTGTGACCACGAGTAAAATTGTTCACTGAAGGCGGACATTCCTTTTGGCCAGTTCTGCCTTTTGTGATCTCTGCCCCCCACAGAGCTGAATCGATACCAAGTAATATCATCCTTTGTATCTTTGCTGTTTTGTGTATATAAAGAAGATAGAACTGTGTAATTTTGACAAGAACAAGGTTTTAGTCTGCAGTATGATGAATTAAACATAACTGACTGACAACAAGCCAAGAGCTTTAAGCAGTCAAGTCTGATCTGCTAGAAGTCTCAGATTATTGAGTCAGTACTGCTCTATTCTACTCTAAAAAGAAACACCATATCCAGCTCCAATTAGAAGTATAATATTTGAAAGACAAGTTAATGTCAACATAGATAGGGTAAGTAAAGGCTATAGTGCAATTTTATATTATAGAAGAACATAAAATAAAAAATCTTAAAATGTTTTGCCTAAATATGATTTGTTTAAATATAATAATTTCTGGGTTTATGGCTCTAAAAAGAGAAATAAACGAATTTTGTAGATTGCAGAAAAATTTTGTGACCTACATTTCATTTGAAGTGGACATAAACAAGTCTGTCAAATGAAAAAAAAAAGATTCCCTACAGTTAGAAAGTAGATATAATAAATATGGTGAATGGTAATTAGTTTGGAAAGATACACAATGTCAGAGAGCAATATTTAGAAGGAAGAAATAGAAGTAGGTTGTAAAGACAAGACAAGAGGTGGAGGCAAGAGCAAATGAGATATGAATTTTTAACAACAGCATGGAGAAAAAAGCCTGTGTAATTTAAGGCTACATAGGTGAATATGGTGACAGACTAAAATTACTCTTTTTTTTTTTGGGAAAATGCAGCCTTCACATGAAACTGACAGGCAAGACTGAAAGAGCTGAGAGAAGGGCACAAAATAAGAACTCTGGAAGATTTCAGAACAAAGCACTTCTCATGGAAGAATGAAATGAACATTATGTCTGTGTACAAAAATGAATGGAATGTACCCTAAATGCACATGTAGACTGAATATCACAAGTAAATGGGAGAAGATGGAAACACAATTAGTCTGATTTTTCCAGACTAAGCTGTATGACCAAAAACAATCTCACATAAGACTGGGGATATCCAGGAAGATAAGTTAGTCTTATTTCTCACAACGCTTTAGCTGGCATAGGAACACGCTCCATTGGTACTGCTACAGACACATGATCAAAGAAACAGAAATCTTGACCTCAGAGCCCAAATCAAATAGATCTGAAGAAAGCAGTTGGAGAAATCAATACAAGCAAGTAGACACTCTCCAGTTTACTTCATCTATGTATTTCTTTTTATTAAGTAAGGGAAGGAGTACAGTAGAAAGTTCATGCATTCTCCAATCCTCCTGCCATACTTTTAGTTTCCTCTTGCATGTTTCCAAAGAGCTTACGGACATATTAAATACTGGTCTGTCCAGAGAGCAACAGAGATTCTACTTGTTAGTCTTCCTGTAGTTACAGCAGAGTTAATAGAATTTGTGCCTAAAAATCAATTCTATTTAAGTATGTGTTTATCACAGTACATGGGGATCAAACAAAAGCAAAGCTAGATTATTCTTCTGTTTATACCAATTTGGAATTTCATAATATACTAAATATATTTCCCTAATTTTGTAATAGAGTAAATACACCTGCAATAGGTGAATTCACAACTTACCAAGTGCATCTTGTATGTACATAAATACTTACACATATTTACACATACACTTATAGACATACACTCTATTTAGGCACTTGTGTGCATACGTATTTCTGTCTAGTGGACCTACTCTATGGCCTAGCTGTGGTACAGATAAATTTCATCTTTGATCCAGCAGATAAGCTTTCCAAGTTGTCTGCTGGACCTATCTCTATTTACCTTGCATAAACATGGAAAGGAACCATATGATTACTGGATGTATATTAAACACTAATTCTACATTTTACTTTCATTTATTAATTGCTGGCTAAAGAAATCAGAGATTCCCCTTGTATAAAATGCCATAAGTTTGCAAAATTTAGTTGTAGGAAGAAAGCTTGCATTTATTTGAAGAAACTATTTCTATTTTAGAACAAAACACTACAAAGTTAATCCTGAAGGATTAACTATGGCAAAGGAACTGAAAAGAATATAAATTCAGAGCCAAATTTAGCTCTATGGTAAACAGAAGCAGCAGAGCCATGATTGTTATAACTAGGAAAAATCTCTCCTCCTGTTATAGCAGCTACACACATTGCAGAATAGCAGACAGATGAAATGACAATATTCTTAGGAAGACTCAATTCCAGGTATCTCAACCTCTCCAGTACATGATTACAGAATGAGTAAAATTTCCCTACAACTGAAGATTTGTATTAATATTGTTGCCATTACTATTGTACCTTTTAAAGCTGACTCGTGACTGAAATGAAAGCAAGTTTAAACATTAGCATGCATACGGGTCATCCTGATATTATCCTACCACATAATGATTCCAAAAATCTCTCAAAGATTAATAATGATCACATAATTCCAGAAAGTCAGCACTCTCTATGTAGAAATATATTGGCAATAAAAACCAGCCACTGTTGTGCCTTTCCCCAGTTGAGGATCTCTCACTTTTCTTTGGTTTCTAAAGGCCTCAGATCAATAACTGGAGTGACATTATTAACAGCTCCCTCAACACCTTGGCCAGCACTAATATTAAATCCATTATACCTTCTGTTTGACATTTGCAGTACAGCAGAAAGTGCTGTAGATACAGTCAAACTGCCTTGGGAATGGGGTTGGATGCAGGGTTAGTGAGATGGCTTCCCTTGCCTGACTCTAAATTTATCTCATTGATAGAAAACTTCAGCTACTCAGAAAACTACACTAGGCAGTAAATAATTCACCTGTCAAAGGGAGTAAAAAAAAAAAATCACTTTCATGCTGTTTTTGAAATACATTTCCAAAAGGTCTTCAAAAAATATTTGACATTCCTTATTGTCATCATGTTTACAGAATTTAATAGGTATCACAACACATATCACAATGTTTCCAAATGAACGCGTTACTAGTGAATGATGTTGCAAACAAGGCACAGTTGTTTGGTTTGTAGTTTTAACTTTGATGGTAACTTTTTTATGGCATTTATTGTACACTGTAGGCACCATGTAATAATATAACTCAATCAACATGAACAAAATTGCTGGACAAACTAACCAGCAATTCTCATGATATTTACACTGGCATAGCTTTATCTATATCCAATTCCTCAGCGTACCCACTCACTGTGGCATTCCATTGACTAAAGCTCTGATGTTCTGGCTGAGCTGCATTCAGGACAGAACACAACGTGGGAAGCTATGTATAGGATACCTTTAGATTCCTACTTGCCAGTAGGCAAGTCGGGCAGCTTAGAGTAGCTCATGAAACAGTGCTATTTTATAGCAGCTGTATCTCTATCTAAAAACAGGAGCTGTGAACCTGGGATGTTCAGGGATGACTGTTCTAGGAGTTTGAAAATCAGTCGGAAAGAAAGTGAAAAGTCTACTGTTAGATTATCATCTCTGGTGCACAAGAATGGACAGGAAATATATGTAGTGGCTGTGGGCTGATGTGCCTTTACCTCAGGTTAGTCAATACTAAGACTCTCTGACACTATAATTCTAGTAGCCTCTTTGCATTTGCTGTAAATGGGTCTCCTAACTACATTTCCAGTATCTGTCCAACTAAAAGCTGCAGAAAGGAGGAAAGTCTAAGCTCTGCAAATGCAAATGAAAGAAGCAGAAGCTGGTGGCACTAGGTGGGGAGAACAGCAGTTCATCAAAATGTTCTTTGACTTCATGGAAGATTCTGACACGGAGTTTAGGAAAGAACTTTGCTTAATTGAAGAAAATAAGGCAACTAGACCAACAGGTTATGTAGAGTATACACAACACAGTAGTGCTGTGACTTCACAAGAAGAGAAGCTCTGGTGACAGCACTTGTGATGAAACCTTGCTGTCATGGGAGGCACCCATCCCTGTGATGGGACTAACACTATCATAGAGCAAGGTTGCAGATTTGTTTCCAGAGGCTTGCCTTCTCTGCTTTCATAGATACGGGACTCTGACACAAAAAACTCTGAAGATTCCTGCTGAGATAAATTCAAAGGTGTCTGCTTCGTATGTCCCTGCCATCTTTCTGCCTAACCTTGCCAAGCAAGGTGTGTCTGCTTCTTAGCAGCTGCAATTCACGGTTCATTTTAGCCATTAGTAAAACCACCACTGATTTTGGCTTATATTAATATCCTGGCTGTGAATGTGACAACGGACAAGCGAACAAGTTGCGCATGCTCTTCTCTCTGCTTTGGTGTCATTAATCTGTGGCAAAGGTCACAATGTGTAAGTGGGATGGTAACATCTTAAGTGCCCTTAAAAAACTCCAGAATCATAGTCCAAATAAACCATTCTTATCTGAATGTGTGATTAAAGAGAAAAGTAAAACAAAAATTGAGGTGGATGTCTCCAAGGTTCTGGGGCCTGTCCTGATTTTTTGGGTTTTATTACACATGCCTACATTAATCCCTTTACCTGTTAGAAGGACTACTAAAACAACTAGAAGAGTGTCTTCTTTAGACACAGACAACTCTGAGAAATAATAATAGCTGTTTCCAGCTGATTCTTCTGGATATTTGCCCATATTTGCAAGAGAGATTTTTTTTTGCAATAGAGATGAGATGCAAGCTGCTTAACAGTGCTGCTGGGAAGACCCAAATTAACAAGTCTGGAACTGGCTTGAGTGCATCAACAGGTGCTTCAGCTTGGGAGGCACCTGGCACACACGAAGATTCAGGAAAAGTAAAAAAACCCACAGCCTTCTAGCTGTTTATATTATATGACTTGAAGAGGATTATACAAACAATGAAATAAAGATTCCATTCCTGCATATTTTTCCTGAGATACTAAGAATGCCAAATGAGTGAATTTGGGACTCTCACACTTTAACTGAAGGTGGATGGGGCTTTAAAACTTTATAAGAAACACAATTTCCCATAGCCAAACTCAGTTTGAGGGCAGGACTGCAAGGAAATTCAGTGTTCAGTGAGTTGTTAATGTAATTTTATGTTTTTAATTTCCTTGGTTTTGAAACGACCCAAAGAAACAACTTAATTGTTATGCACGCTATAGTTTGTATACTTTCAAACTGGGCTTTTTTAATTCACACTTTACTGAAATGAAAAGAGTGGGAAAGGAGTGACTCTCCTCTACATTATACTTGTGGTATTTGACTGGTAACAGCATCATTTTACTGGCCATTTACTGGCCATTTTTGTCATTTCAGTAGGAAAAAGGGATTTTTAGAGTGAAAATCTAGAAATCTAAAATTAAGAGAATATTACTGAGACTTCAAAATCATGGTTTAGTTCTGCCCCTGTGGAAGCTATCCTTGTGTCTGATATCAATCCAAGCACAGAAAATGGTGTTACCAAAAAGTATGTTCTGCTAAGATCTGAGAAAATACGATTGCAGTGAAAGACCTTTTCCATGTTAATCTCTTACAGTCAAATAAAGTACAGGTATTCAGCTCTACCAAGACTTGTCTCAAGGAAGTCCATTAGTCTTTTTAGTATTGCTTCCTCCTTCTGACTATCAGAAGAGTACTTTTTCTACTAAGTCGTAACTCAGAAAAGTATATTTTCTTCACATCCAAGCAATTTTGCTTAATGGAGCAATTCTTTAATTGCTCATGTCTGACATAAGGTTAGGTGTGAAAAATCACAGAAGTAATATGCAAAGAGATTTTGGATAACCCATGTGAGAATGAGACCTTTTAAGAGAATGGATTTGCCACCTTTACTATGCTTCCAGTCCTGTGCTGGAGTAACCAACATTCTTTTCAGCTAAGAGTTTAAGTGAAATGCTAACAGACTGTACTTCAGGTATTCCATGGGTTAACTTGCTATTGTTGTTATTCTTTGACCAAAGTTCTGTTTGATATATTTTGCTAAGTTGTCTAAATCCTGCTGTAGTATTGATTTCTCCCCTTAAAAGCTCTCACCCATTCAGTAAGCTCCAAGGATCCCTTGTCCCAGCTCAATTCATTCTAAAATGCAGCTGGGATATGTTATACCTGACATCAGTATTACAGTTGCTAACTGATGTTATAGATACAAGATGATTTTAGAAACAGAAAGGGAAATGTTTCTTTACCACAGAGAAATATATAGTACTTATAACTCTTGGATAACTGTTTTGCCCAAAGAGATTTTTTTTCCTTCTTCTATTGCTCCTTGAACACAGCTGGTTTTACATTTATTGGGCACTTAACAGTAGCTACATTGAATTCATTAAAAGGACAGTATTACTGTAATAATCCCAAACCTGCACAACTATTACAACTAATGAAAACGCACAAGTAGATGTACAGAAAAAGTAAATTAGCCATCTAGGCAGCATGGTCTCTTCTCACAAGAGGAGCCTGCAAGATAAGATTCTACATCAAATCTTTCAAGTCACCTTAAATTATACACTGTTAATATTAAGCTGAATTGAAGGTTCAGGAATTTCAGTCACAGAACACACCCACCGAGGGGCCAGTCTTGAATACAGCTACTCACATAACTACAGATTTTTGACAAATGTGTCTTCTGAAACTGCATCCTAAAACACACTTCTTTTTTTGTTCTTTGCTGTCCAGTAAGTATACCCATTTAATCCCCATTTTCTTCAGTCTAATTTCAGAGAAGAAAGTCTGCTGCTTGAAGAAAAACACTTATTATGGTGCAGTATCACTGCTTCTTAGGCTAGCTCAGTCAGTTATTTTCTTCTATTATAATGCCAAATGTTACTTAGATTTCAGTCATTTAGTAATGCTACACTGAACTCATCAATTATTCTGCAAAATTCCATATCTAGTAGCTGCCTCTTCATTTTCATAATAATCACATATTGATACACTTTTTTCCCCAAAATTACACACACTGTTATTTAAAAAAATATCTTAGTGTCTTAACACAATTAAAGAGATTACGGTGCAATAAACAGCAGTCTTCAAAAACATTTTTTTGTGTTATTAAGATACAGAAAATCTAGTTAAAATTCTTTCAGCTTTTAAGGAACCATAAGGAGCTTTGAGATGTAGAGCTCGACACTAACTTTTTAACAAACTCCCTTGGAGCTATCATCTGCATTAGTGAAGATATTTAGTTAAAGGTAGCACCCTACCCTGCTTTATAGAAATATATCAGTCAATTTAATTGTTGTTATTAGCCACAGTTTGACATAACTGCAACCAAGGATTTACATAACAAGAAAAGTATATAATTTATTTATTCAGGAGGTGGACTTTGATGATCCCTGTGAGTGCCTTACAACTCAGGGTATTCTATGATTCTATTTAAGTAACAATTCATTCCTCTCAGACATGTACAAAGAATAGAAGCTGAATCTCTCCAGTCTGAATATTATAAGCTTATAGTGGAATCAAATGCAAATGGTAGTGTTGAAAAACACATGTTCAGGGTAAAATGTTAAAATTCCAAACCAAATCTGCACCTCTTATTGCTTATAAGCAGTGGTCCTTGAGTTTAACATTAAACACATTTGGGGAAAAAAAAGGTCACTAGTAATACGAAGTAAGAGTCAAATGAGGAAAAAAACCCCCAAACTGAAACAAATAGTTTTATCTTTTTAATTTTTAGCAACACACCATAACAATCTAAGTAGAACAACCCGATTTATAGTGCATATAATAGCCAAAAACCAAATGTAAACTCTAACACCTGGTGGCAGCAATTACAGC
>JAWWES010000168.1:37112710-37122710 GCA_035583135.1 Lophotriccus pileatus | reverse complement strand
AAACATACCCACAAAAGTTAATGAAAATAAACCATTTTTATAATGATCCACTATATTATTACAAAGGCAGACATGTAAACCTGTACTAGGTAGACAATCTATGCCAGGGAATTTAAAAGTATATGCAGATAAGTAATTTTTCGTCAATAAAGTTCATTAGCTCAGTAATCATAGGAGAATGCTAGGTATAAGAAAGGTCAGTGAGGGTGTGAACTGGAAAACTGCTTGTTTTCTTTTGCTGGTGTCAGCTTATTCCATCTTAATCTAAGAAAACAGACAATATGCATCTCTTTAAACATCTAATTATTTTGTATTTGCCAGCCTACAGAGACCACAATCTGTGGGGAAATGAAAGTAAAGCACAAGCACACAGAAATCCCTCACTAAAGAATGAGAGGAAATTCTAAACCAGGTGAAACGTGGAATAAGTCTTAAGCGATGGAGGCAGAGTATTTCAGGTTTCAGGTATTTGATTTTTAAGCTAGAGATCATGGCTTTTGCAGATTCTCTTAAGTCCTGATGTTACTGCTGGCATAGATGGTCATGCTTTCAGAATGTGAGAATTTCTAATACAGCAGGTTATGTCTGGCCCAAGAGAGAAGGGGTAGGGACAACACTGACAGGATAAATAAATACCTCTTTTAAACTGGAGGTGAATTTTATCATTCTGTAAAGGTGTGCAATGAGTAGATTGCAGTTTAAAGACATTTCTTTCTATATAGTGTACTTAAAGACTTTTCAAAGTTTTACTCCTTTTGATTCACTGTGGTTAAGGTTTCTCCTTTCTCTTACTGCATCTTTCTTTCACACCTTTTGGCTGGCAAACAGATACCCACAGTTATATCCACAGGCGGGGAACAAGCTGCAAGGCTGCATCTCAACGGCAAATCCCTGCCAATTATATTAAAACTAATTATAAATCTCTTTCCTGTAAAATCATAACCCTATCTGAAAATAATCCACATCCCAAATAGAACATGGTTTACATTTTAAAATAGACTTTTCCCCAAGGTTAAATTTAATGTCTCAATTGCACATGTTCAATTGCAGCTTGCAGTTTTAGTTTGGTTCATTCTAAATTCACACACCTTTACTAAAATCATCGCTGAAAATGAAATAGTTCAGTTTTAGTACTAAATCACACTCTGCACAGTATTGCACTTCTAGGAGCTACATCATTCTACAGTAACCATTTCACTCATCTGGTATTGTTACAGAGTGTAAATCAGGATTCATAAATGATCAGTTTGTATCCTTTGGGAGGGAGGGATTACATGTAAATAATCCCTTTAATGTACGCATTGCCTCTAAGCATTTCACACAGCAATAAATTGGTAAACTGAATTTGAGCAATTAAGAAATTAAATGAAACTAATAAAATGTGTATTTTAATATTTCTTGGTGGTTATTTGGGGATTAGTGAATATGAAAACAGCCACCCTCCTTCTGTATGAACGTAAACTACAGCACTTTGATAAACTCTGTCAGCTTTTCACTACTGTATTTCAATCACAACTTGTCTTTTGAAATACTTCAATATATCTTTCATTCCATGGCTGTATTATTAACTGCATTAAACTATGAAATCCAAGTACTCATTTCAAATACAAGTAATCACATATCCCATAGCGAATGGAAACAAGAAAAAATACCCCAGAACATGCTACTTATAAAATGATTAACCCAAAATGTTTGAGGCAGGAAAGGCACCATGACAAATGGAGTTTTGCTTCACTCTTCTTCATTCCACATCTGCCTGCTCCCACCTCCCCAGAAAACAGCCACAGTTAAAGGGCAGCCTGGGCAGAAGTGGATGAGAAAGCACATGCACAGGAATAAACTGCTCCAATATAAGAAACATAGAAAAATATGGGCTTTATAGGGCAGGACATTCACCAGACACAGACCTTGGCCATCTTCCCTTCAGGAAAAAAGCAAGACAAACTGATCTGAGGAGCTAATTGCGAAGGAAAGTAAGGGAAATTCCAACATGCTATCTAAGACAAGTATTTCACAAGAAGCAAGGTTCATGATTACTCTTACTGAGCCCAGTCAAAGAGAATTCTAAATTTTCAACTTGGAATTTTACATACATTCTATCAAGGTATTTTAAAAAATCCCTAAAAATAAGAGGACTTAAAAAAAAAATAACATTATTGCTATTCATTAATTCATTATTGTTACAAGATATTGCAAATAAATTTATGTGTTGTCAGGTTATGGACAGATTAACTACACCAGTGCTGTAAATATGAAAGATATGAAAAAAAGAGCAATTATATTTTCCTTTTCTGCATATCAGGTTGTAAGAAGAGCTATAATAGAATTTGCCCTTACTGCCAATCTTTAGCTGAATCAAGATCATTCAAAATGATGCTATGACCTAGCCATACTGTGGACTAATACAGCAATAACAACAAATATCCCTGAAAAAATAATTTCAACCTTGGGTGACAAAAATAGAGAAGCCACAAACAACCTACTATCAGAAGTAGCAGTTTAATAGCATGCTTCATTTCAGCCTGTAACCTAAAAAATACAGACTCTAAAAAGAAACACCAGCCTTTCAGGAGATTGTATATAATTGCACAGGTTGGGTCTTTTCATCAGCAAATTTACTCTTCTTCAGATTTACAGCTCTGAGTGTAACAAAATCTTTGTCACATGGTGCAGACTTACAAGATTTTTTTCCACCATGCAAATTAATTTGTTTTTACTCAGTGGAAACCAGTTCAGTAGCACCTGCTGAATTTGCTGCTGGGAGAGTCGCCTTTTCAGGGTCTTAGAGCCCAACAAAACACTAAGCATATGTCCAACATTAAACCTGTGCTGCAGTTTCCTCAAGGTAAATGGGATGTAAATGAATGTTAGGTTGTTTTGTTTAATATGGATGATCTCATGCACCTTTGAACTATTCTGTTGCCAGCTGCCAGATGCCACTTACCACTACCAGAGAAGTCAGTTTTATAGGACATGGATTGGATCATTTTAAACTAATCTCTGCAAAAAAAACCCAGTTCACTGGGCAGAGAAAAAAGTGTCTGATAATGCCACCTCTGCAAGTTGCTTGGATGGGTGGAAGAAAGTGGGAGCAAAACCCAAGGTACTCTAGCTGACACCACAGCCATACAGCTTTTATTTTACTACCATAACCGTTTATAAAAAACACATCAAAATGAGCAGCACTGAGCAGCTTCTGCTCCCTATCTTAATGTATGACCTCTCAGTACCTCATGTACAACAATACCTCCATGAAAATCAAGCTGTATTGCTTCTGCTTTTTTGTACGACATTTCCATGACTAAGACCAGCAAGTGACAACATGTTCTCCAGTAACTGAGATTGATTATTGGTGCTTCAGCACATCCATAATCATGAGGCATGCAGCATGGAGAGATGGAATTATTTTCATATACTGACCTGATTGGTAAAAACCCCTACTTTTCTAACTGAACTGAATATGTATAGGAGGCATGCAATATGCTTTAGAGGAAGGAATATTGTGCTAGCTCATGCCTTGCGTGGCTCTGAGCAAGAGGAATCATGCATGCTCACTGCATTTGCTACTCTTCAGTCACAGTGGTCACATAAATTTACCAGTGGTTACCACTCTGTATTATGTGAGATACTATTGTTTTATTATTAACAATAGTGAGATTCTGAAAGAAGAATCAGAAATGAGTGTGGTACCTGGCAGAAAGTATGGCACTTGTAGGTCTGGATTTTACTGCAGTAATGTTGGTTTTACAGCTGGTTAACTGTTCTGACTTCAAAAGAATTGCTGCAGATTGTTACTAATGAAGTGACTATGGAGTGTGAACCTCTGTGGCTGCTTACAGCAACAGGAAACTGAAGATTCTGGCAGAAGAAGATTTTTTCTTTGCTTTGCTTATCTACCATATTAGACAATACTTTTTTATTTTAATGTCATTTCTAAAAGTCTGAACTGAGCAATACTGTCTAACTGTGGTATTATTGCAACAACAAAAGTTAGTGCTATGGTAAATCTCATTTGATTAAATGGATTAAACAGCACTTTGAAGCTGTGGAAATGGACAGTGCACTGTAAACTCCTTAACAATTAAGAGTGATTAAATAAATGCTTTTTAAGGTGAAATATGGTTACAAACAGCTCAGCAACAGAAAAAAAACAGTAATATACTTATGCAATAATGAATTTTCTATACAAGGATTAACACACCAAACTGCAGACAGTCGAATAAGCATTTATTATCTATTTTTTGGTTATTTTATGTTTCTCTAGATACTAAGCTACATGTTACCCAACAAGGAAGATTAAAGATGAAGTATAAAACACAACACAACAATCACCAGACTGTACTACAGTTTACAAAATAATACACCAAAAAGACAGTGAAATACAACGCAATGTGAATACAACACCATTAGAATAGGGTTTCCTCTGGACTAATGTTTATGATAGCTCACTCTCCATAACTTTTACATATCACAGGACTTCTGAATATTGAACTGCTTTGGCAAAAACACTGCATTCTTTCCCAATCCATCTTACTTTAAATTTTAGTTCATGTATCTCAAGGACAGACGCAGAAATTGAAACACCTGCTGAACAAAGTTTTGTATTTATTAGCAGAAAGAGGAGAAACAAAAACTTATCTTCAATAGTGAATTTGATAGAAAAAAAAGTCTTTCAATTACTTTACACACACATAGACACACACTGCACCATATAACTCATTTAGCAAAGGTTACAAAAAAAATTCCATGAAATTACAGCAATCTTCATTAAACTATTGACATCAGTGGAGGCTCTTTCAGTTTAGTCCAATGTGGGACTACAGAATGAGATTCAAATTACCCTTTCAGGAAACATTATAAGAAAAGTCTTTGTAGTGTCTCCCCAAAGGCCAGGGTCAACTTTTCAAAAGTAGCCTTTGATTCTGGATACTCAGCCTAAGACAGCTCTTTGGGTAATTTTGCCATGGATATAAAATCCTTCATACCTTTATGTTAGGCAGCTATCAGCTAGAGAGTTTTCCTATTGGGGCAGGGTGGGGGCTTGTAGCCTTCTGCAGCTGGCATAAAGTGGCACCTAGTCTATCAGGAGCAAGTATATGCAAGGCAGCTAACACTAGCACCGGGTATTAAACAGATATCTTTGGACACTTGCATTTGCTCAATTCAGCTCCCATTTTCTTGCATATCTTTGGTTTTATTTTCTCTTCTTCTTGTACAGAGATTGCCCATGGCAGTTCTTTGCAATGCTCTATAACCTGAGAATGGAGGAGCTAAAGATCTCCGTACAAGCCTCTGTGACCCTGTGCCAGGTGGGAAGGGGAGCCCTTCCAATGTTTTAAGAAATTGGCAGTCTAAATCCTGAGTTAGACTATGGTTTTGTGGGATGAAGCCTCTAAATTAAGGTAGATGCTCCTATAGCTTCTGTCTTTAAGGGTATATCAGAATGGAAGGAAATTGGGGCACGGACTAAAAGATCAAATTTCACAGCTTTCTCTAATTACTTTCTAGAATATATTTGTGTTTTACAAAACTGAGGAACAGAAGAAAAGATTTTGGTGTTCCTTTGGGAACGAGGAGAGATTTCTCATTCACTTTCCCTTAATCACTGTGGAGAATATTACCAGAAACTCTCTTGTTTTAAATGATTATTCTTACATTTCAAGCCAGCTCATCTCAAGCCCATCATAAGTCATCTGTATTTTCCTTTCTCTCTCTTCCCTTCAGTCTCTTTTTGTGTCCCTCTGGAAAATTCCATCATTTTTTATTGCTACTCAGAACTGGAGGTCACTCCAAGTTTGGAAAGCCACAAAATCCTTGTATTACTACATTCAAATATAACAGCTGAAAGGTGAGAGCAAACTGTAGCTGCCAAGATGTTTAGCTGCTGTTTTATGAACTATGAGGAAGACAGGAAAATAAAAGCACATAGAAAAACAAAGCTTGAAGCTGCAAAAGTTATATATGATGCAGACAGATATGATCTCCAAATAAACGCTCTCCTCTTAAAAGTTATTAGTCATATTGATCACTTAGAGTAATACTTTCCACAGTCAGATTATTTCAGGATTCACAAATGTGTTGGTGGAGCGGGACATGCTGACTTCTGGCTGTCTTTACAGCTACTTTTGGGCTTTTCCCTATATGCTAAATTAGCCACCTGCCCACAGTTCTAGATTCTCAATTATTCTTGAAGAAGGTGTAAATTTAGCTTAGTACTCCATTTTTTTTCCCAGCAGCAAAATGAATGACCTTGTTCCAATTACATTTACAGTAAAAATTATAGCATTTATAGTATTTGAGCGAAGTGACTTTTGTTGTTATATTTAGGAATATCGATTACTGCATAAAGATACCATTTCTGCTTTACTCTTACTTTTTTGGTGAATGAGCACTAATATTGGCTCTTAGATGAACCACAGCAGGCACTGCATAAGGTACTGTTGAGACTGTAAGCAAGCTCTTTTCATACTATTCAGCAACACAATGTCAACAAGGATGAGAATGAAAATTTCTCTATGAAGTTTGCTTCTCTCACATATTGGTGTCTACAAGAGTTTTAACATCAGAACTCACCAAGCTTTCAATTAGAATTTTTGGAGTTCTAAACTCACTGTAAGGGAAAAAATCCTGTAAACCTCACTGATATGCAAGGGTTGTGACTCCTTGCTTCTTGACCAATTTCAGATACTTCAAGCATTTTATTTTGTATTTTTTCAAATATTAAAGGAACAAAAATGGCTCTAGAGCAGCAGCATATTAGGCACCCCAACACTATACCTGAAAGAGGCATTCGTAAGGTAGATCTAATGTTTTGTTCCTGTGGTTTGCTGCTGCCAGTGAGATGCTAATAGATACTATATGGGATGTTTCCCCTCTGTTCATATCTGTCCACTAGAGACAGAGTGGAAATCACCGATCACACTTCAGCTACCTCCCTGACCTCCACCATCCACAGCCTCTTCCACATTTCCCTCAAAAAACCCCCAACCAACCAACCAAAAAACACCAAAGCAAAGAAACTCACAGCAAGACAAACAACCAGCCACCACCCACAAACCCGTGGGGATTTTAATTTGATCAGTTTTACACATTCTAAGAAAAATATTGCACTTACTACTGCTCCACATTTAAGAGGATTAAGGTTAATATGAAGCTAAATCACGTAAGTTTTGTTTGGGGAAAAAATGCTCAAGGGGTGAAGTAGTCAAAAAATCACAAAATTCCTATCATGCAGAGATACAGAAAGTACAAGACTCATAGATGGTTTTGACTTTAATGGAACAGAATACAGAGAGCGCTTCATATTCAAACCCCTTCATATTCAAAGTAGACTAAATGGACTAATTGTACTCCAATGTGACATCTATTAGGCATTCAGAAATAACTCAAACATTGCATTGGATAGTGGGTATTTTTAGGATGGGATATGTTTTACACAGCATTATTTGATTTGATTTATTTTATATACATTTATCATGTAATGATGTATCAGAATGTTCTGGAAAGAAAATGTCTAGACAGAAATGAAACAGATGGACCTCAGTTTTCTCTTTTCCAACATTGGCACTGGTTTGAAGTGTCTCACTGGTTTACAATGTTTTTAAGTATGTAACAATATAAAGCAAGAATTATCCAAGAGTATGTATATCTACTTCTGTTGCAGTGTTTGAGTTCTGAAGCCAACTTTGCATGATCATAAATGTTAATAAAAAAGAAACGAATCTGTTTGGAATAAGTTTTATCAAGTACTCTACAGATTGTGATAGATTGGTCTGGGTTGGACAAGAAAACTGTAGATCCATCTGCTGATCCATGAGTTAAGGAATGGAGATCTGCAAATGTGATGCAGCTGATTGCTTCCTATTAAATGTTCAGATTTTAGAGATTCACACAATGACCTGGGAGCATGTGTATTCTCCCAACTCTGACATTTCTACTTGGCAGCCATGTTATTTTATTTGCATAGTGTCAGCAAACTGGATGTGTTGCTTTGAATTTCATCCATTATCCACTCCATTATGAGTGCAGTATCTCACTGACCATTTAGAGTACTGACTTGACCTAGAAAAGCAAGGAAAGCAAAAAGCAACAAAGTCTTAGTAAATATCTGCAGAAAGTCTTGAGGTCTTAGAAATGGCCCAATCCACACAGAGTTTATGTAAGACGCATCACTGGTAGTTAAGATGCTGCACCTAATTAATCTGCTTCAGTAGCTCATTTTCTAATTTCTATCAGCAACTATATAATGACTCCTACTAACTTACCACACCCTTCCACTTAGCTTGGAAAATCTACATCAAATCAAAATTACTACCAAAAAAATATGAAAAGTTATCAAATGTAAAATTAGATTAGGAGTCAATCAAAATCCAACTGTGAATTTATCATTTCAATGAATTTCAATGAATGGTTTAAAATCTGTTTGAAATCTATTTGAAAATGAATATGTAAAAATTCAGACATATCTCTTTTTCAAAGCTAGTATTGTCAGATGTATTCTGTGCATTATAATTCATGAACAGGGTAGATGACTATTTGAGAAGTATTAAAATGAGCTGACTTTTCAATACAAGTGTCTGGACAATAAGTTTTTCTATTCTTGGCAATTCAGAAATGTAGGCAATTGTGCTAGAAAAATAATATGTATTGTAATATTCATTGTACAGTAGTAGTATAGTAAGTGGCAATTCTGGACATTACAAGAGACACAAGGATTATTTTCTGTGATTGCACAGAGAATACTTGGATTTCTTGTGAAGCTTTTGCATTGGAAATGAGATTCATCAGTCTGAACAGGGCAGGGTTAGAGCCCTTAGCAACATGCTTATTTTGTAGAAGGTCACTCAATAATAACTTCCTCTGCCCTCCAAGCTTATTAAGACTGACTGGCATATATTAATGAAAACACCTGATTCTCCAACCATAAAACCCAGACAAAGACTTTATTTTAATATTAAGGAAGGAACCCTTAATTAGCAGGGTTTCAAAAATGTCAGCTTCTTCTATTAGCTGTTCTGGTCCATCAAAGCCATAATCCCTACTGTCAAATTTCATCACATGATAGACAGTTTGCTGGCTATCTTTTTTTTTTTTTTTATAACTGATCATACTGACTGAAGCTTTTTATTTTGCCATCACATTTAACAAGTTTGCATGCATTTCGTTGTTACATTGCTGATTTTACTCCTTTCAAAGTCTGCCTGTGTCAGCTAAAAGAAGAAAAAATCTGGGGAAACATAAAATATTACATATTGATACACAGACATATAATTAAAGAGTTTTGGGGGGAGTTCTCATTCATAATATTGATTCTTTTCTAGGGCATGCAAATATGTTCCGTAAAAACACAAAGAAAAAACACTGTTCACAGATGAATTTCGATTTCAAGCATGTTAAGAGAAAAAAAAAGAACACATGTTTGAAATGTTGTGAAGACCTTTGGAGATCCACATTCTTCAGAATTAACCCACAATACATCTTCATGCAGCATGAAATTTGTTCAAGTAGATATTGCTTTCATTGCCCTTCAAAGGAGGGATTGTGTCAAATTTAACTGAAATAAATACACCAATTTAAAAGGATTTATATTCTAACTTCATTCAGGACTTTCTTGTTTATTAAATATTCACATTCATTGGAAAACATATCTATTTCCTCTGCTTAAAAAAAAGCAGTCAAAGCAGGTCCTGTCAGAGACTTCCAAACTTCCCATTTATGCTCTCTCAAACATGGTCTGTGGATTTGATAAAGCTGTATTTTCAAAACCAGCACACAGGTATTTAGCTCACCTATGTAGATTTTCCCCTCTTTAACAAGAAAAGGAGAAATTACATAGAATTTGTAGCATTACACTGTAGATAGATTAAATACTCTCCTATGTTCTTTTCATGTGTCGTGGGTTAGCGGGGTTCCCCCCCTCCCTAAGGGACTGTGAGATGGTTTGTCCAGGTTGATTTCCGGGACAAAACCAATCAGAAGTTCTGGGAACGCCTTTTGCCAA
>JAWWES010000168.1:37102888-37112118 GCA_035583135.1 Lophotriccus pileatus | reverse complement strand
TAAACCTTCTCTCACAGCTTAGACCAATTTGGTTGGGGGGTGTGGGAAAAATTGTCACCTGGACAAACCCACGACATCATGCCTGTTTTTTCTTCAAGTATTTCCATGTAAAATTTTAGATTTCTTTATTAGTAGTTATGCAACACTGCACATGTAAGAAATGATACGGTAAAAAGAAGGAGTATTGATGTTGAAGATATAATTGAATCCAGGTAAGATAAACAAATTCCCAGTATTCTGGAAAAGTAAAAATTTTTGAGTGGAAAAGTATGGGTAACGTTTGCATTTTAAAGTAGAAGAGAAAGAGTCTGAAAAAGAAAAGCAAGATATGCTACAGCTAAAAAAAATTAGATGTGCAGGCTCCTGCCAAGAATCAGCATGAGAAACACCAGAAAGCCAAAATCCATAAAGGAAATTAAGGTAATCTGTGAAATTAATGTGAGAATATAAAGAAAGTGAAAGAGAGATGTCAGAAACATAAAAATGTTAGGATCCTTATAGGTTTTTAAGAAAAAACCAAAACAGTCACAGTTTACTCAGACCAAAGCAAAAAATGAGACTGAGGTTGGATCAAGAGGGGAAGATCAGAACAATGCAGGCAACAAAATGACTAAGAAAAAGGTACAGATGAATGGACAAAGTTTGGATAGTTACAGGCAAAAAATGCAATTGGACTTGTATAGTGGGTATTATGGAAGACATGGAGACAAAAATACGATAGTGAATCTGGATAATTGGATGTCAGTGAATTTGAAGTTGTGAGAGAAAAAGAGGAATGTTTAAAATGTACTTTATAGATGAACTTTTGTAGTATTCAGCACTACTGAAAAACAGACAGGAGGGAGAAGGTTCTGCAGCCTCAGAGATGCATACAGACTGCAAAGAGCCCCGAGTTCTGAAGACAAAAAACATCTTTAGAACTTGGTGATATTTTTTACATCTGAAATTTCTGAAGTGTCTGCATGTTACATCACCTAACACATGTTAGGAAACAATAGGCAAAAAGTTCACCTCTACATAGACTGAGATAAGGGCAAGAAATACAGAAACAGGTGATTGAAATGCAACTGCAAGAGTCAAGAAGGAAATTACAGAAGTAGGAGAAAAAAATCTGAGTCTCAAAATTATAGAGGTCTATGGAAATTCTTGGGAGAGATGAGAGGGAAATGGTGAAAATGAAACTTAACTCAGAGAAATGTCAGCAGAACAGAGGGAAACTGAGAGCTAATTGAGGAGATACAGAGGGAGCAATCAGGGACATGGCTATTGAGAAGTGCAAAACCAAGGAAGGAAGTGGAGCTTTGGGGGGAGGATTACAACTACGATGCAGACAATAAATCTCCCCCAGCTAATGAATGACAGCATCTGTCTTATGCAACAAATCAGAATGAGGATCTTTTTTTTACTTCTTTGAACAGTCCTACTATTCTGCCAGCACACAGGCTGTATCGGTGACCAGTATTTATCTTGTACTACTCATTGGTATTATATAGGAATATAAAAAAAAAAAACATGGGAAGAAAGAAAAAAGAGCAAGAGAGGCTTTTCTGATTGACAGGACTCCTATGTTACATTTATGGCTAAGTCTATGATCTGAGAACATCCAAGAACTGGAACATCTTGCTAGTCATCACCGTGCAGTCATACAACAAACACAGTACATAACACACCAATAATTAAGAAATTCTCCAGCACTTCTATCCATGGTTGCCCTGGCAAAGAAATATTGTCAGGCCTTGATTGCACTTTAAGATCATGATATCCCCAATATTCTTTTTCATGATTCTCAACATTTGCACATTCAGTTGACAATTTTAGAGACCTACTCATAGTGACTTCCAGATCTTTTTCCTGAGGTGTAACTAATGCTCTAATTGAACATGTTACTCTGGAATCCATAGAACTGCCTCTGATCCAAAAAGCAGAAACAAGAAAAGAATGACATTACAAATGATTTCTGTAATATTTTAGATATGACAATGTCTTAAAACTCAGATGTTCAGTATCCATGCTTTTAATTTCTGCTTGTAAAACTGTATGGTGCTGCCTTACTGCTGGAATCCTGATGCTGTATCACAACATGGCAACTTGTATGCTTGACTGGCACTTCCAAAGCCTCTATTCAGTATGATGATAGCATTTTATTTATTGTAAGTTGTTGTAAATTATACTGGGTGTATAACATTCATGTTTTATATATCAGATACAGCCAGAATGGTGTATTTATGGACTAATGGTCCCTGGATACTGCAAGGGACAGTGATGCCTAGTTGAGGAACAGAAGGGAGAAAAAGGTAAAAGATCACAAGCATAACATAAGGATGCAGACAAATGATTATAACTGATTTTTTTCAGTTGCTACAATTTTGGGTGGGTGAGAAATTCCGGATTGCCTTCTGTAGAGCAAAATACTTTTGTGGGTTGGAATGATCAGTTTTTCACTGACAGGCAAGAAAATTCTAGACTCTTCAGTTGGAAAAGAGTATTATAATAACTGACTGAAAAGCCTGCCTGCTGGCAAGGTAAGCTATTATTTTTGTATATAGTGTGCACAATTAATACTAGGGTGTTTGAACCAGTTTCTGCTGCAAATAAAGTTGTGGTCTTTCCTCGCCAAAAAGAGTGTAATATCAAGCCATCAGGACTTGCATCCTGGGAAATGACTGAAAATGAATATGCCAAAGATAAAAGGAAAGATATACTGCTCTAAAGAAATGGTAAATCACTGAATTTAAGAGATAGGGAATTATGTTCAGAGGTAGTTCAGTATGACATTCTGTTCCTTGCCTTTTCTATTACTGTAAGAAAGAACTACAGAGAGCTAAATGAGATATTGATGTAAATATCTAATTAGCCTTTTGCAGTCCAAAAATTGCCATAAACCATATTTTCCTATGTGTACAGTCTTTACTCAAAGTGTAATAAAGTCCTTACATTTCAGACTTTATAGGAGGTTAGATGTACGGATTGCACTGACTGTAGCACATGGTATGTAGCCCTAAATATTAAATACATTGCTAAGGATGTACATATTTCAATTTCCTTTATCAAACTTGGTTTACATTTTTACACTTCTCCACAAAAGCTCTTCAGTAAATTGTAAAATTGTCCTGTAAATATTTTTACACATTAAACTGACTTCTCAAAAGAAAGTAGAAGCTTGGTGACAGAAGCTGTACAACACATGTCCAGCCCTACCTATGATTTAATTCTCTTTCCTGCACATAAGGCTCTCTTTAATGCATTTTTTTAAAGTACTTGGAGGCATACAGACATACATACGCAGAGTCTGCTAAGGAGATAAATTTGTGCATGAAAGAATCATCTGCATTGTTATCAATTAAATTGCCATCAGTACTGCAGGAACCTCTGGCAGGGTTCCAGGCTCCAAAGAGGTTGGATTGACTCACAGTACTAGAAATAAGGGTCAAACTGACGCTCACCTTTGTAGTACTGATAGAAGACCTATATAAATCACTGGATACATAAATATTTATTTAGCAACAGTTGGCTAGTCAACAGCATGGTTTGGTCTGCACATATTTCATAAAGCAGATGGTTTACATTTTCTGAACTCAAGGCAAAAGTCAACACTATGTGACACTCACTATTTAACAGGGCTTTTTGACTACCGATACGTCGTAAGTGCCAGAGTTTCCACAAAGCAAACAAGTTAAGTCCTAACTCTTTGGGGGACTGTTCTTACGTGCTTATACTCATCTAAAGAAAAAGTTAACTTCTGAAATGATCTGCACAGAAACTCACCATGCTGACATATTGTGACCTATCCCAAATTCAAGAGTACTTTCCTAGCACTATATTATCTATGTCAGCTTCACAAAACTATTACTTTTTCTTTGTGTCTGTAACAGTTCCCCATCATCCTGATAAGTGGGCAGCCATTTCATTTCTCTCTGTATAGATACAGCTGTGAAGGAGAATAAGATTTCAACACTTATGTAACAGAGATTAATTGATTGATTAGATTATTAATTAAAGTTTCCATTAAATTCTCTTTTTAGAAAGCACAGGATTGTGGATCCCCAGGGTTTTTTCTAACCCTTGAAATCATAAACAAGAGAATGCATAACTAAACATTGTACCTTATCTTGTGAAGAATAATTAAGCCAGTGGTTGCATTGCTATGAAGGAAAATACTTTTTCTTCCAAAATATTCCTTTTTTTTTTTCTTTTTCTCTAAAAACCTTAGGAAAGAGAAAGGATGCTTTGTGTTCTCCCCACTGCAATAGAGAAGCAGCCACCAAAAGTAGTGTTTTAAACACAGACATACACATATGTATGTGTGTGTGCACGCATGAATCTCTGTTTGGTGTTTATATGCTGTACATTTTTAAGAAAAGAAAAAGAAGTGAAAACATGACTTATATTGTTTTAGATTTGAACTGATGTGGTCTACCTAGAAGTTCCAGCCATAAAATGTTTGAGAGATCTGCGGAAAAATAAAAACAGCAAGTGGCCTTTTAGGTAACCCGTAATTAAAAGCAATTTTGAGCTGTCTTTTCAGGGAAACTACCCAGGGGAAGTATTTGCTACCTGTTTGACCTTCACAATTGTGAGTCCTTGGCAGTGTCAGCGACCCTCTGAACTGAATTCAAAACTAATCTCTAATAGAAAAAAGGGAAACAGAATTCATGTAAATCATATTAATTCCAACATTTCCCCAGTGAGCTGGGTATAAACTACAGCCTAATTAAATATTTTTTAACGATGTGAGTAATTTTTGCCAAGGGGCGGATTCAGGCAAAAATTTAATATGAGATCACAAAAGCTGTTCCCAGCGTTGATTCTGTAAATTAATGACTATCTGCCTTATGATAAAAACATGCTGCCAAGAATGAAAATGAAGTCCGCAAAGCTTGCTCTATTTGTCTAACAACCAAATATACAGAATGCAAAACTTTAAAGGATATGGAAAATTTCCATTGTCTGTATGATGTACTCCTGATAAAGATGCATGACACTGACAGCATAAGGCTGCTTTATATTATGCAAGACTATCAACTCTTATTAGTTATTACTAATATAGTGTTAGTTAGTGCTATGAACTTTAGTGAGACAGTGCCAAGCACCAACACCAAGATCCTGAGAGGTATTTATTTATGTGTGGGTAGGATAACATGCTGTGACCATTTCATGACCTGGGTATCTCTAAGACACGCTGAATGCTGCACAATTTCTCAGAGTTGCTCACAAATATCCATCCATCTTCCCTAACACTTAAAAAGACTTTATCATTTTAGTATCTGGGCACCAATCTCAAGTGCTTGTCCTAAAGAAAATCTCATTAAACCGATATTATTAGTGCTTTCAAATAATAAATGCATAAACATTAGAATCAGGAAAAAAAACAGTAAATCAGGAAAAACTACATAAAGAGACAGGAATTACTGATGCACCAGTCTGGCCAGCTTTATATCATGATTTGGAAATTAAACAATTAGCCTTATGTGACTAACAGGCTGCTTTATAAAGTGTAGCATTACATCAGATATTGAAGATATTCAAATGCAAAATTCTCTGTTTAACCAGTAAAAGACTCCTTGCTCTTTGTTCTTCTCATGCTAACCTAACTTGTAACAAGACACACAGTTAACACCAACAGTTACAAAGCATGGCCAGATGACAGATGACTAGGACTTTGGTAGCACCCTGGTCAAGAGGCCAGCAAATTGTAAGGACTTTGCAGCCTTATTTATTTAAATTTCTGCCAGTGCTGGCCACTGAGACTGAATTTACAGCTTTTCAATTAGAAGGTCATTCTGTGCTAACTAGCATGCCATTGCCTCATTATAATCATAAAATTAGTGAGAAAAGACTAGCATGAATAATATGAAGGAGCCAATCTGAAAGGTGAAGAGGCGTGATTTTCTTGCTTCATCAGAGATGGGAATAAAGCTCACCATTTAGAAACATTTTGTTTATAGTGCATAAGTCTCTCATGAAATAAATACTTTAACATTCTTCTCTACTTCAGAACAAAAAAATCGATGATTTTCTGTAAATTAACCTTGACAGATGAAAGGACAGTTTACGACTTCTGAACAGTATAACTTGGGGCACAGTTTTATATGATATGAAACGTGTGTGTTAGATTTTAACTTTGAAAGCATTGCAATAGGACTTTTATATTTCTTAATTTGAGTTTAGTCACACTATCTCTTTTTGTAAGCGTAATTATATTATTTAAAGTTTTAAAATAAAAACAATTAATCAGAGAATCAATTAATATCAGATATATCTTAGGATATTAATTGGTTTGCTATTGAAAACTGAAAATGTCATTGAGATTTCAATCTGCCTGTGAACATGCTGCAAATTATGAGTCATTGCTGTACAGAAATGTAAACTACACAAAGGATGAAGACTGCTGCAATTCCCCTCAAAACACTGGGAGAAACTACTCAACCTATCATATACAAGCTGCAGCATATTCAGTCTTCCAAGCAGCCATGAAGCTCCATAATATGCACAAATAGAGAAAAAAAGACCAAACCTACAGAAATATGATACACTTTAGAATTATAAAAATGTTTCAAACTCACTATGTAAAATATATTCTATTTAATGAAAACTGGAAATCTTACTAGTTTCAGTCTGAAAAGCACAGATCATCATTAAGAGGAAATTAATAATTTTGTGCTCAACACTGGTAATGAGTTTTAAGCCACTAAAACAGGAAAAGTAAGCTAGGAAGCCCCAAACAATTTTCAGGGGGGGACACTTAAAGATTGCAGCCAGTTTAATGCCTACTGTTCTCTGCAGTAACCTGCTCTATGTTCAGGCATATTCCACTCTCCAAGAACTTTGCTCTTTTCTAGATGAACTCATCCTATACTCATCAGTCATTGACAAATACACACACAGACATATTCAGTTAGCCCCAGCCCTGACCTGTTGTTTTGGCTGACCTGCTTGAGTAGTTTAAAGAGATGCTGTCACCCAAATTGAGAGGCTGGGGTTCTTTGCTAACGTAGTCCAACTGAACATGTTTCTTCTGCTCTCACCTCTTTTATTTGCCAGAAATCAAGACAGTCTTCAAGGGTGTTTGTTGAACATGTGAAATAGTCAGAAACTTAGCTATGGTTTCCCCTACATCACAAAAGTAAAAAAAAAAAGCTTGGAACATGAAATTCAAGCTTTCAAGACCCCACTACTGAATCTCCTCCAGAAAGTAAACAAAAAAAAAAGGCTAAACATTTTTTTCCTGTATTGAACAGGATCTTATGGAGACCTTTAGTCTATAATAGGCAGCACATCAGATGAGAGTTGATGATGTAACATACACAGGGAAAGGAAGAAATCTCATGTCTATCTACGGTTTTTATATTATGCAGCAGTAGCTGAGACATCTAGTGATAAAAGCATTCCAATATTTACTGCTCTGTGCATCACAAATCCCAAAATAATATGATGAAATAGAAGGAAATTTGATAAAAACAAAAAAAGCATTAAAAAACTTGTGTAAGTTACGTGTCTACAGACCTCTGAGAATTAATCAGCTGACTTTAAAGCCCTGTGTAACTGAAGATACACAGCAGACAATTTCAGTTATGCAGTTCAATTTAGGGATAGGAAAATACAGGTGCATAATTCCAAAAACAAAAGACAAATCAGGCCTCGGTCCTTTGGGAATACTAACTCTAGAACAAATAGCCTGTCCAAATATCAACAGAAAACAATGCATGAAGAGTAGGGAGAAAATAATGTGTACAGAGAGCATGAGAAACTGAACAACTGTGTTTAAATTCCTACTTCTTGATTCTTATATTACCTAGGAATTTTGAGAAGTGTTTGCCTAAATCGAGCTTTTGCATCTTTAATTTTTGGATACTTACTATTTACAGAGGTATTCAAAGCTGTGTGAACAACTAACCTTTGCAGAGTTGGCAACTTGCATAATTTAATTGCAAGATTTGCAGTAACTTTGTCTTTTCCTCACAGTCCTAGACTCTGTAATCACACAAATAGTACAGAAATTTTTATGTCTAAAGTTGGAGAAAGTTTCTAGCTTACAATGCAAAGGAAGTCAAAATCCAAAAAGTGATAAAAACATTTGCATTTTTGATGCTTAATGTAAGACCTTTTTTTCCCCCTAATTGGTTATCTTTTAATGCTTCAAGTCATTGACAACACTTTGGCAATGGTCCTGTTTGTTTATACCTTAAAGGCCCTGACCTACTCCTCACTGATGTTAGCAAATGTCATTTTTTGATTTACTTAGATCGTGAGTCACATCCACAGACTGTGCTACAATGAGGGTGATCATAAAGAGTACAGTGATTGTATAATTTTTACTGGAATTTCGTTTCATAATAAAGCTTTGAAGACAGCTTATGCTGCGTGGTTGTAACAACTAATAAACATTTGCTAGATTTTCTGTGTGCAAGGCAGAATATTTCTGTGCCGTGTCTGGACCCCTTCACCTTAAGCTTATTTATGGAATGGGATTTTTAAACATTACCAGCAGATTTCTCGATACACCAGAGTGTAATGCTGCAGTGTCCAGGAAACATAAAAAGCCTTTTCAAAGGTTCAGAGCTGAGCTGTGCACTATTGTGTTGAGGCTGTAGAGTTCACTCTCAGTTCTAGACACCAACCCCTTTTCCCTTTTCCATTGTATATTAGGCAGAATTTGGCTTCTCGATGGGTGGGTAAAAACTACAGCAGCTGTAGTAACAAGCAGTCTCAAATGCTGAATATTTAAACAGTGTTTTGCACATTCTACTAAATGCAGTCGTTTTTTATGGTTAATAAAAGAGTATGCTGGTAATGTTTCAAAGTCCTACCTGATTAGTTTCTTCTTCAGGAGGAAGAAACTCCACTTCCCACAGTTTCAACAATCATTACTCATGCCTTTACTTTAACTAGTAAATTTAGTATCTGGTTTGTTAAACCTTATATAATAAAGAATATATTCATATTTGCAGTAGTGTCATCTAATGCATAGCAAACTGTTTTCCGAATCTTTAAAACAATTTTTTGAGAATTTGGTTGCCTGACTTTTAGTTGGTCTAAATTGCATCAAAAGGCACTCTAAATAAATATCATTAAATTTTCCATCTACTGAGTCTCTTTGAAATAAACTGGAGTTTTCAAATCACATATGCTCATATTTGTTCATTTTTAGAGTAACAATTTGTCAGAGGTTTCTTCTTTTCCCCTGCACCCTCCCAAATTATTAATAACTTCTGGTGACTTCTGAATTAGGT
>JAWWES010000168.1:37092888-37097888 GCA_035583135.1 Lophotriccus pileatus | reverse complement strand
CACTAAGGCTTCTTAGGGACAGAGGATCTTATGTGTTCTCTGCCCTACAACTGAAGTGTAGTTCAAAATACATTTCCAGAATGCTGTATGTTTTTTAAGATTTTTTTTTCTGAATATATTTCTGAAATATCCTGATAGATTTTGCCTTCCTCCATGCTGAAATCTCAGTTTTACACTGAAAATAAAGAAGTCAATAATTTAGAAGTCAAAGTATACGTATAATTTATTAAAATACCAGTGCAAACATGAGGCCCAAAGCAATGAGCTGCTAGGATAAAATGTAATTGAAAGATCTGACATGGCTCATGAACCATAACAGCTTAAAAGGGAAGGAGCGGTTGTATGCACTCACCATGCTACATCCTGTCTTGCAATGGCAGGGTGAGAAGAATCAGGAGGGTTGGGGGAAAGTTGTCAAACTCTGAGTTAGAATAAAGATGGCCAATGCTGACTAATGTTTACAGATCAGAAGAAATAATTTAAAGTACTGGACAAGAATAAGTGTCTCACATTTCAGAGATGAGAAAGAGAGAAAATACAGCCCTTTCCTCAGTGAGGCTAATAAAGCTCCTCCTATGCTCTTCTTTTCATTCTGTGTGACTTTGCTGATTGCGTGCTTACAACTGCATGAAGTTACAGCCTTTGCTAACAGGCAAAGAATGTTTGAGAGTAAGATTTGAGAGAATGAAATTCAGTCTACTGAGTTATTACATTGATTAGCAAGGTTATCAAGATGAATTTTTTTTAAGTTGAAAGATTTAATAATTTACTGACAACAGATGACAAGTTTTTGCCTTCCTCTGCTGTTGAGTCACTAAAAAGTAGCTGTGAAGAAATTTGCTTTCACGTTTGAACTCTAAGCAAAGGTCAAACATGGCAAAATTTCAGTCAAAATATGCTATTTCAAAAACATATGAAGACATTATTTTGGATATCTTGACTGATTTACCTAATTATATTATATAAATAAAAGGTGTGCTACAATTTCCCTTCACTTTGACATAAACGTACAGAGAAAAACCTAGACACAATTAAAAAAAAAGATAGCCCCAAATCACGGAGTTACATTCTTATAGGTCTATCCTATAGCAAATATTGTGACACACATTTTAACAACCTTTTGTGCGTGTTTCCATAATTTGTCCAGGTATCTGATTTTTTTTCAGATCAGAGAATCACAGACTGGGTAAGGTTGGAAGGGACCACAGTGGGTCATATGGTCCAGCCTTTCTGCTCAAGCAGGGTCATCCCAGAGCACATGGCACAGGATTGCATCCAGATGGTTCTTGAATATCTCCAGTGAGGGAGACTCCACACCCTCTCTGGGCAACATGTTCTAGTGCATGGTCACATGAACAGTAAGGATGTTCTTCCTTATATTCAGGTGGAACTTCCTCTGCATCCGTCTCTGTCCATTGTCTCTTGTCTTACTACTTGGCACCACCGGGAGGGTCCATCTTCTTGGCACCCTCCCTGCAGGTACTTACAGTCATTGATAAGGTCCCTCTCAGTTGTCTCTCCTTGAGGCTGAACAGGCCCAACTCTCTCAACCTTTCCTTGTAAGAGAGATGCTCCAGTCCCTTAATCATCTTTGTAGCCCTCCACTGGACCTGCTTCAGGAGCTCTTGTACTGTGGAGCCTGGAACGGAATCCACCGCTCCAGATCTGGCCTCACCAGGGCTGAGTAGAGGGGCAGGATCACCTCCCTCAAGCTGCTGGCAGTGCTGGCAGTGCTCTTCCTGCTGCACCCCAGGATATCTCCTTGGCCATATGACTCACTGCTGGTTCATGGACACCTTGCTGCCCACCAGGACCCCCAGGTCCTTCTCTGCAGAGCTGCTTCCCGGCAGTTCAGCCTGTGCTGGTGACCAGGGTTGTTCTTCCCCAGGTGCAGGACCCTGCATTTGCCTTTGCTGAATTTCAATCCGTTCCTCTCTGCCCATCTCTCTAACCTGTCGAGGTCCTTCTGAAGGGCTGCACAGCCCTCTGGGGTATCGACCACTCCTCCAGCTTTGTGTCCTCAGTGAACTTGCTGAGGAGGCATCTGCCCCTCCATCCAAGTCACTGGTGAATGAGATAAACAATACTGGGACCAGTATTGAACCCTGGGGGACTGTTCAGACAGTTCTGAATCCTCCTTGCTGTCCACTCATTCAGTCCACACACCCTGAGTTTGCCTATGAAGATGTTGTGACAGTGTCGAAAACCTTGCTGAAATCAAGATAGACAATATCCTTTGCTCTCCCCTCATCCATCCAGGTAGTTGGTTCATCACAGAAGGCAATCAGTTTGGTCAAGCATGGTTTTCCTTTAGTGAATCTGTGCTGACTACTCCTGATCACCTTCTTGTCTTCCATGCGGATAGAGACGGCCTCCAGAATGAGGCATTCCATCACCTGTGGATGTTGAGTTTGCCTAGGTGTTCTCTAACCCAAAACCTCATTGACCAAGGGAAAGTCTTTCCTCCAACATTCCTTTACCCTGGTCTCCTGGGTCAGAGATCAGGTATAACATTGGTTGAACAACTAGAACTAAACTAAGGTCAAATGGTTATTGTTGCCTTTTAAAAAGGTCAAATAACTTCAAGAAATTAATAAAATATGGCTTCTTTGGTGTAGCCAGTGTGGTGAAAAATAGTACTAGAAATTATTGTATTCCCTTCTACAGATTTAGGACAATTACATTACTGTAAAATATATCTGTGTCCACAGCTTCCAGAAGAATACTAACAAAATCCATTTGCCATATCTATTTCCAGTCTAATTAATTGTTTTGAAATGCTTGATCTTACTGTCATACACTCGACTTCCTCACTTGAGTGAGGAATAGTTCCACTTTTGAGCTGAAATGTCTTTGTGTCTGTAAGGAAGACGGTGATATAGTGATTCCTAGCTACAAAGTTTCGTTAGAAGTTGGCCATGAAGTCACGAATGTTTATGATTCTGGTAGAACAAGTTAAAATCCCATTTAGGTCTGGTTGTCAGTGTTAACTAACTGAAATGGTGCTGGAGTTAATGCCCTGAATCGCAGCAGGCTAAGCATGCATAAAAAGATGGGGATGACTGGAAGAAATGGAATCTTGTAATACACTAAATTCCAGTAGAACCATATAGATTTTATTGCTAAGTTAAATACAGCCTTTCCCAATACAACAAAAAAGCAAACTTCATTTACATTTTCAGTTAATACTTGCAAAAAGACTACCCTTCTTTTCACATTTATGCACCTCTGAACAATAGCATCCAGTACATGAAAGCTAGCTTAATGCAATGCTATTTACAGAATGGGCACAAGTGGATTCTGGTGCAATTGAAACTATTCTCAACAAGAAAACCACCCAGTATAAGACTCAAAGCTTTGTCTTGGTATTTGTATCTATCCTAAGCAATTATAAATAATTTATTAATTGCCTTTTTTTTTTTAGTGTCTGGGTATTTTGCCTAATTTCTCAGTTACTTGTTTCCTTATGAAAAATCACAGCATTCCTCTCCTTCATACCACTTCTGTTTATTCTATTCAGGTGATAAAATTATCATAGGAGAGATTTTCAGTTAGAACGTGACCGTATAGGGTCTGGCATGAAGATGCCCAAGACTATTTGGAGGCTGCAGGTGCTGTTGGAAAATAAACAAAAATATAATGATAGAAAATACATTGTGTCATCAGAGGAATCAGAAAAGCTTGACTCTATTGTGTCAAATTCCTTTATGGTACAGTTTCCATTTTTGTTCATTCATGCACCTAGTCTTTTACAAAAATTATAATGACATCACAGTTCTTGTGGTTTGTGTTACAAAAGGAGGATAAAATTGTAGCAATTAATGAGAACAAAAGCTAAAAAGAAAATCAACAAACAGAAAAGGAAGGTCATTAGTTGTAAGAACCTACAAATAAATTAAACCTTTCTTAAGATATATTGATTTTCTCTGGTCTTGCCTATAGAATAATGTCAAGCATGCCTGACAATCCATTAGGTTCACAAGGCAAAAACTACTTATAAATACTCTTTTGCTTGCATCTTAAGAAATATGCTGGCATCAGACCTAATTCTGATTCTCATCCGCCATGGTAAGTCAGAACCAATTTTCCAAAACTCCCAAAAATGGATTTATAAGCATAAGGATTAAAATCAAAGCACATTTTACTGTAAGGTGTGAATTAAATTAAAATGAACAAGAAGACCTGCACTTTCGTATGAATTAGAATTTCCTGACTTTTCTATCATGTCAACATCTTAATCAAAATAGGCAGTTCCAGGAATGAAATTAAACAATAATCACTGTAATAAATTATGTGCTTAGATTGCAAGAATATGGTTTTACCTAATACTTCCTAAATTAACAAAGTACAATACTTATAACTCTTAGTAGACACATAAGAAAGACACTTTCAGAAGACACAGACAATTAAGAAAAAACCAGCCTGATAGCAATTACTACTGTCAATGATGAAAAGCCATCAAAATAGCAACCATAAATTCTCAATAATTTTCTATTAAAAATTCCCATTATATAATTTAAAATTCTTACATTTTTTTCTGCTTTGATTTTCAATAAAAAAATATTTCAAAGGTACAAATAGTTTTACATCAGTTTCCCCCTTGATTTACAGATGTTTGATTCAAGCCTATAATCAAAACAATTATTTTATCATGAAAGGATCTCTCTTGCCTACACTGCAGGCAAAAAAACAAAAGTGGGCAAAGACAAACAAAAGACAGGCAGAAAAATTTTGACAGAAAAAGAGAACAGATGGAACAATAAAGCTTATTCTTAAATGTGTTTGGGTTAAACTTTTCTGTAAAATGTCACTAAGTGACTTCTGTCTACCTCTCCTGATGACAACTCAGTTACAGATAGAATCATAGAATCACAGAATTAACTGGGTTGGAAGAGACCTCCGAGATCATCAAGACCAACCCCCGATCCAACCCCACTGTGATTACCAGATCATGGCACTCAGTGCCACATCCAGCCTCATCTTAAACACCTCCAGGGACG
>JAWWES010000168.1:37020707-37092788 GCA_035583135.1 Lophotriccus pileatus | reverse complement strand
CAAAACAACCCCCCCCCCCACCCCCCCCCCCCAAAAAAAAAAAAAAAAAAAAAAAAAAAAATCACCTCTGAATCCTTCTAACATTTTAGAGTTAATGGTTTTATATTTTTCTATGCTTTGAAAATGGCTATCTACATACATAAAATGTGCAGAACCATGAGCCACATTTGAATTTTCTGTGTAATGAAATCTCTCTCAGTCAAAAGCCTCTACTGAGATTTTGCTTCACAAATACTATGTCATAATTTCTGGTTGTTTGTACTAGCTTATTTGAATACATAAATTTGCTTACAGGGTTAAGTATACAATCTATAGATATTGTTTAGATTTCATACCATAAAACGAGACATGGTCAAGGTTAGTTGTACCTGCTTGGTGAGAAGAGACTAGAGACAACTATCCACGGCTGCTCAAGACAAGAAGAATGAATTGCCCTCCCTCTTCGACTGCATAGCAATTTAGACTTAGACTTGAACTAGGTGACTACTCTTCAGACAGCTGGAGCTGAGAGGTAAATTCTCTCTCTGCTGTTCATCAATGTTTCAACCTTTCCTGACCTGCTAAGAAGAAAATATGGAAGGCCTTCCTGCTGAAACTTGTCTTTGTAGGTAAATTCCATGCTAGAGACCACAGGAAAAAAATTACTTCCAACATACACTTCTATAATTCAGTATCCATTTAAAGCAATAAATGAAAATACTTCACATTTAAGAGCATACTAATTTTGCCTCCTCTGACTAAAATATCAGCTTAGACAGAACAATGACATGACCTATAAAACCACGGAAATTTGCAATTTTGGGGTGTATGAGGCAGCATCCATCTGAGTTGATTAAATATATGATGCTATTTGGTTGAGGGACAGGGTGCAGGACAAGAAAATAAGCAGAATTGAGGAAGTTGTTTGAGAATTTACTTGAGAATTTGTTTCCAAAATCAAATTCCTTTACATAACTTTTTACTATAGTGGCAAAATACAAGAAAGTTTGCAATACAACATAGTATTCAGTACAACAAGTGAATCAATTGAAGACAAGCATTAAAAGAGTTATTTGCTAATGGGCACCATGCCAGGGTTACTCATGCAATGCTGCCTGCAGAATTCCTAAGCTGAGTTCAGAAGATACAGATCGATGCACCTCCAAAGAGAGTCTATATCAATCTCCATTTCATTCATTAGCTTCCACTCTGAGCTGGTAGGCTGCTAGTTAACTCTTTAATGTGGGAGAAACTGTCAGTGTAAAGGCCACTGGGACATACACTCTTCTCTGCTGTACTTGACCTGTCGATATTTCTTGCAGCACACTATTTAAACTGGTACAGCTAATGGCAAAATGGAGATCTGTGAGGCTTGGGGAGGCTTTCCTAGCTTTACACTGGGTTATCTTTCTACAGTAAACATTAGTAAATGCATCATGATAAAATATTCCTATTTGTGTGCTCTTGCATATGAATAACAGGCCTTGGATGAAATAACTCAAACAACTTTGTCCCTGAAATCAAAGACAGCTTAAATAATAAATTATGTTAATTTGAAAAATTAGCACATTGAGATATCATGCAAATGAACTAGAGGCAACTGACACTTGGTTACTAATTAAATTGTTCTAATGTCCCAGACAGACAGAATGAGATGGCTACAGCTGTAAAGTTAAAACTCAGTTTCACTTTGAATTAGTTTTGCTGTAAGTTCATTGTAAAATTGTGTAGAAATCCAGCAGGTCCAGGACATAATTTGTGCATAAACCATTTAGAATACTTCTGAAAGTGCAAATATGAGATCTAATGTATAAAGGTATAATTACTAAAACAAAGAACAATCTCAAACCACCCAGACTTGTGGGCTTTGCTATTTTCTTTCTACAAATATTGAATGTACTAATTTCCCTTGACTTACTGTTGAATAAAATCAATTTCCTCAGTAGAGCTGAACTCTCTTTTGTTTAAGGTTAGATGCAAAGTTGATACGCATCCTTAGATATAATGTTAATGTAAAATCCTTGAATATTTAGAATTACGTCACTGTGTGAATCCACAGCTGTTACAGACTCATTATTTGACAAACAGTGTTTTCCATACAATAACCAACATGCTTGGAATTAGCTGAAGGTGAAAAAAGCTTCACATTATTTTAAAACTATAGTCAAATTATCGGTATACAAATGTTGATAACAACACCTGTTTTTTCTCTCTTGGCCAATACAATCCATGGAGAATCCTAGCTTCAACAGTTTCCCTGCAGAATTGTCAAACATATGTATTCGTATTTCATTACTTGAGTAATAGCTGATTTGCCAAGTTCATTTACTACTAGTTGCTCCTCAAACATCTCAGTGGGATAATTAAGGAATACTAAGAACTGAAACTGTAGTATGTTAGGTGGGGGCTAGAGCTATTGCCCAAATCCCACTTCTGATTAAACTGCTGTCCAGAATTAAATATTCAATAACTTAAATTCTGTTTTCTTCCCTTACTCTGAGCAAGTTATTATCAAGGAGATAGAATAACTCCCTGTTTTGTGCAACAGAGATAAAAAAGCTCACTGCACCACTCAAACCAATTCTATTCCCTCATGAGCCTATGAGAATGGTATTTAAACTGAAAATTGACTGGGTAATGGACTAAGTGGTGCCTTCTGTTCTAATGGTTCAATATGTTGGCATTAAAACAAACAAAAGTGCATTGATGCACAATGCCTGAACTGGGAAGACTAAACAAGTGGGGGATGAAGTTTAACAGTAGGAAGGCAATTAAAAATCCTTTCTCTCTGCGGGTCTATCTGAAATATAAAGTTGGTGATAGTGAAATGGATGCCTGTATAATTCTGCAGAAAATGAGGGTGTGTTCTTTGCCTTGCTTTGTTCTCATTACACTGCATAGGGGCTGCACAAGAAAACAACCTTTTTAGCCAGGGATTCCCACGGTAAAGACTCCAGTAGGACTATTCTGGTTTAACCTCATAGCTCAAAATTCTGTTTGGCATTTGTTCCATTACTACCTACTTCGGGCACATACTGGTCTAACATCCACAGGGTAAAAGTCAGGCAAAATTTCTTCTCTGGCTTTCATTCCTCTTCACTCATGTAATTAGCCACAGGAGAAAATCTGGCTTCTTGGTTTTACCAATGATTATGTGAGAGGCACAAATCTCCAAATTATTATGGGTATTACAAAAATCACTGCCTCTAATTCAGGCTGTCTAACAGTTGGCATTGTCCAATTTTGTGCTCCTGTGCATGTTGCTCTGCTAAAGTCTAATCATTTGGACTGACGTTTTCCCTGCCAAGGGGAGTTGCATTTCCAAACTGCCAGAGGAAAGGTGCCATGCCATATGAATTACTCATCTGATATGAAAATGTCAGTATTACATTTCAGAGAACTCATACAAAACTCCACTAAAGATATTTTTCTATTTCTTTTTCAGATTCGTAGTAGAGATAAGCATAATGTTTCCTGAAAAGCAGAATGCCTACAAGCCTTGTGACACTAAAAAAGAAGACAACGCCCTTTCAAATACTAAATAAGTGTCCAGAGAGATCTAAATTAATGTCTCACTTATTCTCTAATCACATACATTCATATATGCAAACAAATATGACTACGAACTACAAACTCTTCAAAAGCTGCTGTGTATACTGTCATACAGGTGTTTCACACACTTGAACTGCAGTATTCAGAGCACAAGCACATCTAGAGTTTGGAATTCTTAGGTCTAGTGAAGTTGCTGGTTCCAATGGATATTGAGCATGACAGCTGACACGTATGAGAACTGTGTGTAGGAAATATAAAGTGGATGGAGGACTTAGTGGTTGGGGCTTCAGGGATTACAAAGATAATTGTGGATCAATTCTGCCAAATGATTTGAAGTAACTTAAGCCTGCCATCAGTACTTTAATTGTTTTTACAACAGAACTTGATAGTGCACTTAGTGCAATGAATGATTTGATAACACCTGGTTGAAATGCCCTGTCCACTAGTTGCGTATCGTCTCTCTCTTTTTATTAAGCTGGCTAGTCTATTGCTCCACTCATTTAAGACACAAGTTTTATGTTATAAAGAGATTTTTACAAGTGTCTTTTGAAATAAGTATTTCTTAGTTGGGTTAGAATGGTAAATTTTCTCAGTGGAAAGAGTGTCCTTTCTATCTGAATCTTTCCATATTTATATTTGTAAACAATAGCATACTTTTAATAAGAAGTATTGTGTAATTCCTTTACACCAAGCTGTGCTAATCTTTGTATACAGAAAAGAAAACTAACTAAATAAAACTGAATTCTTTATCCCTTCACAAAAAAATCAAGAATAAACTGGTTCTTAGTAGACCAACCAGCCATAACTCCTTGAACTGTCACTGTTCTTGAAGTAAGATCACTGACATGACTGCTGGCAATTATGATGCAAATTCAGTAAGAAAACCCTGCATGGATGATTTTCTCTATTTTGTGCAGTCTATGAAGAAGTATAGGAGCACAGCTATATCTAACCATCTCTACTTCCCTTCCTGTAACATATGACCTATCAAAATCCCACAGTGTTTCAAACTGATGAACATAGCGCAATAAGTTCTAACGCAGTCTCAAAACTCAGGATGTTGCCTATGGTGAAGAATTGGAGAGATAATTAATCAATGAAAATTCCAAAATGCAATCAATCTCACTGACAACTTCTCCAAAAGCTAGTTCCAGCCTGTAGCTGGAATGCTGCCAGGCAAAAAGACTTGGATACCTCTGGGCTAAAATTGTTGTAACACCTGCTTACCATGGTACCTTTCAGGTTGGTTGAAAGCATCTGTACCCAATGCAGGCCAATATGGAAAATAAATTAATTAGCATCGATATGCTTTCTTAACTCACTCAACACACAACCTGATGTCTTCCACTAATAAAAACTGCCAGGGCTGCTGTATTGAGAAGCATCATTTGATGAGTCTTATCGATGGTTGTTTCAGTAGAGCAAAAAGGAAACAACTGAGAACTGCCCATTGTTGCAAAATGTCTACAAAAACACTTTTCTAATATGCACTCAGAATAATTTACTTTTTAAAATAAGTAGCAGACCCTAGCTGGAGTAAATTGGTCTAGCTTCACTGGTTTCAAAATAGGCATGCAAAATTCATACAAGCTAAGTATCGAGTTCTAGGTTCCCATGAATGACATTAAAAAGATGGTACACAGTAACAGATCTGTTTATTCCAGAATGCAATTTATTAAATGTTACTTATTTACAATGATGACCTAAAAAAGAATGCATTTTGGGAAGAGTGAAAGCCACTAAACATTTTGGTAGTGTTGGTGACAGGAAACAGAGAACATTGTAGGAGGTTAAAAATTAACAATAGTCCAAACATATTTCTTTCTCAGCTATCTTGAGTGAAAAAAAACCTGAGATCAGAAGCTCAAGCACCCTTGGAAGAATTTGAAAAAACTGGTTAATTCTACCATTCATTTAAATTCCAAATAATTTGCTTCTTTGATGGAGAAATAACACTGAAAAATCTGTTGATCCTGCTGTTGCAGACTTTGAGAGCTCTCTTGCTTTCTTACTTTAGCTCACAGCTAAACATCAAGTTCATTATCAACTGATTAGATTGGCAGTTGGTCAAATAAAAACCAATTTATTAAAACAGTGAATTAAAGACACACTGGAAAGCTTCACCTGTTGGTAATATGCTGCGCTTTTAAAAACTGCGCTGAGAGATGAGAGATGCCAGTATTTTTAAAGTTGCCCTCTTAGAGAGTCCAGCGTATCTTTAAACAGCTTGCTATGAAAGTTGAATCTGTCTGCTAAGTTTAGGCCTAATATCAGATTAAGTTAGGATCTCAGTATCTCTTTAAAGAAAGATGCCTATGAGATGGCAGGGCTGAGAATCAGGCACACAGACAACTGCTTTTATGCTGCTGTTACTATAAAGGAGAAAAACAATAATGAGAGGCAAAGACAGGTAGGATGGAAGACACAGGAGAAGTCTGAGGAGGAGAAAAGCACAGAGTCCTAATGTTCAATCCTTCACCTTGAATTATGCCCACTTGCCCTCAGTCTTCCCTGTTGATGGCACCTGGAATACTGCAGTGTTGCAGAAAATTTAAGCTTTTGTTCTTTGTGTGGAGAAGGACACTGCACTGAAAAACATGCCATTCTGATAGCTCCTCTCTCAGCTTAAAGAAAGTCTTCAAAATGGCTTTGCGGGTCTACCCATAACCATATGAGCAGATATATCTTTGCTTAAGCATATGTAAAGAAGCCATAGGTAAGGGAAATAAAATTCAGAAACTTTCCAGGCGATAAAAGATAAGTCCAAATTCCTTGACCCATGCATGGCAGGAGAAACTGTTGACCTTTCCAGTAAGCAACAGTGAGGCCTGTAATAAATCACAAAAAGAAATTAGTAACCTATAAAGCCCTGCACCGAGTGGATGGTCAACATTTTAGATTCCATTCTTCAGTTTGTGATGGTTACTTGCTGCCCCAGAAAAAGTTATTTAGCCAGTTTTTCAAGCTGTATTTTCTTTATTGTTTCCTTCAGCCTGTTTTGAAAAACTTGAAGATAGCAAGGAGGAATAGACTTACTGATATAAGCATAAATTTCCATAAAATACTAATTGTCTCACTGAGGAGATCCAGTTTTACTCCTCTGGAGCAGGATCTTCAAATTGGATGTCTTCATTTCAGAAAAGCATGTATTATCTCTTTAAATGAATATGGGACTGACTTATAAGATGTTGGAAACTGTCATTTGCACATACTCTCAAGAGCTCAGTAAAGACTAAACATTAAAATCTGCATTAAAGATCCTCCTGTATCATTGTGTGACCCTGAGATTAGCTTATTTGGTTACAGCCTGGGGCTAATAATGGGTTTGATCCCTGCCACTCACTTAAATGTTGGACTTTGTGGGTCCCTTCCAACTCAGAATATTCCGTGTTTGTTCTCTGATCTGCTACACCTACTGTGTTGAGCACAAACTCGATCACTCTCTTCCACGGGTGACATATCTAGCACTTTTGAGTAAACAAGCAATGCACAGAAGTAGCACCTTACCATTTTGAAAAGTGGCACTAGGCTCACTCCATGAAGAAGTTAAAATGCAAGTGAAACAGATTCTTGCAAGAAGAGAATATGTGATCACCTGGGTTCTGTATCTGAACTAAAAACCATGAATAATTGTTCACTCAGTTCTCTATTTGGTTTTACCACAAGTATGACACTGAGGAAGAATGTCAAAACGTGTATTCAGAAGGATGGCAAATGAACACTGCAGTGCCAAACTTAATTCTAAGATTATCTACATTTTAAGCGCTTGGTTTTGTTACTTTATTATTCTAATAACGTATGGTGTTACCTAAGCTTTATATCTGAAGACAGAGTCCTAGACAGATAAATAGACATTGATTGATACCAGTCCTCAGCAGTTTTCTTGGCAACACTGTTGAGCGACATTCATTTATTTATTTATTATCATTCACTGCCTGATAGGCCAGCCTGCTTATCAGTCATCCCATGCTCCTTTCCCTTCATTAAAGAGATCAAATACACCACCACAAATTCCCTCCTTGACCATCCACAGCCACCACTCAGCAGCAATGCCTCAATGTAGTAGGAAAAAGAGTGGATTGGCTGATAAGAGAGAGGCTCAGATTCTGCAATGGTCTCCTTACAGGTTTACCAACCAAACACAACAGGAATGAGTGAAGAGATCAAAGACACTGACTGTGGTTGATCAGGACAGGTGTTTGTGGTGATGCTTTCAACAGATGGAGGTTCCTGTGAGAGAAGAAAAGAGACCCAGGTTATACCAGCCAAATGTGATGACTCCTCAACCAGAACCATTGCAATCAGTTACATTTTTCTCCCTGTTGTAAAGTGAAGTGCATGCACACACAGAGTTTAATTCATTTGCATCTTAAAAAGAAGAAATGTTATCCCTTTTGAGAAGAAGAACAGATGCAAAAAGAATGAGAGACCTTTACAGCGCCACTTTCATAACAGAATTTGGTTGTTCTGGAGTGATTTATTTCTGAAGAGAAAAAAAAATGCAAAGAACTTGGAACACAAAAGTACCTTCTCATCAAGGGTTGTCTATCGTTTCATGAATCACATGTGATGGATGAGATTTATGAATTAGAATCTGCGTCAAAAGATTTACAGCATTCTAAATTAGTTATGGCATCTTCTCGTCTGTGAGCATAAACTTTCAACAAAATATCTATATCACCATCACAGAAGCATGGCCAACCCAGTTCTTTCATTTCACTGCAGCACACCCAGACCCTGTCACAGTGTTTGATGAATTCTTGAAGGAATGGGCTTCAGATCAATTAAAATAAACACCACAAGCTGATTTATCAAATCTTTTCTGAATGCTCTCAGAAAATGTCAAAAATCTGATCCATTGACAGAGAAGAGTCAGAGAATCGTGGCAGCCTATGGGATCACAAGACCTTTTCAAAACCATCATAAATCACTACAGAAAACAAATGGGGCACCATGTGATAAGATTTTCTCTGACAGCTTTGCTTCAACAAGACATGTATGAGATAAATGGATACCTTTGTCTGTGCCCAATTGTCAGTTTACAAAGTTCCAACTTGTCAAATTGTAAAATACACCACATCCAAAATAATATACCTTTTTGGATATCCAATAGCATGATTCAAGAAACCTCTCACTCTATTTCTTTGTTGCAATTTTAAAAGTACTCCTGCAAGCAGAAATACTTGAGAAAAGACAGACAGGTAGAAAGACAGGAAGGCTGGTAGACACACGTCAAATATTACCTAGAACTGCAGTTCTATTACTGCAGTCTACCTAAGATAATGAAATCCCCTTTTTAGCCCATTATAAAAAAACTATTTGAATAACTGCAAAATAACTTCAATTACAATAACCTTTGATATTGCTCTGGAGTAGTTCTCTTTCATACAGATTCTGAACATATTCAGAACAGTGAAGTAATATGTAAATTTTCTCTGATTTTAGTTAGGCTCATGGAAATGCCTTTGCTAATGAGGTATATGATGTGTTGTGAATCAACACAAATATTCAGGTATCAGAAAACAAATGCATTTGATACCAAATTAAGAATGTGTTCAGCTACCCATGTTGGTGTTTTGAACTCTATTATCAATCTATTATCATTTACAAGTGGTTATGGACACAGAAGCTTTTGTAAGAGCATTTCAAAATTTCTTAAGACTTGGTATAGTAAAAAACCCAGGTAGCTTATGTATTTTGGATACAGTCTCTGTTCCCAGCCTTTAAAATACTGGCTTAGCTTTCCTCAATATGTAAGAAGACTGTAATCATTATCACACAGGGCATGAAGAAACACAGAGAAATTGAAAATACAATTGCAGCTATAGCCCATGCTTTTTAATGTTTATTTTTTAAGCATTATTTCTGTACACCTCTAAAATTGCCTCTACTTTTTGCAGAAGACAGTTTACAAATTCAAATTCCATTTTCAAAAAAAAATCTTACTCAGAGATGTATAATGCTTCCTGTGTCCAGTGTTCATTGTAGGAAAGAAGCACAATCAAAATCCCCTTGGAACTTGTTTGTTGAAACTACAGTATTGATAATGTACTTGGTGGGCTTGTCAACTTCAAGATGTCATGAATGAAAATCAGTCTCAAGTGTCCTTCCAGGGGTTTTAGCTGAGACAATAAAATCAGGAGCAGAGAAAGTTTAGAAAGTCTTTTTAACCAACGCCATCCCTCTCCAAACTCCCTATGCAATGGAGTGATAATCAAATAAAGACACAGCCTAGGTCCTTTCAAATCTGATTCCAGACCTTAGCATGACAAGTTGGCTTGCTGATGAATGACTTCCCTCACAAGGGCTATGTATCCGAGTCTAGTGCCATGCTTTAAACCATTACATTTATTAGAGGCCTTTCACATAACCAGAGTCTAGATGGGGTCTCCAGCAGGAGTTGAACTAAATTGATTCTACTCCTTCCTCTTCAATCCCACATGAAATACGTGTTTCAGTATCTGTAAGAACTATCTGGAAGAAGAGTAATGTGAACACCAATCTATGAATAGAAGAACCAATGGAAGTGGGAAAAGGAAAGCAATCTCAGTAACTAAATGTGATCACAACACATGGACTTGCTCTGGTGAAGGATACTTCATTTATTAAGCTAAATGCACCTCTTTAATTTCTCAGCACTTCAGAAAGAAAATCAGAATTATTTTCTTTAACCTTTTTTCTCCAAGACAGAGTACCTACAGGAAGGAGTTAAATATCCTACCTACTGTACACTGCTACATGTCTATGTTTCGCAAGTTCTAAATGCTAGGTAAGCCTAACTTTGCTGTCAGTCTTTAAGCTATGAAATAATTTAACACACATTTCGTGTCATTAAACATATGTAATGGTATACACGCACCTAAATAAAATGTAAAAAAAATATTTGTCCACTCCATTGAATAAGAATCTATTGTTTATCTTAATTGCTGCATTTGTGCCCTAATGTTCATATAAGAAATACTCTGTTAACTTTTAGTTAAAATTTCAGTACTAAAACAAGGGGGAATGATATAAGTATACTTCTGTGTTGCTTAAAATAAAATTGATTTTATTTATGAACACCTGTAATCTGAAATCTTCCTACAGTTTATACTTTTAATGAAAATTTGTAATATATTCAAAAAAGAATAGAATACATATTTGTGTTTATCAACCTTGTCTCAAGTTCCTCCATTTGCAGAGAAACGTCTGGATCACTCTGTGGCCTTCAATTGTTCTTGTACTTTGCTAATTGCAGAACCATAACTAAAAATTAACACAGGACTGTAAGTTGGCAAGCGGAGTACTTGAGTACTTTGCCTTATGGTAAGTCCTAATTTTGTTACGTTCACTGTAACAATGGCCTTGAATTTATGTATACGGTAAAAGTACACTGCAGGACTTTTAGTTCTCAGAACAACATCCCTGAAAACATTATTCAAACTTTTGAGGTGCATGGACTAGTACCTGAGCTTAAGAAAAGCTCTTGGAAAATCCCAGTGAATTTTTTGACAGATTCATCTTCTAGCCTTTGGAAAAGAGAAGGTGCTCCAGGCAAGATATTTGATTAAAGCTGCAAAAAATAGTGTTGCTGGCACAGCTGGTATGTTGGGAAAAAATTCATCACTGAGTCTGAAGCTGCCATGTAATTTTCTCTCAACAGTTCTTTTCTGTATTTGACAGAAGATTTGCACAGGACAAACTAGCTTGACAGAGGAGAAGTCAGGCAGCTGTTGAAGTATCTCTAAACATGACAGATCACTATGTTTTAACTCAGATTAATTCACTTATTACAGGTAGGCCTAAATCACTGGTCATTGTCAAACTAGTTGTCACAACTAGCAAATCATGTCAGATTTCTGAACAAAAATGTTTCAAATACTAAACAATTCTTATACCCTCAGACTGTCTGCTTCTCACACAGCCAAGTAAAGCATTGCAAAATAACCATTGTTGCTCCAGCAGTATCTGTGTTGTTTGTTTGGTATTTCATAGGACCAGAAGGACTTAAAAATTGAGTACAGATTCAGGTAGCTGACAAAAATTAAAGTATTTCTTGCAAGTTGCTCTCCAGCATCACACTCCAACTTTTTTGTCCATTTTATGTTGCTTTTAAAATGTTAATTACTGCCTTAAACTCTTACCCATTTTTCTCACTGTATATTTGGTGGTACAGCAAATAAAAAACAACAGGGCAAATTTTAAATATGTCCAGCATCAGCTTAGCAGAATTACTAGATTGCTAGATTATAATGAAAAGTCACTGTCAAAATGCAATAGCAGAAATGAAGTCCATATTTCGGGCTGTATTTCAATTAGTCTTCTCTAATTGATTAGATGGTAAAATCTGTAATTCAGATACATCCAACAGACTTTAAAGGCTACAGAGCCTGAAGCATATTTGCAATATCAGAATTATAGATTGGCCTAAATCTGTGCTATTGGATCCAAACCTCCCAGATCATGGGGCGGTTTGGACACAGTTTGAACCTTGCCAATGGAGCTCAGAGCTACTCAGAAACTTAGCCCAAAACATGCACTGGCAGCACAAAACATTTTGAAAACTGAATTCCTTTCTCAGGGTTTTCATAAATTATGCTGATGTTTTCATACAAATAAAAGGACTGACCTGCAAAAAATTCACAGCTAAACTCTGAGGGAGAATGCTGCATCTCAGGAGAGGAAATGAATTGTGTCATGTGAGCCAAAGGAGTTTTTTCATAAAGAAAAATAAATACATTTTATATTTTTCATCATTGCTAATTAAATGTGGTAAAGAGCATCTCAAGATGTGATATATGAGGTTTTCAAGACAAGATTGGATGAAATGTCAGATAATCTGGTGTGATCCCATAGTTGACCATATTTTGAGGGTTAACCAGAGATGTCCCTGAAGTCCTTTCTACTCTGAATCACCCTGTGATCCTAGCAATATAACTTTCTTTGTTATATTATTTGTTTACATATAAAGTACATAGGTGTCTTCAATGCCTACTCTATAAATGTATATCGTATGGTGAAAGTTACCAAATCTCACCGTTGTCATTGTACAACATACACACCACAGCTTATACCCCTTCCCTCTGCCAATTTATGTGGGGTCATACTCTGATCCAGCATCTTCTCTTTGTCAGATCATCTAATAAACAATTAGTTACCTTTTATTTATTACTCTCTTCTAGCCTGGAAGGTAGGTATGTAACACATATTTCAAGGATGAGAAATGCATTTCCTCAGCAGTAACGAGGAGATTTAATACAGTTTAAATCAACAAAGGGTTATATATTTTAAAGGCACAGAAGGGGAAAAACATAGTAAAGTTATAGATTCTATAGGGTTTATGTATAATTATGGGATTTCTAAAAGGATTTTAGCTAGAAAGACAAGGCTTCTACGTGTTTTAGTTAGGGATTGAAACATTATAGCTTCTTTCTGTCCAGAGATACATGGGTTTAGTGCTGGAAATACTTCAGTCTCTCCTCACAGAATGGAGCTCTCCTCTCTCATGATACCTTATGTCAAATTATACTTATGACGGGGTATAAAGTTGTTGCAACATAAAAGTCCTCCTACTTATCATGTGTCCAATCACAGCTGAAAAGCTTGTGTGAAGGAGGCCTTGAAGGGGAAAGAAGTGTCCTCTCTCTTTGCTGCTCCTTGACAGTGTTCCGGGAAGGGGTTGGTTGTTATTAGTCATTTGTGTAAACTGATTTGTTCTGGCTTGGGGTTCTCACTTTGTTGCTGATAGAAGGAAACCTGGAAAAGTGGATGTGAAAGGACTTGTTAGATGACTTTCTTAGATGGTTTGGGTATGCATGGACTGGTACACATGCATATTTTGTTTTGCTGAATAGTAGATCTACATTATGCTTGTTGTTATAAAATTATTTCCTTAAGAAGTCTTTCACATTTAAAATGCCAGAGAACCCCAATCAGATCTCTGGCTTACAAACATTTAGACCTCCATATATTTAGGACAGTGTAATCACACATAATCCAATGTGTGAGAAGATGGACATGTATTCTAAAATCCAACTATCTTATCTGAAAGGCTGTTTCTTCCAGCTGCTTATCTCCCTCCTTACCCTATTCCATCCGAAATTATTCTCCTACCATGCTGGAAAAACAAATGAACTTTTTCTAAAAGGCATTTAATTTAAAGGAGAGATGGCAAAAATGTAACATTGCCACTGTTCAAGTAACCAAGCTTGTATTAAATGAAATTCAGTTGGGAGTGCTCATATCTGTGGTTTGGCTGGTAGGTTGAGTTGGAGTAGTTCTGGCAGGATGATGGTGCTGGCTGTCAGCTGAGGTGGCAGCCCATTGAACTGGCATGATCAAAGAACTGAAGAGGAAATATGTCCAGAGACCAAGTGATGCAACAGAAGATTATAGCCCAAAAGAGATTAACTTTTCTAACTACAACATCCAACTACATTTACAACTACAACGAAGTAGAAAAAGGCTTTTTCTGTGCTCAGAAAATGGGGGCCTGTATAACACTAGAAACTGTCCCTTATCTTTCTCCTAAGTGAATCAAAGTCTTAATATTACACCTTATTACATTCCTTCAATGTTGAATAAAGAAAAAACAATAAAAATCAAAAAAAAAAAAAAAAAAAAAAAAAAGGCAAAAAGGGAATGGGACTATGGAACTCTTAAGTTCAGGGTGGACAGGGATAACTGGCACTGAGGTGCAATGACATCAATACAAAGAGCATACATAATGGACAGATTTTAGCTAAGGTATTTGTAGGTATAGTGTGTAACTTTTTCAACCTATTTAAGAGTTGCTTTAATTTCACTCATATTTTACTGTATTTTCTTTTCAAAGTGCACATGACAACAGGCACTTGTAGGTTTTTTGTTTGTTTGTTTGTTTGTTTTGTTTTGTTTTTTTGTTTTTGTTTTTAAGTTAAGGTATCTTCTTAAAACAGATGAACCAAAACCCTCCGAGGAAGAAATCAATTAATTAAAAATTACGTAAGAACATCTGCTTTCAAGCTGATCAAACTAGAAAGGTGAAAACAATGTCTGCTCTAGTGGAGGGAAGAAAGATGACAGTTTGGGGAATGGGGAAAAGGCAAAATGTGGGGTAAATGATAAAGAAGCTGCCACATTCCATGTCTCGAGTCATGTTAAAATGTGAACTTAAACACAAAGTTCAGTTCAGTGAAGCAGAAGGACAATTCTCTTCCTTAGATAGAAAAAGATCTTTTTTCATCTGTAGCAGGTGACATATGACTCGTGCAGATGAGCTACTAGCCATTTCAATCCCTATAACTTGAGAAATTCATCAAGGTCCAGGAACACTGACTTGGATTATTCACATGAGCTCAACAAACACTGTAGAGAGCTGTCATTTAGTATTGTCATGCACAAAAAATCAAGCAGTATTTTGCCAAATGAGATTATGTTCTGTACAGAAGGACCCATGCAGCACCATGAAATGAATGCCATAGAGAATAAACACAGGAATGACCCCTGCTTACATATTTTATTTATTAAATTATATGCACTTAATTACTCAAAACTAGCTTTTCAGAAGACAAAATTTCATGTCTTTTCAATTAATGTATTCTTTGTTAAAGTTTTTAATGTGGTTATTTACTTTCATATCCCATGAAGCTAAGTGAACCCATTTATGCATATTTGACATTTAAAAGGGAATATTTTTAAGGTTGTTTTGTTTTGTTTTTTTTTTTTTCACTTCATTTGATCAAACCCTTGGGTTTTCTGCAAAGACTAAATTTACTCACATATATAATTGTTTGAAGCATGTTTTCTCATATGAAGAGATTATTTCAGGTAACATATGAGAAGCTTAGTAAAACTCCTTTTCAGCATGAACAATATTTTAATAGCAAGGCCTAAAAAACACTTTTAAAATGAGAAATGCAATAATACTGAATTATTTGACTGCTTCTTAAGTCAGTGGCACTGGAGGCTTTGTTAACCTAGGCAGCTCACGGTGTCTCTTGCAAAGTGACATATGTCTCCTGTATACACAGGCATCAGATGAGCCTAATTGAAAATAACACATATTCAGCAGCTGACAGCTTATTGTGGCTGAGAGGGGAACAACTCCCTATTTTAAACAATTCTCACTTGCATTCTTCCCCCCTTTGAGAAAAGAACTACTCAAACGGATATCTTATTACATTTTTTGAGACAAAACTGCCATTGTTTTCAGTTAGGTGTGCTATGCTTACTGTTACATTTGGGAACAGGACCCACCTAAACGATGAAATGACACCTCCCGTGTGGCAATTTTACAAGAGGTGCACTTGATTTCTGCTGCAAATGCCATTATCAGTTGAGAAAGACACTCTTCTGAAATTAAATGTAGGACGACGTTCTGTAAGTGGAAAGTGGGCACTTCCCTTCAATGCCCAAAGATTTGACACCTGGGGCTTCTGTAAGAGAGAGACGAATCTGAACAAGGCTTATGAGCTTCCATTTAACGTTCTCCACCTCTCAGATGACATCAGAAAGTCTCAGGCTTATCATTGCCACTTGAGGGGCAGGGCACTTCCAGACCATTTTTAGTAGACAAGTACTTGCGTACTTTGGAATGTTTGTTAATAGTGAGCACAAGTTGAATTCTCAGCACACTACCTGTTTTGCATTAAGACCCTAAGGACGTCTGAAGACTGATGTTTATACTGACTAACACAAACAGCTGATTTTGCGTATCAAAGTTAGGCATCTTAGGCTCCCTAGGCTTTATCAGAGGGACAGAGGGAAGATGCAAAGACCACAAGACAGGCTTCTGCTCTCAATCTGTAAAATACCTTCCTCTCTTCTTGACAATCCTACTTCATACAGCTGAAGCTAAAAGCCAAAATGTGAAAATGCTAACCCAAAGAAAGGACTTACAAGAGTATCCACTCAAGGAGTTTGTTGTGAATTGAGTAGTTTATCTGACTGTCCCTAGATGTCCATGGAGAAACACTAGAGACTGGGAACGTTACAACTTGGGAACAGAATATCACAATCATCTTTATTAACTAAATACCAAGCTATTTTTGAGCTCATTGGTGAGACAATAATTTGGTTCCATTGAAAAGAGTAGTAACAAAGTTACCAGAAAATCACTACAGCTTTCGAATATGGTATTTATGGTCAGATAAAGCCACGTGGAAATGAAACTATTGGGAAAGTATACTCTAAGTTGGAGTAACTCTACTGCATGTCAGTGCTCTGGAGACACTCTCCCTTTGCTCAGTACTTTTTCATGACTATCTGGCTGACACGTTGTTCCATACAAGTAGGAGCTGTTTATATACCATCAGTAACAGCATAGGTGGAAGTAAATGGCTGTTGCAAACAATATTAGTTAGGTGACCTTGGAAAAAAATGGACACTCAGGGAAGAACACTGGTATAGTGCTTAACCATGTTCAGCGCACTCAAAAGTTATTTCTTGGTAGACAGACATTTAACTTGGGCAGGAAAACAGTCACCAATCTATGCATGTTCAGCAGGGCTTCCAAAGTCACTCTTTAAGCAATTTTTAGGCTTGATTTTTTGATTCAAAGTCCTAAGTATTAAGCAAGAGAACCAGACAGACAATATATCATAGAAAATGTTATGCTGATCTCAAACCAGAACCAGTACTAGCATTGTCTGAATCCATTAATCATTATTTTATTCACTGAGGAGAAATGGACTTAAATATTTCCTTCTTTTGAGGTATGTCAGAAATCAGATTTTCTTGTTGAAATAGAAAATGGCTTGCACATGTATATTCTCACACCACAGTATAGACTAAAATCAGAAAAAATACATAATGCAAGGAAACAGAAAGAAAATCACAAAAAACCCTCCCACAAATACATGATGCCTAGAGGATATAAAACCAAAGAGAAACAAATGAAAAAAAAAAAAAAAAAAGAGAAAAAGGAAATTATACTAAATTCTGGTGTGCCTTCCAAAACTAAGAAAAGATCTAAAAAAATGTTGAAACTCCTCAAAATTTATATATATCTAATTGGATGCATAAGCTATCACAAAGAATCACAGAATCAAAGAATCTGCTGAGTTGGAAAGGACCTACAAGGATCACTGAGCCCAAGTCCTGGCCCCGCACAGGACCATCCCCAAGAGTTACACCATTTGCCAGACACTATTGTCCAAATGCTTCTTTAACTCTGTCAGTTGGCCCTCCTGGCTGCCAGGGCACTGCTCACTCATCTTCAGCTTGCCATTGACCAGGACCCCCAGGTCCCTTTCCATGGCACTGGCTTTCCAGCATCTCATTCCCCAGTCTGTATGAACATCCAGGTTGCCCCATCCCAGGTGCAGAATCCAGCACTTTCCCTTGTTGAACTTCACATGGTTGTTGATTGCTCAGTCCTCTAATTTTTTGGGGTCTCTCTGCATAGCCTCGCTGCCTTTGAGGGAGTCAACAGCTCCTCCAAGAACTGGAATAGACTCTGATCAAAATAGATGAAATTCACTTTTCTAATGCTTGAATGGAATCTCTGAGCAATAAATGTATCTTTTACTCACTTTGGGCTAATGGTATAGCATCCTCCTTCTGCATGTAGTTCCTTGCCATGATGGTGAATTCATACTTTATAAATGGGACAATTTTGTTAGGGGCAGATAGTAGTGTCAATCTAAAGCCCACTTTTATAATGTATTGCACTTAATTCACCTCCTTTGCCAAAAGACTGCAAACTCTGCAAACACGGCTAAACAATGTATGTTTAAGGTTTGATATGTTAAGCAATATCAACAGAAGGTGGAGTTAGTAATTTAAAAATGTTTTAAAATGTAGGCTATAATCTGAAAGACTCATCACCTGTTGTCCCTAATTTACGCCAATTTTCATGCTTGAGTGATGAATTCAGATATTTTTAGAATGCTACAGTTTTAATATTCATGCTGAGGGGATCCTTGACCTCTAAGTTGATACCCTAAAATAAATTCCAAAATTTTTATTCTATGGTTTCATTTTCTACAGCTTAAACTCTAAGTTCTTAGAAGCTGCCTTGGTGTTACTTTGTATTCACCCAACATCTGGCACAACTGACCTGCTTCTTGGTAAATAATTAGGCAATGACACAGTAAACATGATTGTGGCTATTACCTTGGTTTCGATTAAATATAAACTTGCAGCTTTCCACATCACTGCTGTATTAAAATATTTTGTAGGCATTCTGAAATGATTTTTGAACTTCTGATTGCACTTTTATGTGGCTACATGATTATATTTAGCCCTGTAATAATAAAATACTTATAATTTTTTATATAATGAAGAGAATATGATCGGAATTACCAATACTGATAATTCAGCAGTAGAAGAAACTGATTTTGCAAAATAGCACTGAAAATGTTGTTATTTCGGTCAGCCTTAGCAGACAACTACATCAAGGGATTAACACGAAAACAGTCTTTCCCCCTTTTTTTAGCCCATTCCAGGAGTAGCTAGTAACATCCCTACAGAAATGATCTGATGATTTTAAAATTTTTAGTTCTGAGACTGAAGAAATACATCCTTTGTACACCTACTGAATGACCGTCTGCTACAAAAGTCCTCTTACCTTTATTTTTAACTCTCCTTCACCTTTGTGATAGCTCCTGGCAATTTGCATAATAAGAAAATGTATAAATATGTAAAAATGTTTCTAATATGCCCTCTGATAAAATAAAAGCATTTTTGTATGGATAAGCAAAACAAAAAATAATAATTATAAAACTAGATAATAGAAAAAAAAATGCAAAAACCAAACCAACATCATTTACTATCCACATCTGAAAGCCACATGAAAAATATGCTGCAATCACCAGTAGATTTTTTTCTCTTTTAGGAAAAGCAGTTTTATTCTCAAAAACTATTAGGCTTTCTCTTAGCTTAGTGCATTTGCAAGCAAAGGAAAAACAAGAAATAGGATCACTTAAGTGGGTAGTGACAAATCAAAGACCTTCATTGCTGATTTGAAAACCATAAACACCTTTTTCACACCCTATAGCAGCTCAGTCTGATAGGTGAAAAACTTATTTTTGAGCCCTGGACCTGACTGGCTCAAACATGCAAGCCAACTTCAATATTTTATTCAGTATACAAAGGAGTGACTTATCCACAGTGACTTTACCCAAAGGAGGACACAGTTCCTCCTTAGCCTCTTTGCAACCCATTCTTCTCAACTGAGCCAACCAAAATAGTAAATTATTCCTACTTTTTATCTTCACATTTGTTGTTGCTACCTTTGTACTTCATTTCTCTGGTTGCATTTAAGGGCATTCCCAAGAGAATAAATTGTATAAAACTCATCATTTTAGATATATTTCTTTTGTCTCTTCATTTACTTAACATGTGCCTACAGGACTATGAAAGTGGATGGACCCTAATCTGAGAATCAGGTCAACTGTACACTGTAAAGGAAACAAAGTCTTTAAACTCAAGTCAATAGAGCATTTATTACAGAGATAGGAAGAATGGATTAAACATTCTAATGTTTTGATATTTTACTCAGCTATTATTAATCGTCATCAATATTCGGACATCATTAAGCAGTGTTGACTGAATGTGAGATGAGCTAGTCTCAGCTAACTCTTGTATCATATGGAGACTAAATTAGGCTTTTCAATAATCGCTGTTTCTAAATGGCTAACAAAAGGTACTCTGTATTGCCCCTGTGTCCTTTATGAGTTCCATAAATAACTAATTAACCTCTGTAACAAAAGTCGGCACTAAAACAGGAGGCAGACTCTCTGTACAAACGATGGGCATCTAAGAAAAGATCTGAACAATGCAAAGATTACACTCCTTTTTTTTGCAGTGTTCTCCACAGAAATTAAATGCTTATTGACTCCATGTTAATATCCATTTAGTAATCTGCCATTTTTGTTTGTTTTAATATAGCGCTCAGTTTTACAGTAGAAAGGAATTATGCAGTTTAGAAGTATGAATATTAAAAAAGGATATAATTAAATCTGTAGCCTGAAACCTCTGTCTAAAGCTATAATGACAAATTTAGTCCATATTTATTATGGTGCACAAGGGACTTTAACTAGATCATTAGTTTATATGCCTTACTCAGTAGTGAAGTTCTAAAACTTCACATTTTGCATATTATTACATTATTCATTTTTCCAACTAGGCATAAAATATGGCTTCCCAAGAGTACAATACCTAATTCTTCAAAATATACAAAGATAGCAATAAAATGATTAAATTACAGCTCTTACATCTGTTCTTCTTGTCTGATTATAAATTAAAATGTTCAAAAGCAGAAGAAAACAACACAGGTAACAAATATGTTTAACCTACATATCTTCTCAGAATTAAAATATTTACCCAACTTCATTCCTGCAATTACAACTGCTGTTGTTTCATCCCATTTTTCACAGGTTGCTGTTTCTTTTTTTGAGAAGTTGTGAAATAGAGTATAATTTGATGAAAGATTTAAAAATCACTGACTCTGACTGATAACATGGATTAGGTGCTGTGAACTCACCACCACAGTTACTGAGAAAGGTTGATCAAAGAACTCAGTGAGATTTCTGTGTATATGAACATGTTGGTTTAAAAACCCCATAAAACGTTATGCCTGTCAGGAGAAAAATACAAAATACTATTCTAAAATACTACCCATCATTGCAAAATGCTGCTTGGTGTTTTCTTTATCAATTACACATTAACAAATCTTTAATCCAATGATGGAAATGCACCAGTGCAAGTGTCACTGACAAATTATCCTTGGCACTGTCTCTGAACTTGTAACACATTTCAAAGAAGACTACCTTGATGCAAAATACATGAACTATTAAATCACAATGCCTACTGAGAAATTTAATTTTAGAGAGTATTATTGGGGAAATAGTTATTTACTGAAAAAATTATATTTGAGAACAATAAATTTATTTTAAACTCTATTATTGCACTCACCTGGAGCTATTTTTGTTTCCTAAAGTTCTGAAATTCATAAAAACAAGTGCCTAAAGAAATTGTTTAAATTACTGTGGTCATAATGGCACTGAATCAGCATTATGCAGCAAGGCATTACTGGATGCCATGGTAAATTTCTGTGGATAAATTAGAGGAGCAGAAGTTACGAATGAGTGCTCCTTTAATGCTTCTGAACCAATTGTGTTTTCATCAAATTGAGGTACTATACTATGTTTCCAGTTTTCATCTGTCCTGAATGGCTGTATTTACTCTACATGTAGATTACTCTGTATGTTCCCTTGACATATGCCTTGCAGATACATTTTATGACAATATCAAAAATGTCTTTATTTCTTTATATCATGGCTGCTTCAGTCGCAAATAGAAACATATGGAATAAAGAACTGCCTGAGTTTGAATGATCAAGCTCTTCCATTTACTGAGCTGAGCCCACATAAGCCAACTTACAAAATGCCCCCAAAAGATTTAACTTCCTGTTTTCAAAACATAATATTACAGCTGATAATGTGTACAACATAAATCTAAAAGATGTTTCCATTAAATTGAGAGGGGGAATAAAAAATTGGATGAGGAAAAAGCTTAGAAGAATTTGAAAACTCTCACGCGGAAGAGAGTTTTTGAAAAAATATTCCTGTTTACAAGACTACTTTTGATTTATGTACTAGCATGTTGAAAATCTACCTCATTCACCCAATCTGTGGGGGGAAAAAAAGAGAAAGGGGAAAAATAAAAGAAGCTGGCTTCATTACATGATGTCCCTCGATAAATAAAAACTCGATCTGGCCTCTGTCCACTGCTGTTCTAAATGAGCCCAGTCAGTCTGGCCCATGTTTTTTCATTTCATTTTCTCTAGCCAAATGACTACCATCTGCTGTCACAAAGCTGTCACACAATCAGTAATGGAAGATTTCTAAGGAATATAATGGCTGAAGTATGAATATATGGCATTCCAGCTCCTTTCTACCAGAGAGAGAACAGCAACCCATTTGAAAAGAAACAGCAGTAGTGTTCTCCCACTTCTCAGCAAGTGCATTGTAAAACAAATCTTTATTTGAACTCAAGACGTTGACAGGTCAATTGAACAGAATAAGTCTAGTTTATGATGCAGTTGTCAGAAGTGGTTAAAGCAGGAGTCTGTTTACCAGCGCTCTGAGATATTCCAACAATTTTTCTTGCAAACCAGCACCTTGAGGTTAATTACTTTACCAATTTGAGTAAATGGCAAGCCATATTCCCATCTGTCTCCATTAGTTCCCCACTATTTCTCAATTTATGATGACTGGGGTCAAGGCTGTGGTACAAAAGAAGAGCTAATAAAGCATGAATGGAGTAATTTTCTATTTATACAAATGTGGTAGCCACAGTATAAATACGGAAAAGACATTTTAGAAATGCATATTCTTTTCCTGGAAAACTCTGGGTGCTAAATGTATTTAGAGAAGGAAAAAACAAAACTAGCAATGAATTGCTGTTTCCATACTTATTTATCTTTAATAAAACCTGCTATGTCTATGCAGCACTGTACTGCCCACTTGCACCCTGGCACAGGAACAAGAAAAGTTCTAAAAAGCTTACAACAGTTGATCTCTACTAAGCTTGCTAATTCACCAAAGGCAAGGTGCCTGGGAAAGAAAAAAGAAATCTCTTTATTTTGGTACTAAAATACAGCATTACTGAAGCTTTTCTTCCTCGAGTAAACATTTCTTGCTATCTATATAGGATTTAGTGCTGGAATCCCTTAAAAGCTGTTTAGCAGTGTGACTGATTTAAGAGCATCTCAAGGGACAATACCTATTTTATTTCTGTTTATTCATTAAAACACTGTGAAATTTAACTCCTGTATTAAAAAAACTAGCCTTTTTCTTCTTTTTTTTTTTTTAGTTTTAAATTCAAGCACATAGTTATGTTCTATTCAAAGTACTTAATATCTACAACCAATTCCTTAGAAAAATAACTCCAGGAAAAACCTCCACCAATTCCCACAAACTGTTAATGAATATGCTAGTTTGATAAATTCTGTCTAATCTACTTTGTCTAAACAGTGGCAGTCTAAAACCAGAAGATAATATTTTGGCCATTTGCCACAAATGGCAGAATTACTCATTAATTAAACACTACAATAAAATAAATTTTGCAGCAAATGAGGCATAAAGCACGTATTTTACCACAAATGATTCAAAATAGAATGGAGGTAATAATGTCCTATCGCTCTTTGTGTAGTGTAAAAATTTTAAACCATGACATATCCATTAGAAGCCACAGAAACCCATTAATATGAAGCAAATCAGTAAGTCCATATACATATTAATTTCTGTAACAGTCTAGAGAATAACGTATTTTTAGATTACTATATTCTTTCCTAAGATCAGATCAAAAGCCAGCCATTAAAGATGACAGCAGAACCATCAAAGAACAAAATTGACTATCAACTCTTCTGATTTCTTAAGAAGTCAAAACCTAAGGTTAGCACTTATACTTTTATTCTCCATAAAGTTCCACATTGTCAGCTTTTCTCATTATATCCCATTTTACAATAGAAGAATTCTGCTACTAGTGTGGATTCTAATGTTGCTCTGACACTAAGGAAAAGCAAAACCAAACACCTAAACATGATTGGGAAAGCAGAGAAGGGGAAAAAGGGGTTCATTCTGTACTCAGAGATCATATTCCTGTTTGATGATGTACCAAAAAGCAAAAAAAAACGTGGAGAATTTAAACAGATGAACAGTCTTGTTTTCAATCTTTCAATAAAATCCAGATAAACTTTTCTAGAGAACTCCTTCTTCAATAGAAACTTTTCCTGTTTGTACTGGATACTCTCAAAAGCCTTCCTGAATAGAATTATGCTGATAATGCATTTTTTTAAAATATATTTTTTTTTCACAATGATTCTACCCATTTTGGATCTTATAATTACAAGGAATTCTTCTTTCTGTGCCCACTGAAAGGTAACATACACACCTACAAGTCAAATGCATATATCAACCATGCCAAGTTCACTTTGTTAAAAATTGATGAAATAGTTACTTATACTCAACAGTTTCTGAAAATAACAGAATTACCTTGACTTTTTTCCCTAGTTTTCCTCAATTAAGAGTTGCTGACTGATAGACATGAATCAAAATTAGATGTTCATTAGAAGACTGTAGTAGCAAATACAAAGGTACAATGTATACGATACTAATAGTAAACTTTATAACAAGGTACATAGAAAAAACACACGCCTCTATTTTCAACTTATTAGCAAAGTTCTGGTGACCTCAAACTAACCAGTTACTCTTTCAAAAACATTCTTCTGCAAGGACCCAGTTTTTCTAAATAGTTATTCTATAGTAATAACTAATATATTATGTATGTTTCTGATACTTTGGAAGAGGATTCATTTGAACCACATAATGCACTTTAACCACAAAATAAGATTTTTCATATGAAGAGCTCGTTTGAAAGGGCTAAGCCTTACCTTTTGAGTTAGGTCTCCCTGCAAGCACATTCCCGTTCACTATGATTTGTCTGTTTTCAGCTACTGCAGAATTTTATTAAGTAAGAAAAATTTGAGGAACAAGCTCATCAGTTAAAATACAAATCACCTCTACTGAAAGCAGTGAGATGGTACTAAACACTGTCATACAGTTTACTGAAAATAAAACCATAAAATGGTTAACTAGCAAGAGGAGAACTTAAATTAAGAAACAGAGGCCTGGTTTTGGTTGGGATATAGTTAATTTTACTCAAAATGACTAGTATGGGGCCGTATTTTGGATTCATGCTGAACACAGTGATGACAATAGAGAGCTATTTGATGATAACAGAGAGATATTTGATGATAATAGACATATTTTGTTATTGCTGAGCAGTGTTTCACAGAGCCAAAGCCTGTTCTGCTTTTTGTACTGCTATGCTGGCAAGGAAGTTGGGGGTGTATGGGAAGTTGGGGGGAGATACAGCCTGGACAGGTGACTCCAACTGAGCAAAGGGGTATTCCACACCATATCACATCATGCTCAATATATAAAGTGTGAGGAAGAAGGAGGAAGCTGGGGGAACATTTCGAGTGACAGCGTTTGTCTTCCCAAGTAACTGTTATGCATGTTGGAGCCCTGCTCTCCTGGAGATGGCTGAACACCCATGGGAAGCAGTGAATTAATTCCTTGTTCTGCTTTTGCTTATGTGTGTGGCTTTTGCTTTTCCTACTAAACTGTCTGTATCTCAACCCATGAGTTCTCCAGCTTTTACCCTTCCAGTTCTCTCTCTGATCCCACTGGTGGGTAGTGAGCAAGAGGCTGTGTGGTGCTTGGTTCCTAACTGGGATTAAACCATGAAAACTGCATGTGTCTGAAACCCCTAGAAAGAAAACTTAAGTTATTAATATTGAGGAAGTTTTGTGGCTTACTGGAGAAACACGAAGGTTTAAACATAGGCAAGGGAAGACGAAAATGAAATTCAGAACTTTTAAACCACGGAAACTTAAAGAGGATATACTATGAACAAACATTATTGCTACTTGAACATCTCTCAGGCTAAATGAAGAGCATTGGCTACTTCAGTTAAGCCTCCCAGAACTACTTTGAGAATTCCACAAACTTGTTGCCCTGACATTTCAGAAAAGAAGTCACAGTTTAAATGGTACAAACCTCAAACATCATATACATCCTTCCAGTGGTATACCCAGAGCATAATAAACATCAATAGAAACTCTCAGCTGTCATTGCCTGTGTTCTATTGCCATCCAAAATATTTCATAATTTTTCACAAGTATTAAAAATTAGCTTAAAATGCAGTTTGAAAATTGTTTCAGAGGAGTCCACGTGAAAAGGGGTGAGAACGACTTTCAGCAGCTACCTGCTTCGTATTGGCAGGGCATGCCAATATGAGTGCATTATCTAACCTTGCTGACTGACTTCACCGAAGAGAACATGCCAGTTAGACCCCAAGAGCCACAAAGTGAGTGTCCTGGTCTTGTAATGTGAGTCACTGAGTGCTAAGCATAATTTGCATAAGCAAAATTCAGGAAAGTAATTCCTTTTAAGATCTGAGGTTGAATCTCAAAAGGGAATTTGGATGTAGAAAGCCTCTTATTCTCTACGTTACCCAGACTCCTTAGTGTTTCAATTTTTAAATCACTTTTTGTGTCTCTATTTCAGTGGATGGAGTCACAGAACACAGAGTTTTAAATGTTTATTAAAAATGTTCTGGAATGTGAGAAGTCACTGGAAACCCTTTGGGTTACAATTTTTCATCACCTAAAAAAAAAAAAAATTGTCAGTACCAATATATGGGAATATTGCAGGGCAGCATTAAGCAATTGGAAATTGCTAGTATCAAATTAATTAACTAAAATTATGATACAATAACTGAAGTGAAACAGGAGTTACAATTTCAAAAACCTGCAAGCTACAGTGGCAAAGATGAATTAATTCAGCCAAGAGAGACAAAAAAGTAACAGGTCAATGATATACAAGTTTCAATAAAAAATAATTTTTAAAAAAGTCTTACAAACAGGCAGAATTGCCTTAGGGCTGTATTCAAATCATACCTGACTTCAGCTGCCACAATTTGCTCTACAGGATGAAATGGAAACCACCTTTAAGCCTATAAGGACTGAATTCAACTTTTAATTAGCAAAGTACATCTATTTTATAGAGCATTTTTACAGCAGCCTCGCAATAAGATAAACATAACTTGTATCTCTCTTACTTCCTAAACCAAACAAAACCCAAACACTGGATTTTTTTTGAAAACACAATGACATGACGTAGAGAAGTCTCTAATTTCTGAGAACAGACTCATCTAAAATAATATGTAAGAGGAGTAACAAAATAATACAGAAGTGCACAAAGGCTTTATTAAATAAACATTTGGTGATCAGACCACTGACATCTCCTATACTTGGAATTTGTTCCTGATTCTTGAGCTAGCACTGCTTGATGCATGAGATGCAGCTTTGTCAACTGATAAAGTAACAAGACAAGACATATTACCCTGTTTCTGTGAAGAAACTCCTAATCAAAACTAAACAAGGATTTCTCAAGTTTGCACATGTTGTATCTCACAAAGTTTCCTAAGACATTTTTACAAGTCCTACAGAGGATTTGTTCAAAGTTGTAAGTGACTGCTTTGTCAGGACAAAAATGTCAGCTTTGTAGCAAGATGTTTGGGCATGCTTTCCGTTCCCTACTGTCCTAGCTGTTAAAAGAATGAATGCAACTGGTAAGTGGAATAATTTTCTCTCAGATTTGCTTCACTTATGATATCGTTTCTATAAAACACTTAGGTATAATCAGTTATACATATAAGAATTTTACTGCTTTTCTCAAAAAACAAAACAAAACAACAGCAACAATAAGGAAAAAAAAACAAACCACAACCAAAAGACATATGAATACAAGCCAAGTTTGCTTATAGTCTGTTAATACTTTGGACTGTAGAAATTATTATGGCAGAAGAGGAAACTACTAGTAAAAAAAGAGAAAATGAAACACCTTTAAATGTGAAAATCTCATATTAGGAATGAATGGGCTCAAAATAGAAGAATGAAGGGACACTACAGAAAACTGAAAGAAAAGGGAGATATCTGTTAGTACTTCTCCGCTTTTCTAGACTGGATCCCAAATCTTGAGGTGTTTAGATTTGATACATACTTTGACATAAGATCATTCTCGTGACTTCTGCTGTGCTTATACCTACCCATTGCACAAGAATGCCCCAACACCTCTTGGCAAAATAACTTGTTGCTGGGTACCACCACCTGGTCAGTATTTCTTATAAGCAAATAAGTGGGGTCTCCTTTTAGAAGCAATAATTTTGTATGTTGCACTTTTGGAACCCTATCCTTGATTGATGAAATAAATTTTAACTTTTCTGTTCATATCAAATAGGTGACTCAGCCATTCATGTGAAGTTTCAAGACATTCCCTTACAGTGAGCAACTCACTCCAAACAGAATCACTGTTCCTAAGCATCTCGGAGAGCAGCAATTTTTAGAGAGAGAGCTACTGGGTTCGTCAGGGCTAATGGCTTTTTGACTGCCTAAGTTTTCTTATTACACCTGAAATAATGTGACATAAGAAGAATCATTGTCTTTTCTCCCCTTATGGAGCCAAACACAACTATCTGCATCTGAGCGTATTTTTTGATGAGCAGGTCACTGAGAGAAATCATGAGCTGAAAAAATTAGGAATATGTATTATTTCTGTCTGCACTGACAGCTAAACTGCTCACATAATTAGAAAAATTAAAGCTGTTTAGGTACTAAGTAGTGCCCCAAGTACCAGCCAAGACCTCCACCATTTTACTTACATCTATTCTCCAAACCAGAGAATTGATTGGTTTAGCTCTTGTTCATATCTCTATTTCTGAATGTGTTTGAGGAACTCAGATAAGAAGATAAGGAGAGACACAACATATCCATGATGTAAGGACATTTGTCTGGCCAAGGATGAAAAGCCACATAGTAAAGAACTAACACCACGTATTTCAGAGGCAAAAATTTCGCCTATTTCTATGTCATGACTGTTATTTCAGTGTCAATATCTGACATATGAGGTAAACCTCCTTGAAATTAGCAGATTAATACCTCAGTTGCTACCACGCTTATGTTTCATGCTTTCATTTTGGAATGCTTGCAAATAACAAATTTTCCAATGATTTCTGGTTAAAACTTCTCAGTCTCTGAAACTGTAATTTTTAAGTGAATGAAAAAATCCTTTTATAAATTACTGCTTAGGGTGTCTTCCAGCTGAGTAATTAATCAGAAGTCACTTCATCCCAGCTATTATGTTTTTTTTACTACTCTAAGTAAAGGGTGACAAACTGAATGAAGTGTCTTCTGGAAAATAAACTGCATAATCTCTGTGTTCCCTGTATATAATAGAAAGTGCAGACTGTGTCTTAAGCTACAGCAGACCATTTCCTACAGAGAAGTAAGGTGCTTATCTGATGCTAAAATGGCATAATTTTTCTTCTGATAGCTAGACAGTGGGATGTAATCCAAACTCTAACCTGGCAGAGAGGATGGAATGTGAATAGTAGCACTGATTCCACAGCTGAGCAATGAAATCTCCTGTAGGTTAGTTCCCACAAAAGAACTAATAAGGGCACTTGTTTTCAGTCACAGATGCTCTCTGCTCAGTTCTATTCTAAAGTGCTTTATTCAGAGTTTCTCCAATCAATATTTTGACTTTGAGAGGCAGAGCTATTAGAGGTTGTTTAGCTTGAGTGCTGGAATGCCAGGTCTGGAGCCAGGCAGCCCTCCTCCACTGTTTGTCAAAAGAAGGTAAGGAAAAAAACAAAAAAGAGCAGATGCAAAGAAACAGTGTACATTCCCACCCCAACCAATAATGTGATTTTCTATTATTTTATCCTTCAGTAAATATATTTTATAGATTTAAAAACCAAGACACAAGAAACATAGTATGGAGGATAAGGTCAAAGCATCATATCTTTTCTCTGAAATGAGCAACCTGATTGCCAGAATAGCAATCAGGTCCTGGAATGCCACTTCCCTTGTCCTGGGATGAAACTCTTAGCAAATTCAAACATATTCCTTTTTCTATTATATGAAGTGATTAGCTAGGTAAGTCACAATTTTTGCACCTGGCTAGGAGGAAAATAGAGCAGGATGGGAATATATGAAAATACATAAAAATATAAAAATATATAAAATATATTTTAAAAGCCCTCTGCATGATAATGGATCTTTAGGTATCTTAGGAAAGAATTCAACTTCAATTATTTTAAGATGACCTATGAACATCTCAAAATACATTTCAAGCAGCAGTTCGGTTTTGTTTCTCCCACCAAAAAGAGTAAAAAGCTGTTCTACCAAACACAAACACAGGATGAGATACTGTACCATACAAAAATGACAGAGAGAGGCTGAACACTTTTCATTTCAAATAAGTAGGAAAACTTTATTAAACAATATTTATTACTTGGATTCCCAATCACAGTGGATGACTGCACCCTTATCATCTGTTTTCCGTCCACAGTATGCAGATACCACTTTTGGGAAGATTAAGTGCATGGCAGCTTATATTTTGTTGGATATTCTTCATTTTGGGTACAAATCCCTATAGAAATTTTGTTTAATCTGTGCAAGGGTTATATCCTAATTTATTTTACTTAATATGCCTTTTTTAAAAGATTTCTATTGCTTGTTAGCAACAGTTCTTTGCTGTCCACATGCTGCTCTTTTTAACATCTCTTAAGATATTTACCAGAAGAACAAACAAACAAACAAACAAACAAAAAGCCTGTGGTTTAGTTCTGCTCATGTCTTGAATCCAGAAGTTTCTCAAAATCATCAGTTTGGCAGTCACACATCTATCAGTCTTTTTTTAGCTTTTACTGTTGTAGGCAAAAATCTAAAGACTTTTTATATAAATAAGAAAAATTTCTCTACTACTCCACGTTTGTTATACATTATTACAATTTTACATTAGTGCTTGTCACTATTTTCACTTCATCCTTTCGGTATTGATCATCTGCTTTTGATCTCACACACTGAGTAATGACATTCTTTTCACCATGTTCAGGGTGAAGATTTCATGCAAGCTATTTTTTTAAGACTGCCTGCTATCAACATAGAAGCCAAACTGAGGAGATGCTGGTTACTTATTTGATAAGAAGGGAAATAAAGATTGAGTGAGCACAGGACAACATTTTATTTTACAATCATAAAGATGCTTCTACACCTTGTGAGGGGAAGCAAAATATCAGATAATTTTAAAAAATGTCTTTAAAGGAAATTGTAGATACTGAATTGTAACAGATAGTTGATATTTTCATTAAACTAGTCTGTTTTAAACATTTAGTTGCTTGGTCTTTTAATAACTGATAAGGTAGCAGTGTTTTTATTTTAGTACATATTGATTCTTTTGTAGTACAGACTGTAAATTACTGTTACAAGATAAGATGGTTTTGCTTTTATTTTAGGAAGACAGTCAAATAAGTCACCTGTATATGCCAAATGGAAACCTATAGCTGTTCAATTACACCCTTGCTTGATTCAAAGTGGGTGTTTTTGCACTGCAAACTGTAATTCCCAATTCCTGTTGGACAACCCTACATGCATCTGACTGATTATTTGTTTAGCAGTACTCAGCACACTGAACAGGGCAGGTTTGTTCTGCTGAAGATTTTATTACCCATCTGCCGCAAAGCATGGCTGTGACATAATTCATTCTATTTACCCTAAAACAACAATAACAAAATCACTTCTCATGGGTATGCAGTGTTATGAGGGGGAAAAATAATTTGACACTTCATCTTTCAATGTCTTGCTAGTATTCAGGGAAAAACTATGCAGATATAGTCCTTTCATTAGAAACTAAGGCAATAAAACTAATGTTTCTTCCCTGAACATATTTCACAAAGGAGACATCCCAGCATTTGGAATGTACATACTTCTCAAATAAAATTGACCAGTTGATACAGCTATGTCATAATTTGAAACATTTTATGTTTTTTCTTTTACAGAATGTTTTTGGTAGTGCTGAATGAGGAAGGCTTTTTGCTTCCATCAGGTTTAAGGGCTTTATTTTGAGTTTATTTTTGTACTAAGACTTTGTAAATGGTTCACTCTTATGTAAGACACCCAGCAAAAACATGTAAGTATTTTCCTTTCAAAATCCTCTAACAATCTTTCTGTCATCAATCTTTACAGCACATCTTACACAGTTATAAAACAGGATGCTGAATGCTTAGAAACTGTTACACAGAGAGATAGACTGCAATGTGCATATGTGTGTGTGCATAGTCGCATGGAGACTGTGTGGGGAGGGGGCAGGCGAGGAGGAAGAACCTGAATAATGATTTCAGAAAGCAGAGGTTAGAAACAAACACAGCTTTAAACAGTGCACACAGTTGTACCTTCCTTTCTGTAATTTAGATAAAACCAAACTGAAGGTATGTGGTAAGCTAAGCATGGTATATCAATATTTATGCTACTTGGAAGCAGCAAACTCCTATGCAAATGTTTGAGCTACATAGAGGAAACATTGTTTTCTGCACATCATGTTTCAAGTCATATGCTCTGAAATAAGGATTTCAAGAGTATGCTGGCCTTTTTGAATTTTTATTTTATTTAGAAAGCTGTCATTTACAAGGCCAAGTCTCTACTCAAAAAAATCCTGTTTTAATGATGATGCATATTATTTATTGCATGTACTAGCTATGAATACATTACTTTAACAATGCTTAAAATTGGCTGAAAAATCTACAAGCATTCTCTTCCTTCTCATGTAGAGCGAACAACTCCTGCTCAGCAATTTGTCTGTGTGAGACACTGAAATGAAGCACATAACACATTTTATTTTGCACTGACAGAGATGGCTATTTATTCTAAGCTCTTTGCTATATTCATAAACAAAAAAGTTAAGAATAACGTTTTCTAGAAATTCTGGGTGGTTCTGCATGGACAATTTTCAGTTCTGTCAAGTGAAGCCAAAGTAATATTCTGGTGTCATGTTTACAGCCATCTGTGTAGATGCAAAATCAAGTTTGGACAGCTTTGATCTTGATAAGGTGCAGATCATTTGATATGAAGGATGACTACCTTAGCTTGAAAGAACAAATGGATTAAAATTCATCATGGTCTGGGAAGAAATGGCCAGAAAGTTAAAGCTTATTTCAAAATAGGTTTTCTAAGTATAATCAGACACTAATTAAAGCAGCAGTAGCCATATTTGGAAAGACTACACCTCCTAGTATCTTGTTCATGTTAATAACCCATGAACACAGCTCTACAAAATGAAATAAATACAAAAACCAAAGCAACCCCCCTTGAAAAAGTCCCAATTTTTGTATCTGAAAGGGAACTGAACTTAAAATGTATAGACACATGAGAATCCTGTAAAAATATTTTCTGATTATTTGGTAAACACAAGAAAAAGTTTTTCTTACTTTTCCCATGTTCTGTAGGCTTAACGGTAATTATCACGACTGGGGTGACTGTTAAATGGTAGCAGTCATAGCTTTAGTTGTATGGCTGCTCAGAGAGGCAGGAACAGCAAAAAAGGAGAGGGGGAAAAATGTGGGTCTCCCTGATATCAATGGCCAAACAGCTGTTTTTATCAGGATTTCTTTATATGGGTGCAAGAGTCATGCGACTCCTCTTCCTGGAAGAATTTGGCATGCAGACATCATCTGTTCAAGAGTAGTAACAGATCAGGAAGTGTGTCAAACACAGATTCAGAATGGATAAAAATCCTTACTGTCATCTGTGCATTTGTGACTGTGAGAGAAGGGAACTTGAAGCTTTTAATAAATTGGAAAAACCATAACACCTGAATATATATTATTTTATATATATCTCTATGAAATGCTCTTCAGCAAATATTATGCCTTAATAACTGTTAAGTTATTAAATAGAAATCAGACACTTTTGCTCTCAATCTGCTGGAACTAAACCTGAAATTGAAATAAAAAACATTTTAAACAAATCCTTTAGTAAATGAACATATAATTCTCTTCCTCAGAATCTTGGATTTGAGGAAAGATATAGGAATGACTTTTTAAGAAGTTTGTCACACTTAAGTCTGCAGAAATTCCAGTAATTCATAGCTTAACTATTTCCAAATGCATCATGAATCAAATGTGCCTTGAAGGAAAAATGATCCACTTTCTTGTTATCATGGGATTAGTACAGTTTTGTAGACTTGTAATTTTAATTGAAAAACATAATTTTCTATAATATTGCTTGTGTCCACAGATTAGATTTGAATTACTAGCCAAAAGTTCCTGTTGCTATTCTAATTTTAATTCACTTTCTGACAGATAGGAACTTGAGTGTCTGACACCAGCGATACAAATTGAGAAGTCATCCACTCTCCTGATATTTCTTTTTAAGATAAATTACCTGAGGATATTTTTCATGACCAGGTATTAGTTTCTACCTGTCTTCTATAGAGAAAAAGATCAGAAAGCTGTGTCTTTTGCCTTCAGTTTTGCCAGAACCATAGTGAGGTTATTCTACATTCCTTATTTGTATAAAAGTGTTTCAATACAGTACATGACTTCAAACATGTATCATGTCTTGTGAGAGTGTTTGGACAATGGAAAATGGCAAGTAATGCAGGGCTTGGGGCTTAGTTTCAAATTTATCATCTAGAAGCACATTCTGAAGTGGTTGACTCACATTATCTGTCTCTTCTTCCTATAAATAAATACATCCATGTGAAATGCAGCACAATGTGCTCACATCCCCCTCCCCACAATCTTAATTTTATTTATTGAAATTTCTCTCTTATATTTAATGTACAGAGAAAAGTTATTTTGCACTGCCACCACTGCAGGAGCTTTTTAAATGATTCAAGGAAGTATAGCTTTCATTTAGGTTTGTGCCCTCCAGTCTGTTTATACTGGTCGATACACTTGTCTGAAAAATATAATGGATTAGCACATCATTCAACAAACTAGTCAGAAGGCAAGCTCAAGGCGACAGAGACCAAAAAGTAAATTACAGCCAGTAGTAGGGAAAGGCCAAGCCTACAGCTAGGAAACATCATATCACTACAAAAGCTGTATTCTGTGAGAATGTTACTTGAACTGAAATGAGCGAAAAATTTGCACTGAAATATAATAAAACAATCAACTCAGTGATTTCATAATGAATTATAAATTGTACAGTTTATGACACATAATGCCAAATGTGATTCTCACAAGTAGTGCATACTGCTGTCATACCTCCTATCAACAATAGGTATTATTAGTCTGTAATGTAAAAGGAGTATTTTGTCTCCAGTTTAGTATCTTTTATTTCAGATCTTATTTAACACACTTAAATATGTGCAAAACAAAACATGCCAAAAAGCATACAGTGAAAAAACTGTGAAAATATATCTTATATAGGTAGAATAAACACATCAAAAACATAATACAACTTGAATGATGGAAGGCTTTTCTCCTTAGCATACAGATAACATTCAAGGTGAAGTTTAGTAGCTGCAATTTTTAGCATATATGCAATTAATTACACTCTTTTCTATAATTGATCATTGTGGGTTATTTTTCTTTTTGAACCTCCAGCAACGAATCAGAGACAAAATCAAATCACTTTAGCTTTACTTCTACTTTAAAACTTATAAAACTCTTATTTGCAATAGACAACTCAGTTCTGTATCACGTAAAGCTATTCACATTTACAAAGAGAAAAGACCCCTAATGTTGTCATGTAGGTTGAAGACCATCATGGTATTGTAATAACCTTTCAGAAAATTAACACAGTGGAAGTAATTCACTGCTGAGGTAGATCCTTTAGCTCAAGTGGAGGTACATCAAGAAGAGTTGTGTGTGACATGCTGGAAGGTAGAAATCACACCATATGACTATTAAGTAAAATCTTGAGTTACAAACAATCTAGCAAATGCATCATGAGAGAAGAATGAGAAACTACCTGCCATGTAGCTTCCAAAGTCATGTATCCGTGGGACAGAAAACCATTTCTACAGAAAGTGAGCCATCACTATCATGCCTTTTCTACATTTCCATTCAACTGTGTGTATGCAGCAATTAGTTTTGCCTTACTTTTTCTATTTTCATTTGTGCTTGTGTCTTACACATGACTGCAGGTATCAGCAAAGATAAGAGCAGCATTTCAGATTTCCCTCATGGCCATAGTCTTGGTTTCATTTATTCACAAGATGAACAGAAGCAGATGATTTCTGGAACTCAATTTGCCTATCTCTATTCCCCAGCTCTCCCCACACAGAGTCCCTTTGAGCACCTTGTCTAGCATTCTGGGAGGAGATCATGCCATAGAGCAGTGGTCTTTGAAAGGAATTCCCACACTTTTTAATCACACGAGATGCTCACTGTGGAGCTAAAGGAGCAAATAAAAGCAAGTATTTATATTTTGGATCACAGATAGTTTGTTTAATCTAGGTTATTTCTTCCCAGGAACTGCATCAAGCCCCTACACAATGAGGAAACCTTTTGTTACTTTATGGATAAAATCAAGTGGATTTGGGCTCAAGTGTCTTCATCTTTGTAGTATAAATTTCAATTTCCTGAAGGGAGAGGTGTCACAGTTGATTATTTCCAAGTAACGAGTTGGTTTGTGAAATCACATTTGCATTGCAATATGTCTATTTCTCAGTTGTCTACCCTTACACACCACTTCTGGGACAGCAAGCTACAGAAACACCAAAACCTTCCTTGTTTTAAGCTGAGATGCCAATTTTAGAATGTCATGCCCTCTCACAGCAGAGGCCACAATATTAAAATATGTTGAGCTTTCAATTCAATATGAAATCTGCCTGTTCTCCTGGCATGGGTCCAACAAGAGACTGATGGGTCTTGATACATTCTTCCCTTTTTTGTTTGTTTCCTGGGTAGGAGCTGCTTATATGTTTATTTAAAGTTTCTAAAATTCAGATGGTGTATATCTATATTTTAAAAATATACAATATAACAAATCAATGAAACATTGAACTCCAGGTCCTACTTCTATAAACACATAGTTTCACATTTTTGACTGGACAATTAGCCAAGCAGACATGACCTATGCATCAACTTTAGGTGTTTATAGAGGTAAATAGGGAATAAAGAAACAAAATGGTAATACACAATATCAGTGCATTTCCACTACTGAAATATAAATATTTTTAATAAATGGTTTTGGTCATAATTTTTCTCTCCAAGACTTTTGCTTTTGCCACTGATTTTAATGAGAGTTCACACAGTTAAAACTCCAGGCCCCAATCCCTCAAAGACTTAACTGAATAGATCTATCATTTGTTTCACAGCTTTCAGTGAGAATTCTTGTGTGTATGTTTCCAGGACCCAAGCCTTTGTTATGATATATTAATCCTTTCTTCTACTCATATCTTATTTTATTTCAAGTTCAACTTGTAGCACTACCTTTTTTATTGTTATTTAACACTTATTACTCAGAAAACAGTTTTCAGTTCCTTCTCACCTTACCCAATTTACCACTGTTTAGGATAAATTTTTATAGGACACACATCTGTTTCAGACTGAATAATTTAGAAAATTTCATCTAAGGTTCAGTCTAGACACAACAGCTTATTTTTTTTGCTCACGTTGAAGCAGTAAGATTTTTTTGAGCAGTCATCACATTCCTATTTCTATTAGAAAATGGATTTGAAACTGGTAGATGGAGTTGCCTTTATACCAGACTATTTGCCATTCCAATAAAAGCACACTGAAATTTGTCCGAGTCATATGCCACTGAGCAAGCAACCACTGCTTAAATAGATCAATACAAACCTTCATTCTATTTACTTCTACAATCTACAACACCTTATGCTTATGATCAGGGCCAAGGGTATGATCTGTACAGTGACCCACATGATTAATGTATTGGTGTGATATTGCAGCTGAAGAATAGGAGTCTAAATAAGAGACAGACACTTCACCAAAGGTGTGCATTTCTGAACTTGTTTTTTTTCTCTTGGATCCTGTAAGATGTGGATAACTAGACAGGCTGATTGCCTGTATTTGGCATGCAGAGTCTCAGAGTACAAAGAAAACACAGAGCTGTGATAGGAACATGTGCTACTGCCACACATAAGTGTGTGAGAGGGGCCAAATGAATGCAAAGGTCTGTCTAAAAGGATTTCAGTTTCCATGGCCAAATCTCATTACACTCCATCCTTGGTAAACAGGTTATAACATTTAAGAGTTAACAGCACTAATTATATTGCACCATGCCTCAGTAAAACTAAATGTGCTTCACCATAACTCATCAGGATGCCCATGGCCCAAAATCAGAGAGCAAATATATGTGCTTCGAGTTGTAAGGCTGCAGCTGGACATTCATTACTTCCTACTGTTGTGGGACAGTAAAGAACTCGTCAGCACAACTTTGAGATTCCTCTTTCAATCATACACCCAAACAGATTCACACAGAGAGATATATTATATAAAAATACATATAAGCATGAATACTCATAGCTATGGACCTAATTGTCCGTTTAAGGCATCTTGCATTTTGTCATTTCGCTAGAGCATTATTCAACACAACTAACAGAGTATGAAAAAAAAGAAGAGCTTAAAAGTTTGTCTTTGTAATAAGTACAAATGTTTGGATTTGTTTTCATTAGTGGAGAGGGGAATGGCTAATCGTCAATATAGCATTTGTAAAAGGATAACCGCTTTAATTGCTAAGTTTTGAAAGGTGAAAGATATTCATCCCTTGTAAACTTCCCTTCCATTGTGAAATGAGATTCTCATAGTCACCAATCTCATTAAAAGTTAAAACTGTGTCTGTTTAGCATTAGCAGGGAATAAAAGGGTAAGAAATGAGGTGTCTACGAGAACTATAGCTATTGACATCATTGACCTATAAATACATCCTCTTCAAGTTGATATACAACAATTCATTATCCCTGTTTTGATATAATTGCTATTACTGAAAGCCCTTTGCTTTCAAGTGCTAATAAAATTGCAGTTCATATTTCAGATAATCTGCCAAAAAGAAAAAACTAATTTCTAAATATTTGATCATAAAAGTTGTCCTCAGCTTTTACAGATAATTTAGTCAAATGGTATCAGATAATCTTAGAGCAGATTTAACAGGAAATTGCTAGGGACTCCATCTAAGCAGCATCCATTTGCACTTATATAAATGTACTGAATGTGTAGGAAGACTTTGACAGCTTGCCATATGTGATTTCATTCTGTAGCCTACCTACTTTACCATCAGAAGTTATATCCTTTGAAGCATTGCCAGAATTACTTTAGCCCAGCAGATATGCTAGATGTGCCCTTTTAAAGCCGTATCATTTCCTTTCTACTCTGACTAGTTCAATGTAGCATCTGCTCAGCTAAATTCCTTTGAAGGTTAAAACCAAAAAAACCCCTGTACTACAGCTCACTGAGATGTCCAGTGTTGAATGAAGATCACGGATGCAAAAGAATAAATACGACTTAAACAAGAGTATCTAAGAGAATCGGAAAATTATCAGCTATCATGGGAATATTATAAATATGCAGGCGCAGAATAAATATTTGCATTTTAGGATATGTAAGTATTTATTATTATTATTATTATTATTAAAAATAATAATCCTTGAATTTCATACTTCCAATCCACTATGTTGATTGTTTATATGCAAATCCTGATATTGCTGTGACATGGGTGCTAATGCCATAATGAAGAATATCACACATCAACAACTTGATTCAAAATAGCAAATATAAGTATGAATGTATAATCTCCTTTACAATCTTTGGGTTTTACAGTTATTTTAAAAACACTGCTATTTTCACAGTACCTTCCCGGCTGTTCTAGATGATAATGAAAGGATAGTACATATCATGCAGTATCACAATTAAGTGTGACATTTTAGAAATACCTTCAGTTTACCTTCTTTAATTTCTACAAATGCTATTTAAAATTGAAGGCTTGTGTTTTTACTGAAGAGGTGAATGAATTCCAGAATTACATGATTTTCTTGTCTGCTCAATTGAAAAGGTTCCAAAACATATTAAAATGGTAGTGTCCTTTTGTAAACTCTTGAAACCATTCAATACCAATTTTAATTAATGAGCTGAATAGTTATATTTATATATCTGGTACTTTTACTGGTTTCACTTCTTATTATTTCGCATGAATTTTCACCCTCACTAGGCAGGTTGCAGACTTTGCTAGTCTGCAGGGATTTATCACAAAAACATCATGAGAATGCAGACCAGACTGTGACAGAACTGTTGCCTAAAATGGAAGAAAAGAACTTTCTGGACAATATTAATATAGATAAGGTAAAGAGCAATCTTGAATTTAAGCACTTTAAGGCACACTTAGTACAAAAAGTGTACTATAGTGTAAAGTACAGCATCAGGCTTTTACAATTCTATAGCTCTAATTAATTATTATATCTAATGAATGCGTCCAACCTGAAAATTATCCACCCCCCAGAATGTCCCTCAGGTTCACCCCTCGGCTTCCTTTCTTAGAATTCAGAGGTCTCAGGATCCCTTTCTTCCTCATCATCATCACCCTCAAGTCACCTCCCTTCTTTGTAGCTTCTCCAAGGTCTCTGGGCCTTCTACACTGCTTTGTCTACAGTGATATCTCCCTCGGTACATGTCTCAAACAAGATGTACTCACTAAGGTCTTCTCCTTTAAGAGAATATTACACAAAACTGGAGAAATTTTTGAAATTTGATGAAGCATGAGAAAGGAGTTTCAGTTAACTGCCATTCTCAAGTGTTAGAAACCATACAACTATATTAAAAATCTATATGCTACAAATCTTGAGAATTCTAAGGCATCAGAGCTGGCCATCACTCTCCAAATTAGGTACAGAACTAATGTACTTTTACCAGTTAAATAGCTCCTAATCACTTAGCATGGAAAAACAAAATTTGTTTTGCATCTGTCTGTTTCAATGGTCTTCCATCAAATGCATAAGATCTTTCTTCACAGTCACAAGTGTACATAAACCAAGCAGAGTGTAGCAATCAAAAAAGAGGCAAACAGAACAAGAATTAAGGAACCTCCTTTGATTTAGCCAAACAAAACATCTGGAATAGGTTCAATTTGAAGTGTACGAAATTCTTTCTGTAGACACATTTCTGCCAAAATGCAGGAAAGATAAATACTTAAAACTGCAGTGAGCAGTGAAAGAGAAGATCATCTCAGTGGAGTGCTCTCTAGAAACTGGAATTTGCTCATGTGCGTTTCAGGGACTGAATTATTTTCTATTAACAATTGTTCCCCTGAATTGCCTTCTGATAGGAAGGCACTGTATACTTAAGCAACAATACATCAAAACTTAATTTGGGAGCTAACAAGGAAGACAGACTGAATCAGAAGAAGATGGGAAACAGATGACTTTTAAATAAAAATGTTCAACCCTCCCAAACGTGCAACTAATCAAATGTATACCTATCACAATAGAAAAAGTTTTTCTCTACTTTTTTTTAGCCAACCAGTCTGACCCTGAAGATTGTCATGTCTTTGGAATGCATCTTTCTTAGTGGTTAGACACTAGCTCACCCACACAGAAAGTTGTAGTAAATAAAGTGCATAGCAGGTACATTTAATGTAATAATCCTCTAAAATGCCTTAACAAAATATTGATTCAGGGTAACTCAATATGAATATATACAATTGGAGAGAGGACAAAAAAATCAACCTATCATATGACGAAAATACTTTAAATCACGCAAGCAATCTATAACTAATAGGGGAACAAAATTATTCAAAATACTAGTTGCTTACAGGGACAGAGGGACTGCTCAATAATTTACAGAAAATATCTTCATTCACAGTGTAAAGTAAGAAGCATGCTGGTAATATATAGAGCCTGTGAAATCTTCTCATTGATGTACAGGCTGGGATCAGACACACGTGGATCAGACATGTCAGGTCAGGAGAAACAAATATAGAAGGGAAAGCTATTGTTTCTCCAACTGCATTAATGACTTTTAGAAAAGCAAGCATCTCTTCCTACAAACTTAAAGTCATGACTTATACATACTGCCTCAATATGTGGAAGAGATAAATTTACAATATTCATCATATCTTTCTTATGCATATATTACAGAAGTTCAATAACAACACATGGATAGCTCCATTGTTATTGAAAGAATCTCAGGAATGTGTACAGCTTTGTATTTACCACTTATGCATGAATAAATGCTGTCCCAAAAGAGACATGTTTCTGAAATGCAGTATGAAAAGGTTTAGACTATGCCTAACCATAATGGCTACATCCTAATCCCGCAGTACTCTTTCCAGAAAATACCTGTCACCCAAAAGACCCAAAGACAGAATCTGAAACATAAAATAATTAATATAGGTAACAATTCTGTCATATATTTTATTATTATAAGGCCAGATTTATTAACACAAAGGCTTTAGAAGTTATCTGGAATGAGCAGAATACATTATATTAGTTTATAGATCCATGTGATCCCATTCAACTAGAGAAATAAGACAGTATTTCCCCTTTACACTTCACTGTTGCCAAACTTTATAATATTATTGCCAATCAAGTGGTTTGATTGTAGCTTCAAAGGCCTCTCTGTAGAATCACGATACTCCCAATATGTCTCAGACACCTCTTACATATAAAAGTACACTTCTCGCATTCATGTAGCTAGTGGAAAAAGAAGACATGAAAATGCAAAGCCACAAAGGGTGCAAAAACCCCAGAATGTTAATAAGCTCTTCAAAATATTATTTTCATATATGTTGAATAACTTGGAACTAGACTCACTATGTGAATTGATGCTGGGCCATGAATTCTGAATATCAAAGGTAGGCAAAATTTATTTTGGTTTCTGAGGAAGAAGCACTGTGTCTTCCTCACAGCTCTGCTGCTGAGCCGGGGCAGTGTGCTATGTCTCTTTTCTGCCTTTTCCTTCCTGTCTGCTGACACCAGAGAGGCCTTTCTTTTGTCTGTCCCCTCATACTAATCTGATTTCCCCTTCCTCCAATATATGCAGGGTTTTCCTGTCTCTAAAGGAAAGATAACTCCTGCTCTTAGACAGGTATCCTCATTGCCAAAGGAAGATATTTTCTCTATCTCCTTTTTGTATTACATTTCTAACTCTGGACAAAGGAAGTTTATCATTTCACTCTGTTGTCACATCTGATCTCCTGTCTTTTGAAAGGGAAAAATGAAGTCCTAGGCTTCCTCTGCCTCATCTAATGGTCAGCAGAAATGCCCCACTGATGGGCTATGCCAGTAGTGCTAGAGCATGCTATGTACTGGGATGGATCTGATGGCAGATCTTGATGGCACAGCTTGTAATAGGGGTTTAAACTGGCTCTTCTATGGATTCATCTGCAGAGGGTCCTTCTGTGGGATTGCCAAGCGAACAAGAAATAAATAGCTTCCATGTGAAGCTGAGGTACTCAGTATCAATGCAGGTACTTCTAACGGTATGAGCAAACTGCAGAAAGAACTTTTAATGTGAATACTGTTGAGGAACTCAGCCGAGCATGTGATATAAAGTATGGGTTTACAGTAAGACTGACAAGTCTTATGATGCTTTTTTTCCCTGTCTGCTAGATGCAGAAAGTAGTCTGGGTACGTTCCCTTTCACACTGCAACTTAACCATGAAGCTTCTTTCAGCTGATGTTCAATCGGAAACATGGGCAGAGAATGTCTCGGACGGCATTCTGGTTCAAATGCCAGGAGGAAATACAGGGAAACATGGGGTTAGAGTGCTAAAGCAGCATAGGTCTATTTTAATGCTGAAGAGGACAGGAAGTGACAAAAGAATATAGATTAGCACTGGAAGAGCAATAGCACATAGACATGATTGTCTTGAATTTCCACTGGAGACCTTGGGGATTAAGCACCATGAACCTTTGGCTTGAGAGGTTCTCTTGGCTAGATCCCATCTGCAGTGAAGATATTCTCCACTGAGCTTGGAATGCTTCTGTTCTTTTACCAATCCTCTCTTCCCATATTAGCATTACTCTGACTGCAAGCAGAGCAAGTAAATCTCTGACCAAGGCTGTAAAAATACATGATGCTGGCAAAAGCAGATTAAGACATATCTCCTATCCTTTTTCTGAGCTTCACTGCTACAAATCTTGAGCCATTTCATACACTGGAAAATATTTGAGTCATGATTTTCATTGGCCCTCACTCAAGTACAGATGTAAAAGAGTATCAAAGTTTATAATCAGTGCATCTTATAAGCATTGAAAGGCGTATTTTCCTACTATTAATGAAAACCTATTAATTATAATTTATTTATAATCTATTTTTAGAAATGAAATTTTAATCACTCAACAGTATAATGATTTTTTGATCTTACTCTTATAAGGTAAAATATTTACTTACCTCTTAAGGTTTTTTTTCTCCTCACCTCTAATATTCTGGGATAGCACGGAAAATATCTTTATGACACATGTGTATGTTTCCCACCAGTATCTGTTTTTTTTTCCTTAATTATTCCACAACTGTTTGTTTTACTAAGTAACTATATATCAGAATATTCTCCAACTTCCATACAAATATGTTACAATGTAATGCAAAACCAAAAGATATCAAACTACTCTGTAGCTAATTTGGATATATGATGTTAATTCAGTAAAACTTTTTGTCTTTGCTTTAGTAGGAGAGAGAAACATAAAATACCTAATTTGTCTTCACCTTTTTCCTCAGACATTTTTCTTAAAATAAGCAGAAAACACTCCATCCATCAGAAATCAAATTGTCTGATTGCCAATGTTTGCAGTCTTACTCAGTACTTGAAAGAATTAACGACTGCAACGAAAATACTGTATAATTTTTTTTTTTTAACAACAAATGCTAGAAATTATTAAGTAACATGAAAAGTCTTCAGCCTTCAAGTGTTAAACCAATGAGGCTATATTTTATTGCATGGAGAATCCATGTGATTCATTTTAACCAGTGAATCCCTTCTGCATAGAGGCTTTCAATGTTCCAGCCTCAATAGCTGGTAAAATACTTTCAAAAGAATAAATAAGGGAAACATAACTCTCATGTAAAATGACATTCTGGATTCCTTTAGTTAACAGAGAGCTGCATTCAGTGGAGCCTGTAAGTGGAGCCTATAAGACAATACTGTTGGCAGTATTAAAAGCCACTGCAGAATAATAAGCAAAACAATGTGATCAGTAACAATAAGTTAATTTCACTTTAAAAAAATTATTAAAGCTCCACTGTATATTGCATTTGGACTCACTACAAAGTGACAGTCGGAGGATTATTCCACAGATTTCTAACACTGAAAATTCTGATGGCATTTACTAGCATAACCTTTCAACTCTGAGCACATCAATAGAGGCAGACAGTGGTTTGAAATATGATTCCTTGCAGATAGCATATCCTCATTCATCTGACTGTGGTGCTCTGTGCTCCATTGCACAAACAGCGGCTCACCCACTTCTGAGAGGACACTAATAAAAAAGGCATCAATTTTCAGCTCTAGTACTACTGTGATCTCTTTATATGTTCGACATCCAACATTAAATTAAAATGCTGTTATAAATCCTACTTTCTGAATCTGGAATGAGTGTTGGGTTTTTGTCGCATGAGACTGCAGCAAATCTTGTCAAAAGCAAGGAAGCACGTCTTGTTCACTCAGAATTAATGTTGTGGATGAAAGAAGGAGGTAAAAGAGGTTGAATATGGTGAACTGTGGGTGTCAAAGGCAGTGGGTAAAGCAGCTTTGGGGTACCAAATGGAGCATAACATTTGCTGCTTTCAACAGATTCCTAGTCAGTAATTATAATTAACAATTACTAACTGCACTTGAAAAATAATTTTTTCCTAATATAAGGTACTTTAAAAAATCCTGCAAATCTTTAAATGCCTTTATTTTTCACAGTCTGGGCAATGTATTCCTCTGTGCTAGACAAAACCAGTTTTGTAATAACCAGATAAAACAGGTTAAGTGTTTTGGATCACTTCAGGACCATACAGTGAAGGTTGTTACAGAGTGTCTATGCAAAATTATGTATATTGATGTTGATGTTCAGGACTTCTGTCAGCTTGTCATTTGCACTTGAGTTGTCTTAAAAGTTCTTGGGTTGGGGTAGGGATTAAAAACCCCTCAGAAATTAAAATAGCATAGAGAAAAAAAAATATTAGGCACTGATATGAAATACTGTGACAATGGGAAAATCTTCTCCTGAGAAAAATAGAGCTGCAAACAGAGTGTGAAAAAGAAAGCAGGTGGGATATTTCTGTTATGTAGAAGAGTGCCATATGTTTTGGAGTCTTTCAACTGTGCCTGATAAACTCTAATGGCAGGTATCCCTTCTCCTTTAAGAGCTAAGCTAAACTACACTGAAAAAGCAATAATGGCTTCAGCAAAGATACTGTGTCTATAGATATTTTCTCTTGTTCAGTTCATTCATAATTATGAAGAAAAGAAACAAGCTTGCCTTATTGGGGGTGGGGGAATGCCTTCAAGAGTGGGTCAATATCTGGATCGAACAGAGGAACTTTTTCCCCCTAAGGATCCTGCCTGAAGAAACCTTGACATGCACAAAGTCAGAACCTAGACAAAGTTGCCCTGGTGAGAACGATAAGGTCACCCGTGGGATTGCTGAGATTATCTCTGTCAAGCACTTGGACAGCATGCAGTCAAATGATGCATCATGCAGTCATTTTCGGGGGGGAAAAAATCAATTTCTTCAGCAGGTCGCTATTTGCTTTTCAAAGTGCCCTTGTAGGCCTTCACCACCAAGCATTTATCAATTTAAATGTTGTAAATTGATAATGTGCCACTGTGCCTTGTACTGTTGCTGAATTATTTTGATACTTATATTTTCTTACTGCTTTCAAAATCCTTAGAGCTGCTCTTTTTCAATAGAGCTCCTCCCTTGCTCACTTCTTTTAGCATAAAAGACAAGAGTAAATTAATGTTCTTATATTGAATGTTAAGGAAAAAAATTTTAAAACCCCACATGACCAATACAGAATTTCCCAGGCTTTTATTTGCTATTTTTAAAGGGGAAAAAAACTATTAAAAAGTTATCAGTGCTAGTGTACCAATTTACTAAATGAGCACAAATGCTCATTTCATATAGAAATATTTAAATTCAGCACACTAGAAAAATGACAACAGCACAAGATAAAGAAAAAAAGCAAGTTCTTTCTTGGATTGGCTATTATCTAGACTTGTTTAAAAAAATTGCAGTTTTCGCGTGAAGCTCCTGGCTTTTGCTCCCCCCTCCCTTGGATTTTTTATATCATCACCATTATAATTATTATTGTTATTATTATTATTTAGATAATAGTATAGGAGGAAAATAAGGTAGAACTTACAGAATCAAAGTGCCAAGATTGCCTTATATTATTTTTTAAGCAAACAGAGCACAAAAGTAATTCTTTAACCATCTACTAACCTCGATTTGCATTGAAAAACAGGTAGAGCATAGTAGTTGAGGTTTGTACTTCGTAAAAGCAAAAGAAATACATGGCAGTTGCAAAGCATTCTTAACCTCCAGTGATTTACTGGCCCTCAGCCAAGTTATCAGGGGAATCTAATTCTTCTTTATTATTCAAATAAACCACATTTGGCACCATGGTTCCTTTTCAGAATAGCTTCACAAATAGAATGAGTACTGTCATTTATTTGACCTTGTACTTGTGTGCTGTAGCTATAATTTTATTTGCCATTTCATAGAACAAATGCACGGAAAGCCAAAATAAGGAGACAGGTTATGCTACTAGTAACCGAGTACACATGTAATATACCTGTTGTTTTTGTCTGCCTTGTTTTAAAAAGGATAAATTATCCACAATTTATTCTTTTTTCTTCCTTCTTCATCTCTATTATCTATCTCCTATTATGCTAGCAGCTGCACTGTTCCTTTTTAGTGAGCTCTCTTCTCAACAGGCCAATTTCCAAACTTGCTGCATGTCCTGGACAAGTAGGAAATGTTTCACTGTAAAGGTGTGGACCTCACAGAGCGGAAGCAATACATACTATCTTTGTTGAGTACAACTGTTGGTGAGAGGTGACTATTTTCCTGAAAGGAAAAGCATCCTAGACAGATTATCAGTCCATAATATTTTCTATATTTCAATATTATTTTTGACCTTGAAACATACTACGTCTGACAATTTTTTCCTTTCCAGATAAGAAATATTTTTTCTATCTGGTTCTGGATAGATTTTACTCCCTATTTGTTACTATTTACATTTCAGCGTATTTTTGGTCTAAGCCTCAAACACAGAGACTTTTCAGAAGAATTGAAATCTCTTAGGTAAGCACTGATAATGACTTCCAAGTGCTGGAAGGAGTGATTTGAATGCCTTTTCAATGTCCAGATATGGTGACTCTTTTTATCCATTTTCTCTTGAAATCTCATTGCATTTCTAAAAGGAAATCAGGACCTGAGTATTCCAAAGATGGCAGTTACCCTGATATCAAAAGTTAGCTACTGACTTGGAAAACGCCTGGGACTAGACATACATGAAGAAAAAACATCACTACAGAGATGCACTGTAAAAAGCTGTTTGTATTGACAAAAGGGAAAGCTACACTATCACAGGTCATGTTGTCCAACCCAGGAAGAAGTTGTGGCCATACTGCACATTTTTAGACATGTCTGAGTCTTTCAACTAATACTAAAGTTCCTGAAAGGAATGACAAGTATGTGGAATTATTTCAGCTTGCCTCAAGTTTACCTGAACCATGACAATTTATACATACTGAGGGTATAACTGGGAGATTTTTGGTCCATTTCTGCAGCCTTGATTCTTTACCTTACCTCACTCATTATTTTCAGCTAACTCTCTCTTTCCCTCTACTTTTTGTGTTCTCTGAAACTGCTTTTGTTGCAATTTCAGTGTGGTCTAAAATATATATCTGCCAAACTAAATTAAAATTTTTGGCTAGCATTAGCTGGAAGATAAAGTGTTCAAAAATATATATTGATGGGTATCTACATGCAAGGTATATTCATTGTAAAGTAAAAAATGTATTTATCGTAATTTTTGTTTACTGTGCAAATATACTGTTCCTTTTGCCAGAGGTAACTTTATTATCATCATTGCCAGGCTGCCTCTCAAGATATTGTTTTATCAGATTTCTTTACTATTAGTCCTGGAGCTATCTGAGAACATCAGCATCCATTTGTTTTGCACCACTGGCTCTAAATGTTCAGAAAAGAGAAAAATTGGGTTCTGCAAAAAACTGTTCTCACCTGCTGAGATTCAGTAAAAGGACTGTTTTCCTTTAGCTAAGAGATGTAAGTACAAAATGTATTGTACATTATTTCCAAGCATCCCAGTCAAAAAACCCCAAACAAACAAACAAAAAAACCCCTGAACTAAACAAGGATGAAGTCTTAGAAAAGTCATTTGACTAGAAAGCAAGACTCTATTGTCAGCACTTGAGGAAGATGTTTCAAATAAAAATGTTTATAATATATATCCAGATTTTAAGTTGAAAACTGCTTAGAAGTTCTTTATAAATATGGGACTATAGTATGGGACTGTAAGAATTGGTCATATCAGTGTTTACCTGCAGTGCAAGAAATGTAATGCCATGTGTATCGTATAGCACCAAATCAGAAATTCAGAATTCACAAGTATTTTAAGTTTTTGTAGTGCAAACGTAGCATTTCCATGTATAGTCTGAGAAATGATTCTGTGAATATTCTTGCTGATATTTTTTGTAACAAATAAGCTTTGACTACTGATCTAGTAATAAGTAGCTACAGCATTTCTTTTGAAGTTATTAAGAGACTAGCTATAAAATATTGTAGCAAGAGAATAAAACATTACAAATATAAGTACTGAAGATCTGAGAGGTGTAAAATGTCTCCATAAAGACAGAAGAGAAGAACAGCAAAAATCTCAGATATTTTAGTAGATTTCAGTAGATTTCATTTACTATTGTATAAAAACCCATAGCCGTTGTTCTGATTTTTGGTAGCTTTTTCACCAGTACTTTTAGTGGTGAACACATGGAAATGTTTGTCCTGATAAATCAAATACTTAACATGTAAAGAAAATTCATTTATTTATCTGAACACTTTCCTGAAATATGTATGTGGATAAAGTGTAAAGTCCTAACAACACCATGTGAGTTCAGAGTAAGGAAAGATTTACTAGCTCCTACAGTTAAAAAGACAGTGGCAGAAAATACTTTTAACAAGAGACTAGCATAGGGTTAAAGCCAAATTTTTCTTGAACAGATGATATTTCAGATGGCCGCACTATTCCAGATGCATCAATTTCCTTGAAAATCCAATCCATATATGTGCATATGCTGTGCTGGCAGGAGGACTGACTGAAATGGCCAAAACCCAAGAGCTAATATTCTTTTGGCCAGAATAATGCAATTATTATTTTCCTAGCTATCAGTCTAAGCATACAGAGCCATCTGTTATGCAAAGCAAACATACACATCTCAATTACAGAAAATGCAGTTGCCTTGACAGAATTTGGATTACACCACTAACCAGGGCTGTAAAATTTGTTTTAAGCTAGTGTATAATGGATGCCTTTCAGGAGTTTCCTAATTAGCATTTACCTGCTTAAACTAATTATCCATCCTTCTTCTTTACTGGCTTATTAAACTTCGTTGGATACTATGCATAAAACAGATTAATATGAACATAAGACAATAATAAACATTAAAGTTCCAATTCTTTACTGTATTATCAACATGGTGGTGCACTGATTTAAAAATGTGAGATTCCTCATACTAACTCCCAAACAGATTAAGTCAGGGATTAAAGTCTATTACAAAACAAGGGAATTTAATGAGAGACAAGAATACTGATATGAGTTAGAAACAGCTCTTGTTTCCATTTCTAGCATTAGGTTTGCCAAAGCCATCACAAAATAACAGTTACTGAACTTATTACAGCCAATTGCTTGCACGTTCTGTGAGGAATTAATGAAACTCTATTCAGATTCTCACCAGATAATATTTAAAGGTAGTATTTTTTTAGCACCAGATGTTAAATATTCCTGTTTTATCGTTGGTGGGATACAGCAAAACTGACAGTAGCTTGTGCTAATAGATGTTTCCTTGTAGCAGTATGGGTTCCAAATTAAAGGAGCTGAAATAAATATTATTTCAGGTTTGGTTTTTTTTTTCTCCTTAGGGTGACTGCAATAGAAGTAGATTATCCTATTCTGAAAATCATCATGCAAAATCTTTCTACTGCATTTTTAAGTGAAAGCAGAAAGAAGCTATCCCGCCAAAACATTTCTGAATGCTGCAGGATTAGGAATAAGTATTAACAACTAACTTTTGCCCCACTTCTATCCTGCCTTTTAATCTTTGAAAAACAGTTGTCAGCAATTAAATGAAACAAAACAAAACAAAACAAACCACAAAAAACAAAAAACAAACAAAAAAACCAAAACACATCAAAAACTATTATATTTCATAAATTCATCTCTTCATATTACTGAGCATTTGTGAAAGCATCAAAATGTGTCCTTGTTGGAACCCTCCCTGCAAGACATTTTAATGGTCTCTTTCAGCATTTCTTGACTCCAAATGACTCCCTGTCATCGTGTCAGCTCCCTGGATAATGCAGGGTACTCCATAAACATCCAGTAATAGGACACAAGGGAAGTACTATTAGAGTGTCCCTTTCCTATCAGGTATAGAGGTTTAAAGTTCAAAACAACTGAGAAAAGAAACTTCATTTGTTCTCAATAAATTAATAATGATCCTTTGTGGCAAAAAGTTTTCAGACACATCTCAACGTCCAATACTGATAGATTTTTCAGTTGCGTCTCAGGATGAACAAGATGCAACTTTAAACAACTAATTCAATAATCCATGCAAATACAGAAGCAAAATTATTATTTCCTTAAGAATGATAAACAGAAGAATGCATAATACACAGTTATGTTCTAGAATTGAAAGCATGTACTTACTTGGGACAGGCCTAAATAGATGGAGACAGTTTCTGAAATGTACAAAAATTTTCCTTCTTGATTTAGTGCAAATACAAATCCATCCAGGGACTATAGAGTAAGGGGAAAAAAAAAGTGAATAGATTAATAAAAAACTCCAAATTACAGGTAGAAATAGATTCAAACAAAGACATCACAGAGTAAACTGAGGAAAATGTTCTATTGTTATGAGAGTGGTTTTAATTTGAACCCATAGACAATTCCTTTATATTCTGCCTACATTTTAATAACCAGTATATGAGTATATACTAAGTTCAAGACTTACTGTCATGCTTACATATGCCATATACTGGATAAAATTTATCTCATTTGTTTGACAGAATACAGAAAAATAAAATGTTCTTTTTCTTTTTTTTGTTTGGTGTTTTTTTTTTTTTTACAGGAAGAGATAAATAAGGAAAACAAATAACCTTCCAATTGAATGGCATATAAAAAGATACACCATTCCCTCCATCTTTCAGAATCAAAGCAGACAATTTCCACTTTCGAAAACTGAAAAGGAGAAAATAAAATCCTGCCATCACTCAAACCACTATGGACCTCAATAATTTGTAAATTAATTGAGGATTACACACACAGGCACGCACGTGCACGCACACTACCCCCCCCCCCCATTTTTCTTTTGTGAGGCAACAAACAAAGCCAATCATCAGATTACTGTCAAATATGTTTACAGCTTAGGTCTCTAGAAATGTTATGAATTTCATCCCTTCGGTGTAAAACTCTAGATCGGATTTTACTTTGACAGGTTCAAGTCTTTGGATGTGGTTTCCATTGCAACTGCAAAAATCAAAATACAACTACAGTGATTAATGCATACCTTCTGAAACATGAGTGCAGTTAATATACGAAGAACTATATTCTAACCTGACACAGGGAGTAAATTGCTGCACATCAAGAGAGAGAGACTCTCTCTTGCTCATGAATTAGACTCTCTCATTTGCTCTGTGAATAAGAGCAAACCTTCACCAGGAAGAAACTGCCTTTCATATACTATTCTTGCCTTCACCTTTTTGCCTTTAGTGGGAGTGATTACTGGCAAACACTCACTATTGCAAAGTAAAATCACAAAATTCCAGAAATTAGAAATGCTAAAACAAGTCAGAAAATATGAAACAGCCCAAAAGTTAGGAAGAGCAAGAAACAATCCCAAAAATCCCATCCCAAATATTTCCTTGTGACAAAGGTACACCTAAAGTGAAAATATAACTGTAGAATGGCTCAACCTGGTTTTGGAAGAGAAAAGAAGAAAACCACATAAACTTGATGGAGATATAGGATGAAAAAGTCATGTCATCATTTCACTCCTTTTCAAACACACAACAGTGATTTCTGAGAGATTTTATTTTTCTATTCTTCTGCTTCCTGATAAATTTCCAGCAGGCTGCTAGTGAGAAGCTGTCTTTGGCAAATGTTCCCCCTTGTCTGATGTAGTAGGTGGTGGAATTAGTTCAAAAATCTGAGTTTTCTAAAAATAATAAACCACATATTGGAAAACAAACCCTCACTAAAGACACCGCATTAAAGAAAGACCCTAATTTATATTTATGAATTAATAAAAATGTAAATCTGCATAGATTTCCTTCATGTAAAAACATTTATATTATGCAAGCTATTTATGACCTCTTATAAATCATCTTTTTATTTTTATTTTTTTCAAATTATTAACATCAGTTCCTTGCATTCTTAACATCAGTAACAGGTGGAAAATTTGGAATAGTGAAGTTCAAACTCAGATCCATACCAGGATAATCACAACTTTTGCACATCTGACCTCCCCCACTATGTACAATTTTTTTTATTCAGAAGAGTAAATCTTCAGAGGTCTTGCTTTAAATTTTCCTGATGCTCTGTCCTGTGTTCCTTTGAGGAAACTGGTTTAACCCTCTGTGAGAGATAAAACTGAGAAGCATGACACTGACTCCCTGTCCACCTGTATGGAACATCATTCTCCACAAGCAACAACAATTAACTGAATGAGACTACCAGCCTATCGGCAGCTGTTGGTTTTCCTGGATCTTACAGGATGTACCTACGCTCTTCAGAACACAGTTTGGGGGCAATGACAAGCCTACCAGGGGTTTATTTCTAACCTGTTGTTGTTAGTAGTTGGCATGAATATGATATCTGATCTTCCTTAGACTTTTTTTTTTATAGTCTTATTAAATTCTTGGCTTAATGATAATTTGAGGAAAAATGTTTTACAGGTTATTTGTGTATCATACAGAAACAACTTTCCTCTTCTCAGTTTTTTATATAGCCAGGATTTTAGTGCAGTCCCCTTGCTTTGTTACTTGAGAGAGTTACATGCATTTGGAAGGTATTTATGATCTGGTCTGTTTAGTACACTGCATTAGTATGTAATTATCTGGTATATCTTGATAGAGTTTTGTAAGAACAGAAAAAATAATTCTCTGAGTCACTGATGGCTTTTCTGCTTCTTTTATACACATTATCTTATTTAGGAATAGAGACTTCTTAATGAAACAAAAATTTGAAAGAAGCTTATACTACTAATTAGGCAGAAATATTTCCCTCAGTGCTGTTTTGAAATTGGGGGGAAACAGTTTTTCTGGAAAAATATAAACAAATAAAACTATCTCTGGTCAAGATAGCTGTTCAAAGAAATTTCAATCTCCATAGCTAAAGCTTGAAAGTCATCAGCAACTGGAGTGTTGAAGACAGAAGTGTTAGTTAAGTACTTGCTACTTTTCCATGCCAATGACTCTGATTCTCTCATTTCAATTAAATGGTTTTAATTCTTTAGTCTTTTCTTCTCTTTCCTTCTGGGAGACTATTCCTTACTTTTGCCTCCAAGTAAGGAGGCACCATTGAAGGACCGGCAGGGCCAGTGCAGCAAAACAACACCTTTGGTTTCTTATGTGATTGGTCACTTCCTGTGCCATAAAATTTGTTCATTAAGCCAACTGAGACTAATAAATCATGGTTAGTCATTCCTTCTCCATTTCTTTTCCTGCTTCTCTGAAGTCATGCTTGGATATCACTTCTGACTGAATTCAGCATTCTTTTCCAACAGAGCAAAATCAGAAAGTTTATTTAATCGTATTCTGAAAAAGCCACTAATTAACAGCTAATGGACACCTAATTACTTCCACAACCAAAATACAGAGACATTAGAACAAAAGCCTCAAGTACTAAGCTCTAGTTCCAATACTTAAGAAAAATAACAACAAAAATAGGAGGAAAAGTAGCCACCTTCCAGTGCAAGGCAGTTCCTCCCACCAGTATGAAAGGGCTGAGACGGACCACTTTTGTGACAATGTTGTTGTTCCTTTTACAGGTCAAACATTAGTTCTGAAGGACTGTCTCATTCGTTATTCATAGGTATTATTTATGAATATTTATTATTTAAGTAATGTGTGTTGAAATTTTTCAATTTTTCATAAAGCATACATCCTTTGTGCATGCCAAGAGAGCAGCAGACTTCAGAGAAGGTGCAAGGCAACATCACACAGGTTATCTTATACACTGCAGAAGAGTATGTGATATCATTGTATACTATATATTCACAAACAATTTTGTTTCAATAAGGAAACTCTGGAAGTATTATTCATATCACCTATGTATGTTACTGAGGACACAATAAATGAGAGAAGCATACTGGATTTAGTCAGCTTTCAAATCTCTCTTTTAAAATGAGTGACACAGTGTCATTTCCAGCCAGAATTTCTGAACAGTTTCACTGTAGTTCAAAGGCATATAGGGTTTCTGGTTTGGACATTCCATGGTTAATTATAAATAGGGCCTGCAAAGGTAACTGGTTTTTCATAACATGCCCTATTTTCATGGAAGGAGAAGGCATGAATATAAGGGTAGAGTGTCTTCTTGAATTAAATTATCTTTTTTTTTTTTTTTTTTTTTAAATAAATGAAGTTGACTATCATAAAACCAGTCCTATCCCATCTAGTGTGGCAGCTGAGAAAGGGTCAAGGTGACCCCACATGCCAATTTTGAGCACAACCCAATTTAAGGTAGACTGACAACTTCTTGTTTAAACCTACATTTACTGGTTTTATGCAAAATGTGATTAAAGTTGAAGCTCCCAAGTACTTTTTATTTCAGAAAACCATTATGTATTATGCTGTTTCAATCACCACAGGCTACTTTTTAATTTATTTTTTTTTTTAACTGTCCCACTGTTTTCAACAGGCGCCAATTAAGATTCTGGGGTCAAAGGGTTAATTACATCTTCTTACCCACTATGTAGAATTTTCTGATTATTAACCAAGGTTGGATTAAGATGAAAAAGAACCGACACAAATGTTAATGCTTGCCCCTCCTCAAGAAGATTTATCATAATACCATGCTGAAATCTATATGCTCTCTTTAAAGCTGTTAAAGAATGAAATCTTGGAGGGAACAGTAAAATAAATGCTTTAAAGACATGCAAGTATCTGATTTATTGAGCCAGTTTTCTTATTTCTGAAAGCTGTTCTAAACTAGCCAGACAGGACTGATACAAGTTTTCCTTTGTCACATACCAGTGAGTCAGTGTGGTAGATATGAAGTGAGACTCAGATTTAAAAGTCACTAGCTACAGCACCTCTGGATAATAATGCAAATAATTACAATTTATATCCTCTGACATCAGAATAATACAAAAATGTAAAGCACAGGTTTTTAAACCAAATTACTAAGTGCCTTTTAAGGTATTTGAAGCATAGTGAGGTTATTTCTTCTCAGGATATAAAACCCACTGCACCACTTTGACCGAATATGCACTTATGTATAATGCATCATAGTAAATGGATTTATATTTGTCAGAGGAATTTTGTCCCAGCCATTTTTGCATATTCCCAATACAGGCAAATTTAATTCACTGGAGTCTTACTACAGTGTCCTTCTGGGGAATATCCTCATATTTCATACTATCCATGAAGTCCCTAATTCTTTCTAGTGTATTCCAACGCTACAAAACCCCCTGTTACCCTGACCTAAACTCCAGTTAGAGTGAAGAATTACCAGTAGGCTAGGTTATTTTAATGACAGATTATTTTAAACTAAGCCTTCACCATCTGTTCCACCCCCTAATTATGAATGCAAAAAGAACATATTTCACAATTACATCAGTAAAAAGTAAGATATACATGATTTAAATGCATGCATGTGTTCTTTGTCCAATGCAGCATGCATCTGTGATGTTTTTCTCATAATTTAGGCTGTGATCAGGAGTTAGGGGCTGGGGAAGGGAATACTCCCCCTGATAAAACAGATTAATTGATATACTAAACTTTTTCCTGGCAAACAGATCATCTTAATTAGAATTTTTCAGTGTTATGACATGATGATATTAAAACTGGAGCTGAGCATTAATTTGAGGACAAAGCCTGTCACCAATTAGACATACTACATTCAATAACAGCAAAAATATTTTACTTTTTTTTTTAAAGAGAGGCGGTATTGGGCGCAATTGACATTTACAAAAGAAAACAGTCCCTCTCATAATATATAATTGCATTATTTATTTATTGTGTTACAACATGGCTTAAAAAACATGATTTACTAAAGAAAGGAACAAGAAGTAAGTTTCATTTCAACATGGCAACCATTCTTGAATGAGGGGTTAAAATAAAATAAAAGGCATAAACGATGCCTAACAGAAATCTGGCCTTAGTACACTTCTATTGTGCTCTCATTATTAAGATATCAGAGCAATATCCTCCAGCAATACCAACAAACATGCAAAAGCATAACTACTTAGTTGGAAAAATCTGACCTTGGGCTTTCACAATTAAGTACTATGAGACAACCAGAGTACTGTGCTGGGAAATAGGATTTTACATGGGAGCAAAATGAGCAACTAAAGTTTGATTATCTACTGACTTACACAAATCTCTAAAAGCTTTATTCCTTCTTTTCTGTCTTTTTAATCCCATGCAAAACAAACAAACAAACAAAACCCAAACTAGAAAAATAAAACAAAAAATACCCCACCCAAAACAAAAGCCCAAATAAAATAAAAAGGAGTAAGACTTATTGCAGTGTTCCTTGTGCTACAAGCTATTTACCACTGAGTAAAAATCCCAGCATCAAACACACAGAAATCCCTTTTTCAACTCTTATACCACTGCCATTTTTTCAATCACAGTTCACCATAATGGTTATATGACTACACGATCATAGAGTCCTTGTGAATTAATGACACATATTTGACAACAAAGCAATGTGCACTTGGCACCAAAACAACTACAGTAAAAAAGATGAGGTAAGGGGACAAACTCAAAGGATATAGTTAGAATGGACTTTGATGCCAGTTTCCTAATTTGTCATCTTCATGCCCATTGCTTATGTGGCCAGGATGCAATTTATGACAATAAGGAAGTGCCAAAAAATAAATTTGTCAGTAATAAGGATGTCTGCTTTATAGCTCAAAGCCAAGAAATGAAGGAAGAGGAGTAAACTTTACTGATTCCTCTGATGCGTCTTTCACAGATTTACAGAATAAGTAAGTTTATGTATCCAAAGCAGCAAAAACTTGCAGTGGCAGTTTTACTACTTGATTAGAAAAAAACCACATTTTATTGCAGATCAGAACCATTGCAAAAGTGGAGTGTAGAAGAGAAAAGTTCAGAGCCAAGAATAATGTTTAAAGGCGGCGGTCGGGTTCTTATAATGTACTCCCAGTTTTATTCACTGATAATAGATTGACAAGTATCTGAGGTGAGTTAGAAAATCACAGCAAGATACAAGCCTCTAAGTGATGACAGTTCAAGAGAAAAATCAGAGATTAAGAGTTTGACAATTTTTTTTGTGTACAAAGGCAATAAATAACTTTTAGGAATCTCTGCCTTATAGACAGCAATACTTTTTTTTTTTTTTTTTTTTTTTTTGCCCTGGAAGGCCAGTTTTTACTGCTGCAAAAACCCAAACCACTCTGGGGAAGTTGTGTATTAAAACACTGAAATTTCGTCTTAATGATGCCTGTTCATGATGAGCTCCTAGCCTCCATTTTATAGGAATCCATTTTATAGGATTCCTAGTGCTGGTTCAAGAGTGTTTGAGCAGCAGATTGTAATGCCAACAACTGTGTGCCATGTAATACAATCAACTATGCCTATTTAGGATGAGACTCGTCATACAGAGAATACATTATGTATCTCTTACCCTGAGAAAATGACCATTTTTGGTCAGGATTAAGTGTATACCTATCTGTGGACTGGCTTTGCTTTGGATACATGTGGTTTGAATGTAAGTGGTTTCTGCCCTTGGTTGGTACAAATGTTACAATCAGTTATGCATTGGTGCAGCGAGAGGTGCTGCCCTGAGTAAAGGCCTGGACAATATATCTACTTGCATTACATTTACTAAATAAGTGCCAAAAGTGAAAGAGTAAGGTGACTCAGCAGCAGAAGGTAAGACACATAGTGAGAGTTGGCAGAATGAGGGATTGAGTCCCCAGACCTGCACCTCAGACCACACAGCAAGAGATTGTGGGAACCTCGTGTGACTGGAACACTGTGCAAGTAGAAGCACCTATACAGGCAAAACTGATTGTGGGAACAACAGGCATTGTTGTGAATCCCACTGTTTCCCAAGCTGCAAGTTTGAAGCCCTTCTTTGTTATGTAAGAATCTACAAATCTGACACTATGTGAAAGCAAACAGATAAAGGTAACTGAATGCTCGTCCAAAAAGCTAGCTGAAAAAATTATGGGGAAGAATTTGTGTATAGAATTAATTTAATTCTTAAAATATCATCTGCACATCAACTCAGATGTTCCGGTTATTGATCCTGACAATTGGCTTGCTGGAATTAGATGTCTAGCCCACACCTGAGAACTTGTGTTCTCACCTGCATCACACAATTCCATACATACGAAGCAGAGAGGCTGTGCTCAAGGAAGAACAGGACGAGGGACTTACACTTAGCATATTTAATCTAATAGATGGCAATACAACCAAAATAGATTATATATGAGAAATTGAGTTCTTTGGCTAGCATACCATTCTGATTAATACTCTTGAAAGGAGAACATGTTGAGAATACTTTTTAGACAATGGAAAATAGATATAATAAGAACACAGAACAAACTCAAAAAAACATCATGTTCTTATCTTCAGTCCTTATTGTATGTTATAATACAAAGAAGACTGAACCTGGTCCTAAACAGCTGAGAATTCCTCCAGCTGTCATGAATCCCTGTACTAATGCAGGAGATCTATTTACTATAACAATTCTTTCTCCACCTAGGGGAGCATGGAGCAGTTGCACATTTGTCCACTGTCAAGAATTCTAGGATTCAGATGGACTAAATTAAAGCAGTCATTACCTTTTCCAGAAAAGACCAGTACATATAAAAGTCTCCAGATCTTTTAAGAGATCCCTTGACTCCTTAATCTTGTGACCCTCAAAACAATCAGAATCTAGACCGGCACAAATCAGAACATGCAAGTTACTAGACGTTAGGTTTATAGAGGCATGGAAAAAAAAAAAAAAGGAAAAAGCCCACAAAACTATAACCTTTTAAGGTCTGGATTGTGAAGTGGTTCTTGCAATTTTAAAATTTGTTTCCTCTACTCTGCATGTCTTTGTCTGTCCACCCTATTAACAGCATTCAAATCCAAGGTTATTTTTTCCAGATTTGACAGAGGGCAGAGGTCTTAGAGAAATTCCTACATGTTTGGAGAAAACAGAATTATAATGAAGATGAGACCCTCTGAGAGCTTTTGCAGTAGTAAAAGCTGGACTATGAGTTCTTATATCATTAGACCTCACAGAACAGAGATGTCTGTTTCAAATGTCCTGATCACTGAAAAATCCTCAAAATGCTTACACTGTCTTAAAACACAAAAGTAAATAGAAGACAAGATGGAAATATACAGAAAACTGTGCTGTGCTCTTCTGGTACCCATAGAAGCTTTGGTTTCCATTCACTTATCTGTGCAAGGAACACAGGAGTACTGTGACTACATAGGACAAACAACCTCATGGAATAAGTTGGAGAATTCATTAATAATAAAACTATTTAAAAATCTTGCCCTGAAATAATTATCCAATACATCCACATTCTTCACAGTAAAGTTGATATCTTTATGCTGGGTCACAGCACTTTGTGCAAGAGTTTTGAAGTTACAATGCCTCAGTCCAGAAGTACATTTCACATAAAAGTGGGAAATGCACATTTATGTGAAAATCAATTATCCTGATAGAACTGGAGGTCCAGTCCTGAACGATTTGAGGAAATTTACTCAGTTTGTCACTACAAAACACTATTGCTATGTTGACCTTCTACTTCTGTTTCACAGATGGAATATGAGACCAGGTGAGAAGACAGCATGTAGCTTTGCCATCAACAGGACTCTAATCTCTTCCTACACCATGAGGAAATACCGTGCTTCTCCTTTCCTCCCTCCTTCTCTCTCTTCCTTCCTTTTTGTCTTTTTCTTCTTTTTTTTTCCATGAGCTCACCTCTTATGCCTGTGTAGCCAAAGATAAGTATGGATTTTGCTGTTTACCAGCTCATTGCATAAATTCAAGCATATCAACAGCACAGAGCAGCTCTTTCAATGAAAAAGGTTTATATTCTTTTTTAAAACAAGCTAATATATTATAGTGGCACCTCTGACTGTTGTGAAAATTAAGGGTCTGTTTTTATTTCCATAATAAAATCCTACTCTCTAGTGTGGGGGTGGGTAAGTGTGTTATGATTTGTCCAGAAGCCAGAAACACAAGATTTCAATGAACAACATATTTTTTTCCTTTTAAAGACAGATTCACAGATACCATGTGAAAATTTTCATCTGTATTTTTACCACAGGGTTTTAGTGTGCAGCCAAATTACCATGCTAGTCCCTTAAGGGGTGCCCTGGATCAGCTGCAGTATAAAGGATCAGTAACCTGCTCATCAAAGGGTGCTGAAGATTTCTTTGACACTGCAGAGTCCAGTAGCTGTTGGTTGTGCCAATAATCCACAACACTGCATTATCTAAAGAGCTCCAAATAAGTCTTGATCCCCCCAATCCTAATGCTATTTATTACACATGTCAACACTCTATATGTTGTAACCCGTGTCCCAAGTAGGAACTGACATAATTGCTCTGTTCTGTTACTATCTGTTTCACTACAATTTGTAAGAGACCTAGAGCCTAGTGTCTCCCTAAAATGGTTGTGGTAAAACTGCCTTCATCAATGGAACTGATGAAGTAAAAGTCCTCCTCTTGCCAAATGTCAGCACCATTTTCCTGTTATTCCAAGGAAACTAGAATCAAGGAATTCTAGTTTCTTCTTACTATGACGTTTTAAACACACAGTGTTTAAAATGTGAGTGTAGCATCCCAGCTTTCCCTGCATTCACTGTGATATTTTTCTTTTTTCTGCTCCATTAAGAGGTTCCATGTATCTGCAGTTTTCCTGTCTTGAGCAGTATCTTCTTTTAGACCCTAAGCAATATCTTATATGTTTGCTTGATTGTCTACATTTCAGGCAATTGTCATCAGTTATCTGAGCATCATTATTGTGCAGTTCCTGATCCTGCTACCTGGACATCCTATAATGTTGCATTATAACAATGTCTCTTCTCCCTATGCAGTGTACTTTCAAGTCTTACTTGAGGCGCATCAGTGAAAGAACTTCTATTGAAAGTTTAACATCAAAATTCTTATTAAAAAAAATGAAAATACAAATCAGAATTTTCTCAAACATACATGTCCCAGTAGCTTCATTTTTTCTCCATTTTTTTCCTTCCCTTAAACCATAGGAAAACTACTCTGAGCCAAAATCAAACAGAATTATGGAATAGTTTGGGTTGGAAGGGATCTTTAAAGGTCATCTAGTTCCAACCCCCCTACAATGAGCAGAAACATCTTCAACTAGATCAGTTGCTCAGAGTCTTACCCAACCTGACCTTGAATGTTTCCAGGGATGGGGCATCCACCACCTCTTTGAGCAACCTGTACTATCTACTCTGAATCTACTCCCATTTACTTTAAAATGATTACTCCTTGTCCTCTCAAACAGCACTGACAGTACTTTTTATGCTGCTGTGTGAATGTCTTTGCAGTTCAGATTTTGTTCCATTACCATGCCCAAATGAACGTGCTGCCTGACACACCGCACAGAAAGCAGTATAGAGAGACTTCTGCATGTAAATTTGCCATTTTAATTGGCAGCAACCCCTCCAACTTAAAAATAAATAAATTTAAGTGGTCATGCTTTAATGAGTTCCGGCATTTATCTGAATTCCTTCAATCTGTTTTCAGTCACTATAGTGAAAAAGAAATGGTGTTTTATCAGTCCTCCTTTGATTCTGGTTTGAAACCAGATGGGAAAGAGCAGAAGCACACACACACAAGATAACTGCAACAGAAATATAACCAAATGTTTTCTACATCTGAGAAGACTGAATTCTGACTAAGGTTTAAAATATAAACAGCTTTTTCAGCCTAGTGACTATCCATAGCAGGATTACATTTCGGCTTGCTAGAGGTGATTTCCTATAGTATTTAAGAACTGGTTTTTATTCCTAATTAAAATTTTAATGGAAAATAAACACACCAGAGGGCTTAGAAATTCAGAAAGCTTTTTGACCTTAAAGATGGACATTAATGGCATATGAAACTTTAAAGTATCCTTGTTTGAAACCACAGTATATCTTGCCATATATTTCTACCTAAACGTTGTTGGAATAAAGTTCTCCCTCACAAGCTTCCTGTACTGTTTCCTAATCCTGCAGTGAAGTTATTCTACAAATGTAGAAATAGATTTTCCAATTAGGCATGAACAAGAAGAGGAAAAAAAACTTGATAAAACTAGTTTTGGAAGGCAAACAGAAAGTAGGTACATACTACAGCTATTTGAAATTAGCGTCCCAAATTTACACATAAAATTCTGCCTACAGCCAACTTCCAAAGAAGCATCTTACTGATGCCAAGAAGGAACTTCACTCTTTTGACACTAAAACTTAATTCAGTGCAGAATTAGTGTTTACTAAACCACTAGTTAATAGTCATCAAACCAAACCTAACGTCTTTATAACTGATAAATTTGCAATATATTGTCTCTATTTCAAATAAAAGAGGCTTCAGATAACTGCAATATATTTAATTAGATGTGTAGATATATCTACAGATAGTCTACAGGCCTCAAAGTTAAAACAGACTAGGTAAAAACATAGAATATAGCTCAAAATCACTGTGGATGTTAGATCCATTGCATACAGATTGAAAAGCATTACTGTGAATCTGTGAAGGTAAACAGAAAGATTTTTGTTATTGCTAAGAAAGACAGAAATTTAAGCTGTATAAACACTGGAAAATTAATCATTTGATTAGGAGAGCTACGGAAAAGAATTTAATTGCACAGAACAAAAAGAAATCCCAGAATTTACAGTGCAACTTTATAACGCGCAGGGAATTTCCAGAGACTAACTACTCACACAAACTACAGATATCCTGGATTTGAAGTATAGCTGTACAAATCTGTCAATGTTTTGTGCTTCACATAGAAACTTATATTACTGTCTCTGACCTACAATAATTATAGTCTACACATAATAAGTTAATTTAAAAAAATCACAATTATCCAACTACTTAAAAGCTCTTTCCTATTACACAGTAAAATGCCATCTTTCTCTTACAAATGATATCATAAACTGCTCTTGCAAATATTACAGCTTCAAATCATATTTACTATTTGTAAATGCTTGTTGAACACAGCAGGTGGCAAAATGATTTAGCATCATGAACAAATACATATGGTTGCTTGAACCCCAATTTTAAAGTAGATAAACCTATTTTCTGGTCCTACGTTTAATGGACTAGAAACAAGCAAAAAGGCAGCTAAACCACGGTACATATTCTGGCAACTTACGACTTCAAATGAACTTTCTCATATGAAGTACTATATTTAAAACAGCTTAAAAGCAAATCACAGGTCTCACATATTCCATGACTGGCTCATCTGCAGTATTTCCCCTTACAGTTTTCAAGTAGGATTATGCACTATTGAAAAGGAAATGCAAAGGTAAAAGCAGGAGCACAGCGTTATGTAGTCTAAAATCAATAGGGAGAGAGAGAGGACATTAACCAAGAGGCTAATAAAAAGATGCTGCCTTAGACAGTAACATAAAGAGCCCTGATATATTTTTCTCTTCAGAAATGCTATTCCTTATGCCAATTTTCCCTTAGCACTGCAGTAGTTTCTCTGTGTATATACACGTCATCTTATTTTTTTGTCTTGTTCCAATTTTATGTTTGCATTTTATTTTCTCATTTCCTTCCTGCTACTCCCCTGTTTCTCTTTACTGGCTTGATGTTTACACAGACCTTTACTAGAATTGCAGGGTTTGGAGAGATCCCATTTTTCTTCTTTGTTGTAATGCCTGCAGTTTTTTTCCCAAAGAAAAGATAAGTTTACCGAGAAAATAAAAAGCTAATACAACCTTTCGCTCATCAACAAAGTATGTCTTGCTGTAGCCAGGAATAAGTTAATAAAACAGGGAAAAAGCTTAGTGGCTTAAAGAAAAAAAAAAAAAAAACACACCTCCTTGGGGTTATGAACGAACAATGTTGTTTTTTCTTCCCAGCGTGCAAGGATTTAATTAAGTGATAACAGTCACCTTGGGGTGGCTGCAGAAGGCAATAATATCTAGGTGAAGAAAAATGCTGAAGAGTGTTGAGTACAGTCAATTTATCTTCAGAGAAGGCAATAAATGAACAAAGCATAGGTATTTGGCTGATTGTTTTGGAATGTTTCCATTACTGATAAACATCAAAATAAAAGGACAAAGATTTGGTATTTTCAGTATCTGAAATATATTAAATACAGAAAGAAACGAAGGAATAAATCAGTGTGAGGTCACATCCTAGAGTTCTAATTGCAAATGGTTTGGTAATTATTCAAGCTAAACATAGAACAAGGGAATTTTAGTGTTGACACAAAGGATAGAAATACAGCTGAGATGTGTATTTATAGCAAACACAAAGCATTGGATGAATTTCACTCTGGAGAAAAAAATTGGTAAGTGTAGATGGAAAGAATTGATATATATTACACAAATATATGCAACTTCACAGCCAGCTACCCAAATTCAGGGATTTAAAAACATGTTTGTGGGAGCTCTTTAGGAAACAAGCAGCAATCTCAATTAACTGTAAGCCTATGTTCTGCCACCCCCATATGCAGAGAAAGAGATGTATGAGAAAGAGCAACATAAAGCAGAGAGCAAAGACGACCAAGAAGAAACATTTTCCTTTACCACAAAGCTGCTAACAATTTGCTTTACATTACTTGCGACATGGGGTTTGAAAGGAATACACAGGCTGCCCTTAGGGAGTGTGATGTGTGCAAAAGGGTCTGGAAGCTATGTCCCCATTATCTCCAGTAACAGTACTTAGTCTTCCAAAACTTAGCACAACTCATAGTACAGCTACAATAGTTCTTAGCCAGCAGGATAATCAGCCAAAGTCTCTGCCAAATGGACACAAATCACGCTGAATATGGAGGATGGGAGAAACGGCACAAACACACCAATAATCTTGGGAATTTGCCACATTCCTTTGTTCCTTTCAAGTTGGAAACTCTCATTTTCTGTCTTTAATTTTGATACTTTTTCCTGAATCTGTCTCCAGCAGTGAGGGAATTGATAGCTATTTCCTTGAGTTTACAACCAGGTTAAATACTCACCCACACACTTCTGTATGAAGAGGATGAAGCCTATAGACAATTGTTTTTTAACTGTGTGGGCAGATACTCTTTCAAAGAGAAGGAACATGTCAATAACAAATGGTTCACACAGCATCCTGAGAAAATAATATGAAATGTGAGTGTGTGTGTGTGTGAGAGAGAGAGAGAGGATGAGAGCAGGTTAGTGTATTTGAGTTGAAAGAGAAATATTGATTTCTGAAAAACATACATCATTTTCAATTTGAACAAAAACATTAAAACAAATTTCACTGGATTGCCTCATTATGACTTCTGGTGCATGTTCAGCAAAAGTTTTTAAATAAACACTGCTTCTCAGGGCCTGTGTTTTTAAGGCCCTGTAAGTAAGATCTACATTAACAATTGGTCCCACCACAGTTACTTTCCTCCTGAAAGGTAATGTGATTCCAGCAAACACTTATCCCAGATAAAACTAAAGCTTTATTGGTTATCTTCATCAAGACACTAGGGAAAAACTTGCATAAGTCAGTGTCCAAGGTTCCTCCTTCCAGGTACCATAGAGGTTCTGCACAGTCACAGAGATGGGACAAACAGGTTTTTAAACTGCAGCACACTGAACTGAGATACGATGTTACTTTTCCAAGTCTGATCTAGAGGTGCTTTTAAATTTCGTCCCTAAGTTCAGTGCTGTATTGCAATGCCCAGAAAATAAGAACTGTGATTACATGGGTAGTACTTTTTACGTCTTTTTTTTTTAAAGTTGTTTTATGAGAGTTTTGAGGCTATTTTTATTCCAAAAAGAGGAGAAACATGTATTAGAAACACAGAATAAAACTCAACTTCACAGAACTAAAATTGCTCCACAAATTGTTCCGTGTCTTCAATTCAGGTGTGATGTTAACTACATGATCAGAGTGCAGGTCTTAGAATTAAAATACAATACAAATTTCATGTGTAAGACTACACACTCACTGTTCTTTATTTGTTCTTTGGCCATTTTATTTATTTTCTTTCTTTTTTTTTACCTTTTTAGTGACTATTGGAAATTAGTGGGATTTTGAAAAGTGAAACTGGATTAGTTTGCTTTCCTGAACTAACTGTTGCTTCAGAATCTCCTCCACTAACTCAGAATATCTGTTTTGAGGTACTGAAGTACTTCTCTGAGTCTTCCTTCCTATCTTCAGGATAAAGAGCACTTCTCATGAATTCAGAGGATTAAAACCTTGGAGTCAGTTCCAGAATGTGCTGGAAGGACATCAACTTGACAGATTTGAGGGATAGAAAAGAGGAAGATTTGAAGGTCTAAAAAAGAAAATACAATACCTCCCCCTTTCCAACAACAAAGAGTGAAGATCACAGTAGGAGGAACAAGCTTAAGCTCTCTTTAAGATATAAAAAACATGATGGGAAATGTACAAATATAATGAGTATAAAGTACATAATGAGAAAAAAGGGGAACTGAAGAACAGAACCACAAGCACTGAAAAGAGAATAGAAAGATCAAATATGTCCAAGAGAAAGTAGGATGAGTTTAAGAGGAGAATGTTGAAGAAAAAGCAGGAGAAAACTCTTAAGTTGTACTTCTACTAAGTCATTTCACAGAATGTCAATCCGTTGTAGACTTTTGTGTGAATATACAGGTATGCCATCCAGAAATTATTTGGTTCTCCACAGCAGTTTACACGGCAAGGGTACAAGTAAGGTCAAATACCAATTCAGCAATGTCTCAACTGAAGCATAGATGAAGAAGTAGGATCGCTTTTCCTCTGAAGGATCTTTTCCCCAACTTTTTAGGTTACTAACCTATTCTTGTCAGGGATAACTTTTATTGCTTGCTTACAAAGACTGATACTGTGTCTGGAAAATGTAGACTGCGCAAAATGGTAAATTTTCCCGTAGTATCTTCCTGTAACAGAAAACCCCTGGACATACGGGCAAAACATTTTGTTCTTCCCCTTAGAAACTTCTTCAGACTTTCTGCAGTACATTGAAAAGATGCTTCCCAAACTGTTTAGTTGTGTGAAACTGTTCAGAGTTAGCAGTCCAAGGCATAGCCTTGAAAAGAACTTTTGTAAGCAAGTCAAGAGAAAAAATTCTTATAGTACTCTGCTCTTACAGTGGTAACACTGGACAGCTGTCAGCAGAAAATACAGTCATTCACTATGAAAATCTGCTGTCACAGAACAAACCCTTTCCCCTTACAAGGATCTCAAGAAATACTCCTATAGGAAGCACTTAGAAGTAATAAAAAAGATAGGAAAACATTGTTGTCTTGGGTAAGACAAGTGCTTTCCCGTTTATGTTAGTATCAGTCATTTGTGTGACATTTGTGTGACATTTGGCACATGTCACCTATATATATATCATCAATGTGAAAATTTATCAATAAGTGCAATGTTAGCTGAAGACATTCAACTACCATACCAACTTCTCCATGTAATTACTGCTCACTCTTAAGGATGCAATATCTGGAAAGTCATACAATGTCAAAATGTCAGTGCATCCCGAGTGTATGCTGTCATTCAATCCTATACTTGACCAATCAGTCAAACACTTCAAGTCTAATTTAGAATGTTCAAAATTTATACTGGTATACCTTTTCTTATTATTTATTTATTTATTTATTTATTTGTTTTATTTATAGAAAACTGTTTGTAGTTATAAAGGCTAAAATCCATATGTTTAAATTTGTCTATACCCATATTTTTGTCTGTGGGATCTAGATCTCTATAGATCCATAGACCTGTTCAGTAGCACAAAAAAACATCTCAGTGACTGTATTTATACACTTCTTTTTTTTTTTTTTTTGTACCACACATCCACTATGTAATATTTATTTGTTATTAAAATGAGCTTTACACTCTACCTTGGTAAAAAACTTGGTACACATAATTTGTGGAAATTTATCACTACTAAAATATGGTTTAGTGATAAACATTACTTTGGACTGTTAGGTAGATATATAAACATTCCACAGAAATAAACAGATGCAGGACTCCTTGCTTTACTCAGTTACTCGGGTGGATGTTCAGGAGTGACAACACACAAAATCAGTCAACCAGGGCAAAACTGATGCAATTTCAAAAGGAACCAGTATTGAAGAGCTCCACCCCTTTCTGGCATTGCTGCACAATTTGTTAGTCAATGTTTTCACAGGTAACATATCTGATGAGGACTACATTTCCCTAAAATGGATTCAGCCTGTTTACCTGGCTTATAATAAGAATGAAATGGGAACAGTAGACATCAATCTGCTAATATAATGAAATAAATATAAGGGGATTTTGGAAAGACATTCCGTCATTGTACATAAGATGCATATGTTATTGAGTCTCTGATAACACTAGTGGGAAACTTAAGGAATGGATTTTTTTTTCAAGCAATCAGGCTGCATCAATTGTCAGGAAACAATCCTAACCTAATGTGGAGAGCATGAGCTGCAGGGAAGATTTTCTTCATCTTACTCTGTTGGTGATGTTAAATGACATGGTAGTGTCTTTGTAAAGTAAAAAGATTACCTAGGAAAACATTGCTCAATACAGAAGAAAATTACTTTTGGAATATATTACTGCAAAGCATAACATAGATTAAAAGCACGCATTTTTAGTAAATTATTTCTTTACAAACAAGCCCAGGCGGTGCTTCAGACTTGGAGAAGAGTGGCTGAAGAGCGGCCCAGCAGAAAAGGACCTATGGGTGCTGGCTGACAGCAGGCTGAACATGAGCCAACAGGGTGCCCAGGTACCAAGAAGACCAATGGCATCCTGGCCTATATAAAAAATAATGTGTCCAGCAGGACTAGGTGTGGTGGTCTGACCCTGGCTAGAGGCCAGGTAGCCCCCAAAGCCACTCTGTAATTTCCCTCCTCAACTGGATAGAGGAGAAAAAATATAATAAAAGGCTTATGAGTTGAGATAAAGACAAGGATACATCACTCACCAACTACCATCACAGGCAAAACAGATTTGACTTAGGGTAATTGAATGGATTTATTACCAATCAAAATTAGAACAGGATAATGAGAAGTAAGAAAAATCCCCAAAAACATCTTCTCCCCACCCCTCCCATCTTCCTGGCCTTAGTGTTATTTTTCATTCTCTACCTCCTTGCTGGGTTCAGGGAGACATGTAGTGGGGGTTACAGTTCATCAGATGTTTCTGACACAGCTTCCTCCTCAGGGAGAGGAATCCTTCCCCTGCTCCAACAGGGGTTCCCCCCATGGGAGACAGTCCTCCACGAACTTCTTCTTCAACATGAATCCTTCCCATGGGCTGTAGTTCTTCACAAACTACTCCGGCAGTACCCTTTCTCCACAAGTCTGCAGGTCCCCGCCAAAAGCCTGCTCCAGCATGGGCTTCCTATGGGGTCACAACCTTCTTTCAGACATCTGCTCCAGCACGGGGCTTCTCCAAGGAATGCAGGTGGGTCTCTGCTCCACCATGGATCTCTGGAGAAAAGGAGGCTCAGGGAAGACCTTATTGCTCTCTACGACTACCTGGAAGCAGGTTGCAGCAAGGTGGGAGCTGATCTCTTCTACCAGGCAACTAGTAACAGGACAAGAGGAAATGACCTCAAGCTGCTACATGGGAGGTTCAGGTTGGAAGGATCTTTTTGCTGAAAGGGTGAATAAGCATTTTCTTTTATGGAGTAGTGTACATTCCATTCTGCAAACAAGATTTTACATTTGTTACTTCTATGGTATCAGTTGCAGGCTGAATTTCTGGGACAATTCAGTCAAATTTGTTTAACTGTTTTTAAAAGCGTGATAGAGAGACTTTTACATTGCCCATGTGAAAAAATTTATATGATCTTTTCTTCAAACTGTTCTGTTCAAATCTGCTCTCACTTAATCAAGTTCTGATTCCTCGAATAAAAGTCCAATTTACATGTCTCATAGAAATTCACCAGAGTACAGCTAACAAAACCCAAATCTTAATGATTCTATTTTAACACATGGAAGTATTGCTAGAGACTGCTGGCACCAGACCAGATCTTGCATTTGCACCTCTAATTTGCATTTGGTCCGTGGTATGTTACCATCAGAACTAGCAACTGCACTTGCCTCATCAGATAACTTCCAGTGATCTGGGAGGAGGAAGATGTCTTGCCTAAAGGATAAGAAGGATGCATGAATAAGGCTTTGTGCAGGAGAAACAGAACGAGGCAAAGAATGGCAGAGGACTGAGCAAGGGACTGGAGTCCCTTGACGGAAGGAAAGACACTGGGATTAAGTATAGGGATGACTCTAGGATTAATTAGTCCAGGAGTCAAGAGGATTTGAACTACTTTCATAATGTAAGAAAAGAACTTCAAATCACCTGGTTCAAATTTAGAGTGGTTTGAGTCTGCTTTGACATGAACAAGCATTGCAAGGAAGGAGTTAAGAAATGGAGCTAAATCTGTTAAGTTCTTAGGATTCAGATAGAGGATTAGGACTGTTAAAGAGAATGGAAATGGAGCTGGCTTTCGGAAAATACTGACAAGCTGAAGAAGCAGGTGTGAGGCACTGGGAAGGGGAGTATTAGAAATAGGAGAGAAGACTAGAATGGGTTAGGCTGGACTGTTTAGCCACCATGAAATATAACTGAGAGATATTTTCTGTTGGGGATAGGAAAAAGCCGGGAGCTGAGTTTGAACTGTGGAGGGATGGCTTTGCAGCACAAGAGACCGGAATTT